>CM057097.1:45000-752500 GCA_029959045.1 Taenioides sp. WSHXM2023
TGCTGAAGGATGAAGTGAGGGCCAGGTTGATGGCGTCGTCTACAGACCGATTGGCTCTGTAGGCGAACTGCAGAGGGTCCAGGAGGGGGGAGGTGAAGGACTTGAGGTGAGGCAGAACCAGGCGCTCAAATGACTTCATGACTACAGACGTCAGCGCCACAGGCCTGTAGTCGTTAAGTCCGGTGATCCTGGGCTTCTTGGGGACGGGAACAATGGTGGACAGCTTGAAGCAGGCTGGGACATGGCATAACTCCAAGGAGATGTTAAAGATGTCCGTGAAGACAGGAGCCAGTTCTTCAGCGCAGTGTCTCAGGGTGGAAGGAGAGACACCGTCCGGACCTGGGGCTTTCTGTGGGTTTTGCCTTTTAAATGTCTTAGTCACATCCTGCTTGGAGAGTGTGAGGGCAGTGGGGGAGGAGGAGGGGTCTGAGGTGGGCTTGGCCGCAATGTCCATTGTAGTCAGTGGGGTGGGGGAGGGGTGTGAGACTTCAAATCTAGCGTAGTAGGTGTTAAGCCTTTCCGCTAGATGTCGGTCATCCACAGCAGGGGGGGCTTTGGGTCTATAATTTGTGAATACAAATACACCCACCCCTACAAAACTCATATGTAGGGGTGGGCAGTATGCCAAAAAAAAGGCATGCGTTTTGTGAAGCCAGATAGCAATTGAAATTTTAATCCCATTTTATGTAAACCTACTTTTTTATATTGCTGTAAATGAGTACATACAGTTTGCTGCAAAAAGTTAAATTCCTTTTTTCACTAATTAAGGACAGTGAAAATAAGAGGCTGATACAAAATGTCGGCGTCTGAACACAGATCTGCATTAAAAAAGAGGACTGAATTACGTTATAGCAATTTAACAAAAATAGTGCATCAGCAACATCACTATTAAATTGTCATATTGCCCAGCCCTAGCCATATGCATTTTAAATTTACTGAATGGACATTCAACTTTTGTTTTTAAAGGGAATTAGCTTCCCTAAAGCTTTAATGGTTTTGATTTTTTGTTCAATTTCTGCGTCTTTGGAAATGGCCATTGCACATTGGCTGGCAAAAACAGATAGCTTCACAGCATTTGTGTAGGTTTTTATAATGTCTTTGTATTTGTCTGGGGCAACAAGACACAGCTCAGCAATAGGTGCAGTGATTTACAATAGTGTTGCGCTCCATGACTTCAACGTGCACTGTCACAAGAGGGATGGAGTACAGGAACTGGGTACAGTCTTAATAATATTGCTATAAGATTCTTGTAAATTTTACCTTTTCTGATTAATATGATAAAAAATATACATAATTACAGATAATTAAAAACAGTTTAAAATGAATTACGCAAAATCTCTAATGCTTGATTTTAACAGTTTCAAACAATGGCACTGTAGGCTGCAACAGCTGAAAGATTTTTTTTATATTATATTATATTATATTATATTATATTATATTATATTATATTATATTACATTATATTATATTATATATTAACTCAGAAAGCAGGTATGGCATAAGAAATGTGAATAATATGTAAATTCTATGTAATTGAGTAAAATAATTTTTCATCTGAAACCAGGATGTTCTCAGGCAGTTTTTCCTTCAGCTTTGCTAAGAAAATCTAAAAACTGTAATTTGTGGGTCTTTAGCTTTCAAAAAACTGCACAGACAGATTAATTGAAAGGATAGATTGATAATTTTGCAAAACAAGTAAGTAAAAGTAATTTGTCAAAAAGTAAAAAAGTATTGCTGTAGTTTTATGTATATGCCAAAATTATTTTTTACTTTATGTTCAAATATTAAAACGTTAAATATAAGATTTGGGGAGTAGGTGAATCTGGTTGTTTAAAAAGCTTACAGCAGTGTGTACAGATTGACAAATAAATAAAAATGCAAAGTGGCATTTTACCTCTCTGAACATCCCAATCCTTCAATGTCAGTGACCTTTTTCTCTTTTTCATTCTTTTCTTTTCATCAACAGAAGAATTTTCACTTTCTTCTTCTGATGAAATTGCTTTCTGGTGATGTTTTCTCTTCTTTGTTCTTTTTTTTTATCTTCAGCAGATGAGTTTTCAGTGTCATGTCCCATAGTTGCATTGACACTTTCTACACCAGAAGAGTCATGAAGTTTAGAAGATGTGGTGGAGCGGACGGAGTGAGTGGAGGGACTGGAGCTGGGCTCGATTCTCCTGAGAGCTGTAACAAAAATGTAAACAAATGAAGACCTAATAGCAGAAGAATAATAGATTAATGTGTCCATAATTAAAAGAAATATTATACATTTCTGCATAAAGGGGCACAAAATTCTGATGTGATATAAAGGAGTATCTAAAGTGATATTTCTGTACTTTATGTAAATGGAAATTACCTGCTGCTAGTTGTTCTTTTAAGAACGCGTTGTCTTTCATCAAGTCCTCTATTTTTTTACTTTGATAGTCCACCTTCACATTTCCAACTCTTGTGTTTTGTTTTGATGAATTAAAAGTGCTGTTGGGGCAACCGACATACCTAAAAAAAAAAAAAAAGGAAAAAAAAAAGACAATTAAAAAGAAGAAAATGTATTTCCAATCCTCCCAATTCAATCAACAGGGAAAAAGGGCACTTGCCCCCATATGGTCTCATGTCATCACATTCTAGAATCTGAAAACAACTACATCCTAAACTTAGATACTGTTTTCTTCTGAATACTTGGAACAGCTTTTCTGCACCAAGTAATCCCAGGCTCTGTCTCCAGCTTCTCCATTTTTGATAAGTTTTACTAGCTTGGAAAATTCCAGACTCAACTCTGTACCAGTGGTTGTATAAAATAATACAGAGAGAAATCGGTTTAAATTCTTCAGAATAAAGTTTCAAGTTTACTGGATTGTGTTTCAAATACAAATCATACAAAATAAAAACCGTGGTGTCTTAAGGGTTGAAATGCAAATTACGTGATCAGCACCTAGAAGTGTTATTTAGTCTGAAATTTTTAAGTTTTATTTGTGTTTATTACACTCTTAAACGTTTTATCAGGTATCAACAATGCAAACACACTTTCAGAACACTCATTATCACGAGTCGTTTACTTAAGACTCGTTGAAATCAACAACAATGTATTGATTTATGTGTGCAACTTTGAGCTAAATCCTTTGCTGATAGTCTGTTCGTTTTTGATACACTTTTTGTCAATAACTTGTATAGTAAAAACAAACAGCCCCTCTTTGAGAAAGAGCCAAAACGAAGCATCTCCTCTTTCTCGCGCATAAACTTCGCCAAAGAGAAAACACAGAAAAGCCAGCGCTAGCTATAGCACGGTGCAGCTGTCAAATGCGAGTGCGTCAGAGAATGGGACCTGTGGCTGCAGCCTCCAGGTGTAGGTTGTTGCACAACGCGATATTTGGGCTATTACGCATTGTTTAAGTTAGTATTACAATGATTCGTCTCTAACATTTACATTTACATTACTGAAAAACAGTAATCGTATATAACAACGGTACATGTATTCCGTTACTCATCAACACTTCCATGTATCTATATTTATTTAATCCAAGTGCGTCAGAAAACCAGTGCTAATCTAGCATCTAATAGGCTCACTTTGGACCACATGCGTGAGAAAAAGGATACTTATTGCTGGAGGCACTGTCCGCAGAGTTGTCCTGGCTTTCCATCTCTTCGACCGACTTTGTTCCTCGCCCTATGCTGCGAGTCTGCATCGTCAAGTGTTTTTTAGGGGCAGATTTTGGCATCGTATTAGCCTGGGACCCGGAGACTCGCTAACAGAACCCGAACCAGGTGAGCTGCAGACCACAGGCTTTTTTTCATCGTCATTATTATTATTATTATTATTATTATTATTATTATTGATTTTTTTTTTTTATTTTACATTCATGCACACTTTTATTTGGCCGACATATACAAAAGTGATCATTTAAACAGTAAACAAAAAATATATGGATACATGAAAGAGAGGAGAACAGAGTGAGCGGGACTTCATCTTGACGCATGCGCCAGGCAGATGAAAACGGCGCATCCTCATATATTTTTTTTATTTTTTTTTTCCCCCAAGGACAAGACCAAGATGAGTCGATTCAAACACCTCAGAACTTTTTTTAATGGTGAGCTGACTAAAAGAAAGTCATTACAACTCATCCAGTGGCTCCAAAAGAAGAAAATGTTGAAAAGTAAGATGAAATGCCGAAGCTGCCATCAGAATATGAAACTGAAAGCAAGATCCAACACCGGAGATCGCTATGCCTGGTATATATCACCATATCCCATCATATCTTTGTTCATATATATTCATAGATTCATGGTTTATACTTATAGGCTGATTGCAGATTGTAACTAACTTTTCTCTCAAAATCGGGGGAGGGGAGGTTTTGTTATAACCAGATATAGTGGCGATTTGTTAAATGTTTAATGTTATATTATATCTTTTTTTTTTTTTCTTTTTTTTTTCGTGATCATGATTGTCAGTTTATCAGCGTTACCTTCTCCATCGGGCTCTGATGTTGTGCCGTAGTGGGAAATATGGCTATAAACTCCTCTCTCGCATCAACAACTCTGCAGACATGTTGTCTTTAAGCAGGTTTAATGATGTTCAAAAAGGTGAAACTGTAGAATAGACAAATGTGAAATTACAATATGCCTATTACAAAATATACAGTAAACAAAATTATAAATGCAAAGTTGTAAATCCACAAACTGAAGGCTATCTGATGCCATTTTTGCGTGGTTCACGTGTAATGAACACATTACAATACCAGTACTACAAACATGCTGGACTTCCAAATAATTATGACTAAAGTTGTTGAACATAGGTACAAAATACATACCGGCGATGTAACCTCAAAATAAAGAAATCTGTGGACTCAATAGGCAACCAAACTGCGTGCTGCCATGTCTGCTGCTTACAACTGTTACTACCATTCAGTAAAGTTCTGTCCAAAACATGTGCTCTGCCTGCAAATCCAGAAGCGTCCACTAGATGTCACCATACACAAGCGAAACTTAACAAATTTAAAGACAGGTGAATTATACATTTTAAACTTTTTTTTTTTTTTTTTTAATCTTTATGCATAACAGAACAAATATATTTCAATATAACACTTCTATATACAGTATATCTTTTCTTTTTAAGGATATGTCAAAATGCATTTCATATGGGGAGACCTAAGCAACGATCCATCCGGCACAGATCTATATTCTTACAGTCAAAAGTATCACTGGGAACGTGGCTGAGTTTCATGTACAGGTTGGCAATTGATTGTTAATGGTTATTAGTCATTAAATTTAATTGGTTCATTTTAATACTTATTTTTCAACTGTACAACATTAAAAATATTTTTAACATAATTAATACTAATTTAACAGGCATGCAAAATGTACTGTTGAGTATTAACCACATTATCCCTCATCGTTACCTGGCTTTGTTGTGTTTTGAGTGATTTGTGCAAGTCAAGGGACCGGTTTCTATTAATTAGCCATTTTAGAATAATATTTAAATTTTCTATCACCAAAATATAATTATGATGCATGTCTTTGAAAAAAAGTAAGTCATTAAATGAATTAATGTTTATCATCATTAGTTAAATAAATTACAATTAATTTAAATTTACCTTTTAGTCTATGGCTAAAACAGATCAAATAGGATTGTACAAACATACACGAATCAAACTAAACATAAAAAACTCCAACCATGACATGGTTATTGAAGTCAATTTAGCATGTTTCTTGTACTTGTTATGTAGTTGTTCTTTTTTGTTCTTTTTAAATTTTGTCAAGGGTTAAGACTGAGGCAGATAGACACGATGGACGACTCAGTTGCTGCCAGTTCAGCAACGCTTTCGAGAATGGCCAAAAGAATAAGAGACGTCTGTGGGACAGCGGTTAAAAGGCTGAGGAGACAGGCCAAATGATTGGAGGAAGGTCTGAGTTTGTAGTGATAGCTGAAAGCTATTTTCGACACAAACGAAAGGTAAATGCTGGTAAATGCTCTTGTGCATTCAATTTAACAATTTAAAGGCCCACTGTGTAACTTTTTAGCCCCAAAAAAGACTTGAATAAAACCATGTTATTTTACATGCATGTTTATGTTGGACTAAAGCCCATTATAAAAATGTGCATCTTTACTCTGAGGGAATTTGCATTTCTAAAATCAACCCTTAGGAGGGCCTCGTCCTGCTGGTTTCCATGGAAATGTTGTTCCTTTAGCAGTATGGCATAAAACTTATTTATATTGATGAAGAATGTCCCAAACTATTGTTTTAACTTTCTGTTTCAATTGAATTATCCATTTGGTTTTCAGCCTACAGAAAGTTACACGGTAATCTTATTTTTATTTTTTTGTTTGATCTTTGCTGTAGTATGGAAGAGGAAGAATGGCCGGTGGATGGACGAGGAAGAGATGGGTATTTGGAATGTTGGGTGTGCAAAATAATGGAAGAAGAAGGCCAGTTCTACGACTTGTAGAGCGCAGATCGAGAAGACATTTGGTTCCCATTATTGCTCGTCATGTGAGAGAAGGCTCCTCAGTAATTAGTGATGAGTGGCGGGCATATTGGATTCTTCCTGCATTGGGATACCATCACTACACGGTTAACCACAGTAGGTGGTATGTAGATCCGAACACTGGAGCCCATAATCAGCATATTGAGCGGGCATGGCGCTCATACAAGGAACAGGTTTGGAGACTGAGGGGAAATAGAACAGATAATTTGTTATCTGAACACATTGCTGTAATTGAGTGGATGGAATGGCTGGCAAAAAAATATGTCGACGGGCCATTAGGAAGGTTGATCTATGACAGGGGTCGGCAACCCGCGGCTCCAGAGCCGCATGTGGCTCTTTCATTGTTCTGTCGTGGCTCCCTGTGACTTTGGAAAATAATAATTAGTATTTAATTACATTGTATTTTTATTTTAGTTTGTTCGTTTTTAAATGTAAATCTAAAATTGTAGATAATGGTAATCTTGTAACATTTAAATAAAACGTTTTTAATATTTTTGTCGCTCAAAACATGCGTCAAAGCCGCCGATGTGCGCCACCCGGCACACACTGGCAGCCCGGACTTACCGGCACCTACATCAGCAGTATGATTTTCGGCCCAATGATGGATAAATCCAAGAAAAGAAAAGTTACTGAAGAAAACAGAACGCTTAATGCTACGTGGGCAGATTAATTTGCTTTCACGGCTGAATAGACTGGTACACGCGGTACACGCAATAAAATAATGACGGAACACAGAAGCAGACGCATTTTTGGTTCGCTGCAGGTGGATAATTTAAGTTTGGACTTTTATTTCCTACGAGGAGGACTCAAATACTAAAGTGTTTATTGCAGCTTTGCACACATTTGTTTAAGTTATACAGAAGCGAAACTTAAAACCACATGGCTAATTTGCATAAACTAGAAGCGCTGACTAAAGGGCAGGACTCAGTGGAATATGCGTGTTCTTTGTGACTGAGGGATGTTCTGCCTATGGTGAGTCTGTTATGCGCTTCTATCGTGTTGGAGATGGTTCATGTTAAACTTTTCAGAGATTACACGTGTGCAGGTCGTACTGTGCAGCGCAATTCTTTATTTCACTCCTGCACTTTATTTATGTTGGCTACTGTTGTGATGAAAAGACTGAAAGGTGTAAGCGCTTAAGAGCTGTAGTGGAGGATGATGCGCTTGTTGTTCTCTGAGAGTTGTAGTTTTAATAATAAATAATTATATATAAATATATATAAATAAATTAATAAATTGGGTAAAACTTTAGTGTGGTCTGGCCCTGAGTCACGGGGGTTTTCTAAGGGCTCGAGAAAATACATTTTATATAATGATCTGAAAATGGCTCCAACTGTGGGTGAATGTTTACTGGTGGTAAGAAATATTTCACGGGATGATCAAGTTGACTTCATTTGTAAACACATACAGAGAAAGCATAAATTTGTGCCAAAGAGTAATAGTTGGTTACCGGGGTACAAAGCACGTAAAATAACCTTATTTGTGAACGATTTGGTCTCTGAATTGTTGCCTGAAAGCGCTCAAGAGCAATTACCTAATAAAACTGATCATAATGTTTTAAAGGTAATTCCTACTGTTTTAAGCCAACGGGTGACTACTCCGACTGTGAAAGTGGATAGAGTTACATTCGGTAGCATTAAGCTAAATAATGTATCTTTAATCACAACACCCACAACTATACTAAATAGGACCTCCACTACTACATCTGCTACTACGCCAATTACAACTTCTATCACTACATCAATAATTACAACATCCGTGACTACAATACCAATAATTACAACAACTAGAACTAAATCTGCGACTACGACACCAAGAGTTACAAAAGCGACAAGCAAATTGGCTATGACATCACATACTAAAGCACCAGAAAATAAGGCTAATATAGTGTTTACTCCAAAGGCTGCGACCTCAAAAGGGATCAATAAGGAGGCGATAGCTAAGGTAATGGAACTTCCTATAAAACTTTCTACAGATAAGACAAGGACGGCTAGAACATTCATCTTCGGATGTAACTTCAAACATTATTTTGACAACTATACTTTATGCAAAATCTATTCTGACAGCTATACTTGATGCAAAAACTATGTGGCCAATTATGCTTAATGAGGGACCAGTGAATGTAACGCAGAAACCTAGTTCTGTAACTCGGTCACGACAGATAAGACTATGACGACGGCACCTGACACTCTGCCACTTGAGGAAAATGATTGGACTGACAGGGATGCGACACTAGAAGACATGTCAGAATCATTTCGGGCATTGTATAAGAGAGAAGCCAAGTGGAAAGCATTTGGATTTGATTCCTCAGTATTGCATATTTCAGACCCTTTCGCCAGCAGGAACTTTTGGTTTCAGCAGTTAACACATGCTGTGAGAGCAACGGCTCATGAGGATGATCCGTGCATGGTTAGAATTCCGTCACCTAGTACCTTGAAGTCGATAATGGAAACTTCACCTCAACCTTTGAGTACTGAGTGTCAATCCATGGTTATATCTTGGCTGTATTTCCACTAAGAAGCAAATCCAAAGGAGCGGATCTATATATCCAGATTATACAAGCCTACCTTTGAGTGTGCGTTGTTGGGGGCTTTTCCTTACATAAACTTGTTAGACCAAGGGGGGAAGTTAGCCGTACCTGAATCGATGGAAGTGAAACCAGCAAAAGAAGCACACTGTATATGCTCCAATGAAGCCCGTGGGGGTTCAGGGGTGTTTTAATAATTTAGAGTCATACCACTGGAGAATTAGCCTGGGAGAAAAGTGGGGTATTGGTCTTTTTCCTTGGTATGGAGTCTGTATTTGTCTATGTGGCTATCACATATTTGAGATTTATCATATTTATATCATATCATATTTATATCATGTTGATAGCATATTTATCACATATATCACATATTATATCGCATATCACTTATTTGGCTGATCTAGATAATATAACATATACGCTAATGAGTTTTTGCTAATGAGACTATAAAGGGATTTAGTACTTTGACAAATACTCAGAAAAGTCATTGTCTAACTGCTGAAACGCTCTTGATTGATATGGCTCTTGATTATATTTTGGCTAAACAAGGTGGGCTGTGTTTAGCTTTAAATTTAACTGGTGACACCTGCCATACCTTAATCCCTGATAGCTCTGATAATATGACTAATGTAATTGATGCTTTAAAGAAGATTAGAGAGGCATTTGGGCCGTCAGAAGGTTCAGGTTGGTCGGCCAATGCTTGGTTATGAGATAGATTTGGAGCTTTGGGAGCTATGATAGTTTGGGCTTTGTTGGGAGGACTTATCACATTATGCGTTATGTTTTGTTTTTCTACCATACTGTTGACCTTTGCTAAGGTGATGATATTAAGACGGGTTGGAGTTGTTATGCTGTCGGATCAAACACAGATGCCATTATTTCACAAAGATGACGTGCAGATTAGCGAAGAGAGAGTCAGAACAGAATTTGAATTATTTGATAAATACTTGACCTGACCAGACCTGATTGTAGTTGATTGGACTTTGCACCGAAATTTCTGACCATTTAAAGGTGTAATTTCAGTGCAAAGGGGGATTACTTAAATTTCACATATTTTACATAATTTTCCATTTTATCACATTTATTTTCTTTTTGCTCATGTTAGTCATTATACATTTCTAAATATATTCATATACATATATATATATATATATATACATATATATACACACACACACACACACACACACACACATATATATATATATATATATATATATATATATATATATATATATATATATATATTTTTTTTTTTTAATTTTCTTGTATTTCTTTTGTGTTTCTTTTGTGTTTTAAATGACCATATATTCATACGATGTTTGTTTTTATGTTTGGTTATGTTACTTAAAATATGACTATTATACTATGCAGAATGGGACATCCCTCCACTTAGTTAATAATAGAATGGTCGTCAGCAGCGGGACCCGTGAGAGAGTTTTTCAGTGATTAAGTAGTATGAATTGCTGCTACTGGTTTTTCGTTCTCACGTTTATAGCTAGAAGAAGCTAGGTAATTAAATTGATTTGTCGTTAATAGTGTGACTTTAGTCTCGAAGGGGGAAATATGTATTGCAGGGGTGCGCAATACGTCGATCGCGATCTACCAGTCGATCGCCAAGGTAGTGTGGGTACACTGTAAACCCAAATTTTCTTTTACATATAAAGTCAAGCTATTATTACTAATCTTTTCATTATTTTGCAAAAGGCGGGACCATTAAAAAAAAGTGTGCATTGTAAACTATTTTAAACTAGTATTTGCTATACTAATCGCTCTGAGCGGAGACGACTCACACTTTCATGTTTTTACCTGTGAGCGGTGGGGCTTGACCACGACTGGTGACCCCAAACGACATGTTTCCTCTGCTCTGACTGTTGGCTGCCGATCAGCGTGTGATGAAGTGGGGGGAATCAGCGTCAGCCTGGTATATTAACGCGTGGAAAGAGAAGAAATTTGGTTCTTGTTCCCGTGGGACTGAATAGTTGGTAACATTAGCTGACGCTTGAAGTGAACGTAAGGCTAACGTTAAGTTAACTAGCTGCTAATGTTAATGCTGTGGTAGCAATTGGTAACGTTAGCTCTGTTGTAGAGCATCGGGCGGGAATTCCCGTGGGACCCGCAGAAAAAACCCCTCGGGACCCTTTTCACGTTGCCTCGGCCGGGATCGGGCCGTTTTCATGTTGCATCGGGCGGGAGCGGGCGGCTAAAACATGTCGCGGGTCCCGACCAGACTTCTTTCTTTTTTCACTTGTTGATTTGTCTGGAATTCAAAAGGACTGTGGGGAAAGACCTACAGAAGGAATTTTATTCTGCCCTTGATAACCACACTACTCGTCTTATGGAAATTTTTAAAGCTAAGAGAGGCAACGTGGGTGAACAGTTGGCACATCTTTTACAGCAAATGCAGGTAATACTTTGTACTTTTTTGTCTCTGTGTATGAGAGACTGTTTTTCTTTTAACTTATCATACAGTATCCATTTTCTGTTTTACAGTCACTGGATCCCACTGAAAAAAGGACAGTCGCACTAAGAGGGCTTCCTTACTTACTCGGAGACAATCCCACTGAATTCTTCAAATCTACCTTTGTAAGTATACATTTTGTCTGTAATGTGAAACTTTTAGAATGTGACATTTATTGTATAATTTGAACAAGCCAAAATTGACAAGTAGCCTATATTCAAAAACTTTGGATTATTCATTAGGACAATAGAATAGAGATGTATTTACCTTGTCAACATGTTTCGGCTGCTATCTGCGAGCCGTCTTCAACAGTTGTCACTGGTGACGATTTGAAAACTTTCAAAGTTTTTGAATATAACAAAAGAAGACAAAATGAACATTGTAGAAGAAGTCGCCTATACATTAGAAGCTCCATGATCTTTATCTAAAGAAAAAGTCAGACTAATGTTGATTTTCAAATGTTTGTTCAAACATTTGAAAATGCTTGACCAAATAGTTATGATGTCAGCATAAATTGAATTTCATGCAATTCCTGTTTTGTCATTCTTATTGATAGTCTGTTGTATTTGATTCTGTAATGTTTATACTTCTGGCAATCATTTTCTTTTTTTTGTTTATCTTTAGGATGGTGATGAATCCTAAACAGAAAAAAGTTTAGTGTTTTATATCTTATTTAGCAGCTAGAAGTTTATTGTTTGCACTGCTGAGGTTCAGTTTGTAGCCACCATGATGAACACATTACACACACACACATTGAAAATACAAGCATAATTCACTGAAATGTGAACTAGCATTATTATGTTTACAGACTGAAAAATCTGTTGCACATAAACCTTCCTGTTCGTTATTACTTTTTAAAACAGTTGTTATGTGCCACTATGCTAGTTAATAACTTTAGTCTCTAATCAATAAGGCTTCTGAAATTTAAAATTGTTCATGACAGGGATGCTCCTTATTAGGCAATTTACCTGTCGAAACCATTCCAGGTTTCCATTTTTCTCTTTTGACCAGATTAATGTAAATGTTTGGGGTTTTTTTCTACTAATTTGTGTACACTATACATGCTACCTCAATTAGTTCATCAGACATTATGCAAGTGTGTTTCCCTTTGTACAAGGTTTTAAAAGTTTAAATTTCACCTTGATTCTAAATGTTAGAAAAATGAACCCATTGTTGTAAAGGGTTAATTGCACAATTGTTTTGACATGGCACTTTACTCAGATTTTATATTACTGTTTAAAATTGTGAAATGTAAAAGCAAAAACAAATGCTGTTACAGGTTACAGGCAGAAGACTGCACTTTATTCAGGTTTAAGCATGTTACTATTGCATTATTTTGGCAATACATTTGTGAGAAAAAAAAAAAAGGAATTTTTGGTCAATTATTATCTAATGTAAAAAAAATAAAATAATAATAATTACAACTAATTAACATGATCAATAAATACCCATAAATAAGAAAAATAAATACTGATAAACATAAGCAATGATTACTGTAATACACGAGTAATGGTTAAGTTAATTACTTGTGAACATTAGTTTTAAAAAATTAAGGCCTACTCGAGACCGATCTTGGTCTCGAGATGAGTACGACCATATTTCATTACGGCCGGTGCCGTCGGCAATAAACTTGTACCGGTGTGCGGGACCGCACGGGGCTTCTCACTGCAGCCTGTGCGCTCGTCTGGAACCTGCGGACACTTGTACGCAACAGCGTGTACCAGCGTGTACCAACAGCGCAACACGCAACAGCGCAACATGCAACAGCGTGTACCAGCATGTATCACAGTGCAGGTTAAACTTATTAAAACATCCTACCTGTCCACTTTTGAGTTTAGGCACAATGCATTGGAAACGCATTACAAATCTTGGGGCTGTCCTGGCCACAGCATTGTGTTCTAAAGTGAGTTTACGCCTGAAATCATGTCCTTTTGACAGGAAAAGCCCCCACATAGTGTAGTTTGCACCTCCTGTTACTTCTAAGGCAGGATTACATAGTTAGTCAAAATGTGATTTGCAGGCGCTGAAAACGGCCAATGCTTGGTTATGAGCTTGATTTGGAGCTTTGGGAGCTATGATATTTTGGGCTTTGTTGGGAGGACTTATCACATTATGCGTTATGTTTTGTTTTTGTACCATACTGTTGACCTTTGCTAAGGCATATAGCAAATATTAAGATGGGTTGGAGTTGTTATGCCATCGGATCAAACACAGATGCCATTATTGCAGGAAGATGACTTGCCGATTAGCGAAGGGAGAGTCGGAACAGAATTTGAATTAGTTGATGAATACCTGACCTGACCTGATTGTAATTGATTGGACTTTGCACCAAAATTTCTGACCATTTAAAGGTGTAATTTCAGTGCAAAGGGGGATTACTTAAATTTTCCATATTTTACCCTCATATTTTACCCCATATTGTACCCTCTCGGACGGTGCGGTGTTTTCCAAACAACAAGCCGTGGATTAACTCGGACATCAAAGCTCTGCTGAAGGAGAAGAAGAGAGCTTTCAGGTCTGGGAACAAAGAGGAGCTGAGGACTGTACAGAGGAAGCTGAGGAAGAAGATCAGACAGGCTAAGGCCAACTTCAGGAGGAAGATGGAACAGCAGCTGCAGCAGCGGAATGTCAGGGAGGTGTGGAGAAGTATGAAGAGTGTCTCTGGCTTCAGCCCTCCGCCCGTCCAGATAAAGGGAGACCAACAGTGGGTGAACGATCTGAATTCTCACTTCCTGAGGTTTGATCAATCACCCACTCCTCCCCCCGCACCGCTGCATGGGCTCACCCTGTCTCCTGCACAAAGGCCCAGACTGCCACCACTTCACACCTCTGCCTCAGCCCCCCAGCCCCCGAATCCACATCAACAACTCAGCCAGACCTCCAGCACACGCCTCTGCTCTTTGTCTGTCACAACAGCTCAGGTTAGGAGAGAACTGAGCCGGATAAGGAGTAGGAAGGCTGCTGGACCAGACGGGATCAGCCTCAGGCTCCTTAAGTCCTGTGCAGATGAGCTGTGTGGAGTTATGGAGCATGTCTTCAACCTGAGCCTGAAGCTGAAGGTGGTGCCACAGCTCTGGAAGACCTCCTGTGTGGTACCTGTGCCCAAGACACCGCACGCCAAGGACCTCAACAGCTTCAGGCCAGTGGCTCTCACGTCTCATCTGATGAAGACTCTGGAGAGGCTCGTCCTGGGTCACCTCCGCTCTACGGTGAGCTCAGCGATGGACCCGCTGCAGTTCGCGTATCGGCCTGGCATCGGAGTGGAGGACGCCATCATCTCTCTGATGCACCGCTCACTGTCCCATCTGGAGAGGCCCGGCAGCACTGTGAGAATCTTGTTCTTTGACTTCTCCAGTGCTTTCAACACCATCCAGCCGCTGCTCCTGAGGGACAAGCTGGAGTGGGCAGGAGTGAAGTGTGACCTGGCTGAGTGGATCCTGGACTACCTCACAAACCGGCCCCAGTTTGTGAGAGCCCAGGACTGTGTGTCTGACCTACTGACCTGCAGTGTGGGGGCACCCCAGGGCACTGTCCTCGCGCCCTTCCTCTTCACCCTCTACACTGCAGACTTCAGACACAACACGGACAGCTGCGTCCTGCAGAAGTTCTCCGATGACTCCGCCATCATCGGTCTCATCACGGATGATGACGACGCGGAGTACAGAGGACTAACGCAGGACTTTGTGGACTGGTGTCACCGGAACCACCTTCTCATCAACGCGGGGAAGACCAAGGAGATGGTGGTGGACTTCCGCAGACGCCACTCTACTGCCCCCCCACCAGTGAACATCCAGGGAAGAGACATTGAGAGAGTGGACTCTTACAAGTACCTGGGTGTGCATCTGAACAATAAACTGGACTGGACTCATAACACAGATGCACTGTACAGGAAGGGCCAGAGTCGGCTCTATCTCCTGAGGAGACTGCGGTCCTTTGGAGTGAGAGGGCCACTCTTGAGGACCTTCTATGACTCTGTGGTGGCATCAGCCATCCTGTACGATGTGGTCTGCTGGAGCAGCAGCGTCACAGAGAGGGAGAAGAAGAAACTGGACAAGATCATCAAGAAGTCCAGCTCAGTCCTGGGCTGTCCTCTGGACTCGGTGCAGCAGGTGGGGGACAAGAGGGTCCTGGCTAAACTCATGTCTATGCTGGACCATGAGTGTCACCCCCTGCAGGACGCCCTGTCTGCTCTGGAGAGCAGCTTCAGTGACAGACTGATTCACCCTCGCTGTGTTAAGGAGAGATTTCGCAGGTCTTTCCTTCCTGCTGCTGTCAGACTGTATAATGAACAATGCTAGTCATGTGTCATCCCCATAGCAACCATGTGTCATCTCCATAGTAATAATAACAATGTGCAATATTATTTAAAGTCACTTTACCTGCTATTATTTATTTACCCACCACTGTCCATCACTGCACTGTACACAATCATCTCAGAATCAAAAACACTTATTGTGCAACGTTCCTGTGCCTTTTAGCTTTACAGTGTTGTGTTTTTTAGTTGATTGTAAATACTTATTATTATTTATCTTGATTTTGATGCATGCTCTTATTTTCCTACTGTTTCTGTAACTTGCGTTGTGACACTGCAATTTCCCCATTGTGGGACAAATAAAGGATATAAAATAAGATAAGATATTATCTTATCTTATTTTACATAATCTTACATTTTATCACATTTATTTTCTTTTTGCTCATGTTAGTCATTATACTTTTATAAATATATTCATATACCTATATATTTTATAATTCACATTGTGATGTGAAACAAGTTTTTGATTGTATTTGCTTTTGCAAGATACTGGATGGTGTGTTCTGTTTCCAGGACAAATGGGGAACGATGTTGAAATGGACTATGGACATGGACAATGAGCGATAATCGGAGCTAACCAAATAGCTTGGATGGACAGTGGATGGACAGATGGTGAATGAAAGTGCGGTCTTTGAATGTGTTTTATCAAGATATATCTTACTGTATTATATAGTTTATAATTTGTGTTTTAAATGAACCTATATGTTTATACGATGTTTGTTTCTATGTTTGGTTATGTTACTGTTACACTCTGTAGAATGGGACATCCCTCCACTTAGTTAGGTCGCCAGCAGCGGACCCGTGAGAGAGTTTTTCAGTGATTAAGTAGTATGATTTTGGCAACAGATTTAGCTGCTACTGGTTTTTCGCTCTCACGGTTATAGCTAGGAGAAGCTAGGTAATTAAATTGATTTGACGTTAATAGTGTGACTTTAGTCTATCGCCAAGGTAGTGTGGGTAGATCGTAGCGTCGTAGTAGGCCTACTCGAGAACGGTCTTGGTCTTGAGATGAGTGCGACCATATTTCATTACGGCCGGTGCCGTCAGCAATAAACTTGTACCGGTGTGCGAGACCGCACGGGGCTTCTTACCGCAGCCTATGCGCTCGTCTGGAACCTGCGGACACTTTGCAGCACATCACCACACGTGTCCCCAGCGCGCACAGCTTGTACGCAACAGCGTGTACCCTTGAGTACCAGCATGTATCACAGTGCAGGTTAAACTTTTTAAAACATCCTAGCTGTCCGTCTGCCTCACGTCAGCATGCCGCTCCTAGCTCCTCCCTCCATATAACTCACACACACACCCTTCTCAATGCACGCAGATTAGAAGAGCAAGATGAAACGCGAAGCAAAAACTAATCTAAATTTATGTTGGCAAAAAACAGGCCTACAGCACAGAGCTGGCCTACCGCGACATGTGGTTGAAGTTTGCCTAATAAAAGTGCACAAATACATCTGTATTTGTCACGACGTGTGTTTGGTAAATGTGCAGACGCTGGTAAATACTACTGCAAAACCAGTAAGATAATGTAACTCCAGTTAAGAAGTTAACAAGTGTGCTTGAGTCTGGATGTCAGCAGCTACTGTCTGGACCAGGGGTCGGCAACCCGCGGCTCCAGAGCCGCATGTGGCTCTTTCATCGTTCTGTCGTGGCTCCCTGTGACTTTGGAAAATAATAATGAGTATTTAATTACATTGCATTTTTATTTTAGTTTGTTTTTAAATGTAAATCTAAAATTGTAGATAATGGTAATCTTGTAACATTTAAATAAAACGTTTTAAATATTTTTGTCGCTCAAAACATGCGTCAAAGCCGCCGACGTGCGTCACCCCCACACACTGGCAGCCCGGACCTACATCAGCAGTATGATTTTCGGCCCAATGATGATAAATCCAAGAAAAGAAAAGTTTCTGAAGAAAACAGAACGCTTAATGCTACATGGGCAGATTCATTTGCTTTCACGGCTGATGAGACTGGTACACGCGGTACACGCAATACAATGATGACGGAACACAGAAGCAGACGCCTTTTTGGTTCGCTGCGGGTGGATAATTTAAGTTTGGATTTTTATTTCCTACGAGGAGGACTCAAGGACTAAAGTGTTTATTGCAGCTTTGCGTACATTTGTTTACAGAAGCGAAACTTAAAACCACATGGCTAATTTGCATAAACTAGAAGCGCTGACTAAAGGGCAGGACTCAGTGGAATATGCGTGTTCTTTCTGTGACTGAGGGATGTTCTGCCTATGGTGAGTCTGTTCTGCGCTTCTATCGTGTTGGAGATGGTTCATGTTAAACTTTTCAGAGATTATACATGTGCAGTGCAATTCTTTATTTCACTCATGCACTTTATTTATGTTGGCTACTGTTGTGATGAAAAGACTGAAAGGTGTAAATAATTCTCTTAAGACTCGCGCTTAAGAGCTGTAGTGCAGGATGGTGCGCTTGTTGTTCTCTGAGAGTTGTAGTTTTGCCTGTAGTTACCCTGGTTAGCGCTGGTTTAGAAGTCAAAAGGTTTAGAAGTCAAAAGGGTTTTGTGGCTCCGGGTGTTTTCTTTTCTGTGGGAGACGGTCCAAATGGCTCTTTGAGTATTTAAGGTTGCCGACCCCTGGTCTTGACTATGCATCCCTAGCTGATTCCAACCAATGCAAGTCAAGAGAGTAAGGTAATGAGAAAAAATGAAATTGCGCAATATGGGTTCATGCCGTTATGCAAGGTACATCAACATAAATTGTACATGTAAAGAATTCTCAATATATTTATGAATAAATAAATGATTTGCATTTTTGTAGTAGGTAGATCATTTTTACTTGGTCATTTTATAAGTAGCTCGCATGCTGAAAAAGTGTGAGCACCCCTGACACTACTGTCTGCTTTGCCTTTTGAACCTTGAGAACCATACAGCCCCTTTAAGTAAGTTATGAGGCCTCTGCATTCTGTCATGATGGCACGAGAGACCCCTAACTTTAATGTTAAGTCTGTATCTTGGACGTACAGAAGTAGTCAGATTACAGTGGGATATCCTATAGAAAGCTATATATATGTGGGGAATGCTTTGTTCGAATGTGTTCTCCTTTGATTAGCTTCGATGCAGACGGACCTTGTGTCTGTAATTGTCTTATACTCTGGGTTTGTAATAAATAGGATTGACACTAGCAGAGCCTGGTTTTTGGATTCTTCCCATCACATCCCACCGGTGAGTGAAACCAAAGCAGCAGCGGGTGAGAAACGACTCTTCAATAAAAAATTAAAATGCTTATAACTTTGGCAAAGAAGCAGATAGAACTAAGATTCCAAATGCATATTGTTCAGGTCCAAAAGCCCTACTTGCATAGCAAAAATGGCATTGATATCTAATGTCAGGTTCAAACCCACCTAAACATTGTAAAATGCAAGAAGAAAGACAAGAGATTAATAAGTTTTACTCGCGAGGAGAACGGCAGAGAGTGTACAGTTACAATCTCCAACCCGCTCTGCCACTCAAAGCCGCCCTCCTCCTTTTATTTAGGATGATCCCTGGTTACAATGTTTCTAAGGGGAAGGGGGGAAAAGATAGTAAGATAATTTACGTTTCTAAGATGTCAGAGAGAGAGACAGAAAGATAATATATGCTTCTAAGGAGGATAAGGAAAGAGACATCTATCACATATGTCTGACACAGTTGTGTGACCTCGGACCCTATCTTGTTCTGATGTCACACCAGCTGCTTCCACACGTTAAACACTGCACATAATAAGAGCACAAAGAGATTATTCAAAACACACAATGTTTCTAACATTTGATTATAACAAATATAGGATAAGATATATAGTTAATGCTCACAGCAAATATGGGATAAAATACATACACAATTATTCTAACATGTAGTTTTCCCACAATTTCACTTTTGAGTTTAGGCACATTGCATTAGAAACGCATGAAACATCCTGGGGTGTCCTGGCAACAGCATTGTATTCTAAAGCGAGCTCACGTCTGAAATCATGTCATTTTAACAGGACAAGTCCCCACATAGTGTAGTTTGCACCTCCTGTTACTTCTAAGGCAGGATTGCATAGTTGGTCAAAATGTGATTTGCAGGCGCTGAAAAGGCGTTTGCCGCAATAAAAAATTAAAACGCTTATAATTTTTGGTTGCACATCTCTGAAGTACTGAAAAAACGATGACAAGCACAGGCACGGCTACAATGTATTTTGGCCACAAGAGGGCGACGTCTGCCAACTCAAAGGCATGGCAACACAGTCTGTGCCAGTATAACAGGCCCCATTATTCATGAATCCAAAGCATCTCGATATGTTTGGGCCACAGTATCGCACCAAATTCACCTGAAGCCTGCCACACCCTGACCAATCAGGTCCAAAAATACCCTGCTTTATCGGACAGAAGCACAATTTCTTTGTGTTTCCTTGAGAAAACAATGTCTCCAAATTTATGTCATATTCTTTTTTTTTTTTTTTGCTACTGTACAGCTGTGCCAATAACGAGAAAAACGACGAGTTCTATTTAAAGGCCTCCCGCTCTCCTTAATGTTTAGTCATGGTTGAAACATTCCAAATTACAGGGACAACACAGACATATTTTCCCGACCTTGATTTAATCAAAAAATGCTGTTGGCATTTGTATTTTTGAGTTTAATACTAACTATTGGGCATTTTCCACAAGTTTAGCTCTTGTTGACACTATGGTTGCTAGGCAAGAGTTATGGAATTGCCTCCACTATCCAAATCCAGGCAGGACGTAAGATTCTGAAAAAGGAAATAAACCTCTGTCATGTGATCTCATTTTCAACTTAACAGCTACCTTTTACCCTGTCTTTCTGGCTATTTCACTTTTCCCATGCAAACACCATTAAATTGGTGGCTTGATTCTTCAATTATTTACACATTTCAAATGCTCATCAAATTATTCCTATCTTCTATTGGGTAGGTAACTTCAATTAAGCTCATTGTTTCCTTGCTCCAGTACAAAGTATAATGGCATTTCTAGGCCACTAATCATTTTTCATGGACATTCAATCTCTCCAAACCCTAACCCTGCAAAAGTCATGATCTTAAGTTGCAACTTTGTTTTTTAATGTTCAAATAAGGTGCGCGCCATCTCTTCTCTCATGTTATTCTGACATTTTGCTTATGTTTCGTAAGCAAAATCGCTTACATTCTCAAATGTTTGTTTTGTTTTTTTCTGAACGTCACTTATTCTTTTTTCACTCTTGTAATCAAGTTTGTAGGGTTCTGTGTTCTGTCTTTAACACTTAGACGTAAATGTAGCCTATTAAATGTGCATAGCCGCGCTGTTATCTGTGGCCACATGCGCATTTAAAGCGACAGGCTCATTTACATGAGCGCGTGAGTTTTCACTCATGGAGCCCTGCTCATCTCTTTGCTGCTGCTGCTGCGCGCGAAGCACCGCGGTGTCGGTGATCCGAGCTGAGTGCAGATGGACCCGGGTCCACACTCCGGTAGAGCGGGTGTGGCGTATGCGAGAGGCAGCGGTGATCGGAGGTGAGCGCAGAATAATGTGGGTTAACAAGAGTGTGCTGGTAACAACACAGACACTGGCCGCGGCGTCGTAAAACTCCGGTAGAACGGGACTTTGTGACGCATATTACACGAGAGGCAGTGGTTATCGGAGGTGAGTGCGGGCTGAGCCGCTGTTTGAAATGTGAACCGTAAATGCGGGCATTGGCTTAGCAGGCAGAAGGAGCAGTGAACACATTGTGTGTGTGTGTGTGTGTGTGTGTGTGTGTGTGTGTGTGTGTGTGCGTGCGTGCGTGCGTGCGTGCGTGCGTGCGTGCGTGCGTGCGTGCGTGCGTGCGTGCGCGCGCGTGCGTGTGTGTGTGTGTGTTACTGGAAAAAGGAGACCCGTCTATGGTCTGAACTCACGTTTTCAAAGGAGGAGTCTATCTATTTGGGGGCATAATTAGGCTACTATTGTTTGGAATATGATTAGGCTAGATTCAAACAGCATCATGGTGCGCTGTGTGTGTCAGCTACAAAATCATATTGCCAGTTCAGGCACATGAAGCAACACACAGGCTTCACACTTCCATGTGTAATACAAATGTGAATGTGTTTGTTCAGGTGAAGTCAGTGCAGTCGGTCTATACCAGGTGGATGCCAAGGACTGAAGAGAGAAGGCCTAGTACAGGCCTTATCTCACCATGAGCTGGCTCTTCTACACGGATATAAAAGTCCACTGTGCACTGGATTCAAGTAAAGGTAATCATGAGATTAAATTAAAGAATTGGCCAAAGATGTCAAATAACATAGAACACAATGTTTTGTGATTTCACATGTAATAATTAACACATATTTAATAAAATATGTATTTATTTGTTTAGGTGTCACCGCACCAGGTGGACACTGGAGACGGAGTTCCGAACATCACCTCTGTAGCTGTCTGCTTTCTTCACCAAAAGCCTACTGCACACTGGAATGGTAAGCATGTCATTAATGTGCACATTTTGTGCTGGGATGTTGAGGTCATTGTAATAACACAGCACAATTGTTTTCTGTCTTTCCTCTCTGTATCAATATTAAAGGTGTATTAGGTGTATTTCTAATAATAAAATGTGATTGTTTGTGTTTAGGCCAGCAGGTGTATACTGAGCACTGAGCAGTAAAGACCAGGTCACATTCCAGTACTGTGTCTGAGCTCAGCTCACTTCTAGGCTGCATCCACTGCACTTTACAGGTGAGCCTTTCATTTCATGAGAATGATGTTGACAAGCAAAAGATGAAATGATAACAAGCAAGGGGAGCTTGAACTTGAGAGGTGAAAGCTTTATTTAGCAGTTGCATTTTCCTACTTGGATTGTTTTTGACTTGTCCCTATGATGCACTCCCACACAAGTCCAGTAAGCAATATGTCCCATAAATCATGAAGCACACGCATCCATTTTGGTCCAAAGCGTTTATTGAAAGACAAATGCTCGCTGCTGCTTGTCATAAATCCAGAACAAACACTGTAACAAATCTCCTGTAAATAATTACTGTAATATTTCAGCAAATGACTGTAAATCATATTTACAGATGAGAACTGGGAACACTTTACAGGTTTTTGTTGGGCTATTTTTTACACTTATTCATTTGCTTGAAGTATACAGTAAAGAATTGCTCTGCAGGTAACAGCAAAATCTTGTATACTAAATTTACATGTATTACCTGGCAATATTGTTGCCAATAATTGCCTGTCATTTAAAATACAGATAACCTATGCCATGAGAAGACACAGATTTTAAATGCATTCAAACATTTATTAACCCCCCCCCCCCCTTAAAAACAGTTAACACAAATATACATTAAAATATGTACACAAATGATGTAAGAAACAATTTAAGAAAGTTAAAGGCGCATGTAAGTGACACAATTGGACATGAGCTGATGTGTAAAGTCCATAAACAGCCTGAACAGACATGAGGATCATATTGCTTTTGTGTGAGCTGCACTCAGGTCCTTTAGGCTTCTTCTAGACCTGTAGTCTTGCGTTCACCTCATGAAACATGTGCAATCACAAATATAGCAGAATCAAAGGAGGTAACACTGTTATTTTAATGTCATACAGTTTAACTGTCTGTCACTAAACCTTTAACCTTAGGAAGGAACACCTTGCCAAAAAACACAATGAGATTTTCTTCCCTTCAGTGGTACCAACAAGCCAAATATGGGGCTGTGACACAAGGACTGGAGGAGAAAGATACTTTGACTATAACATGGAAGGGACTTGTAAGATGTGGACACACATTAGACCTATGGTTTGCTAAATTACGCAGCAACTTTTATTGCTGAAAATATCCTCTTCCTGCTTTCATGCAGCGTCAGATCACGTGTCACCATGGTTTCTGTACACTTTCATTTTTCCAGTCATATTTGTGCAAGCTCAAAAAGGGGAAAACATTGACTTTATAGGGGAATCATGTCGTATCTGTGCTTCAACTGTGCAAATAGCCTCGCGAGGGGCGACAGAATTTCAAACCAGTTTGATTTTCATCTGACCCTATGATTCCCGATCGGGAGGTGTTTGTGAAAGGTCAATCGCTGCTCATCAACCCATGTATAACTAAAGCTAAAACTTGGGGTGATCCCCAAAATTGTTGCACAAGTGAAAAGTCATCTCAAAATGAGCCAAAAATCACACAGTGCAAAGACCACACACACATGCAAAATCATACAATAACAAATCCATGTTATTGCCTGGCAATCATGCAAGTTTTGTACATACTGACTATATCATACATATATCATACATCGCAAGAAACAAAGTGATGATGTCACAACTGTGTTTTAATGTTATGCCTTTTCCTCTGCAATAGACAAGAAAAAACGCAGTGTTGCAAATGAGAATCTGTCTGACTCTGAGATGTCAGACTCTTCATCGACCTCCTCAGAGACATCATCTTCTTCATCCTCCTCCTCCTCATCCTCCTCCTCATCATGTGATGGGGAGATGAAGAAGAAGAAGAAGAAGAAGAAGAAGAGGCACAGTAAGCACCGGAAGGATAAAAAGAAGAAGGACAAGGGGAAGAAACCTAAAAAGGACAAGAACAAGAGTTTCATTAGGAGAGGTATTTTCTAGTTTTTGTAAATTTTTCTTGTTTAGGTTCAATGTGCATTTGAATTATAATAAGCTGTAGTGTTTGTGCAGGGCTTTATTAATTGTAATGGCTAAAACACTGCAAAATCTGATACAAAGTCAGGCATTTTATACCAAACACATCTCGAAGGCTTGCAGACTCCTGGAGGGACAAACTGTGAAAGGGTTTTAGTTATGACTATCAATTATGGCTAAAAGGTGCAAATATAATATCTCTCTGTTATTCTGTAGCAAAATAGATTTAGCTAATACTATAGTAGATGGGAAATAACAGTAGCTTTTTAGAGTCATAAAGTACACACTTGTATTACGTAAGTTAAAGGTGGGGTAGGAGATACTGGAAAAACGGTTCGAGCAAGCTAAATTTGAAAATACACCTCTTCATACTCCCCACTGAAGTCACACCTCCAGAGCACAGGAGGAGGGTACACTAAAACTTACACAAATCTGATGTACGGCTTAGGAGTACTTTAAATTTCATTGTATGTGCAATCACACAAAAGTCGAATTATTTCACTTCCTGTTGGGCGTAGCCATGGCATTGTGTTGACTTTGTTTGTTCGTCTTAGTGAGATACACACCCCTACCAAACTTCATGCATGCAGCTGAAAGTGTATGCCAACCACGACCCTCCATGCGTTAGGGAGTGCTATAGTGTCCCTGGGCCCCATCAGGGGCCAGATCTTTTTGTATTAGATGATGCTGTGATTTCTGACGACTGTGCCAAATTACAGGAGTTTTCCTACGTGGCAAACTCCTCAAGAAGGCTCAAACGTGTGAGGAGAAAAAAACTATAATAGTAATAAATATATAAGTTGCAACTGAGTATAAGTCGCAGGACCAGCCAAACCATAAAAAAGGGTGACTTATAGTCCAAAAAATATGGTAACTCATTCATTGTGGTTTTTTGTGTGTGTGTTTTATGTATTTGTAGCCACGACTCCCGAGGACATACTGAAGCGCTACAGAAAGGTGCTACGGGCCTACAAAAGAGGTAAAAACCTCCTCCTACAGATCCGTGGGAGTAGATCGAAACACAATCTGCTGTGGAGTACCAATTGCTGAATTGGCAATTGTCGCCCCCACAACATTTGAGGAGCTTCGTGAAGGCTTTTCTCAAGTAGAGTGAGTTTCATAGAGGTGCCGAGAAGCAATCGAAAATGACCCTGAACTAATTCAGGAAGTAGGGGGAAAAAAGAAAGGTGGGCAACTTCTCCCCCTTAAAAAGAGGCTATAGGCTAGGTCCAAGGCTACTATTGCAGTTAATTACAGTTACAGTTAGTTGTTTGTATTTCCTCAGCAGTTTCATGTTGTTAATTGTGTCTTGGACCATGCCCTGTGGAGGCCCTGTGCCTTGATTTTTATTATTTTTTGAATTTCAGTAAAATAACGGTGTATTACATTGGTCATTTTTAAGTTGCACAATGTGAACACAGTTATAGTTAATTGCAGTCACTGTAAACACTCCATATTGGATAGACTCACCTAACTAGCAGAAACTGTAAACAAATATGTGTTGTCTCAGAGTAATTTCATTGTAATTAGCTCCTCCCTTCAGACAGATATAAAGCAGTGTCTGCCAGCATCTGACCAGAACTAAAGAAGCAGCTTGGATGAGCTGCGAAACGCATTAGACTTAGACTTAGACTTAGACAAACTTTATTGATCCACAAGGGAAATTATTTGGATACAATAGCTCAAACATCACAATATAATAACAGAGTAACAAAAATAGATGGTATAGCAAAAAGATTAAGAGACAGGTGTCAAATGAGACATAATTATCAAAATGTATATGTACAAGTCAAAATAAAATAGAAATATAAGTAATAAAGTAATAAACTATATAGTCACAGCTATATACAAGAGACAAGAACGACAGTGCAAATACTATGCTGATTGACAGGGCATGAGGTAATCCGTTACTTGAGATTAACTTGTTGTACAGTTGTAGGGAGTATTATCTGTTACATAAGGGTGAGTTGTTGTACAACTGAATGGCGTATGGTATGAATGTAGTCCTGAATCTCTCACTGTTTGAGCGGAGCTGAAGGAGCCTGTTGGAGAATGAGCTCCTCTGTCCCTCTATAGTCTGGTGCAGTGGGTGAGCAGGAGTGTCCATGATGGAGAGCAGTTTGTCCAGTGACCTCCTGTCCCTCATTGTGACAAATGTCTCCAGCTCACAGCCGATCACGTAACCCGCTTTACGGATCCGCCCAATGTCTCTTTTACTGGTGCCGCTCCCCCAGCAGACCACAGTGAAGTACAGCGCGCTGGCCACCACAGACTGGTAGAAGATCTCCAGTAACTTGCTGCACACATTGAAAGACCTGAGCTTTCTCAGGAAGTAGAGTCTGCTCATGCTCTTCTTGTACACAGCATTACAGTTGTCCCTCCAGTCAAGTATTCGACCAAATAAACTCTGTCCAGTTGACAAATAAAATGTCTCCTTTTGCCATCATTTGTAAAAGGTGACCCTGAATGACATATAGTGAAGTAATGTTTCATTATCTGCTTCCACTTTTAAGGGGTGCAAAAAGTTTCAGATATAAGTCTAAAAAGTAACGGATCATCTATAAGAGCTTAGCCTTTGAGCTACAGATATTGAGGTAAGTGTTTGTATACAGATTCAGATTAGTGGATGTAATTAACTGTGTAGATGTGTTGCATATCATTAATAAAACATTAACAAATTATAACATGAGAGGTGAATCTGGGCTAGCCACATTTGAAGTCTTCCTCATGAGGCTTGTATATAAGTGATAAACAGAACCTTAGTCACATATTAACAAGTAATCAATAAATGTTTAATGTTTTCTTGACATGTCTTCTTGGACCTACAGCCTGCACATGGCCAGGGCATGTCCTAATCATTTACAAAAACTGTCTAAATGTTTTGTTCATGATTAGTTCATTGTCTAATACTGGATATAGACTTTCAGCCAATGTTATTGAGCACATAGCCTATATATGTATACATATCTTAAATAATGTTTCCTTGTCTTTCAGTTTGACCACACTTAATGATTTACAAGTTAATCTTAATGCAATAATAATGTAGCTATGAATTACTTAAAAACAGTATACAAACTATTTACAAATAATATTTTGAAGATTTTACAAAGTTTACAAATAATGCACAATTCATTTGAGGAAAGTAAACTTGTTCAGTTTGTTTTTGTTAAAGACTTAAATGTTTGTAAAACACGACTAGAAGCAGCCAATCACGAGTCTGGACCCACCCCGCTTTAGCGTGGGGCTGAGGCCAGGTGTCGGGGTTCAGTGTGTGTCGGACAGCGAGCAGAGAGACTGCAGAGAATAGTGCTCTTGTTTTGTGTTTTAGTTAGGACCCAGTTCGGGGCTATTTTTTTCCACCTTTGGTACTGTGTGCGTGATATCATAACGTAAGTAGATATTCTGTGTGTATAAGTTACGTTGTGCTTTTCCTTTGTTGTATTTAGACCTGTAATAGCCTAATTTGCATGCCTTGTGCTCCGAGAAACAGAGACTCTTATGTAGCGGCCGCCATTACGCGGCTCATAGCACTGTCTGATGTCTGTGGGTTTCGTATTACACGTGCATGTATAATACTTGTTGTAAATAATTGTTGTGATGTTTGCAGACTGTTATAGAGAGCTGCTCTGTATCAGAGCCTGTGTTGAAGGCAGCGCTCTGTCAGAGAGGCAGCGCGTTTCTGGTTACGACACCTCTTAAAGGCGCAGTACAGTTGGTAGGAAGACCTGTACCATGATAGCATAACTGATGCCAAAAGAACCCCAAAAAACTATTGTTCACTATTTTAAAAGTTTGTCTATTATTGTGCTATATATGTGCATTATTATTGTATAGTTGATAAAGTTTTTTAATATGCATTTTTATTCCTTTGTTTCCTGTAGAACCACACACTTCTGCCATTCCTGTGGATACCTAATAAATCACATCAGTTAAGACATCTGGCTGTTTCTTTTTGAGAGCACCCTGCAGCGGGTCAATACAGACAGCACATCCCTAGTGTATTTTTCAAAAGGTTTAAGCTTGTTTTTGCTAAAAGACTTAAATGTTTGTAAAGGTTTAATTATTATTAATTTCATCATTACGTAATCATTGACTAATTTTTTTCAAATGAGGAATGACATATATATAACATTATTATAGTATTTCTTACTCATTAACAAATATTTGTAAATGTTTTGTAAAATAATTAGTTCATTATTTACTATGTGTTACTAATGCTTTATAAGCGCCCATTATTTTAAAGTGTTACCAATGACACATGGGGAGTTGTCACGCCTAGGTCAGCAGTAGAGGTAACAAATCAGAAGCCTACCGCTCCAGCTTTGAAAAGTAAGGTCGAGACAGAGATACCACACTTAACCACAGTCAGCCCTCAGTCTACCATTTTGTTTGATACTGTTTCTGTAGTTTTGGCAGGTACGACAGCATTTCTTAAATGTCAGTGCCCCGACTGGTCTCATGGAGACAAAGTTTGAATGGATTAATAAATTGGGTAAAACTTTAGTGTGGTCTGGCCCTGAGTCACGGGGGTTTTCTAAGGGCTCGAGAAAATACATTTTATATAATGAAATAATAATAATATTCCCGTGAAATAAGAAATATTTCACGGGATGATCAAGGTGACTTCATTTGTAAACACATACAGAGAAAGCATAAATTTGTGCCGAAGAGTAATAGTTGGTTACCGGGGTACAAAGCACGTAAAATAACATTATTTGTGAACGATTTGGTCTCTGAATTGTTGCCTGAAAGCGCTCAAGAGCAATTACCTAATAAAACTGATCATAATGTTTTAAAGGTAATTCCTACTGTTTTAAGCCAACGGGTGACTACTCCGACTGTGAAAGTGGATAATGTTACATTCGGTAGCATTAAGCTAAATAATGTATCTTTAATCACAACACCCACAACTATACTAAATAGGACCTCCACTACTACATCTGCTACTACGCCAATTACAACTTCTATCACTACATCAATAATTACTACATCCGTGACTACAATACCAATAATTACAACAACTAGAACTAAATCTGCGACTACGACACCAAGAGTTACAAAAGCGACAAGCAAATTGGCTATGACATCACATACTAAAGCAACAGAAAATAAGTTGAATACTACTTTGGCTAATATAGTGTTTACTCCAAAGGCTGCGATCTCAAAAGGGATCAATAAGGAGGCGATAGCTAAGGTAATGGAACTTCCTATAAAACTTTCTACAGATAAGACAAGGACGGCTAGAACATTCATCTTCGGATGTAACTTCAAACATTATTTTGACAACTATACTTTATGCAAAATCTATTCTGACAGCTATACTTGATGCAAAAACTATGTGGCCAATTATGCTTAATGAGGGACCAGTGAATGTAACGCAGAAACCTAGTAATGTAACTCGGTCACGACAGATAAGACTATGACGACGGCACCTGACACTCTGCCACTTGAGGAAAATGATTGGACTGACAGGGATGCGACACCAGAAGACATGTCAGAATCATTTCGGGCATTGTATAAGAGAGAAGCCAAGTGGAGCATTTGGGTTTGATTCCTCAGTATTGCATATTTCAGACCCTTTCGCCAGCAGGAACTTTTGGTTCCAGCAGTTAACACATGCTGTGAGAGCAACGGCTCATGAGGATGATCCGTGCATGGTTAGAATTCCGTCACCTAGTACCTTGAAATGGAAACTTCACCTCAACCTTTGAGTATTGAGTGTCAATCCATGGTTATGTCTTGGCTGTATTTCCACTAAGAAGCAAATCCAAAGGAGCGGATCTATATATCCAGATTATACAAGCCTACCTTTGAGTGTGCGTTGTTGAGGGCTTTTCCTTACATAAGGAAGGGGGGAAGTTAGCCGTACCTGAATCGATGGAAGTGAAACCAGCAAAAGAAGCACACTGTATATGCTCCAATGAAACCCGTGGGGGTTCAGGGGTGTTTTAATAATTTAGAGTCATACCACTGGAGAATTAGCCTGGGAGAAAAGTGGGGTATTGGTCTTTTTCCTTGGTATGGAGTCTGTATTTGTCTATTTGGCTATCACATATTTGAGATTTATCATATTTATATCATATCATATTTATATCATATTGATAGCATATTTATCACATATATCACATATTATATCACATATCACTTATTTGGCTGATCTCATAGATAATATAACATATACGCTAATGAGTTTTTGCTAATGAGACTATAAAGGGATTTAGTACTTGGACAAATACTCCGAAAAGTCACTGTCTAACTCTGCTGAAACGCTCTTGATTGATATGGCTCTTGATTATATTTTGGCTAAACAAGGTGGGCTGTATTTAGCTTTAAATTTAACTGGTGACACCTGCCATACCTTAATCCCTGATAGCTCTGATAATATGACTAATGTAATTGATGCTTTAAAGAAGATTAGAGAGGCATTTGGGCCGTCAGAAGGTTCAGGTTGGTCGGCCAGTGCTTGGTTATGAGATAGATTTGGAGCTTTGGGAGCTATGATAGTTTGGGCTTTGTTGGGAGGACTTATCACATTATGCGTTATGTTTTGTTTTTCTACCATACTGTTGACCTTTGCTAAGGCGATGATATTAAGATGGGTTGGAGTTGTTATGCCGTCGGATCAAACACAGATGCCATTATTTCACAAAGATGACGTGCAGATTAGCGAAGAGAGAGTCAGAACAGAATTTGAATTATTTGATAAATACCTGACCTGACCAGACCTGATTGTAGTTGATTGGACTTTGCACCGAAATTTCTGACCATTTAAAGGTGTAATTTCAGTGCAAAAGGGGGATTACTTAAATTTCACATATTTTACATAATTTTCCATTTTATCACATTTATTTTCTTTTTGCTCATGTTATATATATATATATATATATATATATATATATGTATATATATATATGTATATATATATATATACACACACATATATATATGTATATATATATATATATATATATATATATATATATATATATATGTATATATATATATATATATATATATATATATATATATATATATAATATTATATAGTTTATAATTTTCTTGTATTTCTTTTGTGTTTCTTTTGTGTTTTAAATGACCATATATTCAGACGATGTTTGTTTTTATGTTTGGTTATGTTACTTAAAATATGACTATTATACTATGCAGAATGGGACATCACTCCACTTAGTTAATAATAGAATGGTCGTCAGCAGCGGGACCCGTGAGAGAGTTTTTCAGTGATTAAGTAGTATGAATTGCTGCTACTGGTTTTTCGTTCTCACGTTTATAGCTAGGAGAAGCTAGGTAATTAAACTGATTTGTCGTTAATAGTGTGACTTTAGTCTCGAAGGGGGGAAATATGTAGTGCAGGGGTGCGCAATACGTCGATCGCGATCTACCAGTCGATCGCCAAGGTAGTGTGGGTACACTGTAAACCCAAATTTTCTTTTACATATAAAGTCAAGCTATTATTACTAATCTTTTCATTATTTTGCAAAAGGCGGGACCATTAAAAAAAGTGTGCATTGTAAACTATTTTAAACTAGTATTTGCTATACTAATAGCTCTGAGCGGAGACGACTCACACTTTCATGTTTTTACCTGTGAGCGGTGGGGCTTGACCACGACTGGTGACCCCAAACGACATGTTTCCTCTGCTCTGACTGTTGGCTGCCGATCAGTGTGTGATGAAGTGGGGGGAATCAGCGTCAGCCTGGTATATTAACGCGTGGAAAGAGAAGAAATTTGGTTCTTGTTCCCGTGGGACTGAATAGTTGGTAACATTAGCTGACGCTTGAAGTGAATGTAAGGCTAACGTTAAGTTAACTAGCTGCTAATGTTAATGCTGTGGTAGCAATTGGTAACGTTAGCTCTGTTGTAGAGACTTGCATCGGGCGGGAATTCCCGTGGGACCCGCAGAAAAAACCCCTCGGGATCCTTTTCACGTTGCCTCGGCCGGGATCGGGCCGTTTTCATGTTGCATCGGGCGGGAGCGGGCGGTCAGGCTAAAACATGTGCGGGTCCCGACCAGACTTCTTTCTTTTTTCACTTGTTGATTTGTCTGGAATTCAAAAGGATTGTGGGGAAAGACCTACAGAAGAAATTTTATTCTGCCCTTGATAACCACACTACTCGTCTTATGGAAATTTTTTAAGCTAAGAGAGGCAACGTGGGTGAACAGTTGGCACATCTTTTACAGCAAATGCAGGTAATACTTTGTACTTTGTTTTGTCTCTGTGTATGAGAGACTGTTTTTCTTTTAACTTATCATACAGTATCCATTTTCTGTTTTACAGTCACTGGATCCCACTGAAAAAAGGACAGTCGCACTAAGAGGGCTTCCTTACTTACTCGGAGACAATCCCACTGAATTCTTCAAATCTACCTTTGTAAGTATACATTTTGTCTGTAATGTGAAACTTTTAGAATGTGACATTTATTGTATAATTTGAACAAGCCAAAATTGACAAGTAGCCTATATTCAAAAACTTTGGATTATTCGTTAGGACAATAGAATAGAGATGTATTTACCTTGTCAACATGTTTCGGCTGCTATCTGCGAGCCGTCTTCAACAGTTGTCACTGGTGACAATTTGAAAACTTTCAAAGTTTTTGAATATAACAAAAGAAGACAAAATGAACATTGTAGAAGAAGTCGCCTATACATTAGAAGCTCCATGATCTTTATCTAAAGAAAAAGTCAGACTAATGTTGATTTTCAAATGTTTGTTCAAACATTTGAAAATGCTTGACCAAATAGTTATGATGTCAGCATAAATTGAATTTCATGCAATTCCTGTTTTGTCATTCTTATTGATAGTCTGTTGTAGTTCAGTAATTTGATTCTGTAATGTTTATACTTCTGGCAATCATTTTCTTTTTTTTGTTTATCTTTAGGATGGTGATGAATCGTAAACAGAAAAAAGTTTAGTGTTTTATATCTTATTTAGCAGCTAGAAGTTTATTGTTTGCACTGCTGAGGTTCAGTTTGTAGCCACCATGATGAACACATTACACACACACACATTGAAAATACAAGCATAATTCACTGAAATGTGAACTAGCATTATTATGTTTACAGACTGAAAAATCTGTTGCACGTAAACCTTCCTGTTCGTTATTACTTTTTAAAACAGTTGTTATGTGCCACTATGCTAGTTAATAACTTTAGTCTCTAATCAATAAGGCTTCTGAAATTTAAAATTGTTCATGACAGGGATGCTCCTTATTAGGCAATTTACCTGTCGAAACCATTCCAGGTTTCCATTTTTCTCTTTTGACCAGATTAATGTAAATGTTTGGGGGGTTTTTCTACTAATTTGTGTACACTATACATGCTACCTCAATTAGTTCATCAGACATTATGCAAGTGTGTTTCCCTTTGTACAAGGTTTTAAAAGTTTAAATTTCACCTTGATTCTAAATGTTAGAAAAATGAACCCATTGCTGTAAAGGGTTAATTGCACCATTGTTTTGACATGGCACTTTACTCAGATTTTATATTACTGTTTAAAATTGTGAAATGTAAAAGCAAAAACAAATGCTGTTACAGGTTACAGGCAGAAGACTGCACTTTATTCAGGTTTAAGCATGTTACTATTGCATTATTTTGGCAATACATTTGTGAGAAAAAAAAATTGTAATTTTTTGTCAATTATTATCTAATGTAAAAAAAAATAAAATAATAATTACAACTAATTAACATGATCAATAAATACCCATAAATAAGAAAAATAAATACTGATAAACATAAGCAATGATTACTGTAATAATAGTAATAATAATAATAATAATAATAATGGTTAAGTTAATTACTTGTGAACATTAGTTTTAAAAAATTAAGGCCTACTCGAGACCGATCTTGGTCTCGAGATGAGTACGACCATATTTCATTACGGCCGGTGCCGTCGGCAATAAACTTGTACCGGTGTGCGGGACCGCACGGGGCTTCTCACTGCAGCCTGTGCGCTTGTCTGGAACCTGCGGACACTTGTACGCAACAGCCTGTACCAGCGTGTACCAACAGCGCAACACGCAACAGCGCAACATGCAACAGCGTGCCAGCATGTATCACAGTGCAGGTTAAACTTCTTAAAACATCCTAGCTGTCCATCTGCCTCACGTCAGCATGCCGCTCCTCGCCTTTTTGCGCTCTCGCTCCTCCCTCCATATAACTCACACACACCCCCTCCTCAATGCACGCAGATTAGAAGAGCAAGATGAAACGCGAAGCAAAAACTAATCTAAATTTATGTCGGCAAAAAACAGGCCTACAGCACAGAGCTGGCCTACCGCGACATGTGGTTGAAGTTTGCCTAATAAAAGTGCACAAATACATCTGTATTTGTCACGACGTGTGTTTGGTAAATGTGCAGACGCTGGTAAATACTACTGCAAAACCAGTAAGATAATGTAACTCCAGTTAAGAAGTTAAGAAGTGTGCTTGAGTCTGGATGTCAGCAGCTACTGTCTGGACCAGGGGTCGACAACCCGCGGCTCCAGAGCCGCATGTGGCTCTTTCATCGTTCTGTCGTGGCTCCCTGTGACTTTGGAAAATAATAATATATTTAATTACATTGCATTTTTATTTTAGTTTGTTTTTAAATGTAAATCTAAAATTGTAGATAATGGTAATCTTGTAACATTTAAATAAAATGTTTTAAATATTTTTGTCGCTCAAAACATGCGTCAAAGCCGCCGACGTGCGTCACCCCCACACACTGGCAGCCCGGACCTACATCAGCAGTATGATTTTCAGCCCAATGATGATAAATCCAAGAAAAGAAAAGTTTCTGAAGAAAACAGAACGCTTAATGCTACATGGGCAGATTCATTTGCTTTCACGGCTGATGAGACTGGTACACGCGGTACACGCAATAAAATGATGACGGAACACAGAAGCAGACGCCTTTTTGGTTCGCTGCGGGTGGATAATTTAAGTTTGGTTTGGTTTGGTTTAAGTTTTTTATTTCCTACGAGGAGGACTCAAATACTAAAGTGTTTATTGCAGCTTTGCGCACATTTGTTTACAGAAGCGAAACTTAAAACCACATGGCTAATTTGCATAAACTAGAAGCGCTGACTAAAGGGCAGGACTCAGTGGAATATGCGTGTTCTTTCTGTGACTGAGGGATGTTCTGCCTATGGTGAGTCTTTTCTGCGCTTTTATCGTGTTGGAGATGGTTCATGTTAAACTTTTCAGAGATTATACGTGTGCAGGTCATACGTGTGCAGCGCAATTCTTTATTTCACTCATGCACTTTATTTATGTTGGCTACTGTTGTGATGAAAAGACTGAAAGGTGTAAATAATTCTCTTAAGACTAGCGCTTAAGAGCTGTAGTGGAGGATGGTGCGCTTGTTGTTCTCTGAGAGTTGTAGTTTTGCCTGTAGTTACCCTGGTTAGCGCTGGTTTAGAAGTCAAAAGGGTTTTATGGCTCCGGATGTTTTCTTTTCTGTGGGAGACGGTCCAAATGGCTCTTTGAGTATTTAAGGTTGCCGACCCCTGGTCCTGACTATGCATCCCTAGCTGATTCCAACCAATGCAAGTCAAGAGAGTAAGGTAATGAGAAAAAATGAAATTGCGCAATATGGGTTCATGCCGTTATGCAAGGTACATCAACATAAATTGTACATGTAAAGAATTCTCAATATATTTATGAATAAATAAATGATTTGCATTTTTGTAGTAGGTAGATTATTTTTACTTGGTCATTTTATAAGTAGCTCGCATGCAGAAAAAGTGTGAGCACCCCTGATGTAATGTCTGCTTTGCCTTTTGAACCTTGAGAACCATACAGCCCCTTTAAGTAAGTTATGAGGCCTCTGCATTCTCTCATGATGGCACGATAGACCCCTAACTTTAATGTTAAGTCTATATCTTGGACGTACAGAAGTAGTCAGATTACAGTGGGATATCCTATAGAAAGCTATATATATGTGGGCAATGCTTTGTCCGAATGTGTTCTCCTTTGATTAGCTTCGAGGCAGACAGACCTTGTGTCTGTAATTGTGTTATACTCTGAGTTTGTAATAAATAGGATTGACACTAGCAGAGCCTGGTTTTTGGATTCTTCCCATCACATCCCACTGGTGAGTGAAACCAAAGCAGCAACGGGTGAGAAACGACTCTGCAATAAAAAATTAAAACGCTTATAACTTTGGCAAAGAAGCAAATAGAACCAAGATTCCAAATGCATATTGTTCAGGTCCAAAAGCCCTACTTGCACAGCAAAAATGGCATTGATATCTCTTGTAGTTTTCCCACAATTTCACTGTTGAGTTTAGGCACAATGAGGAGCTGTCCTGGCCACAGCGTTGTATTGTAAAGCGAGCTCACGCCTGAAATCATGTAATTTTGACAGGACAAGTCCCCACATAGTGTAGTTTTCACATCCTGTTACTTCTAAGGCAAGATTGCATAGTTAGTCAAAATGTGATTTGCAGGCGCTGAGAAGGCGTTTGCCGCAATAAAAAATTAAAACGCTTATAACTTTGGCAAAGAAGCAGATAGAACCAAGATTCTAAATGCATATTGTTCAGGTCCAAAAGCCCTACTTGCACAGCAAAAATGGCATTGATATCTCTTGTAGTTTTCCCACAATTTCACTGTTGAGTTTAGGCACAATGAGGAGCTGTCCTGGCCACAGCGTTGTATTGTAAAGCGAGCTCACGCCTGAAATCATGTAATTTTGACAGGACAAGTCCCCACATAGTGTAGTTTTCACATCCTGTTACTTCTAAGGCAGGATTGCATAGTTAGTCAAAATGTGATTTGCAGGCGCTGAGAAGGCGTTTGCCGCAATAAAAAATTAAAACGCTTATAACTTTGGCAAAGAAGCAGATAGAACCAAGATTCTAAATGCATATTGTTCAGGTCCAAAAGCCCTACTTGCACAGCAGAAATGGCATTGATATCTCTTGTAGTTTTCCCACAATTTCACTGTTGAGTTTAGGCACAATGAGGAGCTGTCCTGGCCACAGCGTTGTATTGTAAAGCGAGCTCACGCCTGAAATCATGTCATTTTGACAGGACAAGTCCCCACATAGTGTAGTTTTCACATCCTGTTACTTCTAAGGCAGGATTGCATAGTTAGTCAAAATGTGATTTGCAGGCGCTGAAAAGGCGTTTGCCGCAATAAAAAATTAAAATGCTTATAACTTTGGCAAAGAAGCAGATAGAACCAAGATTCCAAATGCATATTGTTCAGGTCCAAAAGCCCTATTTGCACAGCAAAAATGGCATTGATATCTCTTGTAGTTTTCCCACAATTTCACTGTTGAGTTTAGGCACAATGCATTAGAAACGCATGAAACATCCTGGGGTGTCCTGGCCACAGCGTTGTATTGTAAAGCGAGCTCACGCCTGAAATCATGTCATTTTGACAGGACAAGTCCCCACATAGTGTAGTTTTCACATCCTGTTACTTCTAAGGCAGGATTGCATAGTTAGTCAAAATGTGATTTGCAGGCGCTGAAAAGGCGTTTGCCGCAATAAAAAATAAAATGCTTATAACTTTGGCAAAGAAGCAGATAGAACCAAGATTCCAAATACATATTGTTCAGGTCCAAAAGCCCTACTTGCACAGCAAAAATGGCATTGATATCTCTTGTAGTTTTCCCACAATTTCACTGTTGAGTTTAGGCACAATGCATTAGAAACGCATGAAACATCCTGGGGTGTCCTGGCCACAGCATGGTATTGTAAAGCGAGCTCACGCCTGAAATCATGTAATTTTGACAGGACAAGTCCCCACATAGTGTAGTTTGCACCTCCTGTTACTTCTAAGGCAGGATTGCATAGTTGGTCAAAATGTGATTTGCAGGCGCTGAAAAGGCGTTTGCCGCAATAAAAAATTAAAACGCTTATAACTTTGGCAAAGAAGCAGATAGAACCAAGATTCTAAATGCATATTATTCAGGTCCAAAAGCCCTACTTGCACAGCAAAAATGGCATTGATATCTCTTGTAGTTTTCCCACAATTTCACTGTTGAGTTTAGGCACAATGAGGAGCTGTCCTGGCCACAGCGTTGTATTGTAAAGCGAGCTCACGCCTGAAATCATGTCATTTTGACAGGACAAGTCCCCACATAGTGTAGTTTTCACATCCTGTTACTTCTAAAGCAGGATTGCATAGTTAGTCAAAATGTGATTTGCAGGCGCTGAAAAGGCGTTTGCCGCAATAAAAAAATTAAAATGCTAATAACTTTGGCAAAGAAGCAGATAGAACCAAGATTCTAAATGCATATTGTTCAGGTCCAAAAGCCCTACTTGCACAGCAAAAATGGCATTGATATCTCTTGTAGTTTTCCCACAATTTCACTGTTGAGTTTAGGCACAATGCATTAGAAACGCATGAAACATCCTGGGGTGTCCTGGCCACAGCATGGTATTGTACAGCGAGCTCACGCCTGAAATCATGTAATTTTGACAGGACAAGTCCCCACATAGTGTAGTTTGCACCTCCTGTTACTTCTAAGGCAGGATTGCATAGTTGGTCAAAATGTGATTTGCAGGCGCTGAAAAGGCGTTTGCCGCAATAAAAAATTAAAACACTTATAACTTTGGCAAAGAAGCAGATAGAACCAAGATTCTAAATGCATATTGTTCAGGTCCAAAAGCCCTACTTGCACAGCAAAAATGGCATTGATATCTCTTGTAGTTTTCCCACAATTTCACTGTTGAGTTTAGGCACAATGAGGAGCTGTCCTGGCCACAGCGTTGTATTGTAAAGCGAGCTCACGCCTGAAATCATGTCATTTTGACAGGACAAGTCCCCACATAGTGTAGTTTTCACATCCTGTTACGTCTAAGGCAGGATTGCATAGTTAGTCAAAATGTGATTTGCAGGCGCTGAAAAGGCGTTTGCCGCACTAAAAAATTAAAACGCTTATAACTTTGGCAAAGAAGCAGATAGAACCAAGATTCTAAATGCATATTGTTCAGGTCCAAAAGCCCTACTTGCACAGCAAAAATGGCATTGATATCTCTTGTAGTTTTCCCACAATTTCACTGTTGAGTTTAGGCACAATGAGGAGCTGTCCTGGCCACAGCGTTGTATTGTAAAGCGAGCTCACGCCTGAAATCATGTAATTTTGACAGGACAAGTCCCCACATAGTGTAGTTTTCACATCCTGTTACTTCTAAGGCAGGATTGCATAGTTAGTCAAAATGTGATTTGCAGGCGCTGAGAAGGCGTTTGCCGCAATAAAAAATTAAAACGCTTATAACTTTGGCAAAGAAGCAGATAGAACCAAGATTCTAAATGCATATTGTTCAGGTCCAAAAGCCCTACTTGCACAGCAGAAATGGCATTGATATCTCTTGTAGTTTTCCCACAATTTCACTGTTGAGTTTAGGCACAATGAGGAGCTGTCCTGGCCACAGCGTTGTATTGTAAAGCGAGCTCACGCCTGAAATCATGTCATTTTGACAGGACACGTCCCCACATAGTGTAGTTTTCACATCCTGTTACTTCTAAGGCAGGATTGCATAGTTAGTCAAAATGTGATTTGCAGGCGCTGAAAAGGCGTTTGCCGCAATAAAAAATTAAAATGCTTATAACTTTGGCAAAGAAGCAGATAGAACCAAGATTCCAAATGCATATTGTTCAGGTCCAAAAGCCCTATTTGCACAGCAAAAATGGCATTGATATCTCTTGTAGTTTTCCCACAATTTCACTGTTGAGTTTAGGCACAATGCATTAGAAACGCATGAAACATCCTGGGGTGTCCTGGCCACAGCGTTGTATTGTAAAGCGAGCTCACGCCTGAAATCATGTCATTTTGACAGGACAAGTCCCCACATAGTGTAGTTTTCACATCCTGTTACTTCTAAGGCAGGATTGCATAGTTAGTCAAAATGTGATTTGCAGGCGCTGAGAAGGCGTTTGCCGCAATAAAAAATTAAAACGCTTATAACTTTGGCAAAGAAGCAGATAGAACCAAGATTCTAAATGCATATTGTTCAGGTCCAAAAGCCCTACTTGTACAGCAAAAATGGCATTGATATCTCTTGTAGTTTTCCCACAATTTCACTGTTGAGTTTAGGCACACTGCATTAGAAACGCATGAAACATCCTGGGGTGTCCTGGCCACAGCATGGTATTGTAAAGCGAGCTCACGCCTGAAATCATGTCATTTTGACAGGACAAGTCCCCACATAGTGTAGTTTGCACCTCCTGTTACTTCTAAGGCAGGATTGCATAGTTAGTCAAAATGTGATTTGCAGGCGCTGAAAAGGCGTTTGCCTCAATAAAAAATTAAAATGCTTATAACTTTGGCAAAGAAGCAGATAGAACCAAGATTCCAAATGCATATTGTTCAGGTCCAAAAGCCCTATTTGCACAGCAGAAATGGCATTGATATCTCTTGTAGTTTTCCCACAATTTCACTGTTGAGTTTAGGCACAATGAGGAGCTGTCCTGGCCTCAGCGTTGTATTGTAAAGCGAGCTCACGCCTGAAATCATGTCATTTTGACAGGACAAGTCCCCACATAGTGTAGTTTTCACATCCTGTTACTTCTAAGGCAGGATTGCATAGTTAGTCAAAATGTGATTTGCAGGCGCTGAAAAGGCGTTTGCCGCAATAAAAAATTAAAATGCTTATAACTTTGGCAAAGAAGCAGATAGAACCAAGATTCCAAATGCATATTGTTCAGGTCCAAAAGCCCTATTAGCACAGCAAAAATGGCATTGATATCTCTTGTAGTTTTCCCACAATTTCACTGTTGAGTTTAGGCACAATGCATTAGAAACGCATGAAACATCCTGGGGTGTCCTGGCCACAGCATGGTATTGTAAAGCGAGCTCACGCCTGAAATCATGTCATTTTGACAGGACAAGTCCCCACATAGTGTAGTTTGCACCTCCTGTTACTTCTAAGGCAGGATTGCATAGTTGGTCAAAATGTGATTTGCAGGTGCTGAAAAGGCGTTTGCCGCAATAAAAAATTAAAACGCTTATAACTTTGGCAAAGAAGCAGATAGAACCATGATTCTAAATGCATATTGTTCAGGTCCAAAAGCCCTACTTGCACAGCAGAAATGGCATTGATATCTCTTGTAGTTTTCCCACAATTACACTGTTGAGTTTAGGCACAATGAGGAGCTGTCCTGGCCACAGCGTTGTATTGTAAAGCGAGCTCACGCCTGAAATCATGTAATTTTGACAGGACAAGTCCCCACATAGTGTAGTTTTCACATCCTGTTACTTCTAAGGCAGGATTGCATAGTTAGTCAATATGTGATTTGCAGGCGCTGAGAAGGCGTTTGCCGCAATAAAAAATTAAAACGCTTATAACTTTGGCAAAGAAGCAGATAGAACCAAGATTCTAAATGCATATTGTTCAGGTCCAAAAGCCCTACTTGCACAGCAGAAATGGCATTGATATCTCTTGTAGTTTTCCCACAATTTCACTGTTGAGTTTAGGCACAATGAGGAGCTGTCCTGGCCACAGCGTTGTATTGTAAATTGATTGATTGATATGCCTTTATTAGTCCCACAGTGGGGAAATTCCAGTAGAAATGAAATACAGCATCACATGAGGACAGGGGGGGGAGGAGAAAAAACAAAAGTGAATCAACCCCAGACCATGCTCCTGACAGGGGCATCATATGGAATGAGTGCACAAAATAAAAACACCTCCGAGCATCAGCAACATAGTCAAAACACAGTACAAACATTACACAGGACAAGCAACAGGGGAGGGGAGAGGAGTAAGAAAGTCCAACTCAGGCAAGACAGCATCCGGATCCTGCAGCCACTGACGGCGCTTATACAACGGACCCGCCCACCCGGTCGGGGGTACAAAGCTGCGAGGGGGTTAGGGAGGGGCCAGGCTCCCTCCGCTGTAATCTCAGGGCGATTTGACACCAGCCCGGCCTTGGTCGTGACCAGTACTGGCTTGGGGAGGCCAAAAGATAAGGTTGCGTTGTTATAGTTTTAGAGCGAGCAGCTGCGCCAATTCTTTAAACACTGCTCTTGTTTGTCCAATTGGTCTCAAGGTCATCTCTCTATGCAGAGCAGCCAAAATTCTCCTAGATGTTATCCCTGTTGCGAATTAGAGCCAAAGTTCCATCCAGTCTGCGATCCATAGTCGCTAACCTCTCCGAGATGTTTTCCAAAGTCTTTTCCAAAGTGCGGTGCGAGACCACCAAACTTTCCAAGATACGGCTCAAAGTCACAGTCTGAGTATCGGCAGCTTTGCCCATCGTTCCGATCAGTCCGGGCAGCCAAGTGGGGCTTTGAACAGCTGCCTCGGTGCTCTGATTTTTCTTGAAAGACAGGGCCACGCCTAATCCAATCAGCAAAAGTCCTGTAATCATGGTTCCGAATAAGTATAAATCTTCTATATCCTCAACGGAAAGCGCAGCCAGACACACAACACGCCACTTGTCCCAACTGTCCATCATGTATCCGGCAGCGTAAGTTCCGGCGGGGCACGCAGGTTTACCCGATCCTGCTTGTCTTGTTGAAAAAATGGTGTCAATAGCGTTCAGAGACCAATTTATCAGATCCATAATAAATTTGGTTTTAGAGAGCAGAGCGGAGAGAGTCACTCAGGGAAAAAGACTAGACACTAGACCAGACAAGACAGAGAGCAGAGCAGGAAAGATAAGGGGCAGGAGAGGAGAGAAAACGCGTCCGCCCTCGCCAAGAGCCAGAAGAGAAGATGCTCACGCCTGAAATCATGTCATTTTGACAGGACAAGTCCCCACATAGTGTAGTTTTCACATCCTGTTACTTCTAAGGCAGGATTGCATAGTTAGTCAAAATGTGATTTGCAGGCGCTGAAAAGGCGTTTGCCGCAATAAAAAAATAAAATGCTTATAACTTTGGCAAAGAAGCAGATAGAACCAAGATTCCAAATGCATATTGTTCAGGTCCAAAAGCCCTATTTGTACAGCAAAAATGGCATTGATATCTCTTGTAGTTTTCCCACAATTTCACTGTTGAGTTTAGGCACAATGCATTAGAAACGCATGAAACATCCTGGGGTGTCCTGGCCACAGCATGGTATTGTACAGCGAGCTCACGCCTGAAATCATGTCATTTTGACAGGACAAGTCCCCACATAGTGTAGTTTGCACCTCCTGTTACTTCTAAGGCAGGATTGCATAGTTGGTCAAAATGTGATTTGCAGGCGCTGAAAAGGCGTTTGCCGCAATAAAAAATTAAAACACTTATAACTTTGGCAAAGAAGCAGATAGAACCAAGATTCTAAATGCATATTGTTCAGGTCCAAAAGCCCTACTTGCACAGCAAAAATGGCATTGATATCTCTTGTAGTTTTCCCACAATTTCACTGTTGAGTTTAGGCACAATGAGGAGCTGTCCTGGCCACAGCGTTGTATTGTAAAGCGAGCTCACGCCTGAAATCATGTCATTTTGACAGGACAAGTCCCCACATAGTGTAGTTTTCACATCCTGTTACGTCTAAGGCAGGATTGCATAGTTAGTCAAAATGTGATTTGCAGGCGCTGAAAAGGCGTTTGCCGCACTAAAAAATTAAAACGCTTATAACTTTGGCAAAGAAGCAGATAGAACCAAGATTCTAAATGCATATTGTTCAGGTCCAAAAGCCCTACTTGCACAGCAAAAATGGCATTGATATCTCTTGTAGTTTTCCCACAATTTCACTGTTGAGTTTAGGCACAATGAGGAGCTGTCCTGGCCACAGCGTTGTATTGTAAAGCGAGCTCACGCCTGAAATCATGTAATTTTGACAGGACAAGTCCCCACATAGTGTAGTTTTCACATCCTGTTACTTCTAAGGCAGGATTGCATAGTTAGTCAAAATGTGATTTGCAGGCGCTGAGAAGGCGTTTGCCGCAATAAAAAATTAAAACGCTTATAACTTTGGCAAAGAAGCAGATAGAACCAAGATTCTAAATGCATATTGTTCAGGTCCAAAAGCCCTACTTGCACAGCAGAAATGGCATTGATATCTCTTGTAGTTTTCCCACAATTTCACTGTTGAGTTTAGGCACAATGAGGAGCTGTCCTGGCCACAGCGTTGTATTGTAAAGCGAGCTCACGCCTGAAATCATGTCATTTTGACAGGACACGTCCCCACATAGTGTAGTTTTCACATCCTGTTACTTCTAAGGCAGGATTGCATAGTTAGTCAAAATGTGATTTGCAGGCGCTGAAAAGGCGTTTGCCGCAATAAAAAATTAAAATGCTTATAACTTTGGCAAAGAAGCAGATAGAACCAAGATTCCAAATGCATATTGTTCAGGTCCAAAAGCCCTATTTGCACAGCAAAAATGGCATTGATATCTCTTGTAGTTTTCCCACAATTTCACTGTTGAGTTTAGGCACAATGCATTAGAAACGCATGAAACATCCTGGGGTGTCCTGGCCACAGCGTTGTATTGTAAAGCGAGCTCACGCCTGAAATCATGTCATTTTGACAGGACAAGTCCCCACATAGTGTAGTTTTCACATCCTGTTACTTCTAAGGCAGGATTGCATAGTTAGTCAAAATGTGATTTGCAGGCGCTGAGAAGGCGTTTGCCGCAATAAAAAATTAAAACGCTTATAACTTTGGCAAAGAAGCAGATAGAACCAAGATTCTAAATGCATATTGTTCAGGTCCAAAAGCCCTACTTGTACAGCAAAAATGGCATTGATATCTCTTGTAGTTTTCCCACAATTTCACTGTTGAGTTTAGGCACACTGCATTAGAAACGCATGAAACATCCTGGGGTGTCCTGGCCACAGCATGGTATTGTAAAGCGAGCTCACGCCTGAAATCATGTCATTTTGACAGGACAAGTCCCCACATAGTGTAGTTTGCACCTCCTGTTACTTCTAAGGCAGGATTGCATAGTTAGTCAAAATGTGATTTGCAGGCGCTGAAAAGGCGTTTGCCTCAATAAAAAATTAAAATGCTTATAACTTTGGCAAAGAAGCAGATAGAACCAAGATTCCAAATGCATATTGTTCAGGTCCAAAAGCCCTATTTGCACAGCAGAAATGGCATTGATATCTCTTGTAGTTTTCCCACAATTTCACTGTTGAGTTTAGGCACAATGAGGAGCTGTCCTGGCCTCAGCGTTGTATTGTAAAGCGAGCTCACGCCTGAAATCATGTCATTTTGACAGGACAAGTCCCCACATAGTGTAGTTTTCACATCCTGTTACTTCTAAGGCAGGATTGCATAGTTAGTCAAAATGTGATTTGCAGGCGCTGAAAAGGCGTTTGCCGCAATAAAAAATTAAAATGCTTATAACTTTGGCAAAGAAGCAGATAGAACCAAGATTCCAAATGCATATTGTTCAGGTCCAAAAGCCCTATTAGCACAGCAAAAATGGCATTGATATCTCTTGTAGTTTTCCCACAATTTCACTGTTGAGTTTAGGCACAATGCATTAGAAACGCATGAAACATCCTGGGGTGTCCTGGCCACAGCATGGTATTGTAAAGCGAGCTCACGCCTGAAATCATGTCATTTTGACAGGACAAGTCCCCACATAGTGTAGTTTGCACCTCCTGTTACTTCTAAGGCAGGATTGCATAGTTGGTCAAAATGTGATTTGCAGGTGCTGAAAAGGCGTTTGCCGCAATAAAAAATTAAAACGCTTATAACTTTGGCAAAGAAGCAGATAGAACCATGATTCTAAATGCATATTGTTCAGGTCCAAAAGCCCTACTTGCACAGCAGAAATGGCATTGATATCTCTTGTAGTTTTCCCACAATTACACTGTTGAGTTTAGGCACAATGAGGAGCTGTCCTGGCCACAGCGTTGTATTGTAAAGCGAGCTCACGCCTGAAATCATGTAATTTTGACAGGACAAGTCCCCACATAGTGTAGTTTTCACATCCTGTTACTTCTAAGGCAGGATTGCATAGTTAGTCAATATGTGATTTGCAGGCGCTGAGAAGGCGTTTGCCGCAATAAAAAATTAAAACGCTTATAACTTTGGCAAAGAAGCAGATAGAACCAAGATTCTAAATGCATATTGTTCAGGTCCAAAAGCCCTACTTGCACAGCAGAAATGGCATTGATATCTCTTGTAGTTTTCCCACAATTTCACTGTTGAGTTTAGGCACAATGAGGAGCTGTCCTGGCCACAGCGTTGTATTGTAAATTGATTGATTGATATGCCTTTATTAGTCCCACAGTGGGGAAATTCCAGTAGAAATGAAATACAGCATCACATGAGGACAGGGGGGGGAGGAGAAAAAACAAAAGTGAATCAACCCCAGACCATGCTCCTGACAGGGGCATCATATGGAATGAGTGCACAAAATAAAAACACCTCCGAGCATCAGCAACATAGTCAAAACACAGTACAAACATTACACAGGACAAGCAACAGGGGAGGGGAGAGGAGTAAGAAAGTCCAACTCAGGCAAGACAGCATCCGGATCCTGCAGCCACTGACGGCGCTTATACAACGGACCCGCCCACCCGGTCGGGGGTACAAAGCTGCGAGGGGGTTAGGGAGGGGCCAGGCTCCCTCCGCTGTAATCTCAGGGCGATTTGACACCAGCCCGGCCTTGGTCGTGACCAGTACTGGCTTGGGGAGGCCAAAAGATAAGGTTGCGTTGTTATAGTTTTAGAGCGAGCAGCTGCGCCAATTCTTTAAACACTGCTCTTGTTTGTCCAATTGGTCTCAAGGTCATCTCTCTATGCAGAGCAGCCAAAATTCTCCTAGATGTTATCCCTGTTGCGAATTAGAGCCAAAGTTCCATCCAGTCTGCGATCCATAGTCGCTAACCTCTCCGAGATGTTTTCCAAAGTCTTTTCCAAAGTGCGGTGCGAGACCACCAAACTTTCCAAGATACGGCTCAAAGTCACAGTCTGAGTATCGGCAGCTTTGCCCATCGTTCCGATCAGTCCGGGCAGCCAAGTGGGGCTTTGAACAGCTGCCTCGGTGCTCTGATTTTTCTTGAAAGACAGGGCCACGCCTAATCCAATCAGCAAAAGTCCTGTAATCATGGTTCCGAATAAGTATAAATCTTCTATATCCTCAACGGAAAGCGCAGCCAGACACACAACACGCCACTTGTCCCAACTGTCCATCATGTATCCGGCAGCGTAAGTTCCGGCGGGGCACGCAGGTTTACCCGATCCTGCTTGTCTTGTTGAAAAAATGGTGTCAATAGCGTTCAGAGACCAATTTATCAGATCCATAATAAATTTGGTTTTAGAGAGCAGAGCGGAGAGAGTCACTCAGGGAAAAAGACTAGACACTAGACCAGACAAGACAGAGAGCAGAGCAGGAAAGATAAGGGGCAGGAGAGGAGAGAAAACGCGTCCGCCCTCGCCAAGAGCCAGAAGAGAAGATGCTCACGCCTGAAATCATGTCATTTTGACAGGACAAGTCCCCACATAGTGTAGTTTTCACATCCTGTTACTTCTAAGGCAGGATTGCATAGTTAGTCAAAATGTGATTTGCAGGCGCTGAAAAGGCGTTTGCCGCAATAAAAAAATAAAATGCTTATAACTTTGGCAAAGAAGCAGATAGAACCAAGATTCCAAATGCATATTGTTCAGGTCCAAAAGCCCTATTTGCACAGCAAAAATGGCATTGATATCTCTTGTAGTTTTCCCACAATTTCACTGTTGAGTTTAGGCACAATGCATTAGAAACGCATGAAACATCCTGGGGTGTCCTGGCCACAGCATGGTATTGTAAAGCGAGCTCACGCCTGAAATCATGTCATTTTGACAGGACAAGTCCCCACATAGTGTAGTTTGCACCTCCTGTTACTTCTAAGGCAGGATTGCATAGTTGGTCAAAATGTGATTTGCAGGCGCTGAAAAGGCGTTTGCCGCAATAAAACATTAAAACGCTTATAACTTTGGCAAAGAAGCAGATAGAACCAAGATTCTAAATGCATATTGTTCAGGTCCATAAGCCCTACTTGCACAGCAGAAATGGCATTGATATCTCTTGTAGTTTTCCCACAATTACACTGTTGAGTTTAGGCACAATGAGGAGCTGTCCTGGCCACAGCGTTGTATTGTAAAGCGAGCTCACGCCTGAAATCATGTCATTTTGACAGGACAAGTCCCCACATAGTGTAGTTTTCACATCCTGTTACTTCTAAGGCAGGATTGCATAGTTAGTCAAAATGTGATTTGCAGGCGCTGAGAAGGCGTTTGCCGCAATAAAAAATTAAAATGCTTATAACTTTGGCAAAGAAGCAGATAGAACCAAGATTCCAAATGCATATTGTTCAGGTCCAAAAGCCCTATTTGCACAGCAAAAATGGCATTGATATCTCTTGTAGTTTTCCCACAATTTCACTGTTGAGTTTAGGCACAATGCATTAGAAACGCATGAAACATCCTGGGGTGTCCTGGCCACAGCGTTGTATTGTAAAGCGAGCTCACGCCTGAAATCATGTCATTTTGACAGGACAAGTCCCCACATAGTGTAGTTTTCACATCCTGTTACTTCTAAGGCAGGATTGCATAGTTAGTCAAAATGTGATTTGCAGGCGCTGAGAAGGCGTTTGCCGCAATAAAAAATTAAAACGCTTATAACTTTGGCAAAGAAGCAGATAGAACCAAGATTCTAAATGCATATTGTTCAGGTCCAAAAGCCCTACTTGCACAGCAAAAATGGCATTGATATCTCTTGTAGTTTTCCCACAATTTCACTGTTGAGTTTAGGCACAATGAGGAGCTGTCCTGGCCACAGCGTTGTATTGTAAAGCGAGCTCACGCCTGAAATCATGTAATTTTGACAGGACAAGTCCCCACATAGTGTAGTTTTCACATCCTGTTACGTCTAAGGCAGGATTGCATAGTTAGTCAAAATGTGATTTGCAGGCGCTGAAAAGGCGTTTGCCGCAATAAAAAATTAAAACGCTTATAACTTTCGCAAAGAAGCAGATAGAACCAAGATTCTAAATGCATATTGTTCAGGTCCAAAAGCCCTACTTGCACAGCAAAAATGGCATTGATATCTCTTGTAGTTTTCCCACAATTTCACTGTTGAGTTTAGGCACAATGAGGAGCTGTCCTGGCCACAGCGTTGTATTGTAAAGCGAGCTCACGCCTGAAATCATGTCATTTTGACAGGACAAGTCCCCACATAGTGTAGTTTTCACATCCTGTTACTTCTAAGGCAGGATTGCATAGTTAGTCAAAATGTGATTTGCAGGCGCTGAAAAGGCGTTTGCCGCAATAAAAAATTAAAATGCTTATAACTTTGGCAAAGAAGCAGATAGAACCAAGATTCCAAATGCATATTGTTCAGGTCCAAAAGCCCTATTTGCACAGCAAAAATGGCATTGATATCTCTTGTAGTTTTCCCACAATTTCACTGTTGAGTTTAGGCACAATGCATTAGAAACGCATGAAACATCCTGGGGTGTCCTGGCCACAGCGTTGTATTGTAAAGCGAGCTCACGCCTGAAATCATGTCATTTTGACAGGACAAGTCCCCACATAGTGTAGTTTTCACATCCTGTTACTTCTAAGGCAGGATTGCATAGTTAGTCAAAATGTGATTTGCAGGCGCTGAGAAGGCGTTTGCCGCAATAAAAAATTAAAACGCTTATAACTTTGGCAAAGAAGCAGATAGAACCAAGATTCTAAATGCATATTGTTCAGGTCCAAAAGCCCTACTTGTACAGCAAAAATGGCATTGATATCTCTTGTAGTTTTCCCACAATTTCACTGTTGAGTTTAGGCACACTGCATTAGAAACGCATGAAACATCCTGGGGTGTCCTGGCCACAGCATGGTATTGTAAAGCGAGCTCACGCCTGAAATCATGTCATTTTGACAGGACAAGTCCCCACATAGTGTAGTTTGCACCTCCTGTTACTTCTAAGGCAGGATTGCATAGTTAGTCAAAATGTGATTTGCAGGCGCTGAAAAGGCGTTTGCCTCAATAAAAAATTAAAATGCTTATAACTTTGGCAAAGAAGCAGATAGAACCAAGATTCCAAATGCATATTGTTCAGGTCCAAAAGCCCTATTTGCACAGCAGAAATGGCATTGATATCTCTTGTAGTTTTCCCACAATTTCACTGTTGAGTTTAGGCACAATGAGGAGCTGTCCTGGCCTCAGCGTTGTATTGTAAAGCGAGCTCACGCCTGAAATCATGTCATTTTGACAGGACAAGTCCCCACATAGTGTAGTTTTCACATCCTGTTACTTCTAAGGCAGGATTGCATAGTTAGTCAAAATGTGATTTGCAGGCGCTGAAAAGGCGTTTGCCGCAATAAAAAATTAAAATGCTTATAACTTTGGCAAAGAAGCAGATAGAACCAAGATTCCAAATGCATATTGTTCAGGTCCAAAAGCCCTATTAGCACAGCAAAAATGGCATTGATATCTCTTGTAGTTTTCCCACAATTTCACTGTTGAGTTTAGGCACAATGCATTAGAAACGCATGAAACATCCTGGGGTGTCCTGGCCACAGCATGGTATTGTAAAGCGAGCTCACGCCTGAAATCATGTCATTTTGACAGGACAAGTCCCCACATAGTGTAGTTTGCATCTCCTGTTACTTCTAAGGCAGGATTGCATAGTTGGTCAAAATGTGATTTGCAGGTGCTGAAAAGGCGTTTGCCGCAATAAAAAATTAAAACGCTTATAACTTTGGCAAAGAAGCAGATAGAACCAAGATTCTAAATGCATATTGTTCAGGTCCAAAAGCCCTACTTGCACAGCAGAAATGGCATTGATATCTCTTGTAGTTTTCCCACAATTACACTGTTGAGTTTAGGCACAATGAGGAGCTGTCCTGGCCACAGCGTTGTATTGTAAAGCGAGCTCACGCCTGAAATCATGTAATTTTGACAGGACAAGTCCCCACATAGTGTAGTTTTCACATCCTGTTACTTCTAAGGCAGGATTGCATAGTTAGTCAATATGTGATTTGCAGGCGCTGAGAAGGCGTTTGCCGCAATAAAAAATTAAAACGCTTATAACTTTGGCAAAGAAGCAGATAGAACCAAGATTCTAAATGCATATTGTTCAGGTCCAAAAGCCCTACTTGCACAGCAGAAATGGCATTGATATCTCTTGTAGTTTTCCCACAATTTCACTGTTGAGTTTAGGCACAATGAGGAGCTGTCCTGGCCACAGCGTTGTATTGTAAATTGATTGATTGATATGCCTTTATTAGTCCCACAGTGGGGAAATTCCAGTAGAAATGAAATACAGCATCACATGAGGACAGGGGGGGGAGGAGAAAAAACAAAAGTGAATCAACCCCAGACCATGCTCCTGACAGGGGCATCATATGGAATGAGTGCACAAAATAAAAACACCTCCGAGCATCAGCAACATAGTCAAAACACAGTACAAACATTACACAGGACAAGCAACAGGGGAGGGGAGAGGAGTAAGAAAGTCCAACTCAGGCAAGACAGCATCCGGATCCTGCAGCCACTGACGGCGCTTATACAACGGACCCGCCCACCCGGTCGGGGGTACAAAGCTGCGAGGGGGTTAGGGAGGGGCCAGGCTCCCTCCGCTGTAATCTCAGGGCGATTTGACACCAGCCCGGCCTTGGTCGTGACCAGTACTGGCTTGGGGAGGCCAAAAGATAAGGTTGCGTTGTTATAGTTTTAGAGCGAGCAGCTGCGCCAATTCTTTAAACACTGCTCTTGTTTGTCCAATTGGTCTCAAGGTCATCTCTCTATGCAGAGCAGCCAAAATTCTCCTAGATGTTATCCCTGTTGCGAATTAGAGCCAAAGTTCCATCCAGTCTGCGATCCATAGTCGCTAACCTCTCCGAGATGTTTTCCAAAGTCTTTTCCAAAGTGCGGTGCGAGACCACCAAACTTTCCAAGATACGGCTCAAAGTCACAGTCTGAGTATCGGCAGCTTTGCCCATCGTTCCGATCAGTCCGGGCAGCCAAGTGGGGCTTTGAACAGCTGCCTCGGTGCTCTGATTTTTCTTGAAAGACAGGGCCACGCCTAATCCAATCAGCAAAAGTCCTGTAATCATGGTTCCGAATAAGTATAAATCTTCTATATCCTCAACGGAAAGCGCAGCCAGACACACAACACGCCACTTGTCCCAACTGTCCATCATGTATCCGGCAGCGTAAGTTCCGGCGGGGCACGCAGGTTTACCCGATCCTGCTTGTCTTGTTGAAAAAATGGTGTCAATAGCGTTCAGAGACCAATTTATCAGATCCATAATAAATTTGGTTTTAGAGAGCAGAGCGGAGAGAGTCACTCAGGGAAAAAGACTAGACACTAGACCAGACAAGACAGAGAGCAGAGCAGGAAAGATAAGGGGCAGGAGAGGAGAGAAAACGCGTCCGCCCTCGCCAAGAGCCAGAAGAGAAGATGCTCACGCCTGAAATCATGTCATTTTGACAGGACAAGTCCCCACATAGTGTAGTTTTCACATCCTGTTACTTCTAAGGCAGGATTGCATAGTTAGTCAAAATGTGATTTGCAGGCGCTGAAAAGGCGTTTGCCGCAATAAAAAAATAAAATGCTTATAACTTTGGCAAAGAAGCAGATAGAACCAAGATTCCAAATGCATATTGTTCAGGTCCAAAAGCCCTATTTGTACAGCAAAAATGGCATTGATATCTCTTGTAGTTTTCCCACAATTTCACTGTTGAGTTTAGGCACAATGCATTAGAAACGCATGAAACATCCTGGGGTGTCCTGGCCACAGCATGGTATTGTACAGCGAGCTCACGCCTGAAATCATGTCATTTTGACAGGACAAGTCCCCACATAGTGTAGTTTGCACCTCCTGTTACTTCTAAGGCAGGATTGCATAGTTGGTCAAAATGTGATTTGCAGGCGCTGAAAAGGCGTTTGCCGCAATAAAAAATTAAAACACTTATAACTTTGGCAAAGAAGCAGATAGAACCAAGATTCTAAATGCATATTGTTCAGGTCCAAAAGCCCTACTTGCACAGCAAAAATGGCATTGATATCTCTTGTAGTTTTCCCACAATTTCACTGTTGAGTTTAGGCACAATGAGGAGCTGTCCTGGCCACAGCGTTGTATTGTAAAGCGAGCTCACGCCTGAAATCATGTCATTTTGACAGGACAAGTCCCCACATAGTGTAGTTTTCACATCCTGTTACGTCTAAGGCAGGATTGCATAGTTAGTCAAAATGTGATTTGCAGGCGCTGAAAAGGCGTTTGCCGCACTAAAAAATTAAAACGCTTATAACTTTGGCAAAGAAGCAGATAGAACCAAGATTCTAAATGCATATTGTTCAGGTCCAAAAGCCCTACTTGCACAGCAAAAATGGCATTGATATCTCTTGTAGTTTTCCCACAATTTCACTGTTGAGTTTAGGCACAATGAGGAGCTGTCCTGGCCACAGCGTTGTATTGTAAAGCGAGCTCACGCCTGAAATCATGTAATTTTGACAGGACAAGTCCCCACATAGTGTAGTTTTCACATCCTGTTACTTCTAAGGCAGGATTGCATAGTTAGTCAAAATGTGATTTGCAGGCGCTGAGAAGGCGTTTGCCGCAATAAAAAATTAAAACGCTTATAACTTTGGCAAAGAAGCAGATAGAACCAAGATTCTAAATGCATATTGTTCAGGTCCAAAAGCCCTACTTGCACAGCAGAAATGGCATTGATATCTCTTGTAGTTTTCCCACAATTTCACTGTTGAGTTTAGGCACAATGAGGAGCTGTCCTGGCCACAGCGTTGTATTGTAAAGCGAGCTCACGCCTGAAATCATGTCATTTTGACAGGACACGTCCCCACATAGTGTAGTTTTCACATCCTGTTACTTCTAAGGCAGGATTGCATAGTTAGTCAAAATGTGATTTGCAGGCGCTGAAAAGGCGTTTGCCGCAATAAAAAATTAAAATGCTTATAACTTTGGCAAAGAAGCAGATAGAACCAAGATTCCAAATGCATATTGTTCAGGTCCAAAAGCCCTATTTGCACAGCAAAAATGGCATTGATATCTCTTGTAGTTTTCCCACAATTTCACTGTTGAGTTTAGGCACAATGCATTAGAAACGCATGAAACATCCTGGGGTGTCCTGGCCACAGCGTTGTATTGTAAAGCGAGCTCACGCCTGAAATCATGTCATTTTGACAGGACAAGTCCCCACATAGTGTAGTTTTCACATCCTGTTACTTCTAAGGCAGGATTGCATAGTTAGTCAAAATGTGATTTGCAGGCGCTGAGAAGGCGTTTGCCGCAATAAAAAATTAAAACGCTTATAACTTTGGCAAAGAAGCAGATAGAACCAAGATTCTAAATGCATATTGTTCAGGTCCAAAAGCCCTACTTGTACAGCAAAAATGGCATTGATATCTCTTGTAGTTTTCCCACAATTTCACTGTTGAGTTTAGGCACACTGCATTAGAAACGCATGAAACATCCTGGGGTGTCCTGGCCACAGCATGGTATTGTAAAGCGAGCTCACGCCTGAAATCATGTCATTTTGACAGGACAAGTCCCCACATAGTGTAGTTTGCACCTCCTGTTACTTCTAAGGCAGGATTGCATAGTTAGTCAAAATGTGATTTGCAGGCGCTGAAAAGGCGTTTGCCTCAATAAAAAATTAAAATGCTTATAACTTTGGCAAAGAAGCAGATAGAACCAAGATTCCAAATGCATATTGTTCAGGTCCAAAAGCCCTATTTGCACAGCAGAAATGGCATTGATATCTCTTGTAGTTTTCCCACAATTTCACTGTTGAGTTTAGGCACAATGAGGAGCTGTCCTGGCCTCAGCGTTGTATTGTAAAGCGAGCTCACGCCTGAAATCATGTCATTTTGACAGGACAAGTCCCCACATAGTGTAGTTTTCACATCCTGTTACTTCTAAGGCAGGATTGCATAGTTAGTCAAAATGTGATTTGCAGGCGCTGAAAAGGCGTTTGCCGCAATAAAAAATTAAAATGCTTATAACTTTGGCAAAGAAGCAGATAGAACCAAGATTCCAAATGCATATTGTTCAGGTCCAAAAGCCCTATTAGCACAGCAAAAATGGCATTGATATCTCTTGTAGTTTTCCCACAATTTCACTGTTGAGTTTAGGCACAATGCATTAGAAACGCATGAAACATCCTGGGGTGTCCTGGCCACAGCATGGTATTGTAAAGCGAGCTCACGCCTGAAATCATGTCATTTTGACAGGACAAGTCCCCACATAGTGTAGTTTGCACCTCCTGTTACTTCTAAGGCAGGATTGCATAGTTGGTCAAAATGTGATTTGCAGGTGCTGAAAAGGCGTTTGCCGCAATAAAAAATTAAAACGCTTATAACTTTGGCAAAGAAGCAGATAGAACCATGATTCTAAATGCATATTGTTCAGGTCCAAAAGCCCTACTTGCACAGCAGAAATGGCATTGATATCTCTTGTAGTTTTCCCACAATTACACTGTTGAGTTTAGGCACAATGAGGAGCTGTCCTGGCCACAGCGTTGTATTGTAAAGCGAGCTCACGCCTGAAATCATGTAATTTTGACAGGACAAGTCCCCACATAGTGTAGTTTTCACATCCTGTTACTTCTAAGGCAGGATTGCATAGTTAGTCAATATGTGATTTGCAGGCGCTGAGAAGGCGTTTGCCGCAATAAAAAATTAAAACGCTTATAACTTTGGCAAAGAAGCAGATAGAACCAAGATTCTAAATGCATATTGTTCAGGTCCAAAAGCCCTACTTGCACAGCAGAAATGGCATTGATATCTCTTGTAGTTTTCCCACAATTTCACTGTTGAGTTTAGGCACAATGAGGAGCTGTCCTGGCCACAGCGTTGTATTGTAAATTGATTGATTGATATGCCTTTATTAGTCCCACAGTGGGGAAATTCCAGTAGAAATGAAATACAGCATCACATGAGGACAGGGGGGGGAGGAGAAAAAACAAAAGTGAATCAACCCCAGACCATGCTCCTGACAGGGGCATCATATGGAATGAGTGCACAAAATAAAAACACCTCCGAGCATCAGCAACATAGTCAAAACACAGTACAAACATTACACAGGACAAGCAACAGGGGAGGGGAGAGGAGTAAGAAAGTCCAACTCAGGCAAGACAGCATCCGGATCCTGCAGCCACTGACGGCGCTTATACAACGGACCCGCCCACCCGGTCGGGGGTACAAAGCTGCGAGGGGGTTAGGGAGGGGCCAGGCTCCCTCCGCTGTAATCTCAGGGCGATTTGACACCAGCCCGGCCTTGGTCGTGACCAGTACTGGCTTGGGGAGGCCAAAAGATAAGGTTGCGTTGTTATAGTTTTAGAGCGAGCAGCTGCGCCAATTCTTTAAACACTGCTCTTGTTTGTCCAATTGGTCTCAAGGTCATCTCTCTATGCAGAGCAGCCAAAATTCTCCTAGATGTTATCCCTGTTGCGAATTAGAGCCAAAGTTCCATCCAGTCTGCGATCCATAGTCGCTAACCTCTCCGAGATGTTTTCCAAAGTCTTTTCCAAAGTGCGGTGCGAGACCACCAAACTTTCCAAGATACGGCTCAAAGTCACAGTCTGAGTATCGGCAGCTTTGCCCATCGTTCCGATCAGTCCGGGCAGCCAAGTGGGGCTTTGAACAGCTGCCTCGGTGCTCTGATTTTTCTTGAAAGACAGGGCCACGCCTAATCCAATCAGCAAAAGTCCTGTAATCATGGTTCCGAATAAGTATAAATCTTCTATATCCTCAACGGAAAGCGCAGCCAGACACACAACACGCCACTTGTCCCAACTGTCCATCATGTATCCGGCAGCGTAAGTTCCGGCGGGGCACGCAGGTTTACCCGATCCTGCTTGTCTTGTTGAAAAAATGGTGTCAATAGCGTTCAGAGACCAATTTATCAGATCCATAATAAATTTGGTTTTAGAGAGCAGAGCGGAGAGAGTCACTCAGGGAAAAAGACTAGACACTAGACCAGACAAGACAGAGAGCAGAGCAGGAAAGATAAGGGGCAGGAGAGGAGAGAAAACGCGTCCGCCCTCGCCAAGAGCCAGAAGAGAAGATGCTCACGCCTGAAATCATGTCATTTTGACAGGACAAGTCCCCACATAGTGTAGTTTTCACATCCTGTTACTTCTAAGGCAGGATTGCATAGTTAGTCAAAATGTGATTTGCAGGCGCTGAAAAGGCGTTTGCCGCAATAAAAAAATAAAATGCTTATAACTTTGGCAAAGAAGCAGATAGAACCAAGATTCCAAATGCATATTGTTCAGGTCCAAAAGCCCTATTTGCACAGCAAAAATGGCATTGATATCTCTTGTAGTTTTCCCACAATTTCACTGTTGAGTTTAGGCACAATGCATTAGAAACGCATGAAACATCCTGGGGTGTCCTGGCCACAGCATGGTATTGTAAAGCGAGCTCACGCCTGAAATCATGTCATTTTGACAGGACAAGTCCCCACATAGTGTAGTTTGCACCTCCTGTTACTTCTAAGGCAGGATTGCATAGTTGGTCAAAATGTGATTTGCAGGCGCTGAAAAGGCGTTTGCCGCAATAAAACATTAAAACGCTTATAACTTTGGCAAAGAAGCAGATAGAACCAAGATTCTAAATGCATATTGTTCAGGTCCATAAGCCCTACTTGCACAGCAGAAATGGCATTGATATCTCTTGTAGTTTTCCCACAATTACACTGTTGAGTTTAGGCACAATGAGGAGCTGTCCTGGCCACAGCGTTGTATTGTAAAGCGAGCTCACGCCTGAAATCATGTCATTTTGACAGGACAAGTCCCCACATAGTGTAGTTTTCACATCCTGTTACTTCTAAGGCAGGATTGCATAGTTAGTCAAAATGTGATTTGCAGGCGCTGAGAAGGCGTTTGCCGCAATAAAAAATTAAAATGCTTATAACTTTGGCAAAGAAGCAGATAGAACCAAGATTCCAAATGCATATTGTTCAGGTCCAAAAGCCCTATTTGCACAGCAAAAATGGCATTGATATCTCTTGTAGTTTTCCCACAATTTCACTGTTGAGTTTAGGCACAATGCATTAGAAACGCATGAAACATCCTGGGGTGTCCTGGCCACAGCGTTGTATTGTAAAGCGAGCTCACGCCTGAAATCATGTCATTTTGACAGGACAAGTCCCCACATAGTGTAGTTTTCACATCCTGTTACTTCTAAGGCAGGATTGCATAGTTAGTCAAAATGTGATTTGCAGGCGCTGAGAAGGCGTTTGCCGCAATAAAAAATTAAAACGCTTATAACTTTGGCAAAGAAGCAGATAGAACCAAGATTCTAAATGCATATTGTTCAGGTCCAAAAGCCCTACTTGCACAGCAAAAATGGCATTGATATCTCTTGTAGTTTTCCCACAATTTCACTGTTGAGTTTAGGCACAATGAGGAGCTGTCCTGGCCACAGCGTTGTATTGTAAAGCGAGCTCACGCCTGAAATCATGTAATTTTGACAGGACAAGTCCCCACATAGTGTAGTTTTCACATCCTGTTACGTCTAAGGCAGGATTGCATAGTTAGTCAAAATGTGATTTGCAGGCGCTGAAAAGGCGTTTGCCGCACTAAAAAATTAAAACGCTTATAACTTTCGCAAAGAAGCAGATAGAACCAAGATTCTAAATGCATATTGTTCAGGTCCAAAAGCCCTACTTGCACAGCAAAAATGGCATTGATATCTCTTGTAGTTTTCCCACAATTTCACTGTTGAGTTTAGGCACAATGAGGAGCTGTCCTGGCCACAGCGTTGTATTGTAAAGCGAGCTCACGCCTGAAATCATGTCATTTTGACAGGACAAGTCCCCACATAGTGTAGTTTTCACATCCTGTTACTTCTAAGGCAGGATTGCATAGTTAGTCAAAATGTGATTTGCAGGCGCTGAAAAGGCGTTTGCCGCAATAAAAAATTAAAATGCTTATAACTTTGGCAAAGAAGCAGATAGAACCAAGATTCCAAATGCATATTGTTCAGGTCCAAAAGCCCTATTTGCACAGCAAAAATGGCATTGATATCTCTTGTAGTTTTCCCACAATTTCACTGTTGAGTTTAGGCACAATGCATTAGAAACGCATGAAACATCCTGGGGTGTCCTGGCCACAGCGTTGTATTGTAAAGCGAGCTCACGCCTGAAATCATGTCATTTTGACAGGACAAGTCCCCACATAGTGTAGTTTTCACATCCTGTTACTTCTAAGGCAGGATTGCATAGTTAGTCAAAATGTGATTTGCAGGCGCTGAGAAGGCGTTTGCCGCAATAAAAAATTAAAACGCTTATAACTTTGGCAAAGAAGCAGATAGAACCAAGATTCTAAATGCATATTGTTCAGGTCCAAAAGCCCTACTTGTACAGCAAAAATGGCATTGATATCTCTTGTAGTTTTCCCACAATTTCACTGTTGAGTTTAGGCACACTGCATTAGAAACGCATGAAACATCCTGGGGTGTCCTGGCCACAGCATGGTATTGTAAAGCGAGCTCACGCCTGAAATCATGTCATTTTGACAGGACAAGTCCCCACATAGTGTAGTTTGCACCTCCTGTTACTTCTAAGGCAGGATTGCATAGTTAGTCAAAATGTGATTTGCAGGCGCTGAAAAGGCGTTTGCCTCAATAAAAAATTAAAATGCTTATAACTTTGGCAAAGAAGCAGATAGAACCAAGATTCCAAATGCATATTGTTCAGGTCCAAAAGCCCTATTTGCACAGCAGAAATGGCATTGATATCTCTTGTAGTTTTCCCACAATTTCACTGTTGAGTTTAGGCACAATGAGGAGCTGTCCTGGCCTCAGCGTTGTATTGTAAAGCGAGCTCACGCCTGAAATCATGTCATTTTGACAGGACAAGTCCCCACATAGTGTAGTTTTCACATCCTGTTACTTCTAAGGCAGGATTGCATAGTTAGTCAAAATGTGATTTGCAGGCGCTGAAAAGGCGTTTGCCGCAATAAAAAATTAAAATGCTTATAACTTTGGCAAAGAAGCAGATAGAACCAAGATTCCAAATGCATATTGTTCAGGTCCAAAAGCCCTATTAGCACAGCAAAAATGGCATTGATATCTCTTGTAGTTTTCCCACAATGTCACTGTTGAGTTTAGGCACAATGCATTAGAAACGCATGAAACATCCTGGGGTGTCCTGGCCACAGCATGGTATTGTAAAGCGAGCTCACGCCTGAAATCATGTAATTTTGACAGGACAAGTCCCCACATAGTGTAGTTTTCACATCCTGTTACTTCTAAGGCAGGATTGCATAGTTAGTCAAAATGTGATTTGCAGGCGCTGAGAAGGCGTTTGCCGCAATAAAAAATTAAAACGCTTATAACTTTGGCAAAGAAGCAGATAGAACCAAGATTCTAAATGCATATTGTTCAGGTCCAAAAGCCCTACTTGCACAGCAGAAATGGCATTGATATCTCTTGTAGTTTTCCCACAATTTCACTGTTGAGTTTAGGCACAATGAGGAGCTGTCCTGGCCACAGCGTTGTATTGTAAATTGATTGATTGATATGCCTTTATTAGTCCCACAGTGGGGAAATTCCAGTAGAAATGAAATACAGCATCACATGAGGACAGGGGGGGGAGGAGAAAAAACAAAAGTGAATCAACCCCAGACCATGCTCCTGACAGGGGCATCATATGGAATGAGTGCACAAAATAAAAACACCTCCGAGCATCAGCAACATAGTCAAAACACAGTACAAACATTACACAGGACAAGCAACAGGGGAGGGGAGAGGAGTAAGAAAGTCCAACTCAGGCAAGACAGCATCCGGATCCTGCAGCCACTGACGGCGCTTATACAACGGACCCGCCCACCCGGTCGGGGGTACAAAGCTGCGAGGGGGTTAGGGAGGGGCCAGGCTCCCTCCGCTGTAATCTCAGGGCGATTTGACACCAGCCCGGCCTTGGTCGTGACCAGTACTGGCTTGGGGAGGCCAAAAGATAAGGTTGCGTTGTTATAGTTTTAGAGCGAGCAGCTGCGCCAATTCTTTAAACACTGCTCTTGTTTGTCCAATTGGTCTCAAGGTCATCTCTCTATGCAGAGCAGCCAAAATTCTCCTAGATGTTATCCCTGTTGCGAATTAGAGCCAAAGTTCCATCCAGTCTGCGATCCATAGTCGCTAACCTCTCCGAGATGTTTTCCAAAGTCTTTTCCAAAGTGCGGTGCGAGACCACCAAACTTTCCAAGATACGGCTCAAAGTCACAGTCTGAGTATCGGCAGCTTTGCCCATCGTTCCGATCAGTCCGGGCAGCCAAGTGGGGCTTTGAACAGCTGCCTCGGTGCTCTGATTTTTCTTGAAAGACAGGGCCACGCCTAATCCAATCAGCAAAAGTCCTGTAATCATGGTTCCGAATAAGTATAAATCTTCTATATCCTCAACGGAAAGCGCAGCCAGACACACAACACGCCACTTGTCCCAACTGTCCATCATGTATCCGGCAGCGTAAGTTCCGGCGGGGCACGCAGGTTTACCCGATCCTGCTTGTCTTGTTGAAAAAATGGTGTCAATAGCGTTCAGAGACCAATTTATCAGATCCATAATAAATTTGGTTTTAGAGAGCAGAGCGGAGAGAGTCACTCAGGGAAAAAGACTAGACACTAGACCAGACAAGACAGAGAGCAGAGCAGGAAAGATAAGGGGCAGGAGAGGAGAGAAAACGCGTCCGCCCTCGCCAAGAGCCAGAAGAGAAGATGCTCACGCCTGAAATCATGTCATTTTGACAGGACAAGTCCCCACATAGTGTAGTTTTCACATCCTGTTACTTCTAAGGCAGGATTGCATAGTTAGTCAAAATGTGATTTGCAGGCGCTGAAAAGGCGTTTGCCGCAATAAAAAAATAAAATGCTTATAACTTTGGCAAAGAAGCAGATAGAACCAAGATTCCAAATGCATATTGTTCAGGTCCAAAAGCCCTATTTGCACAGCAAAAATGGCATTGATATCTCTTGTAGTTTTCCCACAATTTCACTGTTGAGTTTAGGCACAATGCATTAGAAACGCATGAAACATCCTGGGGTGTCCTGGCCACAGCATGGTATTGTAAAGCGAGCTCACGCCTGAAATCATGTCATTTTGACAGGACAAGTCCCCACATAGTGTAGTTTGCACCTCCTGTTACTTCTAAGGCAGGATTGCATAGTTGGTCAAAATGTGATTTGCAGGCGCTGAAAAGGCGTTTGCCGCAATAAAAAATTAAAACGCTTATAACTTTGGCAAAGAAGCAGATAGAACCAAGATTCTAAATGCATATTGTTCAGGTCCATAAGCCCTACTTGCACAGCAGAAATGGCATTGATATCTCTTGTAGTTTTCCCACAATTACACTGTTGAGTTTAGGCACAATGAGGAGCTGTCCTGGCCACAGCGTTGTATTGTAAAGCGAGCTCACGCCTGAAATCATGTCATTTTGACAGGACAAGTCCCCACATAGTGTAGTTTTCACATCCTGTTACTTCTAAGGCAGGATTGCATAGTTAGTCAAAATGTGATTTGCAGGCGCTGAGAAGGCGTTTGCCGCAATAAAAAATTAAAATGCTTATAACTTTGGCAAAGAAGCAGATAGAACCAAGATTCCAAATGCATATTGTTCAGGTCCAAAAGCCCTATTTGCACAGCAAAAATGGCATTGATATCTCTTGTAGTTTTCCCACAATTTCACTGTTGAGTTTAGGCACAATGCATTAGAAACGCATGAAACATTCTGGGGTGTCCTGGCCACAGCGTTGTATTGTAAAGCGAGCTCACGCCTGAAATCATGTCATTTTGACAGGACAAGTCCCCACATAGTGTAGTTTTCACATCCTGTTACTTCTAAGGCAGGATTGCATAGTTAGTCAAAATGTGATTTGCAGGCGCTGAGAAGGCGTTTGCCGCAATAAAAAATTAAAACGCTTATAACTTTGGCAAAGAAGCAGATAGAACCAAGATTCTAAATGCATATTGTTCAGGTCCAAAAGCCCTACTTGCACAGCAAAAATGGCATTGATATCTCTTGTAGTTTTCCCACAATTTCACTGTTGAGTTTAGGCACAATGAGGAGCTGTCCTGGCCACAGCGTTGTATTGTAAAGCGAGCTCACGCCTGAAATCATGTAATTTTGACAGGACAAGTCCCCACATAGTGTAGTTTTCACATCCTGTTACGTCTAAGGCAGGATTGCATAGTTAGTCAAAATGTGATTTGCAGGCGCTGAAAAGGCGTTTGCCGCACTAAAAAATTAAAACGCTTATAACTTTCGCAAAGAAGCAGATAGAACCAAGATTCTAAATGCATATTGTTCAGGTCCAAAAGCCCTACTTGCACAGCAAAAATGGCATTGATATCTCTTGTAGTTTTCCCACAATTTCACTGTTGAGTTTAGGCACAATGAGGAGCTGTCCTGGCCACAGCGTTGTATTGTAAAGCGAGCTCACGCCTGAAATCATGTCATTTTGACAGGACAAGTCCCCACATAGTGTAGTTTTCACATCCTGTTACTTCTAAGGCAGGATTGCATAGTTAGTCAAAATGTGATTTGCAGGCGCTGAAAAGGCGTTTGCCGCAATAAAAAATTAAAATGCTTATAACTTTGGCAAAGAAGCAGATAGAACCAAGATTCCAAATGCATATTGTTCAGGTCCAAAAGCCCTATTTGCACAGCAAAAATGGCATTGATATCTCTTGTAGTTTTCCCACAATTTCACTGTTGAGTTTAGGCACAATGCATTAGAAACGCATGAAACATCCTGGGGTGTCCTGGCCACAGCGTTGTATTGTAAAGCGAGCTCACGCCTGAAATCATGTCATTTTGACAGGACAAGTCCCCACATAGTGTAGTTTTCACATCCTGTTACTTCTAAGGCAGGATTGCATAGTTAGTCAAAATGTGATTTGCAGGCGCTGAGAAGGCGTTTGCCGCAATAAAAAATTAAAACGCTTATAACTTTGGCAAAGAAGCAGATAGAACCAAGATTCTAAATGCATATTGTTCAGGTCCAAAAGCCCTACTTGTACAGCAAAAATGGCATTGATATCTCTTGTAGTTTTCCCACAATTTCACTGTTGAGTTTAGGCACACTGCATTAGAAACGCATGAAACATCCTGGGGTGTCCTGGCCACAGCATGGTATTGTAAAGCGAGCTCACGCCTGAAATCATGTCATTTTGACAGGACAAGTCCCCACATAGTGTAGTTTGCACCTCCTGTTACTTCTAAGGCAGGATTGCATAGTTAGTCAAAATGTGATTTGCAGGCGCTGAAAAGGCGTTTGCCTCAATAAAAAATTAAAATGCTTATAACTTTGGCAAAGAAGCAGATAGAACCAAGATTCCAAATGCATATTGTTCAGGTCCAAAAGCCCTATTTGCACAGCAGAAATGGCATTGATATCTCTTGTAGTTTTCCCACAATTTCACTGTTGAGTTTAGGCACAATGAGGAGCTGTCCTGGCCTCAGCGTTGTATTGTAAAGCGAGCTCACGCCTGAAATCATGTCATTTTGACAGGACAAGTCCCCACATAGTGTAGTTTTCACATCCTGTTACTTCTAAGGCAGGATTGCATAGTTAGTCAAAATGTGATTTGCAGGCGCTGAAAAGGCGTTTGCCGCAATAAAAAATTAAAATGCTTATAACTTTGGCAAAGAAGCAGATAGAACCAAGATTCCAAATGCATATTGTTCAGGTCCAAAAGCCCTATTAGCACAGCAAAAATGGCATTGATATCTCTTGTAGTTTTCCCACAATGTCACTGTTGAGTTTAGGCACAATGCATTAGAAACGCATGAAACATCCTGGGGTGTCCTGGCCACAGCATGGTATTGTAAAGCGAGCTCACGCCTGAAATCATGTAATTTTGACAGGACAAGTCCCCACATAGTGTAGTTTGCACCTCCTGTTACTTCTAAGGCAGGATTGCATAGTTGGTCAAAATGTGATTTGCAGGCGCTGAAAAGGCGTTTGCCGCAATAAAAAATTAAAACGCTTATAACTTTGGCAAAGAAGCAGATAGAACCAAGATTCTAAATACATATTGTTCAGGTCCATAAGCCCTACTTGCACAGCAGAAATGGCATTGATATCTCTTGTAGTTTTCCCACAATTACACTGTTGAGTTTAGGCACAATGAGGAGCTGTCCTGGCCACAGCGTTGTATTGTAAAGCGAGCTCACGCCTGAAATCATGTCATTTTGACAGGACAAGTCCCCACATAGTGTAGTTTTCACATCCTGTTACTTCTAAGGCAGGATTGCATAGTTAGTCAAAATGTGATGTGCAGGCGCTGAGAAGGCGTTTGCCGCAATAAAAAATTAAAATGCTTATAACTTTGGCAAAGAAGCAGATAGAACCAAGATTCCAAATGCATATTGTTCAGGTCCAAAAGCCCTATTTGCACAGCAAAAATGGCATTGATATCTCTTGTAGTTTTCCCACAATTTCACTGTTGAGTTTAGGCACAATGCATTAGAAACGCATGAAACATCCTGGGGTGTCCTGGCCACAGCGTTGTATTGTAAAGCGAGCTCACGCCTGAAATCATGTAATTTTGACAGGACAAGTCCCCACATAGTGTAGTTTTCACATCCTGTTACTTCTAAGGCAGGATTGCATAGTTAGTCAAAATGTGATTTGCAGGCGCTGAGAAGGCGTTTGCCGCAATAAAAAATTAAAACGCTTATTACTTTGGCAAAGAAGCAGATAGAACCAAGATTCTAAATGCATATTGTTCAGGTCCAAAAGCCCTACTTGCACAGCAGAAATGGCATTGATATCTCTTGTAGTTTTCCCACAATTTCACTGTTGAGTTTAGGCACAATGAGGAGCTGTCCTGGCCACAGCGTTGTATTGTAAAGCGAGCTCACGCCTGAAATCATGTCATTTTGACAGGACAAGTCCCCACATAGTGTAGTTTTCACATCCTGTTACTTCTAAGGCAGGATTGCATAGTTAGTCAAAATGTGATTTGCAGGCGCTGAAAAGGCGTTTGCCGCAATAAAAAATTAAAATGCTTATAACTTTGGCAAAGAAGCAGATAGAACCAAGATTCCAAATGCATATTGTTCAGGTCCAAAAGCCCTATTTGCACAGCAAAAATGGCATTGATATCTCTTGTAGTTTTCCCACAATTTCACTGTTGAGTTTAGGCACAATGCATTAGAAACGCATGAAACATCCTGGGGTGTCCTGGCCACAGCGTTGTATTGTAAAGCGAGCTCACGCCTGAAATCATGTCATTTTGACAGGACAAGTCCCCACATAGTGTAGTTTTCACATCCTGTTACTTCTAAGGCAGGATTGCATAGTTAGTCAAAATGTGATTTGCAGGCGCTGAGAAGGCGTTTGCCGCAATAAAAAATTAAAACGCTTATAACTTTGGCAAAGAAGCAGATAGAACCAAGATTCTAAATGCATATTGTTCAGGTCCAAAAGCCCTACTTGCACAGCAAAAATGGCATTGATATCTCTTGTAGTTTTCCCACAATTTCACTGTTGAGTTTATGCACAATGAGGAGCTGTCCTGGCCACAGCGTTGTATTGTAAAGCGAGCTCACGCCTGAAATCATGTCATTTTGACAGGACAAGTCCCCACATAGTGTAGTTTTCACATCCTGTTACTTCTAAGGCAGGATTGCATAGTTAGTCAAAATGTGATTTGCAGGCGCTGAAAAGGCGTTTGCCGCAATAAAAAATAAAATGCTTATAACTTTGGCAAAGAAGCAGAAAGAACCAAGATTCCAAATACATATTGTTCAGGTCCAAAAGCCCTACTTGCACAGCAAAAATGGCATTGATATCTCTTGTAGTTTTCCCACAATTTCACTGTTGAGTTTAGGCACAATGCATTAGAAACGCATGAAACATCCTGGGGTGTCCTGGCCACAGCATGGTATTGTAAAGCGAGCTCACGCCTGAAATCATGTAATTTTGACAGGACAAGTCCCCACATAGTGTAGTTTGCACCTCCTGTTACTTCTAAGGCAGGATTGCATAGTTGGTCAAAATGTGATTTGCAGGCGCTGAAAAGGCGTTTGCCGCAATAAAAAATTAAAACACTTATAACTTTGGCAAAGAAGCAGATAGAACCAAGATTCTAAATGCATATTGTTCAGGTCCAAAAGCCCTACTTGCACAGCAAAAATGGCATTGATATCTCTTGTAGTTTTCCCACAATTTCACTGTTGAGTTTAGGCACAATGAGGAGCTGTCCTGGCCACAGCGTTGTATTGTAAAGCGAGCTCACGCCTGAAATCATGTCATTTTGACAGGACAAGTCCCCACATAGTGTAGTTTTCACATCCTGTTACTTCTAAAGCAGGATTGCATAGTTAGTCAAAATGTGATTTGCAGGCGCTGAAAAGGCGTTTGCCGCAATAAAAAAATTAAAATGCTAATAACTTTGGCAAAGAAGCAGATAGAACCAAGATTCTAAATGCATATTGTTCAGGTCCAAAAGCCCTACTTGCACAGCAAAAATGGCATTGATATCTCTTGTAGTTTTCCCACAATTTCACTGTTGAGTTTAGGCACAATGCATTAGAAACGCATGAAACATCCTGGGGTGTCCTGGCCACAGCATGGTATTGTACAGCGAGCTCACGCCTGAAATCATGTAATTTTGACAGGACAAGTCCCCACATAGTGTAGTTTGCACCTCCTGTTACTTCTAAGGCAGGATTGCATAGTTGGTCAAAATGTGATTTGCAGGCGCTGAAAAGGCGTTTGCCGCAATAAAAAATTAAAACACTTATAACTTTGGCAAAGAAGCAGATAGAACCAAGATTCTAAATGCATATTGTTCAGGTCCAAAAGCCCTACTTGCACAGCAAAAATGGCATTGATATCTCTTGTAGTTTTCCCACAATTTCACTGTTGAGTTTAGGCACAATGAGGAGCTGTCCTGGCCACAGCGTTGTATTGTAAAGCGAGCTCACGCCTGAAATCATGTCATTTTGACAGGACAAGTCCCCACATAGTGTAGTTTTCACATCCTGTTACGTCTAAGGCAGGATTGCATAGTTAGTCAAAATGTGATTTGCAGGCGCTGAAAAGGCGTTTGCCGCACTAAAAAATTAAAACGCTTATAACTTTGGCAAAGAAGCAGATAGAACCAAGATTCTAAATGCATATTGTTCAGGTCCAAAAGCCCTACTTGCACAGCAAAAATGGCATTGATATCTCTTGTAGTTTTCCCACAATTTCACTGTTGAGTTTAGGCACAATGAGGAGCTGTCCTGGCCACAGCGTTGTATTGTAAAGCGAGCTCACGCCTGAAATCATGTAATTTTGACAGGACAAGTCCCCACATAGTGTAGTTTTCACATCCTGTTACTTCTAAGGCAGGATTGCATAGTTAGTCAAAATGTGATTTGCAGGCGCTGAGAAGGCGTTTGCCGCAATAAAAAATTAAAACGCTTATAACTTTGGCAAAGAAGCAGATAGAACCAAGATTCTAAATGCATATTGTTCAGGTCCAAAAGCCCTACTTGCACAGCAGAAATGGCATTGATATCTCTTGTAGTTTTCCCACAATTTCACTGTTGAGTTTAGGCACAATGAGGAGCTGTCCTGGCCACAGCGTTGTATTGTAAAGCGAGCTCACGCCTGAAATCATGTCATTTTGACAGGACACGTCCCCACATAGTGTAGTTTTCACATCCTGTTACTTCTAAGGCAGGATTGCATAGTTAGTCAAAATGTGATTTGCAGGCGCTGAAAAGGCGTTTGCCGCAATAAAAAATTAAAATGCTTATAACTTTGGCAAAGAAGCAGATAGAACCAAGATTCCAAATGCATATTGTTCAGGTCCAAAAGCCCTATTTGCACAGCAAAAATGGCATTGATATCTCTTGTAGTTTTCCCACAATTTCACTGTTGAGTTTAGGCACAATGCATTAGAAACGCATGAAACATCCTGGGGTGTCCTGGCCACAGCGTTGTATTGTAAAGCGAGCTCACGCCTGAAATCATGTCATTTTGACAGGACAAGTCCCCACATAGTGTAGTTTTCACATCCTGTTACTTCTAAGGCAGGATTGCATAGTTAGTCAAAATGTGATTTGCAGGCGCTGAGAAGGCGTTTGCCGCAATAAAAAATTAAAACGCTTATAACTTTGGCAAAGAAGCAGATAGAACCAAGATTCTAAATGCATATTGTTCAGGTCCAAAAGCCCTACTTGTACAGCAAAAATGGCATTGATATCTCTTGTAGTTTTCCCACAATTTCACTGTTGAGTTTAGGCACACTGCATTAGAAACGCATGAAACATCCTGGGGTGTCCTGGCCACAGCATGGTATTGTAAAGCGAGCTCACGCCTGAAATCATGTCATTTTGACAGGACAAGTCCCCACATAGTGTAGTTTGCACCTCCTGTTACTTCTAAGGCAGGATTGCATAGTTAGTCAAAATGTGATTTGCAGGCGCTGAAAAGGCGTTTGCCTCAATAAAAAATTAAAATGCTTATAACTTTGGCAAAGAAGCAGATAGAACCAAGATTCCAAATGCATATTGTTCAGGTCCAAAAGCCCTATTTGCACAGCAGAAATGGCATTGATATCTCTTGTAGTTTTCCCACAATTTCACTGTTGAGTTTAGGCACAATGAGGAGCTGTCCTGGCCTCAGCGTTGTATTGTAAAGCGAGCTCACGCCTGAAATCATGTCATTTTGACAGGACAAGTCCCCACATAGTGTAGTTTTCACATCCTGTTACTTCTAAGGCAGGATTGCATAGTTAGTCAAAATGTGATTTGCAGGCGCTGAAAAGGCGTTTGCCGCAATAAAAAATTAAAATGCTTATAACTTTGGCAAAGAAGCAGATAGAACCAAGATTCCAAATGCATATTGTTCAGGTCCAAAAGCCCTATTAGCACAGCAAAAATGGCATTGATATCTCTTGTAGTTTTCCCACAATTTCACTGTTGAGTTTAGGCACAATGCATTAGAAACGCATGAAACATCCTGGGGTGTCCTGGCCACAGCATGGTATTGTAAAGCGAGCTCACGCCTGAAATCATGTCATTTTGACAGGACAAGTCCCCACATAGTGTAGTTTGCACCTCCTGTTACTTCTAAGGCAGGATTGCATAGTTGGTCAAAATGTGATTTGCAGGTGCTGAAAAGGCGTTTGCCGCAATAAAAAATTAAAACGCTTATAACTTTGGCAAAGAAGCAGATAGAACCAAGATTCTAAATGCATATTGTTCAGGTCCAAAAGCCCTACTTGCACAGCAGAAATGGCATTGATATCTCTTGTAGTTTTCCCACAATTACACTGTTGAGTTTAGGCACAATGAGGAGCTGTCCTGGCCACAGCGTTGTATTGTAAAGCGAGCTCACGCCTGAAATCATGTAATTTTGACAGGACAAGTCCCCACATAGTGTAGTTTTCACATCCTGTTACTTCTAAGGCAGGATTGCATAGTTAGTCAAAATGTGATTTGCAGGCGCTGAGAAGGCGTTTGCCGCAATAAAAAATTAAAACGCTTATAACTTTGGCAAAGAAGCAGATAGAACCAAGATTCTAAATGCATATTGTTCAGGTCCAAAAGCCCTACTTGCACAGCAGAAATGGCATTGATATCTCTTGTAGTTTTCCCACAATTTCACTGTTGAGTTTAGGCACAATGAGGAGCTGTCCTGGCCACAGCGTTGTATTGTAAATTGATTGATTGATATGCCTTTATTAGTCCCACAGTGGGGAAATTCCAGTAGAAATGAAATACAGCATCACATGAGGACAGGGGGGGGAGGAGAAAAAACAAAAGTGAATCAACCCCAGACCATGCTCCTGACAGGGGCATCATATGGAATGAGTGCACAAAATAAAAACACCTCCGAGCATCAGCAACATAGTCAAAACACAGTACAAACATTACACAGGACAAGCAACAGGGGAGGGGAGAGGAGTAAGAAAGTCCAACTCAGGCAAGACAGCATCCGGATCCTGCAGCCACTGACGGCGCTTATACAACGGACCCGCCCACCCGGTCGGGGGTACAAAGCTGCGAGGGGGTTAGGGAGGGGCCAGGCTCCCTCCGCTGTAATCTCAGGGCGATTTGACACCAGCCCGGCCTTGGTCGTGACCAGTACTGGCTTGGGGAGGCCAAAAGATAAGGTTGCGTTGTTATAGTTTTAGAGCGAGCAGCTGCGCCAATTCTTTAAACACTGCTCTTGTTTGTCCAATTGGTCTCAAGGTCATCTCTCTATGCAGAGCAGCCAAAATTCTCCTAGATGTTATCCCTGTTGCGAATTAGAGCCAAAGTTCCATCCAGTCTGCGATCCATAGTCGCTAACCTCTCCGAGATGTTTTCCAAAGTCTTTTCCAAAGTGCGGTGCGAGACCACCAAACTTTCCAAGATACGGCTCAAAGTCACAGTCTGAGTATCGGCAGCTTTGCCCATCGTTCCGATCAGTCCGGGCAGCCAAGTGGGGCTTTGAACAGCTGCCTCGGTGCTCTGATTTTTCTTGAAAGACAGGGCCACGCCTAATCCAATCAGCAAAAGTCCTGTAATCATGGTTCCGAATAAGTATAAATCTTCTATATCCTCAACGGAAAGCGCAGCCAGACACACAACACGCCACTTGTCCCAACTGTCCATCATGTATCCGGCAGCGTAAGTTCCGGCGGGGCACGCAGGTTTACCCGATCCTGCTTGTCTTGTTGAAAAAATGGTGTCAATAGCGTTCAGAGACCAATTTATCAGATCCATAATAAATTTGGTTTTAGAGAGCAGAGCGGAGAGAGTCACTCAGGGAAAAAGACTAGACACTAGACCAGACAAGACAGAGAGCAGAGCAGGAAAGATAAGGGGCAGGAGAGGAGAGAAAACGCGTCCGCCCTCGCCAAGAGCCAGAAGAGAAGATGCTCACGCCTGAAATCATGTCATTTTGACAGGACAAGTCCCCACATAGTGTAGTTTTCACATCCTGTTACTTCTAAGGCAGGATTGCATAGTTAGTCAAAATGTGATTTGCAGGCGCTGAGAAGGCGTTTGCCGCAATAAAAAATTAAAACGCTTATAACTTTGGCAAAGAAGCAGATAGAACCAAGATTCTAAATGCATATTGTTCAGGTCCAAAAGCCCTACTTGCACAGCAGAAATGGCATTGATATCTCTTGTAGTTTTCCCACAATTTCACTGTTGAGTTTAGGCACAATGAGGAGCTGTCCTGGCCACAGCGTTGTATTGTAAAGCGAGCTCACGCCTGAAATCATGTAATTTTGACAGGACAAGTCCCCACATAGTGTAGTTTTCACATCCTGTTACTTCTAAGGCAGGATTGCATAGTTAGTCAAAATGTGATTTGCAGGCGCTGAAAAGGCGTTTGCCGCAATAAAAAATTAAAATGCTTATAACTTTGGCAAAGAAGCAGATAGAACCAAGATTCCAAATGCATATTGTTCAGGTCCAAAAGCCCTATTTGCACAGCAAAAATGGCATTGATATCTCTTGTAGTTTTCCCACAATTTCACTGTTGAGTTTAGGCACAATGCATTAGAAACGCATGAAACATCCTGGGGTGTCCTGGCCACAGCATGGTATTCTAAAGCGAGCTCACGCCTGAAATCATGTCATTTTGACAGGACAAGTCCCCACATAGTGTAGTTTGCACCTCCTGTTACTTCTAAGGCAGGATTGCATAGTTGGTCAAAATGTGATTTGCAGGTGCTGAAAAGGCGTTTGCCGCAATAAAAAATTAAAACGCTTATAACTTTGGCAAAGAAGCAGATAGAACCAAGATTCTAAATGCATATTGTTCAGGTCCAAAAGCCCTACTTGCACAGCAGAAATGGCATTGATATCTCTTGTAGTTTTCCCACAATTACACTGTTGAGTTTAGGCACAATGAGGAGCTGTCCTGGCCACAGCGTTGTATTGTAAAGCGAGCTCACGCCTGAAATCATGTAATTTTGACAGGACAAGTACCCACATAGTGTAGTTTTCACATCCTGTTACTTCTAAGGCAGGATTGCATAGTTAGTCAAAATGTGATTTGCAGGCGCTGAGAAGGCGTTTGCCGCAATAAAAAATTAAAACGCTTATAACTTTGGCAAAGAAGCAGATAGAACCAAGATTCTAAATGCATATTGTTCAGGTCCAAAAGCCCTACTTGCACAGCAAAAATGGCATTGATATCTCTTGTAGTTTTCCCACAATTTCACTGTTGAGTTTAGGCACAATGAGGAGCTGTCCTGGCCACAGCGTTGTATTGTAAAGCGAGCTCACGCCTGAAATCATGTCATTTTGACAGGACAAGTCCCCACATAGTGTAGTTTTCACATCCTGTTACTTCTAAGGCAGGATTGCATAGTTAGTCAAAATGTGATTTGCAGGCGCTGAAAAGGCGTTTGCCGCAATAAAAAATTAAAATGCTTATAACTTTGGCAAAGAAGCAGATAGAACCAAGATTCCAAATGCATATTGTTCAGGTCCAAAAGCCCTATTTGCACAGCAAAAATGGCATTGATATCTCTTGTAGTTTTCCCACAATTTCACTGTTGAGTTTAGGCACAATGCATTAGAAACGCATGAAACATCCTGGGGTGTCCTGGCCACAGCGTTGTATTGTAAAGCGAGCTCACGCCTGAAATCATGTCATTTTGACAGGACAAGTCCCCACATAGTGTAGTTTTCACATCCTGTTACTTCTAAGGCAGGATTGCATAGTTAGTCAAAATGTGATTTGCAGGCGCTGAGAAGGCGTTTGCCGCAATAAAAAATTAAAACGCTTATAACTTTGGCAAAGAAGCAGATAGAACCAAGATTCTAAATGCATATTGTTCAGGTCCAAAAGCCCTACTTGCACAGCAAAAATGGCATTGATATCTCTTGTAGTTTTCCCACAATTTCACTGTTGAGTTTATGCACAATGAGGAGCTGTCCTGGCCACAGCGTTGTATTGTAAAGCGAGCTCACGCCTGAAATCATGTCATTTTGACAGGACAAGTCCCCACATAGTGTAGTTTTCACATCCTGTTACTTCTAAGGCAGGATTGCATAGTTGGTCAAAATGTGATTTGCAGGCGCTGAAAAGGCGTTTGCCGCAATAAAAAATTAAAACGCTTATAACTTTGGCAAAGAAGCAGATAGAACCAAGATTCTAAATGCATATTGTTCAGGTCCAAAAGCCCTACTTGCACAGCAAAAATGGCATTGATATCTCTTGTAGTTTTCCCACAATTTCACTGTTGAGTTTAGGCACAATGAGGAGCTGTCCTGGCCACAGCGTTGTATTGTAAAGCGAGCTCACGCCTGAAATCATGTCATTTTGTTAGGACAAGTCCCCACATAGTGTAGTTTTCACATCCTGTTACTTCTAAAGCAGGATTGCATAGTTAGTCAAAATGTGATTTGCAGGCGCTGAAAAGGCGTTTGCCGCAATAAAAAAATTAAAATGCTAATAACTTTGGCAAAGAAGCAGATAGAACCAAGATTCTAAATGCATATTGTTCAGGTCCAAAAGCCCTACTTGCACAGCAAAAATGGCATTGATATCTCTTGTAGTTTTCCCACAATTTCACTGTTGAGTTTAGGCACAATGCATTAGAAACGCATGAAACATCCTGGGGTGTCCTGGCCACAGCATGGTATTGTACAGCGAGCTCACGCCTGAAATCATGTAATTTTGACAGGACAAGTCCCCACATAGTGTAGTTTGCACCTCCTGTTACTTCTAAGGCAGGATTGCATAGTTGGTCAAAATGTGATTTGCAGGCGCTGAAAAGGCGTTTGCCGCAATAAAAAATTAAAACGCTTATAACTTTGGCAAAGAAGCAGATAGAACCAAGATTCTAAATGCATATTGTTCAGGTCCAAAAGCCCTACTTGCACAGCAAAAATGGCATTGATATCTCTTGTAGTTTTCCCACAATTTCACTGTTGAGTTTAGGCACAATGAGGAGCTGTCCTGGCCACAGCGTTGTATTGTAAAGCGAGCTCACGCCTGAAATCATGTAATTTTGACAGGACAAGTCCCCACATAGTGTAGTTTTCACATCCTGTTACGTCTAAGGCAGGATTGCATAGTTAGTCAAAATGTGATTTGCAGGCGCTGAAAAGGCGTTTGCCGCACTAAAAAATTAAAACGCTTATAACTTTCGCAAAGAAGCAGATAGAACCAAGATTCTAAATGCATATTGTTCAGGTCCAAAAGCCCTATTTGCACAGCAAAAATGGCATTGATATCTCTTGTAGTTTTCCCACAATTTCACTGTTGAGTTTAGGCACAATGCATTAGAAACGCATGAAACATCCTGGGGTGTCCTGGCCACAGCGTTGTATTGTAAAGCGAGCTCACGCCTGAAATCATGTAATTTTGACAGGACAAGTCCCCACATAGTGTAGTTTTCACATCCTGTTACTTCTAAGGCAGGATTGCATAGTTAGTCAAAATGTGATTTGCAGGCGCTGAGAAGGCGTTTGCCGCAATAAAAAATTAAAACGCTTATAACTTTGGCAAAGAAGCAGATAGAACCAAGATTCTAAATGCATATTGTTCAGGTCCAAAAGCCCTACTTGTACAGCAAAAATGGCATTGATATCTCTTGTAGTTTTCCCACAATTTCACTGTTGAGTTTAGGCACACTGCATTAGAAACGCATGAAACATCCTGGGGTGTCCTGGCGACAGCATGGTATTGTAAAGCGAGCTCACGCCTGAAATCATGTCATTTTGACAGGACAAGTCCCCACATAGTGTAGTTTGCACCTCCTGTTACTTCTAAGGCAGGATTGCATAGTTAGTCAAAATGTGATTTGCAGGCGCTGAAAAGGCGTTTGCCTCAATAAAAAATTAAAATGCTTATAACTTTGGCAAAGAAGCAGATAGAACCAAGATTCCAAATGCATATTGTTCAGGTCCAAAAGCCCTATTTGCACAGCAGAAATGGCATTGATATCTCTTGTAGTTTTCCCACAATTTCACTGTTGAGTTTAGGCACAATGAGGAGCTGTCCTGGCCTCAGCGTTGTATTGTAAAGCGAGCTCACGCCTGAAATCATGTCATTTTGACAGGACAAGTCCCCACATAGTGTAGTTTTCACATCCTGTTACTTCTAAAGCAGGATTGCATAGTTAGTCAAAATGTGATTTGCAGGCGCTGAAAAGGCGTTTGCCGCAATAAAAAAATTAAAATGCTAATAACTTTGGCAAAGAAGCAGATAGAACCAAGATTCTAAATGCATATTGTTCAGGTCCAAAAGCCCTACTTGCACAGCAAAAATGGCATTGATATCTCTTGTAGTTTTCCCACAATTTCACTGTTGAGTTTAGGCACAATGAGGAGCTGTCCTGGCCACAGCGTTGTATTGTAAAGCGAGCTCACGCCTGAAATCATGTAATTTTGACAGGACAAGTCCCCACATAGTGTAGTTTTCACATCCTGTTACGTCTAAGGCAGGATTGCATAGTTAGTCAAAATGTGATTTGCAGGCGCTGAAAAGGCGTTTGCCGCACTAAAAAATTAAAACGCTTATAACTTTCGCAAAGAAGCAGATAGAACCAAGATTCTAAATGCATATTGTTCAGGTCCAAAAGCCCTATTTGCACAGCAAAAATGGCATTGATATCTCTTGTAGTTTTCCCACAATTTCACTGTTGAGTTTAGGCACAATGCATTAGAAACGCATGAAACATCCTGGGGTGTCCTGGCCACAGCGTTGTATTGTAAAGCGAGCTCACGCCTGAAATCATGTAATTTTGACAGGACAAGTCCCCACATAGTGTAGTTTTCACATCCTGTTACTTCTAAGGCAGGATTGCATAGTTAGTCAAAATGTGATTTGCAGGCGCTGAGAAGGCGTTTGCCGCAATAAAAAATTAAAACGCTTATAACTTTGGCAAAGAAGCAGATAGAACCAAGATTCTAAATGCATATTGTTCAGGTCCAAAAGCCCTACTTGTACAGCAAAAATGGCATTGATATCTCTTGTAGTTTTCCCACAATTTCACTGTTGAGTTTAGGCACACTGCATTAGAAACGCATGAAACATCCTGGGGTGTCCTGGCCACAGCATGGTATTGTAAAGCGAGCTCACGCCTGAAATCATGTCATTTTGACAGGACAAGTCCCCACATAGTGTAGTTTGCACCTCCTGTTACTTCTAAGGCAGGATTGCATAGTTAGTCAAAATGTGATTTGCAGGCGCTGAAAAGGCGTTTGCCTCAATAAAAAATTAAAATGCTTATAACTTTGGCAAAGAAGCAGATAGAACCAAGATTCCAAATGCATATTGTTCAGGTCCAAAAGCCCTATTTGCACAGCAGAAATGGCATTGATATCTCTTGTAGTTTTCCCACAATTTCACTGTTGAGTTTAGGCACAATGAGGAGCTGTCCTGGCCTCAGCGTTGTATTGTAAAGCGAGCTCACGCCTGAAATCATGTCATTTTGACAGGACAAGTCCCCACATAGTGTAGTTTTCACATCCTGTTACTTCTAAGGCAGGATTGCATAGTTAGTCAAAATGTGATTTGCAGGCGCTGAAAAGGCGTTTGCCGCAATAAAAAATTAAAATGCTTATAACTTTGGCAACGAAGCAGATAGAACCAAGATTCCAAATGCATATTGTTCAGGTCCAAAAGCCCTATTAGCACAGCAAAAATGGCATTGATATCTCTTGTAGTTTTCCCACAATGTCACTGTTGAGTTTAGGCACAATGCATTAGAAACGCATGAAACATCCTGGGGTGTCCTGGCCACAGCATGGTATTGTAAAGCGAGCTCACGCCTGAAATCATGTAATTTTGACAGGACAAGTCCCCACATAGTGTAGTTTGCACCTCCTGTTACTTCTAAGGCAGGATTGCATAGTTGGTCAAAATGTGATTTGCAGGCGCTGAAAAGGCGTTTGCCGCAATAAAAAATTAAAACGCTTATAACTTTGGCAAAGAAGCAGATAGAACCAAGATTCTAAATGCATATTGTTCAGGTCCATAAGCCCTACTTGCACAGCAGAAATGGCATTGATATCTCTTGTAGTTTTCCCACAATTACACTGTTGAGTTTAGGCACAATGAGGAGCTGACCTGGCCACAGCGTTGTATTGTAAAGCGAGCTCACGCCTGAAATCATGTCATTTTGACAGGACAAGTCCCCACATAGTGTAGTTTTCACATCCTGTTACTTCTAAGGCAGGATTGCATAGTTAGTCAAAATGTGATTTGCAGGCGCTGAGAAGGCGTTTGCCGCAATAAAAAATTAAAACGCTCATAACTTTGGCAAAGAAGCAGATAGAACCAAGATTCTAAATGCATATTGTTCAGGTCCAAAAGCCCTACTTGCACAGCAAAAATGGCATTGATATCTCTTGTAGTTTTCCCACAATTTCACTGTTGAGTTTAGGCACAATGAGGAGCTGTCCTGGCCACAGCGTTGTATTGTAAAGCGAGCTCACGCCTGAAATCATGTCATTTTGACAGGACAAGTCCCCACATAGTGTAGTTTTCACATCCTGTTACTTCTAAAGCAGGATTGCATAGTTAGTCAAAATGTGATTTGCAGGCGTTGAAAAGGCGTTTGCCGCAATAAAAAATTAAAATGCTAATAACTTTGGCAAAGAAGCAGATAGAACCAAGATTCTAAATGCATATTGTTCAGGTCCAAAAGCCCTATTTGCACAGCAAAAATGGCATTGATATCTCTTGTAGTTTTCCCACAATTTCACTGTTGAGTTTAGGCACAATGCATTAGAAACGCATGAAACATCCTGGGGTGTCCTGGCCACAGCATGGTATTGTAAAGCGAGCTCACGCCTGAAATCATGTCATTTTGACAGGACAAGTCCCCACATAGTGTAGTTTGCACCTCCTGTTACTTCTAAGGCAGGATTGCATAGTTGGTCAAAATGTGATTTGCAGGCGCTGAGAAGGCGTTTGCCGCAATAAAAAATTAAAACGCTTATAACTTTGGCAAAGAAGCAGATAGAACCAAGATTCTAAATGCATATTGTTCAGGTCCAAAAGCCCTACTTGCACAGCAAAAATGGCATTGATATCTCTTGTAGTTTTCCCACAATTTCACTGTTGAGTTTAGGCACAATGAGGAGCTGTCCTGGCCACAGCGTTGTATTGTAAAGCGAGCTCACGCCTGAAATCATGTCATTTTGAGAGGACAAGTCCCCACATAGTGTAGTTTTCACATCCTGTTACTTCTAAAGCAGGATTGCATAGTTAGTCAAAATGTGATTTGCAGGCGCTGAAAAGGCGTTTGCCGCAATAAAAAAATTAAAACGCTAATAACTTTGGCAAAGAAGCAGATAGAACCAAGATTCTAATTGCATATTGTTCAGGTCCAAAAGCCCTACTTGCACAGCAAAAATGGCATTGATATCTCTTGTAGTTTTCCCACAATTTCACTGTTGAGTTTAGGCACAATGAGGAGCTGTCCTGGCCACAGCGTTGTATTGTAAAGCGAGCTCACGCCTGAAATCATGTAATTTTGACAGGACAAGTCCCCACATAGTGTAGTTTTCACATCCTGTTACTTCTAAGGCAGGATTGCATAGTTAGTCAAAATGTGATTTGCAGGCGCTGAGAAGGCGTTTGCCGCAATAAAAAATTAAAACGCTTATAACTTTGGCAAAGAAGCAGATAGAACCAAGATTCTAAATGCATATTGTTCAGGTCCAAAAGCCCTACTTGCACAGCAAAAATGGCATTGATATCTCTTGTAGTTTTCCCACAATTTCACTGTTGAGTTTAGGCACAATGAGGAGCTGTCCTGGCCACAGCGTTGTATTGTAAAGCGAGCTCACGCCTGAAATCATGTAATTTTGACAGGACAAGTCCCCACATAGTGTAGTTTTCACATCCTGTTACTTCTAAGGCAGGATTGCATAGTTAGTCAAAATGTGATTTGCAGGCGCTGAAAAGGCGTTTGCCGCAATAAAAAATTAAAATGCTTATAACTTTGGCAAAGAAGCAGATAGAACCAAGATTCCAAATGCATATTGTTCAGGTCCAAAAGCCCTATTTGCACAGCAAAAATGGCATTGATATCTCTTGTAGTTTTCCCACAATTTCACTGTTGAGTTTAGGCACAATGCATTAGAAACGCATGAAACATCCTGGGGTGTCCTGGCCACAGCATGGTATTCTAAAGCGAGCTCACGCCTGAAATCATGTCATTTTGACAGGACAAGTCCCCACATAGTGTAGTTTGCACCTCCTGTTACTTCTAAGGCAGGATTGCATAGTTGGTCAAAATGTGATTTGCAGGTGCTGAAAAGGCGTTTGCCGCAATAAAAAATTAAAACGCTTATAACTTTGGCAAAGAAGCAGATAGAACCAAGATTCTAAATGCATATTGTTCAGGTCCAAAAGCCCTACTTGCACAGCAGAAATGGCATTGATATCTCTTGTAGTTTTCCCACAATTACACTGTTGAGTTTAGGCACAATGAGGAGCTGTCCTGGCCACAGCGTTGTATTGTAAAGCGAGCTCACGCCTGAAATCATGTAATTTTGACAGGACAAGTACCCACATAGTGTAGTTTTCACATCCTGTTACTTCTAAGGCAGGATTGCATAGTTAGTCAAAATGTGATTTGCAGGCGCTGAGAAGGCGTTTGCCGCAATAAAAAATTAAAACGCTTATAACTTTGGCAAAGAAGCAGATAGAACCAAGATTCTAAATGCATATTGTTCAGGTCCAAAAGCCCTACTTGCACAGCAAAAATGGCATTGATATCTCTTGTAGTTTTCCCACAATTTCACTGTTGAGTTTAGGCACAATGAGGAGCTGTCCTGGCCACAGCGTTGTATTGTAAAGCGAGCTCACGCCTGAAATCATGTCATTTTGACAGGACAAGTCCCCACATAGTGTAGTTTTCACATCCTGTTACTTCTAAGGCAGGATTGCATAGTTAGTCAAAATGTGATTTGCAGGCGCTGAAAAGGCGTTTGCCGCAATAAAAAATTAAAATGCTTATAACTTTGGCAAAGAAGCAGATAGAACCAAGATTCCAAATGCATATTGTTCAGGTCCAAAAGCCCTATTTGCACAGCAAAAATGGCATTGATATCTCTTGTAGTTTTCCCACAATTTCACTGTTGAGTTTAGGCACAATGCATTAGAAACGCATGAAACATCCTGGGGTGTCCTGGCCACAGCATGGTATTGTACAGCGAGCTCACGCCTGAAATCATGTAATTTTGACAGGACAAGTCCCCACATAGTGTAGTTTGCACCTCCTGTTACTTCTAAGGCAGGATTGCATAGTTGGTCAAAATGTGATTTGCAGGCGCTGAAAAGGCGTTTGCCGCAATAAAAAATTAAAACGCTTATAACTTTGGCAAAGAAGCAGATAGAACCAAGATTCTAAATGCATATTGTTCAGGTCCAAAAGACCTACTTGCACAGCAAAAATGGCATTGATATCTCTTGTAGTTTTCCCACAATTTCACTGTTGAGTTTAGGCACAATGAGGAGCTGTCCTGGCCACAGCGTTGTATTGTAAAGCGAGCTCACGCCTGAAATCATGTAATTTTGACAGGACAAGTCCCCACATAGTGTAGTTTTCACATCCTGTTACGTCTAAGGCAGGATTGCATAGTTAGTCAAAATGTGATTTGCAGGCGCTGAAAAGGCGTTTGCCGCACTAAAAAATTAAAACGCTTATAACTTTCGCAAAGAAGCAGATAGAACCAAGATTCTAAATGCATATTGTTCAGGTCCAAAAGCCCTATTTGCACAGCAAAAATGGCATTGATATCTCTTGTAGTTTTCCCACAATTTCACTGTTGAGTTTAGGCACAATGCATTAGAAACGCATGAAACATCCTGGGGTGTCCTGGCCACAGCGTTGTATTGTAAAGCGAGCTCACGCCTGAAATCATGTAATTTTGACAGGACAAGTCCCCACATAGTGTAGTTTTCACATCCTGTTACTTCTAAGGCAGGATTGCATAGTTAGTCAAAATGTGATTTGCAGGCGCTGAGAAGGCGTTTGCCGCAATAAAAAATTAAAACGCTTATAACTTTGGCAAAGAAGCAGATAGAACCAAGATTCTAAATGCATATTGTTCAGGTCCAAAAGCCCTACTTGTACAGCAAAAATGGCATTGATATCTCTTGTAGTTTTCCCACAATTTCACTGTTGAGTTTAGGCACACTGCATTAGAAACGCATGAAACATCCTGGGGTGTCCTGGCAACAGCATGGTATTGTAAAGCGAGCTCACGCCTGAAATCATGTCATTTTGACAGGACAAGTCCCCACATAGTGTAGTTTGCACCTCCTGTTACTTCTAAGGCAGGATTGCATAGTTAGTCAAAATGTGATTTGCAGGCGCTGAAAAGGCGTTTGCCTCAATAAAAAATTAAAATGCTTATAACTTTGGCAAAGAAGCAGATAGAACCAAGATTCTAAATGCATATTGTTCAGGTCCATAAGCCCTACTTGCACAGCAGAAATGGCATTGATATCTCTTGTAGTTTTCCCACAATTACACTGTTGAGTTTAGGCACAATGAGGAGCTGTCCTGGCCACAGCGTTGTATTGTAAAGCGAGCTCACGCCTGAAATCATGTCATTTTGACAGGACAAGTCCCCACATAGTGTAGTTTTCACATCCTGTTACTTCTAAGGCAGGATTGCATAGTTAGTCAAAATGTGATTTGCAGGCGCTGAGAAGGCGTTTGCCGCAATAAAAAATTAAAACGCTTATAACTTTGGCAAAGAAGCAGATAGAACCAAGATTCTAAATGCATATTGTTCAGGTCCAAAAGCCCTACTTGCACAGCAAAAATGGCATTGATATCTCTTGTAGTTTTCCCACAATTTCACTGTTGAGTTTAGGCACAATGAGGAGCTGTCCTGGCCACAGCGTTGTATTGTAAAGCGAGCTCACGCCTGAAATCATGTCATTTTGACAGGACAAGTCCCCACATAGTGTAGTTTTCACATCCTGTTACTTCTAAAGCAGGATTGCATAGTTAGTCAAAATGTGATTTGCAGGCGTTGAAAAGGCGTTTGCCGCAATAAAAAATTAAAATGCTAATAACTTTGGCAAAGAAGCAGATAGAACCAAGATTCTAAATGCATATTGTTCAGGTCCAAAAGCCCTACTTGCACAGCAAAAATGGCATTGATATCTCTTGTAGTTTTCCCACAATTTCACTGTTGAGTTTAGGCACAATGAGGAGCTGTCCTGGCCACAGCGTTGTATTGTAAAGCGAGCTCACGCCTGAAATCATGTCATTTTGACAGGACAAGTCCCCACATAGTGTAGTTTTCACATCCTGTTACTTCTAAGGCAGGATTGCATAGTTAGTCAAAATGTGATTTGCAGGCGCTGAAAAGGCGTTTGCCGCAATAAAAAAATAAAAGGCTTATAACTTTGGCAAAGAAGCAGATAGAACCAAGATTCCAAATGCATATTGTTCAGGTCCAAAAGCCCTATTTGCACAGCAAAAATGGCATTGATATCTCTTGTAGTTTTCCCACAATTTCACTGTTGAGTTTAGGCACAATGCATTAGAAACGCATGAAACATCCTGGGGTGTCCTGGCCACAGCATGGTATTGTAAAGCGAGCTCACGCCTGAAATCATGTCATTTTGACAGGACAAGTCCCCACATAGTGTAGTTTGCACCTCCTGTTACTTCTAAGGCAGGATTGCATAGTTGGTCAAAATGTGATTTGCAGGCGCTGAGAAGGCGTTTGCCGCAATAAAAAATTAAAACGCTTATAACTTTGGCAAAGAAGCAGATAGAACCAAGATTCTAAATGCATATTGTTCAGGTCCAAAAGCCCTACTTGCACAGCAAAAATGGCATTGATATCTCTTGTAGTTTTCCCACAATTTCACTGTTGAGTTTAGGCACAATGAGGAGCTGTCCTGGCCACAGCGTTGTATTGTAAAGCGAGCTCACGCCTGAAATCATGTCATTTTGAGAGGACAAGTCCCCACATAGTGTAGTTTTCACATCCTGTTACTTCTAAAGCAGGATTGCATAGTTAGTCAAAATGTGATTTGCAGGCGCTGAAAAGGCGTTTGCCGCAATAAAAAAATTAAAACGCTAATAACTTTGGCAAAGAAGCAGATAGAACCAAGATTCTAATTGCATATTGTTCAGGTCCAAAAGCCCTACTTGCACAGCAAAAATGGCATTGATATCTCTTGTAGTTTTCCCACAATTTCACTGTTGAGTTTAGGCACAATGAGGAGCTGTCCTGGCCACAGCGTTGTATTGTAAAGCGAGCTCACGCCTGAAATCATGTAATTTTGACAGGACAAGTCCCCACATAGTGTAGTTTTCACATCCTGTTACTTCTAAGGCAGGATTGCATAGTTAGTCAAAATGTGATTTGCAGGCGCTGAGAAGGCGTTTGCCGCAATAAAAAATTAAAACGCTTATAACTTTGGCAAAGAAGCAGATAGAACCAAGATTCTAAATGCATATTGTTCAGGTCCAAAAGCCCTACTTGCACAGCAGAAATGGCATTGATATCTCTTGTAGTTTTCCCACAATTTCACTGTTGAGTTTAGGCACAATGAGGAGCTGTCCTGGCCACAGCGTTGTATTGTAAAGCGAGCTCACGCCTGAAATCATGTAATTTTGACAGGACAAGTCCCCACATAGTGTAGTTTTCACATCCTGTTACTTCTAAGGCAGGATTGCATAGTTAGTCAAAATGTGATTTGCAGGCGCTGAAAAGGCGTTTGCCGCAATAAAAAATTAAAATGCTTATAACTTTGGCAAAGAAGCAGATAGAACCAAGATTCCAAATGCATATTGTTCAGGTCCAAAAGCCCTATTTGCACAGCAAAAATGGCATTGATATCTCTTGTAGTTTTCCCACAATTTCACTGTTGAGTTTAGGCACAATGCATTAGAAACGCATGAAACATCCTGGGGTGTCCTGGCCACAGCATGGTATTCTAAAGCGAGCTCACGCCTGAAATCATGTCATTTTGACAGGACAAGTCCCCACATAGTGTAGTTTGCACCTCCTGTTACTTCTAAGGCAGGATTGCATAGTTGGTCAAAATGTGATTTGCAGGTGCTGAAAAGGCGTTTGCCGCAATAAAAAATTAAAACGCTTATAACTTTGGCAAAGAAGCAGATAGAACCAAGATTCTAAATGCATATTGTTCAGGTCCAAAAGCCCTACTTGCACAGCAGAAATGGCATTGATATCTCTTGTAGTTTTCCCACAATTACACTGTTGAGTTTAGGCACAATGAGGAGCTGTCCTGGCCACAGCGTTGTATTGTAAAGCGAGCTCACGCCTGAAATCATGTAATTTTGACAGGACAAGTACCCACATAGTGTAGTTTTCACATCCTGTTACTTCTAAGGCAGGATTGCATAGTTAGTCAAAATGTGATTTGCAGGCGCTGAGAAGGCGTTTGCCGCAATAAAAAATTAAAACGCTTATAACTTTGGCAAAGAAGCAGATAGAACCAAGATTCTAAATGCATATTGTTCAGGTCCAAAAGCCCTACTTGCACAGCAAAAATGGCATTGATATCTCTTGTAGTTTTCCCACAATTTCACTGTTGAGTTTAGGCACAATGAGGAGCTGTCCTGGCCACAGCGTTGTATTGTAAAGCGAGCTCACGCCTGAAATCATGTCATTTTGACAGGACAAGTCCCCACATAGTGTAGTTTTCACATCCTGTTACTTCTAAGGCAGGATTGCATAGTTAGTCAAAATGTGATTTGCAGGCGCTGAAAAGGCGTTTGCCGCAATAAAAAATTAAAATGCTTATAACTTTGGCAAAGAAGCAGATAGAACCAAGATTCCAAATGCATATTGTTCAGGTCCAAAAGCCCTATTTGCACAGCAAAAATGGCATTGATATCTCTTGTAGTTTTCCCACAATTTCACTGTTGAGTTTAGGCACAATGCATTAGAAACGCATGAAACATCCTGGGGTGTCCTGGCCACAGCATGGTATTCTAAAGCGAGCTCACGCCTGAAATCATGTCATTTTGACAGGACACGTCCCCACATAGTGTAGTTTGCAACTCCTGTTACTTCTAAGGCAGGATTGCATAGTTGGTCAAAATGTGATTTGCAGGTGCTGAAAAGGCGTTTGCCGCAATAAAAAATTAAAACGCTTATAACTTTGGCAAAGAAGCAGATAGAACCAAGATTCTAAATGCATATTGTTCAGGTCCAAAAGCCCTACTTGCACAGCAGAAATGGCATTGATATCTCTTGTAGTTTTCCCACAATTACACTGTTGAGTTTAGGCACAATGAGGAGCTGTCCTGGCCACAGCGTTGTATTGTAAAGCGAGCTCACGCCTGAAATCATGTAATTTTGACAGGACAAGTCCCCACATAGTGTAGTTTTCACATCCTGTTACTTCTAAGGCAGGATTGCATAGTTAGTCAAAATGTGATTTGCAGGCGCTGAAAAGGCGTTTGCCGCACTAAAAAATTAAAACGCTTATAACTTTCGCAAAGAAGCAGATAGAACCAAGATTCTAAATGCATATTGTTCAGGTCCAAAAGCCCTATTTGCACAGCAAAAATGGCATTGATATCTCTTGTAGTTTTCCCACAATTTCACTGTTGAGTTTAGGCACAATGCATTAGAAACGCATGAAACATCCTGGGGTGTCCTGGCCACAGCGTTGTATTGTAAAGCGAGCTCACGCCTGAAATCATGTAATTTTGACAGGACAAGTCCCCACATAGTGTAGTTTTCACATCCTGTTACTTCTAAGGCAGGATTGCATAGTTAGTCAAAATGTGATTTGCAGGCGCTGAGAAGGCGTTTGCCGCAATAAAAAATTAAAACGCTTATAACTTTGGCAAAGAAGCAGATAGAACCAAGATTCTAAATGCATATTGTTCAGGTCCAAAAGCCCTACTTGTACAGCAAAAATGGCATTGATATCTCTTGTAGTTTTCCCACAATTTCACTGTTGAGTTTAGGCACACTGCATTAGAAACGCATGAAACATCCTGGGGTGTCCTGGCGACAGCATGGTATTGTAAAGCGAGCTCACGCCTGAAATCATGTCATTTTGACAGGACAAGTCCCCACATAGTGTAGTTTGCACCTCCTGTTACTTCTAAGGCAGGATTGCATAGTTAGTCAAAATGTGATTTGCAGGCGCTGAAAAGGCGTTTGCCTCAATAAAAAATTAAAATGCTTATAACTTTGGCAAAGAAGCAGATAGAACCAAGATTCCAAATGCATATTGTTCAGGTCCAAAAGCCCTATTTGCACAGCAGAAATGGCATTGATATCTCTTGTAGTTTTCCCACAATTTCACTGTTGAGTTTAGGCACAATGAGGAGCTGTCCTGGCCTCAGCGTTGTATTGTAAAGCGAGCTCACGCCTGAAATCATGTCATTTTGACAGGACAAGTCCCCACATAGTGTAGTTTTCACATCCTGTTACTTCTAAGGCAGGATTGCATAGTTAGTCAAAATGTGATTTGCAGGCGCTGAAAAGGCGTTTGCCGCAATAAAAAAATTAAAATGCTAATAACTTTGGCAAAGAAGCAGATAGAACCAAGATTCTAAATGCATATTGTTCAGGTCCAAAAGCCCTACTTGCACAGCAAAAATGGCATTGATATCTCTTGTAGTTTTCCCACAATTTCACTGTTGAGTTTAGGCACAATGAGGAGCTGTCCTGGCCACAGCGTTGTATTGTAAAGCGAGCTCACGCCTGAAATCATGTCATTTTGTTAGGACAAGTCCCCACATAGTGTAGTTTTCACATCCTGTTACTTCTAAAGCAGGATTGCATAGTTAGTCAAAATGTGATTTGCAGGCGCTGAAAAGGCGTTTGCCGCAATAAAAAAATTAAAATGCTAATAACTTTGGCAAAGAAGCAGATAGAACCAAGATTCTAAATGCATATTGTTCAGGTCCAAAAGCCCTACTTGCACAGCAAAAATGGCATTGATATCTCTTGTAGTTTTCCCACAATTTCACTGTTGAGTTTAGGCACAATGAGGAGCTGTCCTGGCCACAGCGTTGTATTGTAAAGCGAGCTCACGCCTGAAATCATGTAATTTTGACAGGACAAGTCCCCACATAGTGTAGTTTTCACATCCTGTTACGTCTAAGGCAGGATTGCATAGTTAGTCAAAATGTGATTTGCAGGCGCTGAAAAGGCGTTTGCCGCACTAAAAAATTAAAACGCTTATAACTTTCGCAAAGAAGCAGATAGAACCAAGATTCTAAATGCATATTGTTCAGGTCCAAAAGCCCTATTTGCACAGCAAAAATGGCATTGATATCTCTTGTAGTTTTCCCACAATTTCACTGTTGAGTTTAGGCACAATGCATTAGAAACGCATGAAACATCCTGGGGTGTCCTGGCCACAGCGTTGTATTGTAAAGCGAGCTCACGCCTGAAATCATGTAATTTTGACAGGACAAGTCCCCACATAGTGTAGTTTTCACATCCTGTTACTTCTAAGGCAGGATTGCATAGTTAGTCAAAATGTGATTTGCAGGCGCTGAGAAGGCGTTTGCCGCAATAAAAAATTAAAACGCTTATAACTTTGGCAAAGAAGCAGATAGAACCAAGATTCTAAATGCATATTGTTCAGGTCCAAAAGCCCTACTTGTACAGCAAAAATGGCATTGATATCTCTTGTAGTTTTCCCACAATTTCACTGTTGAGTTTAGGCACACTGCATTAGAAACGCATGAAACATCCTGGGGTGTCCTGGCCACAGCATGGTATTGTAAAGCGAGCTCACGCCTGAAATCATGTCATTTTGACAGGACAAGTCCCCACATAGTGTAGTTTGCACCTCCTGTTACTTCTAAGGCAGGATTGCATAGTTAGTCAAAATGTGATTTGCAGGCGCTGAGAAGGCGTTTGCCGCAATAAAAAATTAAAATGCTTATAACTTTGGCAACGAAGCAGATAGAACCAAGATTCCAAATGCATATTGTTCAGGTCCAAAAGCCCTATTAGCACAGCAAAAATGGCATTGATATCTCTTGTAGTTTTCCCATAATGTCACTGTTGAGTTTAGGCACAATGCATTAGAAACGCATGAAACATCCTGGGGTGTCCTGGCCACAGCATGGTATTGTAAAGCGAGCTCACGCCTGAAATCATGTAATTTTGACAGGACAAGTCCCCACATAGTGTAGTTTGCACCTCCTGTTACTTCTAAGGCAGGATTGCATAGTTGGTCAAAATGTGATTTGCAGGCGCTGAAAAGGCGTTTGCCGCAATAAAAAATTAAAACGCTTATAACTTTGGCAAAGAAGCAGATAGAACCAAGATTCTAAATGCATATTGTTCAGGTCCATAAGCCCTACTTGCACAGCAGAAATGGCATTGATATCTCTTGTAGTTTTCCCACAATTACACTGTTGAGTTTAGGCACAATGAGGAGCTGTCCTGGCCACAGCGTTGTATTGTAAAGCGAGCTCACGCCTGAAATCATGTCATTTTGACAGGACAAGTCCCCACATAGTGTAGTTTTCACATCCTGTTACTTCTAAGGCAGGATTGCATAGTTAGTCAAAATGTGATTTGCAGGCGCTGAGAAGGCGTTTGCCGCAATAAAAAATTAAAACGCTTATAACTTTGGCAAAGAAGCAGATAGAACCAAGATTCTAAATGCATATTGTTCAGGTCCAAAAGCCCTACTTGCACAGCAAAAATGGCATTGATATCTCTTGTAGTTTTCCCACAATTTCACTGTTGAGTTTAGGCACAATGAGGAGCTGTCCTGGCCACAGCGTTGTATTGTAAAGCGAGCTCACGCCTGAAATCATGTCATTTTGACAGGACAAGTCCCCACATAGTGTAGTTTTCACATCCTGTTACTTCTAAAGCAGGATTGCATAGTTAGTCAAAATGTGATTTGCAGGCGTTGAAAAGGCGTTTGCCGCAATAAAAAATTAAAATGCTAATAACTTTGGCAAAGAAGCAGATAGAACCAAGATTCTAAATGCATATTGTTCAGGTCCAAAAGCCCTACTTGCACAGCAAAAATGGCATTGATATCTCTTGTAGTTTTCCCACAATTTCACTGTTGAGTTTAGGCACAATGAGGAGCTGTCCTGGCCACAGCGTTGTATTGTAAAGCGAGCTCACGCCTGAAATCATGTCATTTTGACAGGACAAGTCCCCACATAGTGTAGTTTTCACATCCTGTTACTTCTAAGGCAGGATTGCATAGTTAGTCAAAATGTGATTTGCAGGCGCTGAAAAGGCGTTTGCCGCAATAAAAAAATAAAAGGCTTATAACTTTGGCAAAGAAGCAGATAGAACCAAGATTCCAAATGCATATTGTTCAGGTCCAAAAGCCCTATTTGCACAGCAAAAATGGCATTGATATCTCTTGTAGTTTTCCCACAATTTCACTGTTGAGTTTAGGCACAATGCATTAGAAACGCATGAAACATCCTGGGGTGTCCTGGCCACAGCATGGTATTGTAAAGCGAGCTCACGCCTGAAATCATGTCATTTTGACAGGACAAGTCCCCACATAGTGTAGTTTGCACCTCCTGTTACTTCTAAGGCAGGATTGCATAGTTGGTCAAAATGTGATTTGCAGGCGCTGAGAAGGCGTTTGCCGCAATAAAAAATTAAAACGCTTATAACTTTGGCAAAGAAGCAGATAGAACCAAGATTCTAAATGCATATTGTTCAGGTCCAAAAGCCCTACTTGCACAGCAAAAATGGCATTGATATCTCTTGTAGTTTTCCCACAATTTCACTGTTGAGTTTAGGCACAATGAGGAGCTGTCCTGGCCACAGCGTTGTATTGTAAAGCGAGCTCACGCCTGAAATCATGTCATTTTGAGAGGACAAGTCCCCACATAGTGTAGTTTTCACATCCTGTTACTTCTAAAGCAGGATTGCATAGTTAGTCAAAATGTGATTTGCAGGCGCTGAAAAGGCGTTTGCCGCAATAAAAAAATTAAAACGCTAATAACTTTGGCAAAGAAGCAGATAGAACCAAGATTCTAATTGCATATTGTTCAGGTCCAAAAGCCCTACTTGCACAGCAAAAATGGCATTGATATCTCTTGTAGTTTTCCCACAATTTCACTGTTGAGTTTAGGCACAATGAGGAGCTGTCCTGGCCACAGCGTTGTATTGTAAAGCGAGCTCACGCCTGAAATCATGTAATTTTGACAGGACAAGTCCCCACATAGTGTAGTTTTCACATCCTGTTACTTCTAAGGCAGGATTGCATAGTTAGTCAAAATGTGATTTGCAGGCGCTGAGAAGGCGTTTGCCGCAATAAAAAATTAAAACGCTTATAACTTTGGCAAAGAAGCAGATAGAACCAAGATTCTAAATGCATATTGTTCAGGTCCAAAAGCCCTACTTGCACAGCAGAAATGGCATTGATATCTCTTGTAGTTTTCCCACAATTTCACTGTTGAGTTTAGGCACAATGAGGAGCTGTCCTGGCCACAGCGTTGTATTGTAAAGCGAGCTCACGCCTGAAATCATGTAATTTTGACAGGACAAGTCCCCACATAGTGTAGTTTTCACATCCTGTTACTTCTAAGGCAGGATTGCATAGTTAGTCAAAATGTGATTTGCAGGCGCTGAAAAGGCGTTTGCCGCAATAAAAAATTAAAATGCTTATAACTTTGGCAAAGAAGCAGATAGAACCAAGATTCCAAATGCATATTGTTCAGGTCCAAAAGCCCTATTTGCACAGCAAAAATGGCATTGATATCTCTTGTAGTTTTCCCACAATTTCACTGTTGAGTTTAGGCACAATGCATTAGAAACGCATGAAACATCCTGGGGTGTCCTGGCCACAGCATGGTATTCTAAAGCGAGCTCACGCCTGAAATCATGTCATTTTGACAGGACAAGTCCCCACATAGTGTAGTTTGCACCTCCTGTTACTTCTAAGGCAGGATTGCATAGTTGGTCAAAATGTGATTTGCAGGTGCTGAAAAGGCGTTTGCCGCAATAAAAAATTAAAACGCTTATAACTTTGGCAAAGAAGCAGATAGAACCAAGATTCTAAATGCATATTGTTCAGGTCCAAAAGCCCTACTTGCACAGCAGAAATGGCATTGATATCTCTTGTAGTTTTCCCACAATTACACTGTTGAGTTTAGGCACAATGAGGAGCTGTCCTGGCCACAGCGTTGTATTGTAAAGCGAGCTCACGCCTGAAATCATGTAATTTTGACAGGACAAGTACCCACATAGTGTAGTTTTCACATCCTGTTACTTCTAAGGCAGGATTGCATAGTTAGTCAAAATGTGATTTGCAGGCGCTGAGAAGGCGTTTGCCGCAATAAAAAATTAAAACGCTTATAACTTTGGCAAAGAAGCAGATAGAACCAAGATTCTAAATGCATATTGTTCAGGTCCAAAAGCCCTACTTGCACAGCAAAAATGGCATTGATATCTCTTGTAGTTTTCCCACAATTTCACTGTTGAGTTTAGGCACAATGAGGAGCTGTCCTGGCCACAGCGTTGTATTGTAAAGCGAGCTCACGCCTGAAATCATGTCATTTTGACAGGACAAGTCCCCACATAGTGTAGTTTTCACATCCTGTTACTTCTAAGGCAGGATTGCATAGTTAGTCAAAATGTGATTTGCAGGCGCTGAAAAGGCGTTTGCCGCAATAAAAAATTAAAATGCTTATAACTTTGGCAAAGAAGCAGATAGAACCAAGATTCCAAATGCATATTGTTCAGGTCCAAAAGCCCTATTTGCACAGCAAAAATGGCATTGATATCTCTTGTAGTTTTCCCACAATTTCACTGTTGAGTTTAGGCACAATGCATTAGAAACGCATGAAACATCCTGGGGTGTCCTGGCCACAGCATGGTATTCTAAAGCGAGCTCACGCCTGAAATCATGTCATTTTGACAGGACAAGTCCCCACATAGTGTAGTTTTCACATCCTGTTACTTCTAAAGCAGGATTGCATAGTTAGTCAAAATGTGATTTGCAGGCGCTGAAAAGGCGTTTGCCGCAATAAAAAAATTAAAACGCTAATAACTTTGGCAAAGAAGCAGATAGAACCAAGATTCTAATTGCATATTGTTCAGGTCCAAAAGCCCTACTTGCACAGCAAAAATGGCATTGATATCTCTTGTAGTTTTCCCACAATTTCACTGTTGAGTTTAGGCACAATGAGGAGCTGTCCTGGCCACAGCGTTGTATTGTAAAGCGAGCTCACGCCTGAAATCATGTAATTTTGACAGGACAAGTCCCCACATAGTGTAGTTTTCACATCCTGTTACTTCTAAGGCAGGATTGCATAGTTAGTCAAAATGTGATTTGCAGGCGCTGAGAAGGCGTTTGCCGCAATAAAAAATTAAAACGCTTATAACTTTGGCAAAGAAGCAGATAGAACCAAGATTCTAAATGCATATTGTTCAGGTCCAAAAGCCCTACTTGCACAGCAAAAATGGCATTGATATCTCTTGTAGTTTTCCCACAATTTCACTGTTGAGTTTAGGCACAATGAGGAGCTGTCCTGGCCACAGCGTTGTATTGTAAAGCGAGCTCACGCCTGAAATCATGTAATTTTGACAGGACAAGTCCCCACATAGTGTAGTTTTCACATCCTGTTACTTCTAAGGCAGGATTGCATAGTTAGTCAAAATGTGATTTGCAGGCGCTGAAAAGGCGTTTGCCGCAATAAAAAATTAAAATGCTTATAACTTTGGCAAAGAAGCAGATAGAACCAAGATTCCAAATGCATATTGTTCAGGTCCAAAAGCCCTATTTGCACAGCAAAAATGGCATTGATATCTCTTGTAGTTTTCCCACAATTTCACTGTTGAGTTTAGGCACAATGCATTAGAAACGCATGAAACATCCTGGGGTGTCCTGGCCACAGCATGGTATTCTAAAGCGAGCTCACGCCTGAAATCATGTCATTTTGACAGGACAAGTCCCCACATAGTGTAGTTTGCACCTCCTGTTACTTCTAAGGCAGGATTGCATAGTTGGTCAAAATGTGATTTGCAGGTGCTGAAAAGGCGTTTGCCGCAATAAAAAATTAAAACGCTTATAACTTTGGCAAAGAAGCAGATAGAACCAAGATTCTAAATGCATATTGTTCAGGTCCAAAAGCCCTACTTGCACAGCAGAAATGGCATTGATATCTCTTGTAGTTTTCCCACAATTACACTGTTGAGTTTAGGCACAATGAGGAGCTGTCCTGGCCACAGCGTTGTATTGTAAAGCGAGCTCACGCCTGAAATCATGTAATTTTGACAGGACAAGTACCCACATAGTGTAGTTTTCACATCCTGTTACTTCTAAGGCAGGATTGCATAGTTAGTCAAAATGTGATTTGCAGGCGCTGAGAAGGCGTTTGCCGCAATAAAAAATTAAAACGCTTATAACTTTGGCAAAGAAGCAGATAGAACCAAGATTCTAAATGCATATTGTTCAGGTCCAAAAGCCCTACTTGCACAGCAAAAATGGCATTGATATCTCTTGTAGTTTTCCCACAATTTCACTGTTGAGTTTAGGCACAATGAGGAGCTGTCCTGGCCACAGCGTTGTATTGTAAAGCGAGCTCACGCCTGAAATCATGTCATTTTGACAGGACAAGTCCCCACATAGTGTAGTTTTCACATCCTGTTACTTCTAAGGCAGGATTGCATAGTTAGTCAAAATGTGATTTGCAGGCGCTGAAAAGGCGTTTGCCGCAATAAAAAATTAAAATGCTTATAACTTTGGCAAAGAAGCAGATAGAACCAAGATTCCAAATGCATATTGTTCAGGTCCAAAAGCCCTATTTGCACAGCAAAAATGGCATTGATATCTCTTGTAGTTTTCCCACAATTTCACTGTTGAGTTTAGGCACAATGCATTAGAAACGCATGAAACATCCTGGGGTGTCCTGGCCACAGCATGGTATTCTAAAGCGAGCTCACGCCTGAAATCATGTCATTTTGACAGGACACGTCCCCACATAGTGTAGTTTGCACCTCCTGTTACTTCTAAGGCAGGATTGCATAGTTGGTCAAAATGTGATTTGCAGGTGCTGAAAAGGCGTTTGCCGCAATAAAAAATTAAAACGCTTATAACTTTGGCAAAGAAGCAGATAGAACCAAGATTCTAAATGCATATTGTTCAGGTCCAAAAGCCCTACTTGCACAGCAGAAATGGCATTGATATCTCTTGTAGTTTTCCCACAATTACACTGTTGAGTTTAGGCACAATGAGGAGCTGTCCTGGCCACAGCGTTGTATTGTAAAGCGAGCTCACGCCTGAAATCATGTAATTTTGACAGGACAAGTCCCCACATAGTGTAGTTTTCACATCCTGTTACTTCTAAGGCAGGATTGCATAGTTAGTCAAAATGTGATTTGCAGGCGCTGAGAAGACGTTTGCCGCAATAAAAAATTAAAACGCTTATAACTTTGGCAAAGAAGCAGATAGAACCAAGATTCTAAATGCATATTGTTCAGGTCCAAAAGCCCTACTTGCACAGCAGAAATGGCATTGATATCTCTTGTAGTTTTCCCACAATTTCACTGTTGAGTTTAGGCACAATGAGGAGCTGTCCTGGCCACAGCGTTGTATTGTAAAGCGAGCTCACGCCTGAAATCATGTAATTTTGACAGGACAAGTCCCCACATAGTGTAGTTTTCACATCCTGTTACTTCTAAGGCAGGATTGCATAGTTAGTCAAAATGTGATTTGCAGGCGCTGAAAAGGCGTTTGCCGCAATAAAAAATTAAAATGCTTATAACTTTGGCAAAGAAGCAGATAGAACCAAGATTCCAAATGCATATTGTTCAGGTCCAAAAGCCCTATTTGCACAGCAAAAATGGCATTGATATCTCTTGTAGTTTTCCCACAATTTCACTGTTGAGTTTAGGCACAATGAGGAGCTGTCCTGGCCACAGCGTTGTATTGTAAAGCGAGCTCACGCCTGAAATCATGTCATTTTGACAGGACAAGTCCCCACATAGTGTAGTTTTCACATCCTGTTACTTCTAAGGCAGGATTGCATAGTTAGTCAAAATGTGATTTGCAGGCGCTGAAAAGGCGTTTGCCGCAATAAAAAATTAAAATGCTTATAACTTTGGCAAAGAAGCAGATAGAACCAAGATTCCAAATGCATATTGTTCAGGTCCAAAAGCCCTATTTGCACAGCAAAAATGGCATTGATATCTCTTGTAGTTTTCCCACAATTTCACTGTTGAGTTTAGGCACAATGCATTAGAAACGCATGAAACATCCTGGGGTGTCCTGGCCACAGCATGGTATTCTAAAGCGAGCTCACGCCTGAAATCATGTCATTTTGACAGGACACGTCCCCACATAGTGTAGTTTGCACCTCCTGTTACTTCTAAGGCAGGATTGCATAGTTGGTCAAAATGTGATTTGCAGGTGCTGAAAAGGCGTTTGCCGCAATAAAAAATTAAAACGCTTATAACTTTGGCAAAGAAGCAGATAGAACCAAGATTCTAAATGCATATTGTTCAGGTCCAAAAGCCCTACTTGCACAGCAGAAATGGCATTGATATCTCTTGTAGTTTTCCCACAATTACACTGTTGAGTTTAGGCACAATGAGGAGCTGTCCTGGCCACAGCGTTGTATTGTAAAGCGAGCTCACGCCTGAAATCATGTAATTTTGACAGGACAAGTCCCCACATAGTGTAGTTTTCACATCCTGTTACTTCTAAGGCAGGATTGCATAGTTAGTCAAAATGTGATTTGCAGGCGCTGAGAAGACGTTTGCCGCAATAAAAAATTAAAACGCTTATAACTTTGGCAAAGAAGCAGATAGAACCAAGATTCTAAATGCATATTGTTCAGGTCCAAAAGCCCTACTTGCACAGCAGAAATGGCATTGATATCTCTTGTAGTTTTCCCACAATTTCACTGTTGAGTTTAGGCACAATGAGGAGCTGTCCTGGCCACAGCGTTGTATTGTAAAGCGAGCTCACGCCTGAAATCATGTAATTTTGACAGGACAAGTCCCCACATAGTGTAGTTTTCACATCCTGTTACTTCTAAGGCAGGATTGCATAGTTAGTCAAAATGTGATTTGCAGGCGCTGAAAAGGCGTTTGCCGCAATAAAAAATTAAAATGCTTATAACTTTGGCAAAGAAGCAGATAGAACCAAGATTCCAAATGCATATTGTTCAGGTCCAAAAGCCCTATTTGCACAGCAAAAATGGCATTGATATCTCTTGTAGTTTTCCCACAATTTCACTGTTGAGTTTAGGCACAATGCATTAGAAACGCATGAAACATCCTGGGGTGTCCTGGCCACAGTGTTGTATTGTAAAGCGAGCTCACGCCTGAAATCATGTCATTTTGACAGGACAAGTCCCCACATAGTGTAGTTTTCACATCCTGTTACTTCTAAGGCAGGATTGCATAGTTAGTCAAAATGTGATTTGCAGGCGCTGAGAAGGCGTTTGCCGCAATAAAAAATTAAAACGCTTATAACTTTGGCAAAGAAGCAGATAGAACCAAGATTCTAAATGCATATTGTTCAGGTGCAAAAGCCCTACTTGCACAGCAGAAATGGCATTGATATCTCTTGTAGTTTTCCCACAATTTCACTGTTGAGTTTAGGCACAATGCATTAGAAACGCATGAAACATCCTGGGGTGTCCTGGCCACAGCATGGTATTGTAAAGCGAGCTCACGCCTGAAATCATGTCATTTTGACAGGACAAGTCCCCACATAGTGTAGTTTGCACCTCCTGTTACTTCTAAGGCAGGATTGCATAGTTAGTCAAAATGTGATTTGCAGGCGCTGAAAAGGCGTTTGCCTCAATAAAAAATTAAAATGCTTATAACTTTGGCAAAGAAGCAGATAGAACCAAGATTCCAAATGCATATTGTTCAGGTCCAAAAGCCCTATTTGCACAGCAGAAATGGCATTGATATCTCTTGTAGTTTTCCCACAATTTCACTGTTGAGTTTAGGCACAATGAGGAGCTGTCCTGGCCTCAGCGTTGTATTGTAAAGCGAGCTCACGCCTGAAATCATGTCATTTTGACAGGACAAGTCCCCACATAGTGTAGTTTTCACATCCTGTTACTTCTAAGGCAGGATTGCATAGTTAGTCAAAATGTGATTTGCAGGCGCTGAAAAGGCGTTTGCCGCAATAAAAAATTAAAATGCTTATAACTTTGGCAAAGAAGCAGATAGAACCAAGATTCCAAATGCATATTGTTCAGGTCCAAAAGCCCTATTAGCACAGCAAAAATGGCATTGATATCTCTTGTAGTTTTCCCACAATTTCACAATTTCATGCATTAGAAACGCATGAAACATCCTGGGGTGTCCTGGCCACAGCATGGTATTGTAAAGCGAGCTCACGCCTGAAATCATGTCATTTTGACAGGACAAGTCCCCACATAGTGTAGTTTGCACCTCCTGTTACTTCTAAGGAAGGATTGCATAGTTGGTCAAAATGTGATTTGCAGGTGCTGAAAAGGCGTTTGCCGCAATAAAAAATTAAAACGCTTATAACTTTGGCAAAGAAGCAGATAGAACCAAGATTCTAAATGCATATTGTTCAGGTCTAAAAGCCCTACTTGCACAGCAGAAATGGCATTGATATCTCTTGTAGTTTTCCCACAATTTCACTGTTGAGTTTAGGCACAATGAGGAGCTGTCCTGGCCACAGCGTTGTATTGTAAAGCGAGCTCACGCCTGAAATCATGTAATTTTGACAGGACAAGTCCCCACATAGTGTAGTTTTCACATCCTGTTACTTCTAAGGCAGGATTGCATAGTTAGTCAAAATGTGATTTGCAGGCGCTGAGAAGGCGTTTGCCGCAATAAAAAATTAAAACGCTTATAACTTTGGCAAAGAAGCAGATAGAACCAAGATTCTAAATGCATATTGTTCAGGTCCAAAAGCCCTACTTGCACAGCAAAAATGGCATTGATATCTCTTGTAGTTTTCCCACAATTTCACTGTTGAGTTTAGGCACAATGAGGAGCTGTCCTGGCCACAGCGTTGTATTGTAAAGCGAGCTCACGCCTGAAATCATGTAATTTTGACAGGACAAGTCCCCACATAGTGTAGTTTTCACATCCTGTTACTTCTAAGGCAGGATTGCATAGTTAGTCAAAATGTGATTTGCAGGCGCTGAAAAGGCGTTTGCCGCAATAAAAAATTAAAATGCTTATAACTTTGGCAAAGAAGCAGATAGAACCAAGATTCCAAATGCATATTGTTCAGGTCCAAAAGCCCTATTTGCACAGCAAAAATGGCATTGATATCTCTTGTAGTTTTCCCACAATTTCACTGTTGAGTTTAGGCACAATGCATTAGAAACGCATGAAACATCCTGGGGTGTCCTGGCCACAGCATGGTATTCTAAAGCGAGCTCACGCCTGAAATCATGTCATTTTGACAGGACAAGTCCCCACATAGTGTAGTTTGCACCTCCTGTTACTTCTAAGGCAGGATTGCATAGTTGGTCAAAATGTGATTTGCAGGTGCTGAAAAGGCGTTTGCCGCAATAAAAAATTAAAACGCTTATAACTTTGGCAAAGAAGCAGATAGAACCAAGATTCTAAATGCATATTGTTCAGGTCCAAAAGCCCTACTTGCACAGCAAAAATGGCATTGATATCTCTTGTAGTTTTCCCACAATTTCACAATTTCATGCATTAGAAACGCATGAAACATCCTGGGGTGTCCTGGCCACAGCATGGTATTGTAAAGCGAGCTCACGCCTGAAATCATGTCATTTTGACAGGACAAGTCCCCACATAGTGTAGTTTGCACCTCCTGTTACTTCTAAGGAAGGATTGCATAGTTGGTCAAAATGTGATTTGCAGGTGCTGAAAAGGCGTTTGCCGCAATAAAAAATTAAAACGCTTATAACTTTGGCAAAGAAGCAGATAGAACCAAGATTCTAAATGCATATTGTTCAGGTCCAAAAGCCCTACTTGCACAGCAAAAATGGCATTGATATCTCTTGTAGTTTTCCCACAATTTCACTGTTGAGTTTAGGCACAATGAGGAGCTGTCCTGGCCACAGCGTTGTATTGTAAAGCGAGCTCACGCCTGAAATCATGTAATTTTGACAGGACAAGTCCCCACATAGTGTAGTTTTCACATCCTGTTACTTCTAAGGCAGGATTGCATAGTTAGTCAAAATGTGATTTGCAGGCGCTGAAAAGGCGTTTGCCGCAATAAAAAATTAAAATGCTTATAACTTTGGCAAAGAAGCAGATAGAACCAAGATTCCAAATGCATATTGTTCAGGTCCAAAAGCCCTATTTGCACAGCAAAAATGGCATTGATATCTCTTGTAGTTTTCCCACAATTTCACTGTTGAGTTTAGGCACAATGCATTAGAAACGCATGAAACATCCTGGGGTGTCCTGGCCACAGCATGGTATTCTAAAGCGAGCTCACGCCTGAAATCATGTCATTTTGACAGGACAAGTCCCCACATAGTGTAGTTTGCACCTCCTGTTACTTCTAAGGCAGGATTGCATAGTTGGTCAAAATGTGATTTGCAGGTGCTGAAAAGGCGTTTGCCGCAATAAAAAATTAAAACGCTTATAACTTTGGCAAAGAAGCAGATAGAACCAAGATTCTAAATGCATATTGTTCAGGTCCAAAAGCCCTACTTGCACAGCAGAAATGGCATTGATATCTCTTGTAGTTTTCCCACAATTACACTGTTGAGTTTAGGCACAATGAGGAGCTGTCCTGGCCACAGCGTTGTATTGTAAAGCGAGCTCACGCCTGAAATCATGTAATTTTGACAGGACAAGTACCCACATAGTGTAGTTTTCACATCCTGTTACTTCTAAGGCAGGATTGCATAGTTAGTCAAAATGTGATTTGCAGGCGCTGAGAAGGCGTTTGCCGCAATAAAAAATTAAAACGCTTATAACTTTGGCAAAGAAGCAGATAGAACCAAGATTCTAAATGCATATTGTTCAGGTCCAAAAGCCCTACTTGCACAGCAAAAATGGCATTGATATCTCTTGTAGTTTTCCCACAATTTCACTGTTGAGTTTAGGCACAATGAGGAGCTGTCCTGGCCACAGCGTTGTATTGTAAAGCGAGCTCACGCCTGAAATCATGTCATTTTGACAGGACAAGTCCCCACATAGTGTAGTTTTCACATCCTGTTACTTCTAAGGCAGGATTGCATAGTTAGTCAAAATGTGATTTGCAGGCGCTGAAAAGGCGTTTGCCGCAATAAAAAATTAAAATGCTTATAACTTTGGCAAAGAAGCAGATAGAACCAAGATTCCAAATGCATATTGTTCAGGTCCAAAAGCCCTATTTGCACAGCAAAAATGGCATTGATATCTCTTGTAGTTTTCCCACAATTTCACTGTTGAGTTTAGGCACAATGCATTAGAAACGCATGAAACATCCTGGGGTGTCCTGGCCACAGCATGGTATTCTAAAGCGAGCTCACGCCTGAAATCATGTCATTTTGACAGGACAAGTCCCCACATAGTGTAGTTTGCACCTCCTGTTACTTCTAAGGCAGGATTGCATAGTTGGTCAAAATGTGATTTGCAGGTGCTGAAAAGGCGTTTGCCGCAATAAAAAATTAAAACGCTTATAACTTTGCCAAAGAAGCAGATAGAACCAAGATTCTAAATGCATATTGTTCAGGTCCAAAAGCCCTACTTGCACAGCAGAAATGGCATTGATATCTCTTGTAGTTTTCCCACAATTTCACTGTTGAGTTTAGGCACAATGAGGAGCTGTCCTGGCCACAGCGTTGTATTGTAAAGCGAGCTCACGCCTGAAATCATGTAATTTTGACAGGACAAGTCCCCACATAGTGTAGTTTTCACATCCTGTTACTTCTAAGGCAGGATTGCATAGTTAGTCAAAATGTGATTTGCAGGCGCTGAAAAGGCGTTTGCCGCAATAAAAAATTAAAATGCTTATAACTTTGGCAAAGAAGCAGATAGAACCAAGATTCCAAATGCATATTGTTCAGGTCCAAAAGCCCTATTTGCACAGCAAAAATGGCATTGATATCTCTTGTAGTTTTCCCACAATTTCACTGTTGAGTTTAGGCACAATGCATTAGAAACGCATGAAACATCCTGGGGTGTCCTGGCCACAGCGTTGTATTGTAAAGCGAGCTCACGCCTGAAATCATGTAATTTTGACAGGACAAGTCCCCACATAGTGTAGTTTTCACATCCTGTTACTTCTAAGGCAGGATTGCATAGTTAGTCAAAATGTGATTTGCAGGCGCTGAAAAGGCGTTTGCCGCAATAAAAAATTAAAATGCTTATAACTTTGGCAAAGAAGCAGATAGAACCAAGATTCCAAATGCATATTGTTCAGGTCCAAAAGCCCTATTTGCACAGCAAAAATGGCATTGATATCTCTTGTAGTTTTCCCACAATTTCACTGTTGAGTTTAGGCACAATGCATTAGAAACGCATGAAACATCCTGGGGTGTCCTGGCCACAGCATGGTATTCTAAAGCGAGCTCACGCCTGAAATCATGTCATTTTGACAGGACAAGTCCCCACATAGTGTAGTTTGCACCTCCTGTTACTTCTAAGGCAGGATTGCATAGTTGGTCAAAATGTGATTTGCAGGTGCTGAAAAGGCGTTTGCCGCAATAAAAAATTAAAACGCTTATAACTTTGGCAAAGAAGCAGATAGAACCAAGATTCTAAATGCATATTGTTCAGGTCCAAAAGCCCTACTTGCACAGCAGAAATGGCATTGATATCTCTTGTAGTTTTCCCACAATTACACTGTTGAGTTTAGGCACAATGAGGAGCTGTCCTGGCCACAGCGTTGTATTGTAAAGCGAGCTCACGCCTGAAATCATGTAATTTTGACAGGACAAGTACCCACATAGTGTAGTTTTCACATCCTGTTACTTCTAAGGCAGGATTGCATAGTTAGTCAAAATGTGATTTGCAGGCGCTGAGAAGGCGTTTGCCGCAATAAAAAATTAAAACGCTTATAACTTTGGCAAAGAAGCAGATAGAACCAAGATTCTAAATGCATATTGTTCAGGTCCAAAAGCCCTACTTGCACAGCAAAAATGGCATTGATATCTCTTGTAGTTTTCCCACAATTTCACTGTTGAGTTTAGGCACAATGAGGAGCTGTCCTGGCCACAGCGTTGTATTGTAAAGCGAGCTCACGCCTGAAATCATGTCATTTTGACAGGACAAGTCCCCACATAGTGTAGTTTTCACATCCTGTTACTTCTAAGGCAGGATTGCATAGTTAGTCAAAATGTGATTTGCAGGCGCTGAAAAGGCGTTTGCCGCAATAAAAAATTAAAATGCTTATAACTTTGGCAAAGAAGCAGATAGAACCAAGATTCCAAATGCATATTGTTCAGGTCCAAAAGCCCTATTTGCACAGCAAAAATGGCATTGATATCTCTTGTAGTTTTCCCACAATTTCACTGTTGAGTTTAGGCACAATGCATTAGAAACGCATGAAACATCCTGGGGTGTCCTGGCCACAGCATGGTATTCTAAAGCGAGCTCACGCCTGAAATCATGTCATTTTGACAGGACACGTCCCCACATAGTGTAGTTTGCACCTCCTGTTACTTCTAAGGCAGGATTGCATAGTTGGTCAAAATGTGATTTGCAGGTGCTGAAAAGGCGTTTGCCGCAATAAAAAATTAAAACGCTTATAACTTTGGCAAAGAAGCAGATAGAACCAAGATTCTAAATGCATATTGTTCAGGTCCAAAAGCCCTACTTGCACAGCAGAAATGGCATTGATATCTCTTGTAGTTTTCCCACAATTACACTGTTGAGTTTAGGCACAATGAGGAGCTGTCCTGGCCACAGCGTTGTATTGTAAAGCGAGCTCACGCCTGAAATCATGTAATTTTGACAGGACAAGTCCCCACATAGTGTAGTTTTCACATCCTGTTACTTCTAAGGCAGGATTGCATAGTTAGTCAAAATGTGATTTGCAGGCGCTGAGAAGACGTTTGCCGCAATAAAAAATTAAAACGCTTATAACTTTGGCAAAGAAGCAGATAGAACCAAGATTCTAAATGCATATTGTTCAGGTCCAAAAGCCCTACTTGCACAGCAGAAATGGCATTGATATCTCTTGTAGTTTTCCCACAATTTCACTGTTGAGTTTAGGCACAATGAGGAGCTGTCCTGGCCACAGCGTTGTATTGTAAAGCGAGCTCACGCCTGAAATCATGTAATTTTGACAGGACAAGTCCCCACATAGTGTAGTTTTCACATCCTGTTACTTCTAAGGCAGGATTGCATAGTTAGTCAAAATGTGATTTGCAGGCGCTGAAAAGGCGTTTGCCGCAATAAAAAATTAAAATGCTTATAACTTTGGCAAAGAAGCAGATAGAACCAAGATTCCAAATGCATATTGTTCAGGTCCAAAAGCCCTATTTGCACAGCAAAAATGGCATTGATATCTCTTGTAGTTTTCCCACAATTTCACTGTTGAGTTTAGGCACAATGAGGAGCTGTCCTGGCCACAGCGTTGTATTGTAAAGCGAGCTCACGCCTGAAATCATGTCATTTTGACAGGACAAGTCCCCACATAGTGTAGTTTTCACATCCTGTTACTTCTAAGGCAGGATTGCATAGTTAGTCAAAATGTGATTTGCAGGCGCTGAAAAGGCGTTTGCCGCAATAAAAAATTAAAATGCTTATAACTTTGGCAAAGAAGCAGATAGAACCAAGATTCCAAATGCATATTGTTCAGGTCCAAAAGCCCTATTTGCACAGCAAAAATGGCATTGATATCTCTTGTAGTTTTCCCACAATTTCACTGTTGAGTTTAGGCACAATGCATTAGAAACGCATGAAACATCCTGGGGTGTCCTGGCCACAGCATGGTATTCTAAAGCGAGCTCACGCCTGAAATCATGTCATTTTGACAGGACACGTCCCCACATAGTGTAGTTTGCACCTCCTGTTACTTCTAAGGCAGGATTGCATAGTTGGTCAAAATGTGATTTGCAGGTGCTGAAAAGGCGTTTGCCGCAATAAAAAATTAAAACGCTTATAACTTTGGCAAAGAAGCAGATAGAACCAAGATTCTAAATGCATATTGTTCAGGTCCAAAAGCCCTACTTGCACAGCAGAAATGGCATTGATATCTCTTGTAGTTTTCCCACAATTACACTGTTGAGTTTAGGCACAATGAGGAGCTGTCCTGGCCACAGCGTTGTATTGTAAAGCGAGCTCACGCCTGAAATCATGTAATTTTGACAGGACAAGTCCCCACATAGTGTAGTTTTCACATCCTGTTACTTCTAAGGCAGGATTGCATAGTTAGTCAAAATGTGATTTGCAGGCGCTGAGAAGACGTTTGCCGCAATAAAAAATTAAAACGCTTATAACTTTGGCAAAGAAGCAGATAGAACCAAGATTCTAAATGCATATTGTTCAGGTCCAAAAGCCCTACTTGCACAGCAGAAATGGCATTGATATCTCTTGTAGTTTTCCCACAATTTCACTGTTGAGTTTAGGCACAATGAGGAGCTGTCCTGGCCACAGCGTTGTATTGTAAAGCGAGCTCACGCCTGAAATCATGTAATTTTGACAGGACAAGTCCCCACATAGTGTAGTTTTCACATCCTGTTACTTCTAAGGCAGGATTGCATAGTTAGTCAAAATGTGATTTGCAGGCGCTGAAAAGGCGTTTGCCGCAATAAAAAATTAAAATGCTTATAACTTTGGCAAAGAAGCAGATAGAACCAAGATTCCAAATGCATATTGTTCAGGTCCAAAAGCCCTATTTGCACAGCAAAAATGGCATTGATATCTCTTGTAGTTTTCCCACAATTTCACTGTTGAGTTTAGGCACAATGCATTAGAAACGCATGAAACATCCTGGGGTGTCCTGGCCACAGTGTTGTATTGTAAAGCGAGCTCACGCCTGAAATCATGTCATTTTGACAGGACAAGTCCCCACATAGTGTAGTTTTCACATCCTGTTACTTCTAAGGCAGGATTGCATAGTTAGTCAAAATGTGATTTGCAGGCGCTGAGAAGGCGTTTGCCGCAATAAAAAATTAAAACGCTTATAACTTTGGCAAAGAAGCAGATAGAACCAAGATTCTAAATGCATATTGTTCAGGTGCAAAAGCCCTACTTGCACAGCAGAAATGGCATTGATATCTCTTGTAGTTTTCCCACAATTTCACTGTTGAGTTTAGGCACAATGCATTAGAAACGCATGAAACATCCTGGGGTGTCCTGGCCACAGCATGGTATTGTAAAGCGAGCTCACGCCTGAAATCATGTCATTTTGACAGGACAAGTCCCCACATAGTGTAGTTTGCACCTCCTGTTACTTCTAAGGCAGGATTGCATAGTTAGTCAAAATGTGATTTGCAGGCGCTGAAAAGGCGTTTGCCTCAATAAAAAATTAAAATGCTTATAACTTTGGCAAAGAAGCAGATAGAACCAAGATTCCAAATGCATATTGTTCAGGTCCAAAAGCCCTATTTGCACAGCAGAAATGGCATTGATATCTCTTGTAGTTTTCCCACAATTTCACTGTTGAGTTTAGGCACAATGAGGAGCTGTCCTGGCCTCAGCGTTGTATTGTAAAGCGAGCTCACGCCTGAAATCATGTCATTTTGACAGGACAAGTCCCCACATAGTGTAGTTTTCACATCCTGTTACTTCTAAGGCAGGATTGCATAGTTAGTCAAAATGTGATTTGCAGGCGCTGAAAAGGCGTTTGCCGCAATAAAAAATTAAAATGCTTATAACTTTGGCAAAGAAGCAGATAGAACCAAGATTCCAAATGCATATTGTTCAGGTCCAAAAGCCCTATTAGCACAGCAAAAATGGCATTGATATCTCTTGTAGTTTTCCCACAATTTCACAATTTCATGCATTAGAAACGCATGAAACATCCTGGGGTGTCCTGGCCACAGCATGGTATTGTAAAGCGAGCTCACGCCTGAAATCATGTCATTTTGACAGGACAAGTCCCCACATAGTGTAGTTTGCACCTCCTGTTACTTCTAAGGAAGGATTGCATAGTTGGTCAAAATGTGATTTGCAGGTGCTGAAAAGGCGTTTGCCGCAATAAAAAATTAAAACGCTTATAACTTTGGCAAAGAAGCAGATAGAACCAAGATTCTAAATGCATATTGTTCAGGTCTAAAAGCCCTACTTGCACAGCAGAAATGGCATTGATATCTCTTGTAGTTTTCCCACAATTTCACTGTTGAGTTTAGGCACAATGAGGAGCTGTCCTGGCCACAGCGTTGTATTGTAAAGCGAGCTCACGCCTGAAATCATGTAATTTTGACAGGACAAGTCCCCACATAGTGTAGTTTTCACATCCTGTTACTTCTAAGGCAGGATTGCATAGTTAGTCAAAATGTGATTTGCAGGCGCTGAGAAGGCGTTTGCCGCAATAAAAAATTAAAACGCTTATAACTTTGGCAAAGAAGCAGATAGAACCAAGATTCTAAATGCATATTGTTCAGGTCCAAAAGCCCTACTTGCACAGCAAAAATGGCATTGATATCTCTTGTAGTTTTCCCACAATTTCACTGTTGAGTTTAGGCACAATGAGGAGCTGTCCTGGCCACAGCGTTGTATTGTAAAGCGAGCTCACGCCTGAAATCATGTAATTTTGACAGGACAAGTCCCCACATAGTGTAGTTTTCACATCCTGTTACTTCTAAGGCAGGATTGCATAGTTAGTCAAAATGTGATTTGCAGGCGCTGAAAAGGCGTTTGCCGCAATAAAAAATTAAAATGCTTATAACTTTGGCAAAGAAGCAGATAGAACCAAGATTCCAAATGCATATTGTTCAGGTCCAAAAGCCCTATTTGCACAGCAAAAATGGCATTGATATCTCTTGTAGTTTTCCCACAATTTCACTGTTGAGTTTAGGCACAATGCATTAGAAACGCATGAAACATCCTGGGGTGTCCTGGCCACAGCATGGTATTCTAAAGCGAGCTCACGCCTGAAATCATGTCATTTTGACAGGACAAGTCCCCACATAGTGTAGTTTGCACCTCCTGTTACTTCTAAGGCAGGATTGCATAGTTGGTCAAAATGTGATTTGCAGGTGCTGAAAAGGCGTTTGCCGCAATAAAAAATTAAAACGCTTATAACTTTGGCAAAGAAGCAGATAGAACCAAGATTCTAAATGCATATTGTTCAGGTCCAAAAGCCCTACTTGCACAGCAAAAATGGCATTGATATCTCTTGTAGTTTTCCCACAATTTCACAATTTCATGCATTAGAAACGCATGAAACATCCTGGGGTGTCCTGGCCACAGCATGGTATTGTAAAGCGAGCTCACGCCTGAAATCATGTCATTTTGACAGGACAAGTCCCCACATAGTGTAGTTTGCACCTCCTGTTACTTCTAAGGAAGGATTGCATAGTTGGTCAAAATGTGATTTGCAGGTGCTGAAAAGGCGTTTGCCGCAATAAAAAATTAAAACGCTTATAACTTTGGCAAAGAAGCAGATAGAACCAAGATTCTAAATGCATATTGTTCAGGTCCAAAAGCCCTACTTGCACAGCAAAAATGGCATTGATATCTCTTGTAGTTTTCCCACAATTTCACTGTTGAGTTTAGGCACAATGAGGAGCTGTCCTGGCCACAGCGTTGTATTGTAAAGCGAGCTCACGCCTGAAATCATGTAATTTTGACAGGACAAGTCCCCACATAGTGTAGTTTTCACATCCTGTTACTTCTAAGGCAGGATTGCATAGTTAGTCAAAATGTGATTTGCAGGCGCTGAAAAGGCGTTTGCCGCAATAAAAAATTAAAATGCTTATAACTTTGGCAAAGAAGCAGATAGAACCAAGATTCCAAATGCATATTGTTCAGGTCCAAAAGCCCTATTTGCACAGCAAAAATGGCATTGATATCTCTTGTAGTTTTCCCACAATTTCACTGTTGAGTTTAGGCACAATGCATTAGAAACGCATGAAACATCCTGGGGTGTCCTGGCCACAGCATGGTATTCTAAAGCGAGCTCACGCCTGAAATCATGTCATTTTGACAGGACAAGTCCCCACATAGTGTAGTTTGCACCTCCTGTTACTTCTAAGGCAGGATTGCATAGTTGGTCAAAATGTGATTTGCAGGTGCTGAAAAGGCGTTTGCCGCAATAAAAAATTAAAACGCTTATAACTTTGGCAAAGAAGCAGATAGAACCAAGATTCTAAATGCATATTGTTCAGGTCCAAAAGCCCTACTTGCACAGCAGAAATGGCATTGATATCTCTTGTAGTTTTCCCACAATTACACTGTTGAGTTTAGGCACAATGAGGAGCTGTCCTGGCCACAGCGTTGTATTGTAAAGCGAGCTCACGCCTGAAATCATGTAATTTTGACAGGACAAGTACCCACATAGTGTAGTTTTCACATCCTGTTACTTCTAAGGCAGGATTGCATAGTTAGTCAAAATGTGATTTGCAGGCGCTGAGAAGGCGTTTGCCGCAATAAAAAATTAAAACGCTTATAACTTTGGCAAAGAAGCAGATAGAACCAAGATTCTAAATGCATATTGTTCAGGTCCAAAAGCCCTACTTGCACAGCAAAAATGGCATTGATATCTCTTGTAGTTTTCCCACAATTTCACTGTTGAGTTTAGGCACAATGAGGAGCTGTCCTGGCCACAGCGTTGTATTGTAAAGCGAGCTCACGCCTGAAATCATGTCATTTTGACAGGACAAGTCCCCACATAGTGTAGTTTTCACATCCTGTTACTTCTAAGGCAGGATTGCATAGTTAGTCAAAATGTGATTTGCAGGCGCTGAAAAGGCGTTTGCCGCAATAAAAAATTAAAATGCTTATAACTTTGGCAAAGAAGCAGATAGAACCAAGATTCCAAATGCATATTGTTCAGGTCCAAAAGCCCTATTTGCACAGCAAAAATGGCATTGATATCTCTTGTAGTTTTCCCACAATTTCACTGTTGAGTTTAGGCACAATGCATTAGAAACGCATGAAACATCCTGGGGTGTCCTGGCCACAGCATGGTATTCTAAAGCGAGCTCACGCCTGAAATCATGTCATTTTGACAGGACAAGTCCCCACATAGTGTAGTTTGCACCTCCTGTTACTTCTAAGGCAGGATTGCATAGTTGGTCAAAATGTGATTTGCAGGTGCTGAAAAGGCGTTTGCCGCAATAAAAAATTAAAACGCTTATAACTTTGCCAAAGAAGCAGATAGAACCAAGATTCTAAATGCATATTGTTCAGGTCCAAAAGCCCTACTTGCACAGCAGAAATGGCATTGATATCTCTTGTAGTTTTCCCACAATTTCACTGTTGAGTTTAGGCACAATGAGGAGCTGTCCTGGCCACAGCGTTGTATTGTAAAGCGAGCTCACGCCTGAAATCATGTAATTTTGACAGGACAAGTCCCCACATAGTGTAGTTTTCACATCCTGTTACTTCTAAGGCAGGATTGCATAGTTAGTCAAAATGTGATTTGCAGGCGCTGAAAAGGCGTTTGCCGCAATAAAAAATTAAAATGCTTATAACTTTGGCAAAGAAGCAGATAGAACCAAGATTCCAAATGCATATTGTTCAGGTCCAAAAGCCCTATTTGCACAGCAAAAATGGCATTGATATCTCTTGTAGTTTTCCCACAATTTCACTGTTGAGTTTAGGCACAATGCATTAGAAACGCATGAAACATCCTGGGGTGTCCTGGCCACAGCGTTGTATTGTAAAGCGAGCTCACGCCTGAAATCATGTCATTTTGACAGGACAAGTCCCCACATAGTGTAGTTTTCACATCCTGTTACTTCTAAGGCAGGATTGCATAGTTAGTCAAAATGTGATTTGCAGGCGCTGAGAAGGCGTTTGCCGCAATAAAAAATTAAAACGCTTATAACTTTGGCAAAGAAGCAGATAGAACCAAGATTCTAAATGCATATTGTTCAGGTGCAAAAGCCCTACTTGCACAGCAGAAATGGCATTGATATCTCTTGTAGTTTTCCCACAATTTCACTGTTGAGTTTAGGCACAATGCATTAGAAACGCATGAAACATCCTGGGGTGTCCTGGCCACAGCATGGTATTGTAAAGCGAGCTCACGCCTGAAATCATGTCATTTTGACAGGACAAGTCCCCACATAGTGTAGTTTGCACCTCCTGTTACTTCTAAGGCAGGATTGCATAGTTAGTCAAAATGTGATTTGCAGGCACTGAAAAGGCGTTTGCCTCAATAAAAAATTAAAATGCTTATAACTTTGGCAAAGAAGCAGATAGAACCAAGATTCCAAATGCATATTGTTCAGGTCCAAAAGCCCTATTTGCACAGCAGAAATGGCATTGATATCTCTTGTAGTTTTCCCACAATTTCACTGTTGAGTTTAGGCACAATGAGGAGCTGTCCTGGCCTCAGCGTTGTATTGTAAAGCGAGCTCACGCCTGAAATCATGTCATTTTGACAGGACAAGTCCCCACATAGTGTAGTTTGCACCTCCTGTTACTTCTAAGGCAGGATTGCATAGTTGGTCAAAATGTGATTTGCAGGTGCTGAAAAGGCGTTTGCCGCAATAAAAAATTAAAACGCTTATAACTTTGGCAAAGAAGCAGATAGAACCAAGATTCTAAATGCATATTGTTCAGGTCCAAAAGCCCTACTTGCACAGCAGAAATGGCATTGATATCTCTTGTAGTTTTCCCACAATTTCACTGTTGAGTTTAGGCACAATGAGGAGCTGTCCTGGCCACAGCGTTGTATTGTAAAGCGAGCTCACGCCTGAAATCATGTAATTTTGACAGGACAAGTCCCCACATAGTGTAGTTTTCACATCCTGTTACTTCTAAGGCAGGATTGCATAGTTAGTCAAAATGTGATTTGCAGGCGCTGAAAAGGCGTTTGCCGCAATAAAAAATTAAAATGCTTATAACTTTGGCAAAGAAGCAGATAGAACCAAGATTCCAAATGCATATTGTTCAGGTCCAAAAGCCCTATTTGCACAGCAAAAATGGCATTGATATCTCTTGTAGTTTTCCCACAATTTCACTGTTGAGTTTAGGCACAATGCATTAGAAACGCATGAAACATCCTGGGGTGTCCTGGCCACAGCGTTGTATTGTAAAGCGAGCTCACGCCTGAAATCATGTCATTTTGACAGGACAAGTCCCCACATAGTGTAGTTTTCACATCCTGTTACTTCTAAGGCAGGATTGCATAGTTAGTCAAAATGTGATTTGCAGGCGCTGAGAAGGCGTTTGCCGCAATAAAAAATTAAAACGCTTATAACTTTGGCAAAGAAGCAGATAGAACCAAGATTCTAAATGCATATTGTTCAGGTGCAAAAGCCCTACTTGCACAGCAGAAATGGCATTGATATCTCTTGTAGTTTTCCCACAATTTCACTGTTGAGTTTAGGCACAATGCATTAGAAACGCATGAAACATCCTGGGGTGTCCTGGCCACAGCATGGTATTGTAAAGCGAGCTCACGCCTGAAATCATGTCATTTTGACAGGACAAGTCCCCACATAGTGTAGTTTGCACCTCCTGTTACTTCTAAGGCAGGATTGCATAGTTAGTCAAAATGTGATTTGCAGGCGCTGAAAAGGCGTTTGCCTCAATAAAAAATTAAAATGCTTATAACTTTGGCAAAGAAGCAGATAGAACCAAGATTCCAAATGCATATTGTTCAGGTCCAAAAGCCCTATTTGCACAGCAGAAATGGCATTGATATCTCTTGTAGTTTTCCCACAATTTCACTGTTGAGTTTAGGCACAATGAGGAGCTGTCCTGGCCTCAGCGTTGTATTGTAAAGCGAGCTCACGCCTGAAATCATGTCATTTTGACAGGACAAGTCCCCACATAGTGTAGTTTTCACATCCTGTTACTTCTAAGGCAGGATTGCATAGTTAGTCAAAATGTGATTTGCAGGCGCTGAAAAGGCGTTTGCCGCAATAAAAAATTAAAATGCTTATAACTTTGGCAAAGAAGCAGATAGAACCAAGATTCCAAATGCATATTGTTCAGGTCCAAAAGCCCTATTAGCACAGCAAAAATGGCATTGATATCTCTTGTAGTTTTCCCACAATTTCACTGTTGAGTTTAGGCACAATGCATTAGAAACGCATGAAACATCCTGGGGTGTCCTGGCCACAGCATGGTATTGTAAAGCGAGCTCACGCCTGAAATCATGTCATTTTGACAGGACAAGTCCCCACATAGTGTAGTTTGCACCTCCTGTTACTTCTAAGGAAGGATTGCATAGTTGGTCAAAATGTGATTTGCAGGTGCTGAAAAGGCGTTTGCCGCAATAAAAAATTAAAACGCTTATAACTTTGGCAAAGAAGCAGATAGAACCAAGATTCTAAATGCATATTGTTCAGGTCCAAAAGCCCTACTTGCACAGCAGAAATGGCATTGATATCTCTTGTAGTTTTCCCACAATTACACTGTTGAGTTTAGGCACAATGAGGAGCTGTCCTGGCCACAGCGTTGTATTGTAAAGCGAGCTCACGCCTGAAATCATGTAATTTTGACAGGACAAGTCCCCACATAGTGTAGTTTTCACATCCTGTTATTTCTAAGGCAGGATTGCATAGTTAGTCAAAATGTGATTTGCAGGCGCTGAGAAGGCGTTTGCCGCAATAAAAAATTAAAACGCTTATAACTTTGGCAAAGAAGCAGATAGAACCAAGATTCTAAATGCATATTGTTCAGGTCCAAAAGCCCTACTTGCACAGCAGAAATGGCATTGATATCTCTTGTAGTTTTCCCACAATTTCACTGTTGAGTTTAGGCACAATGAGGAGCTGTCCTGGCCACAGCGTTGTATTGTAAAGCGAGCTCACGCCTGAAATCATGTCATTTTGACAGGACAAGTCCCCACATAGTGTAGTTTTCACATCCTGTTACTTCTAAGGCAGGACTGCATAGTTAGTCAAAATGTGATTTGCAGGCGCTGAAAAGCCGTTTGCCGCAATAAAAAATTAAAATGTTTATAACTTTGGCAAAGAAGAAGATAGAACCAAGATTCCAAATGCATATTGTTCAGGTCCAAAAGCCCTATTTGCACAGCAAAAATGGCATTGATATCTCTTGTAGTTTTCCCACAATTTCACTGTTGAGTTTAGGCACAATGCATTAGAAACGCATGAAACATCCTGGGGTGTCCTGGCCACAGCATGGTATTGTAAAGCGAGCTCACGCCTGAAATCATGTCATTTTGAAAGGACAAGTCCCCACATAGTGTAGTTTGCACCTCCTGTTACTTCTAAGGCAGGATTGCATAGTTGGTGAAAATGTGATTTGCAGGCGCTGAAAAGGCGTTTGCCGCAACAAAAAATTAAAACGCTTATAACTTTGGGTTGCACATCTCTGAAGTGCTTTAAAAAGGATGACAAGGACAGACACGGCTACAATGTATTTTGGCCACAAGAGGGCGACGTCTGCCAACTCAAAGGCCTGGCTACACAGTCTGTGCCAGTATAACAGGCCCCTTTATTCATGAATCCAAAGCATCTCGATATGTTTGGGCCACAATATCGCACCAAATTCACCTGAAGCCTGCCACACTCTGACCAATCAGGTCCAAAAATGCCCTGCTTTATCGGACAGAAGCACAATTTCTTTGTGTTTCCTTGAGAAAACAATGTCTCCAAATTTATGTCATATTCTTTTTTTTTTTTTTTGCTACTGTACAGCTGTGCCAATAATGAGAAAAACGATAAGTTCTATTTAAAGGCCTCCCGCTCTCCGTTTCGTAAAGCCCATCGCTTACATTCTCAAATGTTTGTTTGTTTTGTTTTGTTTTTTTTGAACGTCACTTATTCTTTTTTCACTCTTGTAATCAAGTTTGTAGGGTAGCTTCTTTTGGTTCTGTGTTCTGTCTTTAACACTTAGACGTAAATGTAGCCTATTAAATGTGCATAGCCGCGCTGTTATCTGTGGCCACATGCGCATTTAGAGCGACAGGCTCGTTTACATGAGCGCGTGAGTTTTCACTCATGGAGCCCTGCTCATCTCCTTGCTGCTGCTGCTGCGCGCGAAGCACCGCGGTGTCGGTGATCCGAGCTGAGTGCAGATGGACCCGGGTCCACACTCCGGTAGAGCGGGTGTGGCGCATGCGAGAGGTAGCGGTGATCGGAGGTGAGCGCAGAATAATGTGGGTTAACAAGAGTGTGCTGGTAACAACACAGACACTGGCCGCGGCGTCGTAAAACTCCGGTAGAACGGGACTTTGTGACGCATATTACACGAGAGGCAGTGGTTATCGGAGGTGAGTGTGTGTGTTACTGGAAAAAGGAGAGACGGCGTCTGAACCAGTCTATGGTCTGAACTCACGTTTTCAAAGGAGGAGTCTATCTATTTAAGATAAGATAAGATAATCCTTTATTTGTCCCACAATGGGGAAATTGCAGTGTCACAACGCAAGTTACAGAAACAGTAGGAAATAAGAGCATGCATCAAAATCAAGATAAATAATAATAAGTATTTACAATCAACTAAAAAACACAACACTGTAAGCTAAGCTAAAAGGCACAGGAACATTGCACAATAAGTGTTTTTGATTCTGAGATGATTGTGTACATTGCAGTGATGGACAGTGGTGGGTAAATAAATAATAGCAGGTACAGTGACTTTAAATAATATTGCACATTGTTATTATTACTATGGAGATGACACATGGTTGCTATGGGAATGACACATGACTAGCATTGTTCATTATACAGTCTGACAGCAGCAGGAAGGAAAGACCTGCGAAATCTCTCCTTAACACAGCGAGGGTGAATCAGTCTGTCACTGATGCTGCTCTCCAGAGCAGACAGGGCGTCCTGCAGGGGGTGACCCTCATGGTCCAGCATAGACATGAGTTTAGCCAGGACCCTCTTGTCCCCCACCTGCTGCACCGAGTCCAGAGGACAGCCCAGGACGGAGCTGGACTTCTTGATGACCTTGTCCAGTTTCTTCTTCTCCCTCTCTGTGACGCTGCTGCTCCAGCAGACCACACCATACAGGATGGCTGATGCCACCACAGAGTCATAGAAGGACCTCAGGAGTGGCCCTCTCACTCCAAAGGACCGCAGTCTCCTCAGGAGATAGAGCCGACTCTGGCCCTTCCTGTACAGTGCATCTGTATTATGAGTCCAGTCTAGTTTATTGTTCAGATGCACACCCAGGTACTTATTTGGGGGCATAATTAGGCTACTATTGTTTGGAATATGATTAGACTATATTCAAACAGCATCATGGTGCGCTGTGTGTGTCAGCTACAAAATCATATTGCCAGTTCAGGCACATGAAGCAACACACAGGCTTCACACTTCCATGTGTAATACAAATGTGAATGTGTTTGTTCAGGTGAAGTCAGTGCAGTCGGTCTACACCAGGTGGATGCCAAGGACTGAAGAGAGAAGGCCAAGTACAGGCCTTATCTCACCATGAGCTGGCTCTTCTACGCGGATATAAAAGTCCACTGTGCACTGGATTCAAGTATAGGTAATCATGAGATTAAATTAAAGAATTGGCCAAAGATGTCAAATAACATAGAACACAATGTTTTGTGATTTCAGATGTAATAATGAACACATATTTAATAAAATATGTATTTATTTGTTTAGGTGTCACCGCACCAGGTGGACACTGGAGACGGAGTTCCGAACATCACCTCTGTAGCTGTCTGCTTTCTTCACCAAAAGCCTACTGCACACTGGAATGGTAAGCATGTCATTAATGTGCACATTTTGTGCTGGGATGTTGAGGTCATTGTAACACAGCACAATTGTTTTCTGTCATTCCTCTCTGTATCAATATTAAAGGTGTATTAGGTGTATTTCTAATAATAAAATGTGATTGTTTGTGTTTAGGCCAGCAGGTGTATACTGAGCACTGAGCAGTAAAGACCAGGTCACATTCCAGTACTGTGTCTGAGCTCAACTCACTTCTAGGCTGTATCCACTGCACTTTACAGGTGAGCCTTTCATTTCATGAGAATGATGTTGACAAGCAAAAGATGAAATGATAAGCAAGGGGAGCTTGAACTTGAGAGGTGAAAGCTTTATTTAGCAGTTGCATTTTCCTACTTGGATTGTTTTTGACTTGTCCCTATGATGCACTCCCACACAAGTCCAGTAAGCAATATGTCCCATAAATCATGAAGCACACGCATCCATTTTGGTCCAAAGCGTTTATTGAAAGACAAACGCTCGCTGCTGCTCGCTGCTGCTTGTCATGAATCCAGAACAAACACTGTAACAAATCTCCTGTAAATAATTACTATAATATTTCAGCAAATGACTGTAAATCATATTTACAGATGAGAACTGGGAACACTTTACAGGTTTTTGTTGGGCTATTTTTTACACTTATTCATTGGCTTGAAGTATACAGTAAGAATTGCTCTGCAGGTAACAGCAAAATCTTGTATACTAAATTTACATGTATTACCTGGCAATATTGTTGCCAATAATTGCCTGTCATTTAAAATACAATACAATACCCCCCCCCCCCCCCCCCCACAATTGGACATGAGCTGATGTGTAAAGTCCATAAACAGCCTGAACAGACATGAGGATCATATTGCTTTTGTGTGAGCTGCACTCAGGTCCTTTAGGCTTCTTCTAGACCTGTAGTCTTGCGTTCACCTCATGAAACATGTGCAATCACAAACATAGCAGAATCAAAGGAGGTAATGCTGTTATTTTAATGTCATACAGTTTAACTGTCTGTCACTAAACCTTTAACCTTAGGAAGGAACACCTTGCCAAAAAACACAATGAGATTTTCTTCCCTTCAGTGGTACCAACAAGCCAAATATGGGGCTGTGACACAAGGACTGGAGAAGAAAGATACTTTGACTATAACATGGAAGGGACTTGTAAGATGTGGACACACATTAGACCTATGGTTTGCTAAATTACGCAGCAACTTTTATTGCTGAAAATATCCTCTTCCTGCTTTCATGCAGCGTCAGATCACATGTCACCATGGTTTCAGTACACTTTCATTTTTCCAGTCGTATTTGTGCAAGCTCAAAAAGGGGAAAACATTGACTGCCACCTCTTCACACCTCTGCCTCAGCCCCCCAGCCCCCGAATCCACATCAAATACTCAGCCAGACCTCCAGCACACACCCCTGCTCTTTGTCTGTCACAACAGCTCAGGTTAGGAGAGAACTGAGCCGGATAAGGAGTAGGAAAGCTGCTGGACCAGACGGGATCAGCCCCAGGCTCCTTAAGTCCTGTGCAGATGAGCTGTGTGGAGTTATGGAGCATGTCTTCAACCTGAGCCTGAAGCTGAAGGTGGTGCCACAGCTCTGTGTGGTACCTGTGCCCAAGACACCGCACGCCAAGGACCTCAACAGCTTCAGGCCAGTGGCTCTCACGTCTCATCTGATGAAGACTCTGGAGAGGCTCGTCCTGGGTCACCTCCGCTCCACGGTGAGCTCAGCGATGGACCCGCTGCAGTTCGCGTATCGGCCTGGCATTGGAGTGGAGGACGCCATCATCTCTCTGATGCACCGCTCGCTGTCCCACTTGGAGAGGCCCGGCAGCACTGTGAGAATCTTGTTCTTTGACTTCTCCAGTGCTTTCAACACCATCCAGCCGCTGCTCCTGAGGGACAAGCTGGAGTGGGCAGGAGTGGACTGTGACCTGGCTGAGTGGATCCTGGACTACCTCACAAACCGGCCCCAGTTTGTGAGAGCCCGGGACTGTGTGTCTGACCTCATGACCTGCAGTGTGGGGGCGCCCCAGGGCACCGTCCTCGCGCCCTTCCTCTTCACACTCTACACTGCAGACTTCAGACATGACACGGACAGCTGCGTCCTGCAGAAGTTCTCCGATGACTCCGCCATCATCGGTCTCATCACGAACGATGACGACACGGAGTACAGAGGACTAACGCAGGACTTTGTGGACTGGTGTCACCGGAACCATCTTCTCATCAACGCGGGGAAGACCAAGGAGATGGTGGTGGACTTCCGCAGACGCCACTCTACTGCCCCCCCACCAGTGAACATCCAGGGAAGAGACATTGAGAGAGTGGACTCTTACAAGTACCTGGGTGTGCATCTGAACAATAAACTGGACTGGACTCACAACACAGATGCACTGTACAGGAAGGGCCAGAGTCGGCTTTATCTCCTGAGGAGACTGCGGTCCTTTGGAGTGAGAGGGCCACTCCTGAGGACCTTCCATGACTCTGTGGTGGCATCAGCCATCCTGTACGGTGTGGTCTGCTGGAACAGCAGCGTCACAGAGAGGGAGAAGAAGAAACTGGACAAGGTCATCAAGAAGTCCAGTTCAGTCCTGGGCTGTCCTCTGGACTCGGTGCAGCAGGTGGGGGACAAGAGGGTCCTGGCTAAACTCATGTCTATGCTGGACCATGAGGGTCACCCCCTGCAGGACGCCCTGTCTGCTCTGGAGAGCAGCATCAGTGACAGACTGATGCACCCTCGCTGTGTGAAGGAGAGATTTCGCAGGTCTTTCCTTCCTGCTGCTGTCAGACTGTATAATGAACAATGCTAGTCATGTGTCATCGCCATAGTAATAATAACAATAATAACAATGTGCAATACTATTTAAAGTCACTACCTGCTACTTATTTATTTATTTAACCACCACTGTCCATCACTGCACTGTACACAATATTTTGATTGTAAATACTTATTATTATTTATCTTGTTTTTGATGTGTGCTTGTTTTCCTACTTTTTCTGAAACTTGCGTTGTGACATTGAAATTTCCCCACTGTGGGACGAATAAAGGATTATCTTATCTTATCTTATCTTTATAGGGGAATCATGTCGTATCTGTGCTTCAACTGTGCAAATAGCCTCGCGAGGGGCGACAGAATTTCAAACCAGTTTGATTTTCATCTGACCCTATGATTCCCGATCGGGAGGTGTTTGTGAAAGGTCAATCGCTGCTCATCAACCCATGTATAACTAAAGCTAAAACTTGGGGTGATCCCCAAAATAGTTGCACAAGTGAAAAGTCATCTCAAAATGAGCCAAAAATCACACAGTGCAAAGACCACACACACATGCAAAATCATACAATAACAAATCCATGTTATTGCCTGGCAATCATGCAAGTTTTGTACATATTGACTATATCATACATATATCATACATCGCAAGAAACAAAGTGATGATGTCACAACTGTGTTTTAATGTTATGCCTTTTCCTCTGCAATAGACAAGAAAAAAACGCAATGTTGCAAATGAGAATCTGTCTGACTCTGAGATGTCAGACTCTTCATCGACCTCCTCAGAGACATCATCTTCTTCATCCTCCTCCTCCTCCTCATCATGTGATGAGGAGAAGAAGAAGAAGAAGAGGCACAGTAAGCACCAGAAGGATAAAAAGAAGAAGGACAAGGGGAAGAAACCTAAAAAGGACAAGAACAAGAGCTATGATGTAGCTATGAATAGGAGAGGTATTTTCTAGTTTTTGTACATTTTTCTTGTTTAGGTTCAATGTGCATTTGAATTATAATAAGCTGTAGTGTTTGTGCAGGGTTTTATTAATTGTAATGGCTAAAACACTGCAAAATCTGATACAAGGTCAGGCATTTTATACCAAACACATCTCGAAGGCTTGCAGACTCCTGGAGGGACAAACTGTGAAAGGGTTTTAGTTATGACTATCAATTATGGCTAAAAGGTGCAAATATAATATCTCTCTGTTATCCTGTAGCAAAATAGATTTAGCTAATACTATAGTAGATGGGAAATACCAGTAGCTTTTTAGAGTCATAAAGTACACACTTGTATTACGTAAGTTAAAGGTGGGGTAGGAGATACTGGAAAAACGGTTCGAGCAAGCTAAATTTGAAAATACACCTCTTCATACTCCCCACTGAAGTCACACCTCCAGAGCACAGGAGGAGGGTACACCAAACCTTACACAAATCTGATGTACGGCTTAGGAGTACTTTAAATTCCATTGTATGTGCAATCACACAAAAGTCGAATTATTTCACTTCCTGTTGGGCGTAGCCATGGCATTGTGTTGACCTTTTTTGTTCGTCTTAGTGAGATACACATCCCTACCAAACTTCATGCATGCAGCTGAAAGTGTATGCCAACGACGACCCTCCACGCGTTAGGGAGTGCTATAGTGTCCCTGGGCCCCATCAGGGGCCAGATCTTTTTGTATTGATGATGCTGTGATTTCTGACGACCAAATTACAGGAGTTTTCCTACGTGGTAAACTCCTCAAGAAGGCTCAAATGTGTGAGGAGAAAAAAACTATAATAGTAATAAATATATAAGTTGCACCTGAGTATAAGTCGCAGGACCAGCCAAACCATAAAAAAGGGTGACTTATAGTCCAAAAAATATGGTAACTCATTCATTGTGGTTTTTTGTGTGTGTATTTTATGTATTTGTAGCCACGACTCCCGAGGACATACTGAAGCGCTACAGAAAGGTGCTACGGGCCTACAAAAGAGGTAAAAACCTCCGCCTACAGATCCGTGGGAGTAGATCGAAACACAATCTGCTGTGGAGTACCAATTGCTGAATTGGCAATTGTCGCCCCCACAACATTTGAGGAGCTTCGTGAAGGCTTTTCTCAAGTAGAGTGAGTTTCATAGAGGTGCCGAGAAGCAATCGAAAATGACCCTGAACTAATTGAGGAAGTAGGGGGAAAAAGAAAGGTGGGCAACTTCTCCCCCTTAAAAAGAGGCTATAGGCTAGGTCCAAGGCTACTATTGCAGTTAATTACAGTTACAGTTAGTTGTTTGTATTTCCTCAGCAGTTTCATGTTGTTAATTGTGTCTTGGACCATGCCCTGTGGAGGCCCTGTGCCTTGATTTTTATTATTTTTTGAATTTCAGTAAAATAACGGTGTATTACATTGGTCATTTTTAAGTTGCACAATGTGAACAGTTATAGTTAATTACAGTCACTGTAAACACTCCATATTGAATAGACTCACCTAACTAGCAGAAACTGTAAACAAATATGTGTTGTCTCAGAGTAATTTCATTGTAATTAGCTCCTCCCTTCAGACAGATATAAAGCAGTGTCCGCCAGCATCTGACCAGAACTAAAGAAGCAGCTTGGATGAGCTGCGAAACGTATTAGACTTAGACTTAGACTTAGACAAACTTTATTGATCCACAAGGGAAATTATTTGGATACAATAGCTCAAACATCACAATATAATAACAGAGTAACAAAAATAGATGGTATAGCAAAAAGATTAAGAGACAGGTGTCAAATGAGACATAATTATCAAAATGTATATGTACAAGTCAAAATAAAATAGAAATATAAGTAATAAAGTAATAAACTATATAGTCACAGCTATATACAAGAAACAAGAACGACCGTGCAAATACTATGCTGATCGACAGGGCATGAGGTAATCCGTTACTTGAGATTAACTTGTTGTACAGTTGTAGGGAGTATTATCTGTTACATAGGGGTGAGTTGTTGTACAACTGAATGGCGTATGGTATGAATGTAGTCCTGAATCTCTCACTGTTTGAGCGGAGCTGAAGGAGCCTGTTGGAGAATGAGCTCCTCTGTCCCTCTATAGTCTGGTGCAGTGGGTGAGCAGGAGTGTCCATGATGGAGAGCAGTTTGTTCAGTGACCTCCTGTCCCTCACTGTGACAAATGTCTCCAGCTCACAGCCGATCACGTAACCCGCTTTACGGATCCGCCCAATGTCTCTTTTACTGGTGCCGCTCCCCCAGCAGACCACAGTGAAGTACAGCGCGCTGGCCACCACAGACTGGTAGAAGATCTCCAGTAACTTGCTGCACACATTGAAAGACCTGAGCTTTCTCAGGAAGTAGAGTCTGCTCATGCTCTTCTTGTACACAGCATTACAGTTGTCCCTCCAGTCAAGTATTCGACCAAATAAACTCTGTCCAGTTGACAAATAAAATTTCTCCTTTTGCCATCATTTGTAAAAGGTGACCCTGAATGACATATAGTGAAGTAATGTTTCATTATCTGCTTCCACTTTTAAGGGGTGCAAAAAGTTTCAGATATAAGTCTAAAAAGTAACGGATCATCTATAAGAGCTTAGCCTTTGAGCTACAGATATTGAGGTAAGTGTTTGTATACAGATTCAGATTAGTGAATGTAATTAACTGTGTAGATGTGTTGCATATCATTAATAAAACATTAACAAATTATAACATGAGAGGTGAATCTGGGCTAGCCACATTTGAAGTCTTCCTCATGAGGCTTGTATATAAGTGATAAACAGAACCTTAGTCACATATTAACAAGTAATCAATAAATGTTTAACGTTTTCTTGACATGTCTTCTTGGACCTACAGCCTGCACATGGCCAGGGCATGTCCTAATCATTTACAAAAACTGTCTAAATGTTTTGTTCATGATTAGTTCATTGTCTAATACTGGATATAGACTTTCAGCCAATGTTATTGAGCACATAGCCTATATATGTATACATATCTTAAATAATGTTTCCTTGTCTTTCAGTTTGACCACACTTAATGATTTACAAGCTAATCTTAATGCAATAATAATGTAGCTATGAATTACTTTAAAACAGTATACAAACTATTTACAAATAATATTTTGAAGATTTTACAAAGTTTACAAATAATGCACAATTCATTTGAGGAAAGTAAACTTGTTCAGTTTGTTTTTGTTAAAGACTTAAATGTTTGTAAAACACGACTAGAAGCAGCCAATCACGAGTCTGGACCCACCCCGCTTTAGCGTGGGGCTGAGGCCAGGTGTCGGGGTTCAGTGTGTGTCGGACAGCGAGCAGAGAGACTGCAGAGAATAGTGCTCTTGTTTTGTGTTTTAGTTAGGACCCAGTTCGGGGCTATTTTTTTCCACCTTTGGTACTGTGTGCGTGATATCATAACGTAAGTAGATATTCTGTGTGTATAAGTTACGTTGTGCTTTTCCTTTGTTGTATTTAGACCTGTAATAGCCTAATTTGCATGCCTTGTGCTCCGAGAAACAGAGACTCTTATGTAGCGGCCGCCATTACGCGGCTCATAGCACTGTCTGATGTCTGTGGGTTTCGTATTACACGTGCATGTATAATACTTGTTGTAAATAATTGTTGTGATGTTTGCAGACTGTTATAGAGAGCTGCTCTGTATCAGAGCCTGTGTTGAAGGCAGCGCTCTGTCAGAGAGGCAGCGCGTTTCTGGTTACGACACCTCTTAAAGGCGCAGTACAGTTGGTAGGAAGACCTGTACCATGATAGCATAACTGATGCCAAAAGAACCCCAAAAAACTATTGTTCACTATTTTAAAAGTTTGTCTATTATTACCATGTGCATTATTATTGTATAGTTGATATAGTTTTTTAATATGCATTTTTATTCCTTCGTTTCCTGTAGAACCACACACTTCTGCCATTCCTGTGGATACCTAATAAATCACATCAGTTAAGACATCTGGCTGTTTCTTTTTGAGAGCACCCTGCAGCGGGTCAATACAGACAGCACATCCCTAGTCTATTTTTCAAAAGGTTTAAGCTTGTTTTTGCTAAAAGACTTAAATGTTTGTAAAGGTTTAATTATTATTAATTTCATCATTATGTAATCATTGACTAATTTTTTTCAAATGAGGAATGACATATATATAACATTATTATAGTATTTCTTACTCATTAACAAATATTTGTAAATGTTTTGTAAAATAATTAGTTCATTATTTACTATGTGTTACTAATGTTTTATAAGCGCCCGTTATTTTAAAGTGTTACCAATGACACATGGGGAGTTGTCACGCCTAGGTCAGCAGTAGAGGTAACAAATCAGAAGCCTACCGCTCCAGCTTTGAAAAGTAAGGTCGAGACAGAGATACCACACTTAACCACAGTCAGCCCTCAGTCTACCATTTTGTTTGATACTGTTTCTGTAGTTCGGGATTTGGCAGGTACGACAGCATTTCTTAAATGTCAGTGCCCCGACTGGTCTCATGGAGACAAAGTTTGAATGGATTAATAAATTGGGTAAAACTTTAGTGTGGTCTGGCCCTGAGTCACGGGGGTTTTCTAAGGGCTCGAGAAAATACATTTTATATAATGATCTGAAAATGGCTCCAACTGTGGGTGAATCCCGTGAAATAAGAAATATTTCACGGGATGATCAAGGTGACTTCATTTGTAAACACATACAGAGAAAGCATAAATTTGTGCCGAAGAGTAATAGTTGGTTACCGGGGTACAAAGCACGTAAAATAACCTTATTTGTGAACGATTTGGTCTCTGAATTGTTGCCTGAAAGCGCTCAAGAGCAATTACCTAATAAAACTGATCATAATGTTTTAAAGGTAATTCCTACTGTTTTAAGCCAACGGGTGACTACTCCGACTGTGAAAGTGGATAGTGTTACATTCGGTAGCATTAAGCTAAATAATGTATCTTTAATCACAACACCCACAACTATACTAAATAGGACCTCCACTACTACATCTGCTACTACGCCAATTACTACTTCTATCACTACATCAATAATTACAACATCCGTGACTACAATACCAATAATTACAACAACTAGAACTAAATCTGCGACTACGACACCAAGAGTTACAAAAGCGACAAGCAAATTGGCTATGACATCACATACTAAAGCACCAGAAAATAAGTTGAATACTACTTTGGCTAATATAGTGTTTACTTCAAAGGCTGCGACCTCAAAAGGGATCAATAAGGAGGCGATAACTAAGGTAATGGAACTTCCTATAAAACTTTCTACAGATAAGACAAGGACAGCTAGAACATTCATCTTCGGATGTAACTTCAAACATTATTTTGACAACTATACTTTATGCAAAATCTATTCTGACAGCTATACTTGATGCAAAAACTATGTGGCCAATTATGCTTAATGAGGGACCAGTGAATGTAACGCAGAAACCTAGTTCTGTAACTCGGTCACGACAGATAAGACTATGACGACGGCACCTGACACTCTGCCACTTGAGGAAAATGATTGGACTGACAGGGATGCGACACCAGAAGACATGTCAGAATCATTTCGGGCATTGTATAAGAGAGAAGCCAAGTGGAAAGCATTTGGGTTTGATTCCTCAGTATTGCATATTTCAGACCCTTTCGCCAGCAGGAACTTTTGGTTCCAGCAGTTAACACATGCTGTGAGAGCAACGGCTCATGAGGATGATCCGTGCATGGTTAGAATTCCGTCACCTAGTACCTTGAAATGGAAACTTCACCTCAACCTTTGAGTATTGAGTGTCAATCCATGGTTATGTCTTGGCTGTATTTCCACTAAGAAGCAAATCCAAAGGAGCGGATCTATATATCCAGATTATACAAGCCTACCTTTGAGTGTGCGTTGTTGGGGGCTTTTCCTTACATAAACTTGTTAGACCAAGGGGGGAAGTTAGCCGTACCTGAATCGATGGAAGTGAAACCAGCAAAAGAAGCACACTGTATATGCTCCAATGAAACCCGTGGGGGTTCAGGGGTGTTTTAATAATTTAGAGTCATACCACTGGAGAATTAGCCTGGGAGAAAAGTGGGGTATTGGTCTTTTTCCTTGGTATGGAGTCTGTATTTGTCTATTTGGCTATCACATATTTGAGATTTATCATATTTATATCATATCATATTTATATCATATTGATAGCATATTTATCACATATATCACATATTATATCACATATCACTTATTTGGCTGATCTCATAGATAATATAACATATACGCTAATATGCGTATGCGTATGCATATGCGTTATGTTTTGTTTTTCTACCATACTGTTGACCTTTGCTAAGGCGATGATATTAAGATGGGTTGGAGTTGTTATGCCGTCGGATCAAACACAGATGCCATTATTTCACAAAGATGACGTGCAGATTAGCGAAGAGAGAGTCAGAACAGAATTTGAATTATTTGATAAATACCTGACCTGACCAGACCTGATTGGACTTTGCACCGAAATTTCTGACCATTTAAAGGTGTAATTTCAGTGCAAAGGGGGGATTACTTAAATTTCACATATTTTACATAATTTTCCATTTTATCACATTTATTTTCTTTTTGCTCATGTTATATATATATATATATATATATATATATATATATATATATATATATATATATATATATATATATATATATATATATAGTTTATAATTTTCTTGTATTTCTTTTGTGTTTCTTTTGTGTTTTAAATGACCATATATTCAGACGATGTTTGTTTTTATGTTTGGTTATGTTACTTAAAATATGACTATTATACTATGCAGAATGGGACATCCCCTCCACTTAGTTAATAATAGAATGGTCGTCAGCAGCGGGACCCGTGAGAGAGTTTTTCAGTGATTAAGTAGTATGAATTGCTGCTACTGGTTTTTCGTTCTCACGTTTATAGCTAGGAGAAGCTAGGTAATTAAACTGATTTGTCGTTAATAGTGTGACTTTAGTCTCGAAGGGGGGAAATATGTAGTGCAGGGGTGCGCAATACGTCGATCGCGATCTACCAGTCGATCGCCAAGGTAGTGTGGGTACACTGTAAACCCAAATTTTCTTTTACATATAAAGTCAAGCTATTATTACTAATCTTTTCATTATTTTGCAAAAGGCGGGACCATTAAAAAAAGTGTGTAAACTATTTTAAACTAGTATTTGCTATACTAATAGCTCTGAGCGGAGACGACTCACACTTTCATGTTTTACCTGTGAGCGGTGGGGCTTGACCACGACTGAACGACTGGTGACCCCAAACAACATGTTTCCTCTGCTCTGACTGTTGGCTGCCGATCAGCGTGTGATGAAGTGGGGGGAATCAGCGTCAGCCTGGTATATTAACGCGTGGAAAGAGAAGAAATTTGGTTCTTGTTCCCGTGGGACTGAATAGTTGGTAACATTAGTTGACGCTTGAAGTGAACGTAAGGCTAACGTTAAGTTAACTAGCTGCTAATGTTAATGCTGTGGTAGCAATTGGTAACGTTAGCTCTGTTTTAGAGACCTGCATCGGGCGGGAATTCCCGTGGGACCCGCAGAAAAAACCCCTCAGGACCCTTTTCACGTTGCCTCGGCCGGGATCGGGCCGTTTTCATGTTGCATCGGGCGGGAGCGGGCGGTCAGGCTAAAACATGTCGCGGGTCCCGACCAGACTTCTTTCTTTTTTCACTTGTTGATTTGTCTGGAATTCAAAAGGATTGTGGGGAAAGACCTACAGAAGGAATTTTATTCTGCCCTTGATAACCACACTACTCGTCCTATGGAAATTTTTAAAGCTAAGAGAGGCAACGTGGGTGAACAGTTGGCACATCTTTTACAGCAAATGCAGGTAATACTTTGTACTTTGTTTTGTCTCTGTGTATGAGAGACTGTTTTTCTTTTAACTTATCATACAGTATCCATTTTCTGTTTTACAGTCACTGGATCCCACTGAAAAAAGGACAGTCGCACTAAGAGGGCTTCCTTACTTACTCGGAGACAATCCCACTGAATTCTTCAAATCTACCTTTGTAAGTATACATTTTGTCTGTAATGTGAAACTTTTAGAATGTGACATTTATTGTATAATTTGAACAAGCCAAAATTGACAAGTAGCCTATATTCAAAAACTTTGGATTATTCGTTAGGACAATAGAATAGAGATGTATTTACCTTGTCAACATGTTTCGGCTGCTATCTGCGAGCCGTCTTCAACAGTTGTCACTGGTGACAATTTGAAAACTTTCAAAGTTTTTGAATATAACAAAAGAAGACAAAATGAACATTGTAGAAGAAGTCGCCTATACATTAGAAGCTCCATGATCTTTATCTAAAGAAAAAGTCAGACTAATGTTGATTTTCAAATGTTTGTTCAAACATTTGAAAATGCTTGACCAAATAGTTATGATGTCAGCATAAATTGAATTTCATGCAATTCCTGTTTTGTCATTCTTATTGATAGTCTGTTGTAGTTCAGTAATTTGATTCTGTAATGTTTATACTTCTGGCAATCATTTTCTTTTTTTTGTTTATCTTTAGGATGGTGGTGAATCGTAAACAGAAAAAAGTTTAGTGTTTTATATCTTATTTAGCAGCTAGAAGTTTATTGTTTGCACTGCTGAGGTTCAGTTTGTAGCCACCATGATGAACACATTACACACACACACATTGAAAATACAAGCATAATTCACTGAAATGTGAACTAGCATTATTATGTTTACAGACTGAAAAATCTGTTGCACGTAAACCTTCCTGTTCGTTATTACTTTTTAAAACAGTTGTTATGTGCCACTATGCTAGTTAATAACTTTAGTCTCTAATCAATAAGGCTTCTGAAATTTAAAATTGTTCATGACAGGGATGCTCCTTATTAGGCAATTTACCTGTCGAAACCATTCCAGGTTTCCATTTTTCTCTTTTGACCAGATTAATGTAAATGTTTGGGGGGTTTTTCTACTAATTTGTGTACACTATACATGCTACCTCAATTAGTTCATCAGACATTATGCAAGTGTGTTTCCCTTTGTACAAGGTTTTAAAAGTTTAAATTTCACCTTGATTCTAAATGTTAGAAAAATGAACCCATTGTTGTAAAGGGTTAATTGCACAATTGTTTTGACATGGCACTTTACTCAGATTTTATATTACTGTTTAAAATTGTGAAATGTAAAAGCAAAAACAAATGCTGTTACAGGTTACAGGCAGAAGACTGCACTTTATTCAGGTTTAAGCATGTTACTATTGCATTATTTTGGCAATACATTTGTGAGAAAAAAAAAAAAATTGTAATTTTTTGTCAATTATTATCTAATGTAAAAAAAATAAAATAATAATAATTACAACTAATTAACATGATCAATAAATACCCATAAATAAGAAAAATAAATACTGATAAACATAAGCAATGATTACTGTAATACACGAGTAATGGCTAAGTTAATTACTTGTGAACATTAGTTTTAAAAAATTAAGGCCTACTCGAGACCGATCTTGGTCTCGAGATGAGTACGACCATATTTCATTACGGCCGGTGCCGTCGGCAATAAACTTGTACCGGTGTGCGGGACCGCACGGGGCTTCTCACTGCAGCCTGTGCGCTTGTCTGGAACCTGCGGACACTTGTACGCAACAGCGTGTACCAGCGTGTACCAACAGCGCAACACGCAACAGCGCAACATGCAACAGCGTGTACCAGCAGTGCAGGTTAAACTTATTAAAACATCCTACCTGTCCACTTTTGAGTTTAGGCACAATGCACTGGAAACGCATTACAAATCTTGGGGCTGTCCTGGCCACAGCATTGTGTTCTAAAGTGAGTTTACGCCTGAAATCATGTCCTTTTGACAGGAAAAGCCCCCACATAGTGTAGTTTGCACCTCCTGTTACTTCTAAGGCAGGATTACATAGTTAGTCAAAATGTGATTTGCAGGCGCTGAAAACGGCCAATGCTTGGTTATGAGCTTGATTTGGAGCTTTGGGAGCTATGATATTTTGGGCTTTGTTGGGAGGACTTATCACATTATGCGTTATGTTTTGTTTTTGTACCATACTGTTGACCTTTGCTAAGGCATATAGCAAATATTAAGATGGGTTGGAGTTGTTATGCCATCGGATCAAACACAGATGCCATTATTGCAGGAAGATGACTTGCCGATTAGCGAAGGGAGAGTCGGAACAGAATTTGAATTAGTTGGATGAATACCTGACCTGACCTGATTGTAATTGATTGGACTTTGCACCAAAATTTCTGACCATTTAAAGGTGTAATTTCAGTGCAAAGGGGGATTACTTAAATTTTCCATATTTTACATAATCTTACATTTTATCACATTTATTTTTGCTCATGTTAGTCATTATACTTTTATAAATATATTCATATACCTATATATTTTATAATTCACATTGTGATGTGAAACAAGTTTTTGATTGTATTTGCTTTTGCAAGATACTGGATGGTGTGTTCTGTTTCCAGGACAAATGGGGAACGATGTTGAAATGGACTATGGACATGGACAATGATTGATAATCGGAGCTAACCAAATAGCTTGGATGGACAGTGGATGGACAGATGGTGAATGAAAGTGCGGTCTTTGAATGTGTTTTATCAAGATATATCTTACTGTATTATATAGTTTATAATTTGTGTTTTAAATGAACCTATATGTTTATTCATACGATGTTTGTTTCTATGTTTGGTTATGTTACTGTTACACTCTGTAGAATGGGACATCCCTCCACTTAGTTAGGTCGCCAGCAGCGGACCCGTGAGAGAGTTTTTCAGTGATTAAGTAGTATGAATTTGGCAACAGATTTAGCTGCTACTGGTTTTTCGCTCTCACGGTTATAGCTAGGAGAAGCTAGGTAATTAAATTGATTTGACGTTAATAGTGTGACTTTAGTCTATCGCCAAGGTAGTGTGGGTAGATCGTAGCGTCGTAGTAGGCCTACTCGAGAACGGTCTTGGTCTTGAGATGAGTGCGACCATATTTCATTACGGCCGGTGCCGTCAGCAATAACTTGTACCGGTGTGCGGGACCGCACGGGGCTTCTTACCGCAGCCTGTGCGCTCGTCTGGAACCTGCGGACACTTCGCAGCACATCACCACACGTGTCCCCAGCGCGCACAGCTTGTACGCAACAGCGTGTACCCTTGAGTACCAGCATGTATCACAGTGCAGGTTAAACTTTTTAAAACATCCTAGCTGTCCATCTGCCTCACGTCAGCATGCCGCTCCTCGCCTTTTTGCGCTCTCGCTCCTCCCTCCATATAACTCACACACACACCCTTCTCAATGCACGCAGATTAGACGAGCAAGATGAAACGCGAAGCAAAAACTAATCTAAATTTATGTTGGCAAAAAACAGGCCTACAGCACAGAGCTGGCCTACCGCGACATGTGGTTGAAGTTTGCCTAATAAAAGTGCACAAATACATCTGTATTTGTCACGACGTGTGTTTGGTAAATGTGCAGACGCTGGTAAATACTACTGCAAAACCAGTAAGATAATGTAACTCCAGTTAAGAAGTTAAGAAGTGTGCTTGAGTCTGGATGTCAGCAGCTACTGTCTGGACCAGGGGTCGGCAACCCGCGGCTCCAGAGCCGCATGTGGCTCTTTCATCGTTCTGTCGTGGCTCCCTGTGACTTTGGAAAATAATAATGAGTATTTAATTACATTGCATTTTTATTTTAGTTTGTTTTTAAATGTAAATCTAAAATTGTAGATAATGGTAATCTTGTAACATTTAAATAAAACGTTTTAAATATTTTTGTCGCTCAAAACATGCGTCAAAGCCGCCGACGTGCGTCACCCCCACACACTGGCAGCCCGGACCTACATCAGCAGTATGATTTTCGGCCCAATGATGATAAATCCAAGAAAAGAAAAGTTTCTGAAGAAAACAGAACGCTTAATGCTACGTGGGCAGATTCATTTGCTTTCACGGCTGATGAGACTGGTACACGCGGTACACGCAATAAAATGATGACGGAACACAGAAGCAGACGCCTTTTTGGTTCGCTGCGGGTGGATAATTTAAGTTTGGATTTTTATTTCCTACGAGGAGGACTCAAATACTAAAGTGTTTATTGCAGCTTTGCGTACATTTGTTTACAGAAGTGAAACTTAAAACCACATGGCTAATTTGCATAAACTAGAAGCGCTGACTAAAGGGCAGGACTCAGTGGAATATGCGTGTTCTTTCTGTGACTGAGGGATGTTCTGCCTATGGTGAGTCTGTTCTGCGCTTCTATCGTGTTGGAGATGGTTCATGTTAAACTTTTCAGAGATTATACGTGTGCAGGTCGTACGTGTGCAGCGCAATTCTTTATTTCACTCATGCACTTTATTTATGTTGGCTACTGTTGTGATGAAAAGACTGAAAGGTGTAAATAATTCTCTTAAGACTCGCGCTTAAGAGCTGTAGTGCAGGATGGCGCGCTTGTTGTTCTCTGAGAGTTGTAGTTTTGCCTGTAGTTACCCTGGTTAGCGCTGGTTTAGAAGTCAAAAGGGTTTTGTGGCTCCGGGTGTTTTCTTTTCTGTGGGAGACGGTCCAAATGGCTCTTTGAGTATTTAAGGTTGCCGACCCCTGGTCTTGACTATGCATCCCTAGCTGATTCCAACCAATGCAAGTCAAGAGAGTAAGGTAATGAGAAAAAATGAAATTGCGCAATATGGGCTCATGCCGTTATGCAAGGTACATCAACATAAATTGTACATATAAAGAATTCTCAATATATTTATGAATAAATAAATGATTTGCATTTTTGTAGTAGGTAGATCATTTTTACTTGGTCATTTTATAAGTAGCTCGCATGCAGAAAAAGTGTGAGCACCCCTGATGTAGTGTCTGCTTTGCCTTTTGAACCATACAGCCCCTTTAAGTAAGTTATGAGGCCTCTGCATTCTGCCATGATGGCACGAGAGACCCCTAACTTTAATGTTAAGTCTGTATCTTGGACGTACAGAAGTAGTCAGATTACAGTGGGATATCCTATAGAAAGCTAGATAGATATGTGGGCAATGCTTTGTTCGAATGTGTTCTCCAAGGTCCGTTCTGCTTCGAGGCAGACGGACCTTGTGTCTGTAATTGTCTTATACTCTGGGTTTGTAATAAATAGGATTGACACTAGCAGAGCCTGGTTTTTGGATTCTTCCCATCACATCCCACCGGGGAGTGAAACCGAAGCAGCAACGGGTGAGAAACGACTCTTCAATAAAAAATTAAAACGGTTATAACTTTGGCAAAGAAGCAGATAGAACTAAGATTCTAAATGCATATTGTTCAGGTCCAAAAGCCCTACTTGCACAGCAAAAATGGCATTGATATCTCTTGTAGTTTTCCCACAATTTCACTGTTGAGTTTAGGCACAATGAGGAGCTGTCCTGGCCACAGCGTTGTATTGTAAAGCGAGCTCACGCCTGAAATCATGTCCTTTTGACAGGACAAGTCCCCACATAGTGTAGTTTGCACCTCCTGTTACTTCTAAGGCAGGATTGCATAGTTGGTCAAAATGTGATTTGCAGGCGCTAAAAAGGCGTTTGCCGCAATAAAAAATTAAAACGCTTATAACTTTGGCAAAGAAGCAGATAGAACCAAGATTCTAAATGCATATTGTTCAGGTCCAAAAGCCCTACTTGCACAGCAAAAATGGCATTGATATCTCTTGTAGTTTTCCCACAATTTCACTGTTGAGTTTAGGCACAATGCATTAGAAACGCATGAAACATCCTGGGGTGTCCTGGCCACAGCATGGTATTGTAAAGCGAGCTCACGCCTGAAATCATGTCATTTTGACAGGACAAGTCCCCACATAGTGTAGTTTTCACATCCTGTTACTTCTAAGGCAGGATTGCATAGTTAGTCAAAATGTGATTTGCAGGCGCTGAAAAGGCGTTTGCCGCAATAAAAAAAATAAAATGCTTATAACTTTGGCAAAGAAGCAGATAGAACCAAGATTCCAAATGCATATTGTTCAGGTCCAAAAGCCCTACTTGCACAGCAAAAATGGCATTGATATCTCTTGTAGTTTTCCCACAATTTCACTGTTGAGTTTAGGCACAATGAGGAGCTGTCCTGGCCACAGCGTTGTATTGTAAAGCGAGCTCACGCCTGAAATCATGTCATTTTGACAGGACAAGTCCCCACATAGTGTAGTTTTCACATCCTGTTACTTCTAAGGCAGGATTGCATAGTTAGTCAAAATGTGATTTGCAGGCGCTGAAAAGGCGTTTGCCGCAATAAAAAATTAAAATGCTTATAACTTTGCAAAGAAGCAGATAGAACCAAGATTCCAAATACATATTATTCAGGTCCAAAAGCCCTACTTGCACAGCAAAAATGGCATTGATATCTCTTGTAGTTTTCCCACAATTTCACTGTTGAGTTTAGGCACAATGAGGAGCTGTCCTGGCCACAGCGTTGTATTGTAAAGCGAGCTCACGCCTGAAATCATGTAATTTTGACAGGACAAGTCCCCACATAGTGTAGTTTTCACATCCTGTTACTTCTAAGGCAGGATTGCATAGTTAGTCAAAATGTGATTTGCAGGCGCTGAAAAGGCGTTTGCCGCAATAAAAAATTAAAATGCTTATAACTTTGGCAAAGAAGCAGATAGAACCAAGATTCCAAATACATATTATTCAGGTCCAAAAGCCCTACTTGCACAGCAAAAATGGCATTGATATCTCTTGTAGTTTTCCCACAATTTCACTGTTGAGTTTAGGCACAATGAGGAGCTGTCCTGGCCACAGCGTTGTATTGTAAAGTGAGCTCACGCCTGAAATCATGTCATTTTGACAGGACAAGTCCCCACATAGTGTAGTTTGCACCTCCTGTTACTTCTAAGGCAGGATTGCATAGTTAGTCAAAATGTGATTTGCCGGCGCTGAAAAGGCGTTTGCCGCAATAAAAAATAAAATGCTTATAACTTTGGCAAAGAAGCAGATAGAACCAAGATTCCAAATACATATTGTTCAGGTCCAAAAGCCCTACTTGCACAGCAAAAATGGCATTGATATCTCTTGTAGTTTTCCCACAATTTCACTGTTGAGTTTAGGCACAATGCATTAGAAACGCATGAAACATCCTGGGGTGTCCTGGCCACAGCATGGTATTGTAAAGCGAGCTCACGCCTGAAATCATGTAATTTTGACAGGACAAGTCCCCACATAGTGTAGTTTGCACCTCCTGTTACTTCTAAGGCAGGATTGCATAGTTGGTCAAAATGTGATTTGCAGGCGCTGAAAAGGCGTTTGCCTCAATAAAAAATTAAAACGCTTATAACTTTGGCAAAGAAGCAGATAGAACCAAGATTCTAAATGCATATTGTTCAGGTCCAAAAGCCCTACTTGCACAGCAAAAATGGCATTGATATCTCTTGTAGTTTTCCCACAATTTCACTGTTGAGTTTAGGCACAATGAGGAGCTGTCCTGGCCACAGCGTTGTATTGTAAAGCGAGCTCACGCCTGAAATCATGTCATTTTGACAGGACAAGTCCCCACATAGTGTAGTTTTCACATCCTGTTACTTCTAAAGCAGGATTGCATAGTTAGTCAAAATGTGATTTGCAGGCGCTGAAAAGGCGTTTGCCGCAATAAAAAAAATTAAAATGCTAATAACTTTGGCAAAGAAGCAGATAGAACCAAGATTCTAAATGCATATTGTTCAGGTCCAAAAGCCCTACTTGCACAGCAAAAATGGCATTGATATCTCTTGTAGTTTTCCCACAATTTCACTGTTGAGTTTAGGCACAATGCATTAGAAACGCATGAAACATCCTGGGGTGTCCTGGCCACAGCATGGTATTGTACAACTAACTATGTCATTTTGCATAGTTAGTCAAAATGTGATTTGCAGGCGCTGAGAAGGCGTTTGCCGCAATAAAAAATTAAAACGCTTATAACTTTGGCAAAGAAGCAGATAGAACCAAGATTCTAAATGCATATTGTTCAGGTCCAAAAGCCCTACTTGCACAGCAAAAATGGCATTGATATCTCTTGTAGTTTTCCCACAATTTCACTGTTGAGTTTAGGCACAATGAGGAGCTGTCCTGGCCACAGCGTTTATTGTAAAGCGAGCTCACGCCTGAAATCATGTCATTTTGACAGGACTAGTCCCCACATAGTGTAGTTTTCACATCCTGTTACGTCTAAGGCAGGATTGCATAGTTAGTCAAAATGTGATTTGCAGGCGCTGAAAAGGCGTTTGCCGCACTAAAAAATTAAAACGCTTATAACTTTGGCAAAGAAGCAGATAGAACCAAGATTCTAAATGCATATTGTTCAGGTCCAAAAGCCCTACTTGCACAGCAAAAATGGCATTGATATCTCTTGTAGTTTTCCCACAATTTCACTGTTGAGTTTAGGCACAATGAGGAGCTGTCCTGGCCACAGCGTTGTATTGTAAAGCGAGCTCACGCCTGAAATCATGTAATTTTGACAGGACAAGTCCCCACATAGTGTAGTTTTCACATCCTGTTACTTCTAAGGCAGGATTGCATAGTTAGTCAAAATGTGATTTGCAGGCGCTGAGAAGGCGTTTGCCGCAATAAAAAATTAAAACGCTTATAACTTTGGCAAAGAAGCAGATAGAACCAAGATTCTAAATGCATATTGTTCAGGTCCAAAAGCCCTACTTGCACAGCAAAAATGGCATTGATATCTCTTGTAGTTTTCCCACAATTTCACTGTTGAGTTTAGGCACAATGAGGAGCTGTCCTGGCCACAGCGTTGTATTGTAAAGCGAGCTCACGCCTGAAATCATGTCATTTTGACAGGACAAGTCCCCACATAGTGTAGTTTTCACATCCTGTTACTTCTAAGGCAGGATTGCATAGTTAGTCAAAATGTGATTTGCAGGCGCTGAAAAGGCGTTTGCCGCAATAAAAAATTAAAACGCTTATAACTTTGGCAAAGAAGCAGATAGAACCAAGATTCTAAATGCATATTGTTCAGGTCCAAAAGCCCTACTTGTACAGCAAAAATGGCATTGATATCTCTTGTAGTTTTCCCACAATTTCACTGTTGAGTTTAGGCACAATGCATTAGAAACGCATGAAACATCCTGGGGTGTCCTGGCCACAGTATGGTATTGTAAAGCGAGCTCACGCCTGAAATCATGTCATTTTGACAGGACAAGTCCCCACATAGTGTAGTTTGCACCTCCTGTTACTTCTAAGGCAGGATTGCATAGTTGGTCAAAATGTGATTTGCAGGTGTTGAAAAGGCGTTTGCCGCAATAAAAAATTAAAACGCTTATAACTTTGGCAAAGAAGCAGATAGAACCAAGATTCTAAATGCATATTGTTCAGGTCCAAAAGCCCTACTTGCACAGCAGAAATGGCATTGATATCTCTTGTAGTTTTCCCACAATTACACTGTTGAGTTTAGGCACAATGAGGAGCTGTCCTGGCCACAGCGTTGTATTGTAAAGCGAGCTCACGCCTGAAATCATGTAATTTTGACAGGACAAGTCCCCACATAGTGTAGTTTTCACATCCTGTTACTTCTAAGGCAGGATTGCATAGTTAGTCAAAATGTGATTTGCAGGCGCTGAGAGGGTGTTTGCCGCAATAAAAAATTAAAACGCTTATAACTTTGGCAAAGAAGCAGATAGAACCAAGATTCTAAATGCATATTGTTCAGGTCCAAAAGCCCTACTTGCACAGCAGAAATGGCATTGATATCTCTTGTAGTTTTCCCACAATTTCACTGTTGAGTTTAGGCACAATGAGGAGCTGTCCTGGCCACAGCGTTGTATTGTAAAGCGAGCTCACGCCTGAAATCATGTCATTTTGACAGGACAAGTCCCCACATAGTGTAGTTTTCACATCCTGTTACTTCTAAGGCAGGACTGCATAGTTAGTCAAAATGTGATTTGCAGGCGCTGAAAAGGCGTTTGCCGCAATAAAAAATTAAAATGTTTATAACTTTGGCAAAGAAGAAGATAGAACCAAGATTCCAAATGCATATTGTTCAGGTCCAAAAGCCCTATTTGCACAGCAAAAATGGCATTGATATCTCTTGTAGTTTTCCCACAATTTCACTGTTGAGTTTAGGCACAATGCATTAGAAACGCATGAAACATCCTGGGGTGTCCTGGCCACAGTATAGTATTGTAAAGCGAGCTCACGCCTGAAATCATGTCATTTTGAAAGGACAAGTCCCCACATAGTGTAGTTTGCACCTCCTGTTACTTCTAAGGCAGGATTGCATAGTTGGTGAAAATGTGATTTGCAGGCGCTGAAAAGGCGTTTGCCGCAATAAAAAATTAAAATGTTTATAACTTTGGCAAAGAAGAAGATAGAACCAAGATTCCAAATGCATATTGTTCAGGTCCAAAAGCCCTATTTGCACAGCAAAAATGGCATTGATATCTCTTGTAGTTTTCCCACAATTTCACTGTTGAGTTTAGGCACAATGCATTAGAAACGCATGAAACATCCTGGGGTGTCCTGGCCACAGTATAGTATTGTAAAGCGAGCTCACGCCTGAAATCATGTCATTTTGAAAGGACAAGTCCCCACATAGTGTAGTTTGCACCTCCTGTTACTTCTAAGGCAGGATTGCATAGTTGGTCAAAATGTGATTTGCAGGCGCTGAAAAGGCGTTTGCCGCAACAAAAAATTAAAACGCTTATAACATTCCAAAAATGCCCTGCTTTATCGGACAGAAGCACAATTTCTTTGTGTTTCCTTGAGAAAACAATGTCTCCAAATTTATGTCATATTCTTTTTTTTTTGTTTTTTTTTTGCTACTGTACAGCTGTGCCAATAATGAGAAAAACGATAAGTTCTATTTAAAGGCCTCCCGCTCTCCGTTTCGTAAAGCCCATCGCTTACATTCTCAAATGTTTGTTTGTTTTGTTTTGTTTTTTTTGAACGTCACTTATTCTTTTTTCACTCTTGTAATCAAGTTTGTAGGGTAGCTTCTTTTGGTTCTGTGTTCTGTCTTTAACACTTAGACGTAAATGTAGCCTATTAAATGTGCATAGCCGCGCTGTTATCTGTGGCCACATGCGCATTTAGAGCGACAGGCTCGTTTACATGAGCGCGTGAGTTTTCACTCATGGAGCCCTGCTCATCTCCTTGCTGCTGCTGCTGCGCGCGAAGCACCGCGGTGTCGGTGATCCGAGCTGAGTGCAGATGGACCCGGGTCCACACTCCGGTAGAGCGGGTGTGGCGCATGCGAGAGGTAGCGGTGATCGGAGGTGAGCGCAGAATAATGTGGGTTAACAAGAGTGTGCTGGTAACAACACAGACACTGGCCGCGGCGTCGTAAAACTCCGGTAGAACGGGACTTTGTGACGCATATTACACGAGAGGCAGTGGTTATCGGAGGTGAGTGTGTGTGTTACTGGAAAAAGGAGAGACGGCGTCTGAACCAGTCTATGGTCTGAACTCACGTTTTCAAAGGAGGAGTCTATCTATTTAAGATAAGATAAGATAATCCTTTATTTGTCCCACAATGGGGAAATTGCAGTGTCACAACGCAAGTTACAGAAACAGTAGGAAATAAGAGCATGCATCAAAATCAAGATAAATAATAATAAGTATTTACAATCAACTAAAAAACACAACACTGTAAGCTAAGCTAAAAGGCACAGGAACATTGCACAATAAGTGTTTTTGATTCTGAGATGATTGTGTACATTGCAGTGATGGACAGTGGTGGGTAAATAAATAATAGCAGGTACAGTGACTTTAAATAATATTGCACATTGTTATTATTACTATGGAGATGACACATGGTTGCTATGGGAATGACACATGACTAGCATTGTTCATTATACAGTCTGACAGCAGCAGGAAGGAAAGACCTGCGAAATCTCTCCTTAACACAGCGAGGGTGAATCAGTCTGATGCTGCTCTCCAGAGCAGACAGGGCGTCCTGCAGGGGGTGACCCTCATGGTCCAGCATAGACATGAGTTTAGCCAGGACCCTCTTGTCCCCCACCTGCTGCACCGAGTCCAGAGGACAGCCCAGGACGGAGCTGGACTTCTTGATGACCTTGTCCAGTTTCTTCTTCTCCCTCTCTGTGACGCTGCTGCTCCAGCAGACCACACCATACAGGATGGCTGATGCCACCACAGAGTCATAGAAGGACCTCAGGAGTGGCCCTCTCACTCCAAAGGACCGCAGTCTCCTCAGGAGATAGAGCCGACTCTGGCCCTTCCTGTACAGTGCATCTGTATTATGAGTCCAGTCTAGTTTATTGTTCAGATGCACACCCAGGTACTTATTTGGGGGCATAATTAGGCTACTATTGTTTGGAATATGATTAGACTATATTCAAACAGCATCATGGTGCGCTGTGTGTGTCAGCTACAAAATCATATTGCCAGTTCAGGCACATGAAGCAACACACAGGCTTCACACTTCCATGTGTAATACAAATGTGAATGTGTTTGTTCAGGTGAAGTCAGTGCAGTCGGTCTACACCAGGTGGATGCCAAGGACTGAGGAGAGAAGGCCAAGTACAGGCCTTATCTCACCATGAGCTGGCTCTTCTACGCGGATATAAAAGTCCACTGTGCACTGGATTCAAGTATAGGTAATCATGAGATTAAATTAAAGAATTGGCCAAAGATGTCAAATAACATAGAACACAATGTTTTGTGATTTCAGATGTAATAATGAACACATATTTAATAAAATATGTATTTATTTGTTTAGGTGTCACCGCACCAGGTGGACACTGGAGACGGAGTTCCGAACATCACCTCTGTAGCTGTCTGCTTTCTTCACCAAAAGCCTACTGCACACTGGAATGGTAAGCATGTCATTAATGTGCACATTTTGTGCTGGGATGTTGAGGTCATTGTAACACAGCACAATTGTTTTCTGTCATTCCTCTCTGTATCAATATTAAAGGTGTATTAGGTGTATTTCTAATAATAAAATGTGATTGTTTGTGTTTAGGCCAGCAGGTGTATACTGAGCACTGAGCAGTAAAGACCAGGTCACATTCCAGTACTGTGTCTGAGCTCAACTCACTTCTAGGCTGTATCCACTGCACTTTACAGGTGAGCCTTTCATTTCATGAGAATGATGTTGACAAGCAAAAGATGAAATGATAAGCAAGGGGAGCTTGAACTTGAGAGGTGAAAGCTTTATTTAGCAGTTGCATTTTCCTACTTGGATTGTTTTTGACTTGTCCCTATGATGCACTCCCACACAAGTCCAGTAAGCAATATGTCCCATAAATCATGAAGCACACGCATCCATTTTGGTCCAAAGCGTTTATTGAAAGACAAACGCTCGCTGCTGCTCGCTGCTGCTTGTCATGAATCCAGAACAAACACTGTAACAAATCTCCTGTAAATAATTACTATAATATTTCAGCAAATGACTGTAAATCATATTTACAGATGAGAACTGGGAACACTTTACAGGTTTTTGTTGGGCTATTTTTTACACTTATTCATTGGCTTGAAGTATACAGTAAGAATTGCTCTGCAGGTAACAGCAAAATCTTGTATACTAAATTTACATGTATTACCTGGCAATATTGTTGCCAATAATTGCCTGTCATTTAAAATACAGATAACCTATGCCATGAGAAGACACAGATTTTAAATGCATTCAAACATTTATTAACCCCCCCCCCCCCCCCCCCCCCCACAATTGGACATGAGCTGATGTGTAAAGTCCATAAACAGCCTGAACAGACATGAGGATCATATTGCTTTTGTGTGAGCTGCACTCAGGTCCTTTAGGCTTCTTCTAGACCTGTAGTCTTGCGTTCACCTCATGAAACATGTGCAATCACAAACATAGCAGAATCAAAGGAGGTAATGCTGTTATTTTAATGTCATACAGTTTAACTGTCTGTCACTAAACCTTTAACCTTAGGAAGGAACACCTTGCCAAAAAACACAATGAGATTTTCTTCCCTTCAGTGGTACCAACAAGCCAAATATGGGGCTGTGACACAAGGACTGGAGAAGAAAGATACTTTGACTATAACATGGAAGGGACTTGTAAGATGTGGACACACATTAGACCTATGGTTTGCTAAATTACGCAGCAACTTTTATTGCTGAAAATATCCTCTTCCTGCTTTCATGCAGCGTCAGATCACATGTCACCATGGTTTCAGTACACTTTCATTTTTCCAGTCGTATTTGTGCAAGCTCAAAAAGGGGAAAACATTGACTGCCACCTCTTCACACCTCTGCCTCAGCCCCCCAGCCCCCGAATCCACATCAAATACTCAGCCAGACCTCCAGCACACACCCCTGCTCTTTGTCTGTCACAACAGCTCAGGTTAGGAGAGAACTGAGCCGGATAAGGAGTAGGAAAGCTGCTGGACCAGACGGGATCAGCCCCAGGCTCCTTAAGTCCTGTGCAGATGAGCTGTGTGGAGTTATGGAGCATGTCTTCAACCTGAGCCTGAAGCTGAAGGTGGTGCCACAGCTCTGGAAGACCTCCTGTGTGGTACCTGTGCCCAAGACACCGCACGCCAAGGACCTCAACAGCTTCAGGCCAGTGGCTCTCACGTCTCATCTGATGAAGACTCTGGAGAGGCTCGTCCTGGGTCACCTCCGCTCCACGGTGAGCTCAGCGATGGACCCGCTGCAGTTCGCGTATCGGCCTGGCATTGGAGTGGAGGACGCCATCATCTCTCTGATGCACCGCTCGCTGTCCCACTTGGAGAGGCCCGGCAGCACTGTGAGAATCTTGTTCTTTGACTTCTCCAGTGCTTTCAACACCATCCAGCCGCTGCTCCTGAGGGACAAGCTGGAGTGGGCAGGAGTGGACTGTGACCTGGCTGAGTGGATCCTGGACTACCTCACAAACCGGCCCCAGTTTGTGAGAGCCCGGGACTGTGTGTCTGACCTCATGACCTGCAGTGTGGGGGCGCCCCAGGGCACCGTCCTCGCGTCCTTCCTCTTCACACTCTACACTGCAGACTTCAGACATGACACGGACAGCTGCGTCCTGCAGAAGTTCTCCGATGACTCCGCCATCATCGGTCTCATCACGAACGATGACGACACGGAGTACAGAGGACTAACGCAGGACTTTGTGGACTGGTGTCACCGGAACCATCTTCTCATCAACGCGGGGAAGACCAAGGAGATGGTGGTGGACTTCCGCAGACGCCACTCTACTGCCCCCCCACCAGTGAACATCCAGGGAAGAGACATTGAGAGAGTGGACTCTTACAAGTACCTGGGTGTGCATCTGAACAATAAACTGGACTGGACTCACAACACAGATGCACTGTACAGGAAGGGCCAGAGTCGGCTTTATCTCCTGAGGAGACTGCGGTCCTTTGGAGTGAGAGGGCAGGACCTTCCATGACTCTGTGGTGGCATCAGCCATCCTGTACGGTGTGGTCTGCTGGAACAGCAGCGTCACAGAGAGGGAGAAGAAGAAACTGGACAAGGTCATCAAGAAGTCCAGTTCAGTCCTGGGCTGTCCTCTGGACTCGGTGCAGCAGGTGGGGGACAAGAGGGTCCTGGCTAAACTCATGTCTATGCTGGACCATGAGGGTCACCCCCTGCAGGACGCCCTGTCTGCTCTGGAGAGCAGCATCAGTGACAGACTGATGCACCCTCGCTGTGTGAAGGAGAGATTTCGCAGGTCTTTCCTTCCTGCTGCTGTCAGACTGTATAATGAACAATGCTAGTCATGTGTCATTGCCATAGTAATAATAACAATAATAACAATGTGCAATACTATTTAAAGTCACTACCTGCTACTATTTATTTATTTAACCACCACTGTCCATCACTGCACTGTACACAATATTTTGATTGTAAATACTTATTATTATTTATCTTGTTTTTGATGTGTGCTTGTTTTCCTACTTTTTCTGAAACTTGCGTTGTGACATTGAAATTTCCCCACTGTGGGACGAATAAAGGATTATCTTATCTTATCTTATCTGATCTTATCTTTATAGGGGAATCATGTCGTATCTGTGCTTCAACTGTGCAAATAGCCTCGCGAGGGGCGACAGAATTTCAAACCAGTTTGATTTTCATCTGACCCTATGATTCCCGATCGGGAGGTGTTTGTGAAAGGTCAATCGCTGCTCATCAACCCATGTATAACTAAAGCTAAAACTTGGGGTGATCCCCAAAATAGTTGCACAAGTGAAAAGTCATCTCAAAATGAGCCAAAAATCACACAGTGCAAAGACCACACACACATGCAAAATCATACAATAACAAATCCATGTTATTGCCTGGCAATCATGCAAGTTTTGTACATATTGACTATATCATACATATATCATACATCGCAAGAAACAAAGTGATGATGTCACAACTGTGTTTTAATGTTATGCCTTTTCCTCTGCAATAGACAAGAAAAAAACGCAATGTTGCAAATGAGAATCTGTCTGACTCTGAGATGTCAGACTCTTCATCGACCTCCTCAGAGACATCATCTTCTTCATCCTCCTCCTCCTCCTCATCATGTGATGAGGAGAAGAAGAAGAAGAAGAGGCACAGTAAGCACCAGAAGGATAAAAAGAAGAAGGACAAGGGGAAGAAACCTAAAAAGGACAAGAACAAGAGCTATGATGTAGCTATGAATAGGAGAGGTATTTTCTAGTTTTTGTACATTTTTCTTGTTTAGGTTCAATGTGCATTTGAATTATAATAAGCTGTAGTGTTTGTGCAGTGTTTTATTAATTGTAATGGCTAAAACACTGCAAAATCTGATACAAGGTCAGGCATTTTATACCAAACACATCTCGAAGGCTTGCAGACTCCTGGAGGGACAAACTGTGAAAGGGTTTTAGTTATGACTATCAATTATGGCTAAAAGGTGCAAATATAATATCTCTCTGTTATCCTGTAGCAAAATAGATTTAGCTAATACTATAGTAGATGGGAAATACCAGTAGCTTTTTAGAGTCATAAAGTACACACTTGTATTACGTAAGTTAAAGGTGGGGTAGGAGATACTGGAAAAACGGTTCGAGCAAGCTAAATTTGAAAATACACCTCTTCATACTCCCCACTGAAGTCACACCTCCAGAGCACAGGAGGAGGGTACACCAAACCTTACACAAATCTGATGTACGGCTTAGGAGTACTTTAAATTCCATTGTATGTGCAATCACACAAAAGTCGAATTATTTCACTTCCTGTTGGGCGTAGCCATGGCATTGTGTTGACCTTTTTTGTTCGTCTTAGTGAGATACACATCCCTACCAAACTTCATGCATGCAGCTGAAAGTGTATGCCAACGACGACCCTCCACGCGTTAGGGAGTGCTATAGTGTCCCTGGGCCCCATCAGGGGCCAGATCTTTTTGTATTAGATGATGCTGTGATTTCTGACGACCAAATTACAGGAGTTTTCCTACGTGGTAAACTCCTCAAGAAGGCTCAAATGTGTGAGGAGAAAAAAACTATAATAGTAATAAATATATAAGTTGCACCTGAGTATAAGTCGCAGGACCAGCCAAACCATAAAAAAGGGTGACTTATAGTCCAAAAAATATGGTAACTCATTCATTGTGGTTTTTTGTGTGTGTATTTTATGTATTTGTAGCCACGACTCCCGAGGACATACTGAAGCGCTACAGAAAGGTGCTACGGGCCTACAAAAGAGGTAAAAACCTCCGCCTACAGATCCGTGGGAGTAGATCGAAACACAATCTGCTGTGGAGTACCAATTGCTGAATTGGCAATTGTCGCCCCCACAACATTTGAGGAGCTTCGTGAAGGCTTTTCTCAAGTAGAGTGAGTTTCATAGAGGTGCCGAGAAGCAATCGAAAATGACCCTGAACTAATTGAGGAAGTAGGGGGAAAAAGAAAGGTGGGCAACTTCTCCCCCTTAAAAAGAGGCTATAGGCTAGGTCCAAGGCTACTATTGCAGTTAATTACAGTTACAGTTAGTTGTTTGTATTTCCTCAGCAGTTTCATGTTGTTAATTGTGTCTTGGACCATGCCCTGTGGAGGCCCTGTGCCTTGATTTTTATTATTTTTTGAATTTCAGTAAAATAACGGTGTATTACATTGGTCATTTTTAAGTTGCACAATGTGAACAGTTATAGTTAATTACAGTCACTGTAAACACTCCATATTGAATAGACTCACCTAACTAGCAGAAACTGTAAACAAATATGTGTTGTCTCAGAGTAATTTCATTGTAATTAGCTCCTCCCTTCAGACAGATATAAAGCAGTGTCCGCCAGCATCTGACCAGAACTAAAGAAGCAGCTTGGATGAGCTGCGAAACGTATTAGACTTAGACTTAGACTTAGACAAACTTTATTGATCCACAAGGGAAATTATTTGGATACAATAGCTCAAACATCACAATATAATAACAGAGTAACAAAAATAGATGGTATAGCAAAAAGATTAAGAGACAGGTGTCAAATGAGACATAATTATCAAAATGTATATGTACAAGTCAAAATAAAATAGAAATATAAGTAATAAAGTAATAAACTATATAGTCACAGCTATATACAAGAAACAAGAACGACCGTGCAAATACTATGCTGATCGACAGGGCATGAGGTAATCCGTTACTTGAGATTAACTTGTTGTACAGTTGTAGGGAGTATTATCTGTTACATAGGGGTGAGTTGTTGTACAACTGAATGGCGTATGGTATGAATGTAGTCCTGAATCTCTCACTGTTTGAGCGGAGCTGAAGGAGCCTGTTGGAGAATGAGCTCCTCTGTCCCTCTATAGTCTGGTGCAGTGGGTGAGCAGGAGTGTCCATGATGGAGAGCAGTTTGTTCAGTGACCTCCTGTCCCTCACTGTGACAAATGTCTCCAGCTCACAGCCGATCACGTAACCCGCTTTACAGATCCGCCCAATGTCTCTTTTACTGGTGCCGCTCCCCCAGCAGACCACAGTGAAGTACAGCGCGCTGGCCACCACAGACTGGTAGAAGATCTCCAGTAACTTGCTGCACACATTGAAAGACCTGAGCTTTCTCAGGAAGTAGAGTCTGCTCATGCTCTTCTTGTACACAGCATTACAGTTGTCCCTCCAGTCAAGTATTCGACCAAATAAACTCTGTCCAGTTGACAAATAAAATTTCTCCTTTTGCCATCATTTGTAAAAGGTGACCCTGAATGACATATAGTGAAGTAATGTTTCATTATCTGCTTCCACTTTTAAGGGGTGCAAAAAGTTTCAGATATAAGTCTAAAAAGTAACGGATCATCTATAAGAGCTTAGCCTTTGAGCTACAGATATTGAGGTAAGTGTTTGTATACAGATTCAGATTAGTGGATGTAATTAACTGTGTAGATGTGTTGCATATCATTAATAAAACATTAACAAATTATAACATGAGAGGTGAATCTGGGCTAGCCACATTTGAAGTCTTCCTCATGAGGCTTGTATATAAGTGATAAACAGAACCTTAGTCACATATTAACAAGTAATCAATAAATGTTTAACGTTTTCTTGACATGTCTTCTTGGACCTACAGCCTGCACATGGCCAGGGCATGTCCTAATCATTTACAAAAACTGTCTAAATGTTTTGTTCATGATTAGTTCATTGTCTAATACTGGATATAGACTTTCAGCCAATGTTATTGAGCACATAGCCTATATATGTATACATATCTTAAATAATGTTTCCTTGTCTTTCAGTTTGACCACACTTAATGATTTACAAGCTAATCTTAATGCAATAATAATGTAGCTATGAATTACTTTAAAACAGTATACAAACTATTTACAAATAATATTTTGAAGATTTTACAAAGTTTACAAATAATGCACAATTCATTTGAGGAAAGTAAACTTGTTCAGTTTGTTTTTGTTAAAGACTTAAATGTTTGTAAAACACGACTAGAAGCAGCCAATCACGAGTCTGGACGCTTTAGCGTGGGGCTGAGGCCAGGTGTCGGGGTTCAGTGTGTGTCGGACAGCGAGCAGAGAGACTGCAGAGAATAGTGCTCTTGTTTTGTGTTTTAGTTAGGACCCAGTTCGGGGCTATTTTTTTCCACCTTTGGTACTGTGTGCGTGATATCATAACGTAAGTAGATATTCTGTGTGTATAAGTTACGTTGTGCTTTTCCTTTGTTGTATTTAGACCTGTAATAGCCTAATTTGCATGCCTTGTGCTCCGAGAAACAGAGACTCTTATGTAGCGGCCGCCATTACGCGGCTCATAGCACTGTCTGATGTCTGTGGGTTTCGTATTACACGTGCATGTATAATACTTGTTGTAAATAATTGTTGTGATGTTTGCAGACTGTTATAGAGAGCTGCTCTGTATCAGAGCCTGTGTTGAAGGCAGCGCTCTGTCAGAGAGGCAGCGCGTTTCTGGTTACGACACCTCTTAAAGGCGCAGTACAGTTGGTAGGAAGACCTGTACCATGATAGCATAACTGATGCCAAAAGAACCCCAAAAAACTATTGTTCACTATTTTAAAAGTTTGTCTATTATTACCATGTGCATTATTATTGTATAGTTGATATAGTTTTTTAATATGCATTTTTATTCCTTTGTTTCCTGTAGAACCACACACTTCTGCCATTCCTGTGGATACCTAATAAATCACATCAGTTAAGACATCTGGCTGTTTCTTTTTGAGAGCACCCTGCAGCGGGTCAATACAGACAGCACATCCCTAGTGTATTTTTCAAAAGGTTTAAGCTTGTTTTTGCTAAAAGGTGTAAAGGTTTAATTATTATTAATTTCATCATTATGTAATCATTGACTAATTTTTTTCAAATGAGGAATGACATATATATAACATTATTATAGTATTTCTTACTCATTAACAAATATTTGTAAATGTTTTGTAAAATAATTAGTTAATTATTTACTATGTGTTACTAATGTTTTATAAGCGCCCGTTATTTTAAAGTGTTACCAATGACACATGGGGAGTTGTCACGCCTAGGTCAGCAGTAGAGGTAACAAATCAGAAGCCTACCGCTCCAGCTTTGAAAAGTAAGGTCGAGACAGAGATACCACACTTAACCACAGTCAGCCCTCAGTCTACCATTTTGTTTGATACTGTTTCTGTAGTTCGGGATTTGGCAGGTACGACAGCATTTCTTAAATGTCAGTGTCTGGTCTCATGGAGACAAAGTTTGAATGGATTAATAAATTGGGTAAAACTTTAGTGTGGTCTGGCCCTGAGTCACGGGGGTTTTCTAAGGGCTCGAGAAAATACATTTTATATAATGATCTGAAAATGGCTCCAACTGTGGGTGAATGAAGTCACCTTGATCATCCCGTGAAATATTTCTTATTTCACGGGATGATCAAGGTGACTTCATTTGTAAACACATACAGAGAAAGCATAAATTTGTGCCGAAGAGTAATAGTTGGTTACCGGGGTACAAAGCACGTAAAATAACCTTATTTGTGAACGATTTGGTCTCTGAATTGTTGCCTGAAAGCGCTCAAGAGCAATTACCTAATAAAACTGATCATAATGTTTTAAAGGTAATTCCTACTGTTTTAAGCCAACGGGTGACTACTCCGACTGTGAAAGTGGATAGTGTTACATTCGGTAGCATTAAGCTAAATAATGTATCTTTAATCACAACACCCACAACTATACTAAATAGGACCTCCACTACTACATCTGCTACTACGCCAATTACTACTTCTATCACTACATCAATAATTACAACATCCGTGACTATAATACCAATAATTACAACAACTAGAACTAAATCTGCGACTACGACACCAAGAGTTACAAAAGCGACAAGCAAATTGGCTATGACATCACATACTAAAGCACCAGAAAATAAGTTGAATACTACTTTGGCTAATATAGTGTTTACGGAGGCGATAACTAAGGTAATGGAACTTCCTATAAAACTTTCTACAGATAAGACAAGGACGGCTAGAACATTCATCTTCGGATGTAACTTCAAACATTATTTTGACAACTATACTTTATGCAAAATCTATTCTGACAGCTATACTTGATGCAAAAACTATGTGGCCAATTATGCTTAATGAGGGACCAGTGAATGTAACGCAGAAACCTAGTTCTGTAACTCGGTCACGACAGATAAGACTATGACGACGGCACCTGACACTCTGCCACTTGAGGAAAATGATTGGACTGACAGGGATGCGACACCAGAAGACATGTCAGAATCATTTCGGGCATTGTATAAGAGAGAAGCCAAGTGGAAAGCATTTGGGTTTGATTCCTCAGTATTGCATATTTCAGACCCTTTCGCCAGCAGGAACTTTTGGTTCCAGCAGTTAACACATGCTGTGAGAGCAACGGCTCATGAGGATGATCCGTGCATGGTTAGAATTCTGTCACCTAGTACCTTGAAATGGAAACTTCACCTCAACCTTTGAGTATTGAGTGGCAATCCATGGTTATGTCTTGGCTGTATTTCCACTAAGAAGCAAATCCAAAGGAGCGGATCTATATATCCAGATTATACAAGCCTACCTTTGAGTGTGCGTTGTTGGGGGCTTTTCCTTACATAAACTTGTTAGACCAAGGGGGGAAGTTAGCCGTACCTGAATCGATGGAAGTGAAACCAGCAAAAGAAGCACACTGTATATGCTCCAATGAAACCCGTGGGGGTTCAGGGGTGTTTTAATAATTTAGAGTCATACCACTGGAGAATTAGCCTGGGAGAAAAGTGGGGTATTGGTCTTTTTCCTTGGTATGGAGTCTGTATTTGTCTATTTGGCTATCACATATTTGAGATTTATCATATTTATATCATATCATATTTATATCATATTGATAGCATATTTATCACATATATCACATATTATATCACATATCACTTATTTGGCTGATCTCATAGATAATATAACATATACGCTAATGAGTTTTTGCTAATGAGACTATAAAGGGATTTAGTACTTTGACAAAAGTCACTGTCTAACTCTGCTGAAACGCTCTTGATTGATATGGCTCTTGATTATATTTTGGCTAAACAAGGTGGGCTGTATTTAGCTTTAAATTTAACTGGTGACACCTGCCATACCTTAATCCCTGATAGCTCTGATAATATGACTAATGTAATTGATGCTTTAAAGAAGATTAGAGAGGCATTTGGGCCGTCAGAAGGTTCAGGTTGGTCGGCCAATGCTTGGTTATGAGATAGATTTGGAGCTTTGGGAGCTATGATAGTTTGGGCTTTGTTGGGAGGACTTATCACATTATGCGTTATGTTTTGTTTTTCTACCATACTGTTGACCTTTGCTAAGGCGATGATATTAAGATGGGTTGGAGTTGTTATGCCGTCGGATCAAACACAGATGCCATTATTTCACAAAGATGACGTGCAGATTAGCGAAGAGAGAGTCAGAACAGAATTTGAATTATTTGATAAATACCTGACCTGACCAGACCTGATTGTAGTTGATTGGACTTTGCACCGAAATTTCTGACCATTTAAAGGTGCAAAGGGGGGATTACTTAAATTTCACATATTTTACATAATTTTCCATTTTATCACATTTATTTTCTTTTTGCTCATGTTATATATATATATATATATATATATATATATATATATACATATATATATATATATATATATATATATATATATATATATATATATATATATATAGTTTATAATTTTCTTGTATTTCTTTTGTGTTTCTTTTGTGTTTTAAATGACCATATATTCAGACGATGTTTGTTTTTATGTTTGGTTATGTTACTTAAAATATGACTATTATACTATGCAGAATGGGACATCCCCTCCACTTAGTTAATAATAGAATGGTCGTCAGCAGCGGGACCCGTGAGAGAGTTTTTCAGTGATTAAGTAGTATGAATTGCTGCTACTGGTTTTTCGTTCTCACGTTTATAGCTAGGAGAAGCTAGGTAATTAAACTGATTTGTCGTTAATAGTGTGACTTTAGTCTCGAAGGGGGGAAATATGTAGTGCAGGGGTGCGCAATACGTCGATCGCGATCTACCAGTCGATCGCCAAGGTAGTGTGGGTACACTGTAAACCCAAATTTTCTTTTACATATAAAGTCAAGCTATTATTACTAATCTTTTCATTATTTTGCAAAAGGCGGGACCATTAAAAAAAGTGTGTAAACTATTTTAAACTAGTATTTGCTATACTAATAGCTCTGAGCGGAGACGACTCACACTTTCATGTTTTACCTGTGAGCGGTGGGGCTTGACCACGACTGAACGACTGGTGACCCCAAACAACATGTTTCCTCTGCTCTGACTGTTGGCTGCCGATCAGCGTGTGATGAAGTGGGGGGAATCAGCGTCAGCCTGGTATATTAACGCGTGGAAAGAGAAGAAATTTGGTTCTTGTTCCCGTGGGACTGAATAGTTGGTAACATTAGTTGACGCTTGAAGTGAACGTAAGGCTAACGTTAAGTTAACTAGCTGCTAATGTTAATGCTGTGGTAGCAATTGGTAACGTTAGCTCTGTTTTAGAGACCTGCATCGGGCGGGAATTCCCGTGGGACCCGCAGAAAAAACCCCTCAGGACCCTTTTCACGTTGCCTCGGCCGGGATCGGGCCGTTTTCATGTTGCATCGGGCGGGAGCGGGCGGTCAGGCTAAAACATGTCGCGGGTCCCGACCAGACTTCTTTCTTTTTTCACTTGTTGATTTGTCTGGAATTCAAAAGGATTGTGGGGAAAGACCTACAGAAGGAATTTTATTCTGCCCTTGATAACCACACTACTCGTCCTATGGAAATTTTTAAAGCTAAGAGAGGCAACGTGGGTGAACAGTTGGCACATCTTTTACAGCAAATGCAGGTAATACTTTGTACTTTGTTTTGTCTCTGTGTATGAGAGACTGTTTTTCTTTTAACTTATCATACAGTATCCATTTTCTGTTTTACAGTCACTGGATCCCACTGAAAAAAGGACAGTCGCACTAAGAGGGCTTCCTTACTTACTCGGAGACAATCCCACTGAATTCTTCAAATCTACCTTTGTAAGTATACATTTTGTCTGTAATGTGAAACTTTTAGAATGTGACATTTATTGTATAATTTGAACAAGCCAAAATTGACAAGTAGCCTATATTCAAAAACTTTGGATTATTCGTTAGGACAATAGAATAGAGATGTATTTACCTTGTCAACATGTTTCGGCTGCTATCTGCGAGCCGTCTTCAACAGTTGTCACTGGTGACAATTTGAAAACTTTCAAAGTTTTTGAATATAACAAAAGAAGACAAAATGAACATTGTAGAAGAAGTCGCCTATACATTAGAAGCTCCATGATCTTTATCTAAAGAAAAAGTCAGACTAATGTTGATTTTCAAATGTTTGTTCAAACATTTGAAAATGCTTGACCAAATAGTTATGATGTCAGCATAAATTGAATTTCATGCAATTCCTGTTTTGTCATTCTTATTGATAGTCTGTTGTAGTTCAGTAATTTGATTCTGTAATGTTTATACTTCTGGCAATCATTTTCTTTTTTTTGTTTATCTTTAGGATGGTGGTGAATCGTAAACAGAAAAAAGTTTAGTGTTTTATATCTTATTTAGCAGCTAGAAGTTTATTGTTTGCACTGCTGAGGTTCAGTTTGTAGCCACCATGATGAACACATTACACACACACACATTGAAAATACAAGCATAATTCACTGAAATGTGAACTAGCATTATTATGTTTACAGACTGAAAAATCTGTTGCACGTAAACCTTCCTGTTCGTTATTACTTTTTAAAACAGTTGTTATGTGCCATTATGCTAGTTAATAACTTTAGTCTCTAATCAATAAGGCTTCTGAAATTTAAAATTGTTCATGACAGGGATGCTCCTTATTAGGCAATTTACCTGTCGAAACCATTCCAGGTTTCCATTTTTCTCTTTTGACCAGATTAATGTAAATGTTTGGGGGGTTTTTCTACTAATTTGTGTACACTATACATGCTACCTCAATTAGTTCATCAGACATTATGCAAGTGTGTTTCCCTTTGTACAAGGTTTTAAAAGTTTAAATTTCACCTTGATTCTAAATGTTAGAAAAATGAACCCATTGTTGTAAAGGGTTAATTGCACAATTGTTTTGACATGGCACTTTACTCAGATTTTATATTACTGTTTAAAATTGTGAAATGTAAAAGCAAAAACAAATGCTGTTACAGGTTACAGGCAGAAGACTGCACTTTATTCAGGTTTAAGCATGTTACTATTGCATTATTTTGGCAATACATTTGTGAGAAAAAAAAAAAAATTGTAATTTTTTGTCAATTATTATCTAATGTAAAAAAAATAAAATAATAATAATTACAACTAATTAACATGATCAATAAATACCCATAAATAAGAAAAATAAATACTGATAAACATAAGCAATGATTACTGTAATACACGAGTAATGGCTAAGTTAATTACTTGTGAACATTAGTTTTAAAAAATTAAGGCCTACTCGAGACCGATCTTGGTCTCGAGATGAGTACGACCATATTTCATTACGGCCGGTGCCGTCGGCAATAAACTTGTACCGGTGTGCGGGACCGCACGGGGCTTCTCACTGCAGCCTGTGCGCTTGTCTGGAACCTGCGGACACTTGTACGCAACAGCGTGTACCAGCGTGTACCAACAGCGCAACACGCAACAGCGCAACATGCAACAGCGTGTACCAGCAGTGCAGGTTAAACTTATTAAAACATCCTACCTGTCCACTTTTGAGTTTAGGCACAATGCACTGGAAACGCATTACAAATCTTGGGGCTGTCCTGGCCACAGCATTGTGTTCTAAAGTGAGTTTACGCCTGAAATCATGTCCTTTTGACAGGAAAAGCCCCCACATAGTGTAGTTTGCACCTCCTGTTACTTCTAAGGCAGGATTACATAGTTAGTCAAAATGTGATTTGCAGGCGCTGAAAACGGCCAATGCTTGGTTATGAGCTTGATTTGGAGCTTTGGGAGCTATGATATTTTGGGCTTTGTTGGGAGGACTTATCACATTATGCGTTATGTTTTGTTTTTGTACCATACTGTTGACCTTTGCTAAGGCATATAGCAAATATTAAGATGGGTTGGAGTTGTTATGCCATCGGATCAAACACAGATGCCATTATTGCAGGAAGATGACTTGCCGATTAGCGAAGGGAGAGTCGGAACAGAATTTGAATTAGTTGGATGAATACCTGACCTGACCTGATTGTAATTGATTGGACTTTGCACCAAAATTTCTGACCATTTAAAGGTGTAATTTCAGTGCAAAGGGGGATTACTTAAATTTTCCATATTTTACATAATCTTACATTTTATCACATTTATTTTTGCTCATGTTAGTCATTATACTTTTATAAATATATTCATATACCTATATATTTTATAATTCACATTGTGATGTGAAACAAGTTTTTGATTGTATTTGCTTTTGCAAGATACTGGATGGTGTGTTCTGTTTCCAGGACAAATGGGGAACGATGTTGAAATGGACTATGGACATGGACAATGATTGATAATCGGAGCTAACCAAATAGCTTGGATGGACAGTGGATGGACAGATGGTGAATGAAAGTGCGGTCTTTGAATGTGTTTTATCAAGATATATCTTACTGTATTATATAGTTTATAATTTGTGTTTTAAATGAACCTATATGTTTATTCATACGATGTTTGTTTCTATGTTTGGTTATGTTACTGTTACACTCTGTAGAATGGGACATCCCTCCACTTAGTTAGGTCGCCAGCAGCGGACCCGTGAGAGAGTTTTTCAGTGATTAAGTAGTATGAATTTGGCAACAGATTTAGCTGCTACTGGTTTTTCGCTCTCACGGTTATAGCTAGGAGAAGCTAGGTAATTAAATTGATTTGACGTTAATAGTGTGACTTTAGTCTATCGCCAAGGTAGTGTGGGTAGATCGTAGCGTCGTAGTAGGCCTACTCGAGAACGGTCTTGGTCTTGAGATGAGTGCGACCATATTTCATTACGGCCGGTGCCGTCAGCAATAACTTGTACCGGTGTGCGGGACCGCACGGGGCTTCTTACCGCAGCCTGTGCGCTCGTCTGGAACCTGCGGACACTTCGCAGCACATCACCACACGTGTCCCCAGCGCGCACAGCTTGTACGCAACAGCGTGTACCCTTGAGTACCAGCATGTATCACAGTGCAGGTTAAACTTTTTAAAACATCCTAGCTGTCCATCTGCCTCACGTCAGCATGCCGCTCCTCGCCTTTTTGCGCTCTCGCTCCTCCCTCCATATAACTCACACACACACCCTTCTCAATGCACGCAGATTAGACGAGCAAGATGAAACGCGAAGCAAAAACTAATCTAAATTTATGTTGGCAAAAAACAGGCCTACAGCACAGAGCTGGCCTACCGCGACATGTGGTTGAAGTTTGCCTAATAAAAGTGCACAAATACATCTGTATTTGTCACGACGTGTGTTTGGTAAATGTGCAGACGCTGGTAAATACTACTGCAAAACCAGTAAGATAATGTAACTCCAGTTAAGAAGTTAAGAAGTGTGCTTGAGTCTGGATGTCAGCAGCTACTGTCTGGACCAGGGGTCGGCAACCCGCGGCTCCAGAGCCGCATGTGGCTCTTTCATCGTTCTGTCGTGGCTCCCTGTGACTTTGGAAAATAATAATGAGTATTTAATTACATTGCATTTTTATTTTAGTTTGTTTTTAAATGTAAATCTAAAATTGTAGATAATGGTAATCTTGTAACATTTAAATAAAACGTTTTAAATATTTTTGTCGCTCAAAACATGCGTCAAAGCCGCCGACGTGCGTCACCCCCACACACTGGCAGCCCGGACCTACATCAGCAGTATGATTTTCGGCCCAATGATGATAAATCCAAGAAAAGAAAAGTTTCTGAAGAAAACAGAACGCTTAATGCTACGTGGGCAGATTCATTTGCTTTCACGGCTGATGAGACTGGTACACGCGGTACACGCAATAAAATGATGACGGAACACAGAAGCAGACGCCTTTTTGGTTCGCTGCGGGTGGATAATTTAAGTTTGGATTTTTATTTCCTACGAGGAGGACTCAAATACTAAAGTGTTTATTGCAGCTTTGCGTACATTTGTTTACAGAAGTGAAACTTAAAACCACATGGCTAATTTGCATAAACTAGAAGCGCTGACTAAAGGGCAGGACTCAGTGGAATATGCGTGTTCTTTCTGTGACTGAGGGATGTTCTGCCTATGGTGAGTCTGTTCTGCGCTTCTATCGTGTTGGAGATGGTTCATGTTAAACTTTTCAGAGATTATACGTGTGCAGGTCGTACGTGTGCAGCGCAATTCTTTATTTCACTCATGCACTTTATTTATGTTGGCTACTGTTGTGATGAAAAGACTGAAAGGTGTAAATAATTCTCTTAAGACTCGCGCTTAAGAGCTGTAGTGCAGGATGGCGCGCTTGTTGTTCTCTGAGAGTTGTAGTTTTGCCTGTAGTTACCCTGGTTAGCGCTGGTTTAGAAGTCAAAAGGGTTTTGTGGCTCCGGGTGTTTTCTTTTCTGTGGGAGACGGTCCAAATGGCTCTTTGAGTATTTAAGGTTGCCGACCCCTGGTCTTGACTATGCATCCCTAGCTGATTCCAACCAATGCAAGTCAAGAGAGTAAGGTAATGAGAAAAAATGAAATTGCGCAATATGGGCTCATGCCGTTATGCAAGGTACATCAACATAAATTGTACATATAAAGAATTCTCAATATATTTATGAATAAATAAATGATTTGCATTTTTGTAGTAGGTAGATCATTTTTACTTGGTCATTTTATAAGTAGCTCGCATGCAGAAAAAGTGTGAGCACCCCTGATGTAGTGTCTGCTTTGCCTTTTGAACCATACAGCCCCTTTAAGTAAGTTATGAGGCCTCTGCATTCTGCCATGATGGCACGAGAGACCCCTAACTTTAATGTTAAGTCTGTATCTTGGACGTACAGAAGTAGTCAGATTACAGTGGGATATCCTATAGAAAGCTAGATAGATATGTGGGCAATGCTTTGTTCGAATGTGTTCTCCAAGGTCCGTTCTGCTTCGAGGCAGACGGACCTTGTGTCTGTAATTGTCTTATACTCTGGGTTTGTAATAAATAGGATTGACACTAGCAGAGCCTGGTTTTTGGATTCTTCCCATCACATCCCACCGGGGAGTGAAACCGAAGCAGCAACGGGTGAGAAACGACTCTTCAATAAAAAATTAAAACGGTTATAACTTTGGCAAAGAAGCAGATAGAACTAAGATTCTAAATGCATATTGTTCAGGTCCAAAAGCCCTACTTGCACAGCAAAAATGGCATTGATATCTCTTGTAGTTTTCCCACAATTTCACTGTTGAGTTTAGGCACAATGCATTAGAAACGCATGAAACATCCTGGGGTGTCCTGGCCACAGCATGGTATTGTAAAGCGAGCTCACGCCTGAAATCATGTCATTTTGACAGGACAAGTCCCCACATAGTGTAGTTTTCACATCCTGTTACTTCTAAGGCAGGATTGCATAGTTAGTCAAAATGTGATTTGCAGGCGCTGAGAAGGCGTTTGCCGCAATAAAAAATTAAAACGCTTATAACTTTGGCAAAGAAGCAGATAGAACCAAGATTCTAAATGCATATTGTTCAGGTCCAAAAGCCCTACTTGCACAGCAGAAATGGCATTGATATCTCTTGTAGTTTTGCCACAATTTCACTGTTGAGTTTAGGCACAATGCATTAGAAACGCATGAAACATCCTGGGGTGTCCTGGCCACAGCATGGTATTGTAAAGCGAGCTCACGCCTGAAATCATGTCATTTTGACAGGACAAGTCCCCACATAGTGTAGTTTGCACCTCCTGTTACTTCTAAGGCAGGATTGCATAGTTAGTCAAAATGTGATTTGCAGGCGCTGAAAAGGCGTTTGCCTCAATAAAAAATTAAAATACTTATAACTTTGGCAAAGAAGCAGATAGAACCAAGATTCCAAATGCATATTGTTCAGGTCCAAAAGCCCTATTTGCACAGCAGAAATGGCATTGATATCTCTTGTAGTTTTCCCACAATTTCACTGTTGAGTTTAGGCACAATGAGGAGCTGTCCTGGCCTCAGCGTTGTATTGTAAAGCGAGCTCACGCCTGAAATCATGTCATTTTGACAGGACAAGTCCCCACATAGTGTAGTTTTCACATCCTGTTACTTCTAAGGCAGGATTGCATAGTTAGTCAAAATGTGATTTGCAGGCGCTGAAAAGGCGTTTGCCGCAATAAAAAATTAAAATGCTTATAACTTTGGCAAAGAAGCAGATAGAACCAAGATTCCAAATGCATATTGTTCAGGTCCAAAAGCCCTATTAGCACAGCAAAAATGGCATTGATATCTCTTGTAGTTTTCCCACAATTTCACTGTTGAGTTTAGGCACAATGCATTAGAAACGCATGAAACATCCTGGGGTGTCCTGGCCACAGCATGGTATTGTAAAGCGAGCTCACGCCTGAAATCATGTCATTTTGACAGGACAAGTCCCCACATAGTGTAGTTTGCACCTCCTGTTACTTCTAAGGCAGGATTGCATAGTTGGTGAAAATGTGATTTGCAGGTGCTGAAAAGGCGTTTGCCGCAATAAAAAATTAAAACGCTTATAACTTTGGCAAAGAAGCAGATAGAACCAAGATTCTAAATGCATATTGTTCAGGTCCAAACGCCCTACTTGCACAGCAGAAATGGCATTGATATCTCTTGTAGTTTTCCCACAATTACACTGTTGAGTTTAGGCACAATGAGGAGCTGTCCTGGCCACAGCGTTGTATTGTAAAGCGAGCTCACGCCTGAAATCATGTAATTTTGACAGGACAAGTCCCCACATAGTGTAGTTTTCACATCCTGTTATTTCTAAGGCAGGATTGCATAGTTAGTCAAAATGTGATTTGCAGGCGCTGAGAAGGCGTTTGCCGCAATAAAAAATTAAAACGCTTATAACTTTGGCAAAGAAGCAGATAGAACCAAGATTCTAAATGCATATTGTTCAGGTCCAAAAGCCCTACTTGCACAGCAAAAATGGCATTGATATCTCTTGTAGTTTTCCCACAATTTCACTGTTGAGTTTAGGCACAATGCATTAGAAACGCATGAAACATCCTGGGGTGTCCTGGCCACAGCATGGTATTGTAAAGCGAGCTCACGCCTGAAATCATGTAATTTTGACAGGACAAGTCCCCACATAGTGTAGTTTGCACCTCCTGTTACTTCTAAGGCAGGATTGCATAGTTGGTCAAAATGTGATTTGCAGGCGCTGAAAAGGCGTTTGCCGCAATAAAAAATTAAAACGCTTATAACTTTGGCAAAGAAGCAGATAGAACCAAGATTCTAAATGCATATTGTTCAGGTCCAAAAGCCCTACTTGCACAGCAGAAATGGCATTGATATCTCTTGTAGTTTTCCCACAATTTCACTGTTGAGTTTAGGCACAATGAGGAGCTGTCCTGGCCACAGCGTTGTATTGTAAAGCGAGCTCACGCCTGAAATCATGTCATTTTGACAGGACAAGTCCCCACATAGTGTAGTTTTCACATCCTGTTACTTCTAAGGCAGGATTGCATAGTTAGTCAAAATGTGATTTGCAGGCGCTGAAAAGGCGTTTGCCGCAATAAAAAATTAAAACGCTTATAACTTTGGCGAAGAAGCAGATAGAACCAAGATTCCAAATGCATATTGTTCAGGTCCAAAAGCCCTATTTGCACAGCAAAAATGGCATTGATATCTCTTGTAGTTTTCCCACAATTTCACTGTTGAGTTTAGGCACAATGCATTAGAAACGCATGAAACATCCTGGGGTGTCCTGGCCACAGCATGGTATTGTAAAGCGAGCTCACGCCTGAAATCATGTCATTTTGACAGGACAAGTCCCCACATAGTGTAGTTTTCACGTCCTGTTACTTCTAAGGCAGGATTGCATAGTTAGTCAAAATGTGATTTGCAGGCGCTGAGAAGGCGTTTGCCGCAATAAAAAATTAAAACGCTTATAACTTTGGCAAAGAAGCAGATAGAACCAAGATTCTAAATGCATATTGTTCAGGTCCAAAAGCCCTACTTGCACAGCAGAAATGGCATTGATATCTCTTGTAGTTTTCCCACAATTTCACTGTTGAGTTTAGGCACAATGCATTAGAAACGCATGAAACATCCTGGGGTGTCCTGGCCACAGCATGGTATTGTAAAGCGAGCTCACGCCTGAAATCATGTCATTTTGACAGGACAAGTCCCCACATAGTGTAGTTTGCACCTCCTGTTACTTCTAAGGCAGGATTGCATAGTTAGTCAAAATGTGATTTGCAGGCGCTGAAAAGGCGTTTGCCTCAATAAAAAATTAAAATACTTATAACTTTGGCAAAGAAGCAGATAGAACCAAGATTCCAAATGCATATTGTTCAGGTCCAAAAGCCCTACTTGCACAGCAGAAATGGCATTGATATCTCTTGTAGTTTTCCCACAATTACACTGTTGAGTTTAGGCCCAATGAGGAGCTGTCCTGGCCACAGCGTTGTATTGTAAAGCGAGCTCACGCCTGAAATCATGTAATTTTGACAGGACAAGTCCCCACATAGTGTAGTTTTCACATCCTGTTATTTCTAAGGCAGGATTGCATAGTTAGTCAAAATGTGATTTGCAGGCGCTGAGAAGGCGTTTGCCGCAATAAAAAATTAAAACGCTTATAACTTTGGCAAAGAAGCAGATAGAACCAAGATTCTAAATGCATATTGTTCAGGTCCAAAAGCCCTACTTGCACAGCAGAAATGGCATTGATATCTCTTGTAGTTTTCCCACAATTTCACTGTTGAGTTTAGGCACAATGAGGAGCTGTCCTGGCCACAGCGTTGTATTGTAAAGCGAGCTCACGCCTGAAATCATGTCATTTTGACAGGACAAGTCCCCACATAGTGTAGTTTTCACATCCTGTTACTTCTAAGGCAGGACTGCATAGTTAGTCAAAATGTGATTTGCAGGCGCTGAAAAGGCGTTTGCCGCAATAAAAAATTAAAATGTTTATAACTTTGGCAAAGAAGAAGATAGAACCAAGATTCCAAATGCATATTGTTCAGGTCCAAAAGCCCTATTTGCACAGCAAAAATGGCATTGATATCTCTTGTAGTTTTCCCACAATTTCACTGTTGAGTTTAGGCACAATGCATTAGAAACGCATGAAACATCCTGGGGTGTCCTGGCCACAGCATGGTATTGTAAAGCGAGCTCACGCCTGAAATCATGTCATTTTGAAAGGACAAGTCCCCACATAGTGTAGTTTGCACCTCCTGTTACTTCTAAGGCAGGATTGCATAGTTGGTGAAAATGTGATTTGCAGGCGCTGAAAAGGCGTTTGCCGCAACAAAAAATTAAAACGCTTATAACTTTGGGTTGCACATCTCTGAAGTGCTTAAAAAAGGATGACAAGGACAGACACGGCTACAATGTATTTTGGCCACAAGAGGGCGACGTCTGCCAACTCAAAGGCCTGGCTACACAGTCTGTGCCAGTATAACAGGCCCCTTTATTCATGAATCCAAAGCATCTCGATATGTTTGGGCCACAGTATCGCACCAAATTCACCTGAAGCCTGCCACACTCTGACCAATCAGGTCCAAAAATGCCCTGCTTTATCGGACAGAAGCACAATTTCTTTGTGTTTCCTTGAGAAAACAATGTCTCCAAATTTATGTCATATTCTTTTTTTTTTTTTTTGCTACTGTACAGCTGTGCCAATAATGAGAAAAACGATAAGTTCTATTTAAAGGCCTCCCGCTCTCCGTTTCGTAAAGCCCATCGCTTACATTCTCAAATGTTTGTTTGTTTTGTTTTGTTTTTTTTGAACGTCACTTATTCTTTTTTCACTCTTGTAATCAAGTTTGTAGGGTAGCTTCTTTTGGTTCTGTGTTCTGTCTTTAACACTTAGACGTAAATGTAGCCTATTAAATGTGCATAGCCGCGCTGTTATCTGTGGCCACATGCGCATTTAGAGCGACAGGCTCGTTTACATGAGCGCGTGAGTTTTCACTCATGGAGCCCTGCTCATCTCCTTGCTGCTGCTGCTGCGCGCGAAGCACCGCGGTGTCGGTGATCCGAGCTGAGTGCAGATGGACCCGGGTCCACACTCCGGTAGAGCGGGTGTGGCGCATGCGAGAGGTAGCGGTGATCGGAGGTGAGCGCAGAATAATGTGGGTTAACAAGAGTGTGCTGGTAACAACACAGACACTGGCCGCGGCGTCGTAAAACTCCGGTAGAACGGGACTTTGTGACGCATATTACACGAGAGGCAGTGGTTATCGGAGGTGAGTGTGTGTGTTACTGGAAAAAGGAGAGACGGCGTCTGAACCAGTCTATGGTCTGAACTCACGTTTTCAAAGGAGGAGTCTATCTAAGATAAGATAAGATAATCCTTTATTTGTCCCACAATGGGGAAATTGCAGTGTCACAACGCAAGTTACAGAAACAGTAGGAAATAAGAGCATGCATCAAAATCAAGATAAATAATAATAAGTATTTACAATCAACTAAAAAACACAACACTGTAAGCTAAGCTAAAAGGCACAGGAACATTGCACAATAAGTGTTTTTGATTCTGAGATGATTGTGTACATTGCAGTGATGGACAGTGGTGGGTAAATAAATAATAGCAGGTACAGTGACTTTAAATAATATTGCACATTGTTATTATTACTATGGAGATGACACATGGTTGCTATGGGAATGACACATGACTAGCATTGTTCATTATACAGTCTGACAGCAGCAGGAAGGAAAGACCTGCGAAATCTCTCCTTAACACAGCGAGGGTGAATCAGTCTGATGCTGCTCTCCAGAGCAGACAGGGCGTCCTGCAGGGGGTGACCCTCATGGTCCAGCATAGACATGAGTTTAGCCAGGACCCTCTTGTCCCCCACCTGCTGCACCGAGTCCAGAGGACAGCCCAGGACGGAGCTGGACTTCTTGATGACCTTGTCCAGTTTCTTCTTCTCCCTCTCTGTGACGCTGCTGCTCCAGCAGACCACACCATACAGGATGGCTGATGCCACCACAGAGTCATAGAAGGACCTCAGGAGTGGCCCTCTCACTCCAAAGGACCGCAGTCTCCTCAGGAGATAGAGCCGACTCTGGCCCTTCCTGTACAGTGCATCTGTATTATGAGTCCAGTCTAGTTTATTGTTCAGATGCACACCCAGGTACTTATTTGGGGGCATAATTAGGCTACTATTGTTTGGAATATGATTAGACTATATTCAAACAGCATCATGGTGCGCTGTGTGTGTCAGCTACAAAATCATATTGCCAGTTCAGGCACATGAAGCAACACACAGGCTTCACACTTCCATGTGTAATACAAATGTGAATGTGTTTGTTCAGGTGAAGTCAGTGCAGTCGGTCTACACCAGGTGGATGCCAAGGACTGAAGAGAGAAGGCCAAGTACAGGCCTTATCTCACCATGAGCTGGCTCTTCTACGCGGATATAAAAGTCCACTGTGCACTGGATTCAAGTATAGGTAATCATGAGATTAAATTAAAGAATTGGCCAAAGATGTCAAATAACATAGAACACAATGTTTTGTGATTTCAGATGTAATAATGAACACATATTTAATAAAATATGTATTTATTTGTTTAGGTGTCACCGCACCAGGTGGACACTGGAGACGGAGTTCCGAACATCACCTCTGTAGCTGTCTGCTTTCTTCACCAAAAGCCTACTGCACACTGGAATGGTAAGCATGTCATTAATGTGCACATTTTGTGCTGGGATGTTGAGGTCATTGTAACACAGCACAATTGTTTTCTGTCATTCCTCTCTGTATCAATATTAAAGGTGTATTAGGTGTATTTCTAATAATAAAATGTGATTGTTTGTGTTTAGGCCAGCAGGTGTATACTGAGCACTGAGCAGTAAAGACCAGGTCACATTCCAGTACTGTGTCTGAGCTCAACTCACTTCTAGGCTGTATCCACTGCACTTTACAGGTGAGCCTTTCATTTCATGAGAATGATGTTGACAAGCAAAAGATGAAATGATAAGCAAGGGGAGCTTGAACTTGAGAGGTGAAAGCTTTATTTAGCAGTTGCATTTTCCTACTTGGATTGTTTTTGACTTGTCCCTATGATGCACTCCCACACAAGTCCAGTAAGCAATATGTCCCATAAATCATGAAGCACACGCATCCATTTTGGTCCAAAGCGTTTATTGAAAGACAAACGCTCGCTGCTGCTCGCTGCTGCTTGTCATGAATCCAGAACAAACACTGTAACAAATCTCCTGTAAATAATTACTATAATATTTCAGCAAATGACTGTAAATCATATTTACAGATGAGAACTGGGAACACTTTACAGGTTTTTGTTGGGCTATTTTTTACACTTATTCATTGGCTTGAAGTATACAGTAAGAATTGCTCTGCAGGTAACAGCAAAATCTTGTATACTAAATTTACATGTATTACCTGGCAATATTGTTGCCAATAATTGCCTGTCATTTAAAATACAATACAATACCCCCCCCCCCCCCCCACAATTGGACATGAGCTGATGTGTAAAGTCCATAAACAGCCTGAACAGACATGAGGATCATATTGCTTTTGTGTGAGCTGCACTCAGGTCCTTTAGGCTTCTTCTAGACCTGTAGTCTTGCGTTCACCTCATGAAACATGTGCAATCACAAACATAGCAGAATCAAAGGAGGTAATGCTGTTATTTTAATGTCATACAGTTTAACTGTCTGTCACTAAACCTTTAACCTTAGGAAGGAACACCTTGCCAAAAAACACAATGAGATTTTCTTCCCTTCAGTGGTACCAACAAGCCAAATATGGGGCTGTGACACAAGGACTGGAGAAGAAAGATACTTTGACTATAACATGGAAGGGACTTGTAAGATGTGGACACACATTAGACCTATGGTTTGCTAAATTACGCAGCAACTTTTATTGCTGAAAATATCCTCTTCCTGCTTTCATGCAGCGTCAGATCACATGTCACCATGGTTTCAGTACACTTTCATTTTTCCAGTCGTATTTGTGCAAGCTCAAAAAGGGGAAAACATTGACTGCCACCTCTTCACACCTCTGCCTCAGCCCCCCAGCCCCCGAATCCACATCAAATACTCAGCCAGACCTCCAGCACACACCCCTGCTCTTTGTCTGTCACAACAGCTCAGGTTAGGAGAGAACTGAGCCGGATAAGGAGTAGGAAAGCTGCTGGACCAGACGGGATCAGCCCCAGGCTCCTTAAGTCCTGTGCAGATGAGCTGTGTGGAGTTATGGAGCATGTCTTCAACCTGAGCCTGAAGCTGAAGGTGGTGCCACAGCTCTGTGTGGTACCTGTGCCCAAGACACCGCACGCCAAGGACCTCAACAGCTTCAGGCCAGTGGCTCTCACGTCTCATCTGATGAAGACTCTGGAGAGGCTCGTCCTGGGTCACCTCCGCTCCACGGTGAGCTCAGCGATGGACCCGCTGCAGTTCGCGTATCGGCCTGGCATTGGAGTGGAGGACGCCATCATCTCTCTGATGCACCGCTCGCTGTCCCACTTGGAGAGGCCCGGCAGCACTGTGAGAATCTTGTTCTTTGACTTCTCCAGTGCTTTCAACACCATCCAGCCGCTGCTCCTGAGGGACAAGCTGGAGTGGGCAGGAGTGGACTGTGACCTGGCTGAGTGGATCCTGGACTACCTCACAAACCGGCCCCAGTTTGTGAGAGCCCGGGACTGTGTGTCTGACCTCATGACCTGCAGTGTGGGGGCGCCCCAGGGCACCGTCCTCGCGTCCTTCCTCTTCACACTCTACACTGCAGACTTCAGACATGACACGGACAGCTGCGTCCTGCAGAAGTTCTCCGATGACTCCGCCATCATCGGTCTCATCACGAACGATGACGACACGGAGTACAGAGGACTAACGCAGGACTTTGTGGACTGGTGTCACCGGAACCATCTTCTCATCAACGCGGGGAAGACCAAGGAGATGGTGGTGGACTTCCGCAGACGCCACTCTACTGCCCCCCCACCAGTGAACATCCAGGGAAGAGACATTGAGAGAGTGGACTCTTACAAGTACCTGGGTGTGCATCTGAACAATAAACTGGACTGGACTCACAACACAGATGCACTGTACAGGAAGGGCCAGAGTCGGCTTTATCTCCTGAGGAGACTGCGGTCCTTTGGAGTGAGAGGGCCACTCCTCAGGACCTTCCATGACTCTGTGGTGGCATCAGCCATCCTGTACGGTGTGGTCTGCTGGAACAGCAGCGTCACAGAGAGGGAGAAGAAGAAACTGGACAAGGTCATCAAGAAGTCCAGTTCAGTCCTGGGCTGTCCTCTGGACTCGGTGCAGCAGGTGGGGGACAAGAGGGTCCTGGCTAAACTCATGTCTATGCTGGACCATGAGGGTCACCCCCTGCAGGACGCTCTGTCTGCTCTGGAGAGCAGCATCAGTGACAGACTGATGCACCCTCGCTGTGTGAAGGAGAGATTTCGCAGGTCTTTCCTTCCTGCTGCTGTCAGACTGTATAATGAACAATGCTAGTCATGTGTCATTGCCATAGTAATAATAACAATAATAACAATGTGCAATACTATTTAAAGTCACTACCTGCTACTATTTATTTATTTAACCACCACTGTCCATCACTGCACTGTACACAATATTTTGATTGTAAATACTTATTATTATTTATCTTGTTTTTGATGTGTGCTTGTTTTCCTACTTTTTCTGAAACTTGCGTTGTGACATTGAAATTTCCCCACTGTGGGACGAATAAAGGATTATCTTATCTTATCTTATCTTTATAGGGGAATCATGTCGTATCTGTGCTTCAACTGTGCAAATAGCCTCGCGAGGGGCGACAGAATTTCAAACCAGTTTGATTTTCATCTGACCCTATGATTCCCGATCGGGAGGTGTTTGTGAAAGGTCAATCGCTGCTCATCAACCCATGTATAACTAAAGCTAAAACTTGGGGTGATCCCCAAAATAGTTGCACAAGTGAAAAGTCATCTCAAAATGAGCCAAAAATCACACAGTGCAAAGACCACACACACATGCAAAATCATACAATAACAAATCCATGTTATTGCCTGGCAATCATGCAAGTTTTGTACATATTGACTATATCATACATATATCATACATCGCAAGAAACAAAGTGATGATGTCACAACTGTGTTTTAATGTTATGCCTTTTCCTCTGCAATAGACAAGAAAAAAACGCAATGTTGCAAATGAGAATCTGTCTGACTCTGAGATGTCAGACTCTTCATCGACCTCCTCAGAGACATCATCTTCTTCATCCTCCTCCTCCTCCTCATCATGTGATGAGGAGAAGAAGAAGAAGAAGAGGCACAGTAAGCACCAGAAGGATAAAAAGAAGAAGGACAAGGGGAAGAAACCTAAAAAGGACAAGAACAAGAGCTATGATGTAGCTATGAATAGGAGAGGTATTTTCTAGTTTTTGTACATTTTTCTTGTTTAGGTTCAATGTGCATTTGAATTATAATAAGCTGTAGTGTTTGTGCAGGGTTTTATTAATTGTAATGGCTAAAACACTGCAAAATCTGATACAAGGTCAGGCATTTTATACCAAACACATCTCGAAGGCTTGCAGACTCCTGGAGGGACAAACTGTGAAAGGGTTTTAGTTATGACTATCAATTATGGCTAAAAGGTGCAAATATAATATCTCTCTGTTATCCTGTAGCAAAATAGATTTAGCTAATACTATAGTAGATGGGAAATACCAGTAGCTTTTTAGAGTCATAAAGTACACACTTGTATTACGTAAGTTAAAGGTGGGGTAGGAGATACTGGAAAAACGGTTCGAGCAAGCTAAATTTGAAAATACACCTCTGAAGTCACACCTCCAGAGCACAGGAGGAGGGTACACCAAACCTTACACAAATCTGATGTACGGCTTAGGAGTACTTTAAATTCCATTGTATGTGCAATCACACAAAAGTCGAATTATTTCACTTCCTGTTGGGCGTAGCCATGGCATTGTGTTGACCTTTTTTGTTCGTCTTAGTGAGATACACATCCCTACCAAACTTCATGCATGCAGCTGAAAGTGTATGCCAACGACGACCCTCCACGCGTTAGGGAGTGCTATAGTGTCCCTGGGCCCCATCAGGGGCCAGATCTTTTTGTATTAGATGATGCTGTGATTTCTGACGACCAAATTACAGGAGTTTTCCTACGTGGTAAACTCCTCAAGAAGGCTCAAATGTGTGAGGAGAAAAAAACTATAATAGTAATAAATATATAAGTTGCACCTGAGTATAAGTCGCAGGACCAGCCAAACCATAAAAAAGGGTGACTTATAGTCCAAAAAATATGGTAACTCATTCATTGTGGTTTTTTGTGTGTGTATTTTATGTATTTGTAGCCACGACTCCCGAGGACATACTGAAGCGCTACAGAAAGGTGCTACGGGCCTACAAAAGAGGTAAAAACCTCCGCCTACAGATCCGTGGGAGTAGATCGAAACACAATCTGCTGTGGAGTACCAATTGCTGAATTGGCAATTGTCGCCCCCACAACATTTGAGGAGCTTCGTGAAGGCTTTTCTCAAGTAGAGTGAGTTTCATAGAGGTGCCGAGAAGCAATCGAAAATGACCCTGAACTAATTGAGGAAGTAGGGGGAAAAAGAAAGGTGGGCAACTTCTCCCCCTTAAAAAGAGGCTATAGGCTAGGTCCAAGGCTACTATTGCAGTTAATTACAGTTACAGTTAGTTGTTTGTATTTCCTCAGCAGTTTCATGTTGTTAATTGTGTCTTGGACCATGCCCTGTGGAGGCCCTGTGCCTTGATTTTTATTATTTTTTGAATTTCAGTAAAATAACGGTGTATTACATTGGTCATTTTTAAGTTGCACAATGTGAACAGTTATAGTTAATTACAGTCACTGTAAACACTCCATATTGAATAGACTCACCTAACTAGCAGAAACTGTAAACAAATATGTGTTGTCTCAGAGTAATTTCATTGTAATTAGCTCCTCCCTTCAGACAGATATAAAGCAGTGTCCGCCAGCATCTGACCAGAACTAAAGAAGCAGCTTGGATGAGCTGCGAAACGTATTAGACTTAGACTTAGACTTAGACAAACTTTATTGATCCACAAGGGAAATTATTTGGATACAATAGCTCAAACATCACAATATAATAACAGAGTAACAAAAATAGATGGTATAGCAAAAAGATTAAGAGACAGGTGTCAAATGAGACATAATTATCAAAATGTATATGTACAAGTCAAAATAAAATAGAAATATAAGTAATAAAGTAATAAACTATATAGTCACAGCTATATACAAGAAACAAGAACGACCGTGCAAATACTATGCTGATCGACAGGGCATGAGGTAATCCGTTACTTGAGATTAACTTGTTGTACAGTTGTAGGGAGTATTATCTGTTACATAGGGGTGAGTTGTTGTACAACTGAATGGCGTATGGTATGAATGTAGTCCTGAATCTCTCACTGTTTGAGCGGAGCTGAAGGAGCCTGTTGGAGAATGAGCTCCTCTGTCCCTCTATAGTCTGGTGCAGTGGGTGAGCAGGAGTGTCCATGATGGAGAGCAGTTTGTTCAGTGACCTCCTGTCCCTCACTGTGACAAATGTCTCCAGCTCACAGCCGATCACGTAACCCGCTTTACGGATCCGCCCAATGTCTCTTTTACTGGTGCCGCTCCCCCAGCAGACCACAGTGAAGTACAGCGCGCTGGCCACCACAGACTGGTAGAAGATCTCCAGTAACTTGCTGCACACATTGAAAGACCTGAGCTTTCTCAGGAAGTAGAGTCTGCTCATGCTCTTCTTGTACACAGCATTACAGTTGTCCCTCCAGTCAAGTATTCGACCAAATAAACTCTGTCCAGTTGACAAATAAAATTTCTCCTTTTGCCATCATTTGTAAAAGGTGACCCTGAATGACATATAGTGAAGTAATGTTTCATTATCTGCTTCCACTTTTAAGGGGTGCAAAAAGTTTCAGATATAAGTCTAAAAAGTAACGGATCATCTATAAGAGCTTAGCCTTTGAGCTACAGATATTGAGGTAAGTGTTTGTATACAGATTCAGATTAGTGGATGTAATTAACTGTGTAGATGTGTTGCATATCATTAATAAAACATTAACAAATTATAACATGAGAGGTGAATCTGGGCTAGCCACATTTGAAGTCTTCCTCATGAGGCTTGTATATAAGTGATAAACAGAACCTTAGTCACATATTAACAAGTAATCAATAAATGTTTAACGTTTTCTTGACATGTCTTCTTGGACCTACAGCCTGCACATGGCCAGGGCATGTCCTAATCATTTACAAAAACTGTCTAAATGTTTTGTTCATGATTAGTTCATTGTCTAATACTGGATATAGACTTTCAGCCAATGTTATTGAGCACATAGCCTATATATGTATACATATCTTAAATAATGTTTCCTTGTCTTTCAGTTTGACCACACTTAATGATTTACAAGCTAATCTTAATGCAATAATAATGTAGCTATGAATTACTTTAAAACAGTATACAAACTATTTACAAATAATATTTTGAAGATTTTACAAAGTTTACAAATAATGCACAATTCATTTGAGGAAAGTAAACTTGTTCAGTTTGTTTTTGTTAAAGACTTAAATGTTTGTAAAACACGACTAGAAGCAGCCAATCACGAGTCTGGACGCTTTAGCGTGGGGCTGAGGCCAGGTGTCGGGGTTCAGTGTGTGTCGGACAGCGAGCAGAGAGACTGCAGAGAATAGTGCTCTTGTTTTGTGTTTTAGTTAGGACCCAGTTCGGGGCTATTTTTTTCCACCTTTGGTACTGTGTGCGTGATATCATAACGTAAGTAGATATTCTGTGTGTATAAGTTACGTTGTGCTTTTCCTTTGTTGTATTTAGACCTGTAATAGCCTAATTTGCATGCCTTGTGCTCCGAGAAACAGAGACTCTTATGTAGCGGCCGCCATTACGCGGCTCATAGCACTGTCTGATGTCTGTGGGTTTCGTATTACACGTGCATGTATAATACTTGTTGTAAATAATTGTTGTGATGTTTGCAGACTGTTATAGAGAGCTGCTCTGTATCAGAGCCTGTGTTGAAGGCAGCGCTCTGTCAGAGAGGCAGCGCGTTTCTGGTTACGACACCTCTTAAAGGCGCAGTACAGTTGGTAGGAAGACCTGTACCATGATAGCATAACTGATGCCAAAAGAACCCCAAAAAACTATTGTTCACTATTTTAAAAGTTTGTCTATTATTACCATGTGCATTATTATTGTATAGTTGATATAGTTTTTTAATATGCATTTTTATTCCTTTGTTTCCTGTAGAACCACACACTTCTGCCATTCCTGTGGATACCTAATAAATCACATCAGTTAAGACATCTGGCTGTTTCTTTTTGAGAGCACCCTGCAGCGGGTCAATACAGACAGCACATCCCTAGTGTATTTTTCAAAAGGTTTAAGCTTGTTTTTGCTAAAAGGTGTAAAGGTTTAATTATTATTAATTTCATCATTATGTAATCATTGACTAATTTTTTTCAAATGAGGAATGACATATATATAACATTATTATAGTATTTCTTACTCATTAACAAATATTTGTAAATGTTTTGTAAAATAATTAGTTCATTATTTACTATGTGTTACTAATGTTTTATAAGCGCCCGTTATTTTAAAGTGTTACCAATGACACATGGGGAGTTGTCACGCCTAGGTCAGCAGTAGAGGTAACAAATCAGAAGCCTACCGCTCCAGCTTTGAAAAGTAAGGTCGAGACAGAGATACCACACTTAACCACAGTCAGCCCTCAGTCTACCATTTTGTTTGATACTGTTTCTGTAGTTCGGGATTTGGCAGGTACGACAGCATTTCTTAAATGTCAGTGTCTGGTCTCATGGAGACAAAGTTTGAATGGATTAATAAATTGGGTAAAACTTTAGTGTGGTCTGGCCCTGAGTCACGGGGGTTTTCTAAGGGCTCGAGAAAATACATTTTATATAATGATCTGAAAATGGCTCCAACTGTGGGTGAATGAAGTCACCTTGATCATCCCGTGAAATATTTCTTATTTCACGGGATGATCAAGGTGACTTCATTTGTAAACACATACAGAGAAAGCATAAATTTGTGCCGAAGAGTAATAGTTGGTTACCGGGGTACAAAGCACGTAAAATAACCTTATTTGTGAACGATTTGGTCTCTGAATTGTTGCCTGAAAGCGCTCAAGAGCAATTACCTAATAAAACTGATCATAATGTTTTAAAGGTAATTCCTACTGTTTTAAGCCAACGGGTGACTACTCCGACTGTGAAAGTGGATAGTGTTACATTCGGTAGCATTAAGCTAAATAATGTATCTTTAATCACAACACCCACAACTATACTAAATAGGACCTCCACTACTACATCTGCTACTACGCCAATTACTACTTCTATCACTACATCAATAATTACAACATCCGTGACTATAATACCAATAATTACAACAACTAGAACTAAATCTGCGACTACGACACCAAGAGTTACAAAAGCGACAAGCAAATTGGCTATGACATCACATACTAAAGCACCAGAAAATAAGTTGAATACTACTTTGGCTAATATAGTGTTTACGGAGGCGATAACTAAGGTAATGGAACTTCCTATAAAACTTTCTACAGATAAGACAAGGACGGCTAGAACATTCATCTTCGGATGTAACTTCAAACATTATTTTGACAACTATACTTTATGCAAAATCTATTCTGACAGCTATACTTGATGCAAAAACTATGTGGCCAATTATGCTTAATGAGGGACCAGTGAATGTAACGCAGAAACCTAGTTCTGTAACTCGGTCACGACAGATAAGACTATGACGACGGCACCTGACACTCTGCCACTTGAGGAAAATGATTGGACTGACAGGGATGCGACACCAGAAGACATGTCAGAATCATTTCGGGCATTGTATAAGAGAGAAGCCAAGTGGAAAGCATTTGGGTTTGATTCCTCAGTATTGCATATTTCAGACCCTTTCGCCAGCAGGAACTTTTGGTTCCAGCAGTTAACACATGCTGTGAGAGCAACGGCTCATGAGGATGATCCGTGCATGGTTAGAATTCTGTCACCTAGTACCTTGAAATGGAAACTTCACCTCAACCTTTGAGTATTGAGTGGCAATCCATGGTTATGTCTTGGCTGTATTTCCACTAAGAAGCAAATCCAAAGGAGCGGATCTATATATCCAGATTATACAAGCCTACCTTTGAGTGTGCGTTGTTGGGGGCTTTTCCTTACATAAACTTGTTAGACCAAGGGGGGAAGTTAGCCGTACCTGAATCGATGGAAGTGAAACCAGCAAAAGAAGCACACTGTATATGCTCCAATGAAACCCGTGGGGGTTCAGGGGTGTTTTAATAATTTAGAGTCATACCACTGGAGAATTAGCCTGGGAGAAAAGTGGGGTATTGGTCTTTTTCCTTGGTATGGAGTCTGTATTTGTCTATTTGGCTATCACATATTTGAGATTTATCATATTTATATCATATCATATTTATATCATATTGATAGCATATTTATCACATATATCACATATTATATCACATATCACTTATTTGGCTGATCTCATAGATAATATAACATATACGCTAATGAGTTTTTGCTAATGAGACTATAAAGGGATTTAGTACTTTGACAAAAGTCACTGTCTAACTCTGCTGAAACGCTCTTGATTGATATGGCTCTTGATTATATTTTGGCTAAACAAGGTGGGCTGTATTTAGCTTTAAATTTAACTGGTGACACCTGCCATACCTTAATCCCTGATAGCTCTGATAATATGACTAATGTAATTGATGCTTTAAAGAAGATTAGAGAGGCATTTGGGCTGTCAGAAGGTTCAGGTTGGTCGGCCAATGCTTGGTTATGAGATAGATTTGGAGCTTTGGGAGCTATGATAGTTTGGGCTTTGTTGGGAGGACTTATCACATTATGCGTTATGTTTTGTTTTTCTACCATACTGTTGACCTTTGCTAAGGCGATGATATTAAGATGGGTTGGAGTTGTTATGCCGTCGGATCAAACACAGATGCCATTATTTCACAAAGATGACGTGCAGATTAGCGAAGAGAGAGTCAGAACAGAATTTGAATTATTTGATAAATACCTGACCTGACCAGACCTGATTGTAGTTGATTGGACTTTGCACCGAAATTTCTGACCATTTAAAGGTGCAAAGGGGGGATTACTTAAATTTCACATATTTTACATAATTTTCCATTTTATCACATTTATTTTCTTTTTGCTCATGTTATATATATATATATATATATATATATATATATATATATATACATATATATATATATATATATATATATATATATATATATATATATATATATATATATATATATATATATAGTTTATAATTTTCTTGTATTTCTTTTGTGTTTCTTTTGTGTTTTAAATGACCATATATTCAGACGATGTTTGTTTTTATGTTTGGTTATGTTACTTAAAATATGACTATTATACTATGCAGAATGGGACATCCCCTCCACTTAGTTAATAATAGAATGGTCGTCAGCAGCGGGACCCGTGAGAGAGTTTTTCAGTGATTAAGTAGTATGAATTGCTGCTACTGGTTTTTCGTTCTCACGTTTATAGCTAGGAGAAGCTAGGTAATTAAACTGATTTGTCGTTAATAGTGTGACTTTAGTCTCGAAGGGGGGAAATATGTAGTGCAGGGGTGCGCAATACGTCGATCGCGATCTACCAGTCGATCGCCAAGGTAGTGTGGGTACACTGTAAACCCAAATTTTCTTTTACATATAAAGTCAAGCTATTATTACTAATCTTTTCATTATTTTGCAAAAGGCGGGACCATTAAAAAAAGTGTGTAAACTATTTTAAACTAGTATTTGCTATACTAATAGCTCTGAGCGGAGACGACTCACACTTTCATGTTTTACCTGTGAGCGGTGGGGCTTGACCACGACTGAACGACTGGTGACCCCAAACAACATGTTTCCTCTGCTCTGACTGTTGGCTGCCGATCAGCGTGTGATGAAGTGGGGGGAATCAGCGTCAGCCTGGTATATTAACGCGTGGAAAGAGAAGAAATTTGGTTCTTGTTCCCGTGGGACTGAATAGTTGGTAACATTAGTTGACGCTTGAAGTGAACGTAAGGCTAACGTTAAGTTAACTAGCTGCTAATGTTAATGCTGTGGTAGCAATTGGTAACGTTAGCTCTGTTTTAGAGACCTGCATCGGGCGGGAATTCCCGTGGGACCCGCAGAAAAAACCCCTCAGGACCCTTTTCACGTTGCCTCGGCCGGGATCGGGCCGTTTTCATGTTGCATCGGGCGGGAGCGGGCGGTCAGGCTAAAACATGTCGCGGGTCCCGACCAGACTTCTTTCTTTTTTCACTTGTTGATTTGTCTGGAATTCAAAAGGATTGTGGGGAAAGACCTACAGAAGGAATTTTATTCTGCCCTTGATAACCACACTACTCGTCCTATGGAAATTTTTAAAGCTAAGAGAGGCAACGTGGGTGAACAGTTGGCACATCTTTTACAGCAAATGCAGGTAATACTTTGTACTTTGTTTTGTCTCTGTGTATGAGAGACTGTTTTTCTTTTAACTTATCATACAGTATCCATTTTCTGTTTTACAGTCACTGGATCCCACTGAAAAAAGGACAGTCGCACTAAGAGGGCTTCCTTACTTACTCGGAGACAATCCCACTGAATTCTTCAAATCTACCTTTGTAAGTATACATTTTGTCTGTAATGTGAAACTTTTAGAATGTGACATTTATTGTATAATTTGAACAAGCCAAAATTGACAAGTAGCCTATATTCAAAAACTTTGGATTATTCGTTAGGACAATAGAATAGAGATGTATTTACCTTGTCAACATGTTTCGGCTGCTATCTGCGAGCCGTCTTCAACAGTTGTCACTGGTGACAATTTGAAAACTTTCAAAGTTTTTGAATATAACAAAAGAAGACAAAATGAACATTGTAGAAGAAGTCGCCTATACATTAGAAGCTCCATGATCTTTATCTAAAGAAAAAGTCAGACTAATGTTGATTTTCAAATGTTTGTTCAAACATTTGAAAATGCTTGACCAAATAGTTATGATGTCAGCATAAATTGAATTTCATGCAATTCCTGTTTTGTCATTCTTATTGATAGTCTGTTGTAGTTCAGTAATTTGATTCTGTAATGTTTATACTTCTGGCAATCATTTTCTTTTTTTTGTTTATCTTTAGGATGGTGGTGAATCGTAAACAGAAAAAAGTTTAGTGTTTTATATCTTATTTAGCAGCTAGAAGTTTATTGTTTGCACTGCTGAGGTTCAGTTTGTAGCCACCATGATGAACACATTACACACACACACATTGAAAATACAAGCATAATTCACTGAAATGTGAACTAGCATTATTATGTTTACAGACTGAAAAATCTGTTGCACGTAAACCTTCCTGTTCGTTATTACTTTTTAAAACAGTTGTTATGTGCCATTATGCTAGTTAATAACTTTAGTCTCTAATCAATAAGGCTTCTGAAATTTAAAATTGTTCATGACAGGGATGCTCCTTATTAGGCAATTTACCTGTCGAAACCATTCCAGGTTTCCATTTTTCTCTTTTGACCAGATTAATGTAAATGTTTGGGGGGTTTTTCTACTAATTTGTGTACACTATACATGCTACCTCAATTAGTTCATCAGACATTATGCAAGTGTGTTTCCCTTTGTACAAGGTTTTAAAAGTTTAAATTTCACCTTGATTCTAAATGTTAGAAAAATGAACCCATTGTTGTAAAGGGTTAATTGCACAATTGTTTTGACATGGCACTTTACTCAGATTTTATATTACTGTTTAAAATTGTGAAATGTAAAAGCAAAAACAAATGCTGTTACAGGTTACAGGCAGAAGACTGCACTTTATTCAGGTTTAAGCATGTTACTATTGCATTATTTTGGCAATACATTTGTGAGAAAAAAAAAAAAATTGTAATTTTTTGTCAATTATTATCTAATGTAAAAAAAATAAAATAATAATAATTACAACTAATTAACATGATCAATAAATACCCATAAATAAGAAAAATAAATACTGATAAACATAAGCAATGATTACTGTAATACACGAGTAATGGCTAAGTTAATTACTTGTGAACATTAGTTTTAAAAAATTAAGGCCTACTCGAGACCGATCTTGGTCTCGAGATGAGTACGACCATATTTCATTACGGCCGGTGCCGTCGGCAATAAACTTGTACCGGTGTGCGGGACCGCACGGGGCTTCTCACTGCAGCCTGTGCGCTTGTCTGGAACCTGCGGACACTTGTACGCAACAGCGTGTACCAGCGTGTACCAACAGCGCAACACGCAACAGCGCAACATGCAACAGCGTGTACCAGCAGTGCAGGTTAAACTTATTAAAACATCCTACCTGTCCACTTTTGAGTTTAGGCACAATGCACTGGAAACGCATTACAAATCTTGGGGCTGTCCTGGCCACAGCATTGTGTTCTAAAGTGAGTTTACGCCTGAAATCATGTCCTTTTGACAGGAAAAGCCCCCACATAGTGTAGTTTGCACCTCCTGTTACTTCTAAGGCAGGATTACATAGTTAGTCAAAATGTGATTTGCAGGCGCTGAAAACGGCCAATGCTTGGTTATGAGCTTGATTTGGAGCTTTGGGAGCTATGATATTTTGGGCTTTGTTGGGAGGACTTATCACATTATGCGTTATGTTTTGTTTTTGTACCATACTGTTGACCTTTGCTAAGGCATATAGCAAATATTAAGATGGGTTGGAGTTGTTATGCCATCGGATCAAACACAGATGCCATTATTGCAGGAAGATGACTTGCCGATTAGCGAAGGGAGAGTCGGAACAGAATTTGAATTAGTTGGATGAATACCTGACCTGACCTGATTGTAATTGATTGGACTTTGCACCAAAATTTCTGACCATTTAAAGGTGTAATTTCAGTGCAAAGGGGGATTACTTAAATTTTCCATATTTTACATAATCTTACATTTTATCACATTTATTTTTGCTCATGTTAGTCATTATACTTTTATAAATATATTCATATACCTATATATTTTATAATTCACATTGTGATGTGAAACAAGTTTTTGATTGTATTTGCTTTTGCAAGATACTGGATGGTGTGTTCTGTTTCCAGGACAAATGGGGAACGATGTTGAAATGGACTATGGACATGGACAATGATTGATAATCGGAGCTAACCAAATAGCTTGGATGGACAGTGGATGGACAGATGGTGAATGAAAGTGCGGTCTTTGAATGTGTTTTATCAAGATATATCTTACTGTATTATATAGTTTATAATTTGTGTTTTAAATGAACCTATATGTTTATTCATACGATGTTTGTTTCTATGTTTGGTTATGTTACTGTTACACTCTGTAGAATGGGACATCCCTCCACTTAGTTAGGTCGCCAGCAGCGGACCCGTGAGAGAGTTTTTCAGTGATTAAGTAGTATGAATTTGGCAACAGATTTAGCTGCTACTGGTTTTTCGCTCTCACGGTTATAGCTAGGAGAAGCTAGGTAATTAAATTGATTTGACGTTAATAGTGTGACTTTAGTCTATCGCCAAGGTAGTGTGGGTAGATCGTAGCGTCGTAGTAGGCCTACTCGAGAACGGTCTTGGTCTTGAGATGAGTGCGACCATATTTCATTACGGCCGGTGCCGTCAGCAATAACTTGTACCGGTGTGCGGGACCGCACGGGGCTTCTTACCGCAGCCTGTGCGCTCGTCTGGAACCTGCGGACACTTCGCAGCACATCACCACACGTGTCCCCAGCGCGCACAGCTTGTACGCAACAGCGTGTACCCTTGAGTACCAGCATGTATCACAGTGCAGGTTAAACTTTTTAAAACATCCTAGCTGTCCATCTGCCTCACGTCAGCATGCCGCTCCTCGCCTTTTTGCGCTCTCGCTCCTCCCTCCATATAACTCACACACACACCCTTCTCAATGCACGCAGATTAGACGAGCAAGATGAAACGCGAAGCAAAAACTAATCTAAATTTATGTTGGCAAAAAACAGGCCTACAGCACAGAGCTGGCCTACCGCGACATGTGGTTGAAGTTTGCCTAATAAAAGTGCACAAATACATCTGTATTTGTCACGACGTGTGTTTGGTAAATGTGCAGACGCTGGTAAATACTACTGCAAAACCAGTAAGATAATGTAACTCCAGTTAAGAAGTTAAGAAGTGTGCTTGAGTCTGGATGTCAGCAGCTACTGTCTGGACCAGGGGTCGGCAACCCGCGGCTCCAGAGCCGCATGTGGCTCTTTCATCGTTCTGTCGTGGCTCCCTGTGACTTTGGAAAATAATAATGAGTATTTAATTACATTGCATTTTTATTTTAGTTTGTTTTTAAATGTAAATCTAAAATTGTAGATAATGGTAATCTTGTAACATTTAAATAAAACGTTTTAAATATTTTTGTCGCTCAAAACATGCGTCAAAGCCGCCGACGTGCGTCACCCCCACACACTGGCAGCCCGGACCTACATCAGCAGTATGATTTTCGGCCCAATGATGATAAATCCAAGAAAAGAAAAGTTTCTGAAGAAAACAGAACGCTTAATGCTACGTGGGCAGATTCATTTGCTTTCACGGCTGATGAGACTGGTACACGCGGTACACGCAATAAAATGATGACGGAACACAGAAGCAGACGCCTTTTTGGTTCGCTGCGGGTGGATAATTTAAGTTTGGATTTTTATTTCCTACGAGGAGGACTCAAATACTAAAGTGTTTATTGCAGCTTTGCGTACATTTGTTTACAGAAGTGAAACTTAAAACCACATGGCTAATTTGCATAAACTAGAAGCGCTGACTAAAGGGCAGGACTCAGTGGAATATGCGTGTTCTTTCTGTGACTGAGGGATGTTCTGCCTATGGTGAGTCTGTTCTGCGCTTCTATCGTGTTGGAGATGGTTCATGTTAAACTTTTCAGAGATTATACGTGTGCAGGTCGTACGTGTGCAGCGCAATTCTTTATTTCACTCATGCACTTTATTTATGTTGGCTACTGTTGTGATGAAAAGACTGAAAGGTGTAAATAATTCTCTTAAGACTCGCGCTTAAGAGCTGTAGTGCAGGATGGCGCGCTTGTTGTTCTCTGAGAGTTGTAGTTTTGCCTGTAGTTACCCTGGTTAGCGCTGGTTTAGAAGTCAAAAGGGTTTTGTGGCTCCGGGTGTTTTCTTTTCTGTGGGAGACGGTCCAAATGGCTCTTTGAGTATTTAAGGTTGCCGACCCCTGGTCTTGACTATGCATCCCTAGCTGATTCCAACCAATGCAAGTCAAGAGAGTAAGGTAATGAGAAAAAATGAAATTGCGCAATATGGGCTCATGCCGTTATGCAAGGTACATCAACATAAATTGTACATATAAAGAATTCTCAATATATTTATGAATAAATAAATGATTTGCATTTTTGTAGTAGGTAGATCATTTTTACTTGGTCATTTTATAAGTAGCTCGCATGCAGAAAAAGTGTGAGCACCCCTGATGTAGTGTCTGCTTTGCCTTTTGAACCATACAGCCCCTTTAAGTAAGTTATGAGGCCTCTGCATTCTGCCATGATGGCACGAGAGACCCCTAACTTTAATGTTAAGTCTGTATCTTGGACGTACAGAAGTAGTCAGATTACAGTGGGATATCCTATAGAAAGCTAGATAGATATGTGGGCAATGCTTTGTTCGAATGTGTTCTCCAAGGTCCGTTCTGCTTCGAGGCAGACGGACCTTGTGTCTGTAATTGTCTTATACTCTGGGTTTGTAATAAATAGGATTGACACTAGCAGAGCCTGGTTTTTGGATTCTTCCCATCACATCCCACCGGGGAGTGAAACCGAAGCAGCAACGGGTGAGAAACGACTCTTCAATAAAAAATTAAAACGGTTATAACTTTGGCAAAGAAGCAGATAGAACTAAGATTCTAAATGCATATTGTTCAGGTCCAAAAGCCCTACTTGCACAGCAAAAATGGCATTGATATCTCTTGTAGTTTTCCCACAATTTCACTGTTGAGTTTAGGCACAATGCATTAGAAACGCATGAAACATCCTGGGGTGTCCTGGCCACAGCATGGTATTGTAAAGCGAGCTCACGCCTGAAATCATGTCATTTTGACAGGACAAGTCCCCACATAGTGTAGTTTTCACATCCTGTTACTTCTAAGGCAGGATTGCATAGTTAGTCAAAATGTGATTTGCAGGCGCTGAGAAGGCGTTTGCCGCAATAAAAAATTAAAACGCTTATAACTTTGGCAAAGAAGCAGATAGAACCAAGATTCTAAATGCATATTGTTCAGGTCCAAAAGCCCTACTTGCACAGCAGAAATGGCATTGATATCTCTTGTAGTTTTGCCACAATTTCACTGTTGAGTTTAGGCACAATGCATTAGAAACGCATGAAACATCCTGGGGTGTCCTGGCCACAGCATGGTATTGTAAAGCGAGCTCACGCCTGAAATCATGTCATTTTGACAGGACAAGTCCCCACATAGTGTAGTTTGCACCTCCTGTTACTTCTAAGGCAGGATTGCATAGTTAGTCAAAATGTGATTTGCAGGCGCTGAAAAGGCGTTTGCCTCAATAAAAAATTAAAATACTTATAACTTTGGCAAAGAAGCAGATAGAACCAAGATTCCAAATGCATATTGTTCAGGTCCAAAAGCCCTATTTGCACAGCAGAAATGGCATTGATATCTCTTGTAGTTTTCCCACAATTTCACTGTTGAGTTTAGGCACAATGAGGAGCTGTCCTGGCCTCAGCGTTGTATTGTAAAGCGAGCTCACGCCTGAAATCATGTCATTTTGACAGGACAAGTCCCCACATAGTGTAGTTTTCACATCCTGTTACTTCTAAGGCAGGATTGCATAGTTAGTCAAAATGTGATTTGCAGGCGCTGAAAAGGCGTTTGCCGCAATAAAAAATTAAAATGCTTATAACTTTGGCAAAGAAGCAGATAGAACCAAGATTCCAAATGCATATTGTTCAGGTCCAAAAGCCCTATTAGCACAGCAAAAATGGCATTGATATCTCTTGTAGTTTTCCCACAATTTCACTGTTGAGTTTAGGCACAATGCATTAGAAACGCATGAAACATCCTGGGGTGTCCTGGCCACAGCATGGTATTGTAAAGCGAGCTCACGCCTGAAATCATGTCATTTTGACAGGACAAGTCCCCACATAGTGTAGTTTGCACCTCCTGTTACTTCTAAGGCAGGATTGCATAGTTGGTGAAAATGTGATTTGCAGGTGCTGAAAAGGCGTTTGCCGCAATAAAAAATTAAAACGCTTATAACTTTGGCAAAGAAGCAGATAGAACCAAGATTCTAAATGCATATTGTTCAGGTCCAAACGCCCTACTTGCACAGCAGAAATGGCATTGATATCTCTTGTAGTTTTCCCACAATTACACTGTTGAGTTTAGGCACAATGAGGAGCTGTCCTGGCCACAGCGTTGTATTGTAAAGCGAGCTCACGCCTGAAATCATGTAATTTTGACAGGACAAGTCCCCACATAGTGTAGTTTTCACATCCTGTTATTTCTAAGGCAGGATTGCATAGTTAGTCAAAATGTGATTTGCAGGCGCTGAGAAGGCGTTTGCCGCAATAAAAAATTAAAACGCTTATAACTTTGGCAAAGAAGCAGATAGAACCAAGATTCTAAATGCATATTGTTCAGGTCCAAAAGCCCTACTTGCACAGCAAAAATGGCATTGATATCTCTTGTAGTTTTCCCACAATTTCACTGTTGAGTTTAGGCACAATGCATTAGAAACGCATGAAACATCCTGGGGTGTCCTGGCCACAGCATGGTATTGTAAAGCGAGCTCACGCCTGAAATCATGTAATTTTGACAGGACAAGTCCCCACATAGTGTAGTTTGCACCTCCTGTTACTTCTAAGGCAGGATTGCATAGTTGGTCAAAATGTGATTTGCAGGCGCTGAAAAGGCGTTTGCCGCAATAAAAAATTAAAACGCTTATAACTTTGGCAAAGAAGCAGATAGAACCAAGATTCTAAATGCATATTGTTCAGGTCCAAAAGCCCTACTTGCACAGCAGAAATGGCATTGATATCTCTTGTAGTTTTCCCACAATTTCACTGTTGAGTTTAGGCACAATGAGGAGCTGTCCTGGCCACAGCGTTGTATTGTAAAGCGAGCTCACGCCTGAAATCATGTCATTTTGACAGGACAAGTCCCCACATAGTGTAGTTTTCACATCCTGTTACTTCTAAGGCAGGATTGCATAGTTAGTCAAAATGTGATTTGCAGGCGCTGAAAAGGCGTTTGCCGCAATAAAAAATTAAAATGCTTATAACTTTGGCAAAGAAGCAGATAGAACCAAGATTCTAAATGCATATTGTTCAGGTCCAAAAGCCCTACTTGCACAGCAGAAATGGCATTGATATCTCTTGTAGTTTTCCCACAATTTCACTGTTGAGTTTAGGCACAATGAGGAGCTGTCCTGGCCACAGCGTTGTATTGTAAAGCGAGCTCACGCCTGAAATCATGTCATTTTGACAGGACAAGTCCCCACATAGTGTAGTTTTCACATCCTGTTACTTCTAAGGCAGGATTGCATAGTTAGTCAAAATGTGATTTGCAGGCGCTGAGAAGGCGTTTGCCGCAATAAAAAATTAAAACGCTTATAACTTTGGCAAAGAAGCAGATAGAACCCAGATTCTAAATGCATATTGTTCAGGTCCAAAAGCCCTACTTGTACAGCAAAAATGGCATTGATATCTCTTGTAGTTTTCCCACAATTTCACTGTTGAGTTTAGGCACAATGCATTAGAAACGCATGAAACATCCTGGGGTGTCCTGGCCACAGCATGGTATTGTAAAGCGAGCTCACGCCTGAAATCATGTCATTTTGACAGGACAAGTCCCCACATAGTGTAGTTTGCACCTCCTGTTACTTCTAAGGCAGGATTGCATAGTTGGTCAAAATGTGATTTGCAGTTGTTGAAAAGGCGTTTGCCGCAATAAAAAATTAAAACGCTTATAACTTTGGCAAAGAAGCAGATAGAACCAAGATTCTAAATGCATATTGTTCAGGTCCAAAAGCCCTACTTGCACAGCAGAAATGGCATTGATATCTCTTGTAGTTTTCCCACAATTACACTGTTGAGTTTAGGCACAATGAGGAGCTGTCCTGGCCACAGCGTTGTATTGTAAAGCGAGCTCACGCCTGAAATCATGTCATTTTGACAGGACAAGTCCCCACATAGTGTAGTTTTCACATCCTGTTACTTCTAAGGCAGGATTGCATAGTTAGTCAAAATGTGATTTGCAGGCGCTGAAAAGGCGTTTGCCGCAATAAAAAATTAAAATGCTTATAACTTTGGCAAAGAAGCAGATAGAACCAAGATTCCAAATGCATATTGTTCAGGTCCAAAAGCCCTATTAGCACAGCAAAAATGGCATTGATATCTCTTGTAGTTTTCCCACAATTTCACTGTTGAGTTTAGGCACAATGCATTAGAAACGCATGAAACATCCTGGGGTGTCCTGGCCACAGCATGGTATTGTAAAGCGAGCTCACGCCTGAAATCATGTCATTTTGACAGGACAAGTCCCCACATAGTGTAGTTTGCACCTCCTGTTACTTCTAAGGCAGGATTGCATAGTTGGTCAAAATGTGATTTGCAGGTGCTGAAAAGGCGTTTGCCGCAATAAAAAATTAAAACGCTTATAACTTTGGCAAAGAAGCAGATAGAACCAAGATTCTAAATGCATATTGTTCAGGTCCAAAAGCCCTACTTGCACAGCAGAAATGGCATTGATATCTCTTGTAGTTTTCCCACAATTTCACTGTTGAGTTTAGGCACAATGCATTAGAAACGCATGAAACATCCTGGGGTGTCCTGGCCACAGCATGGTATTGTAAAGCGAGCTCACGCCTGAAATCATGTCATTTTGACAGGACAAGTCCCCACATAGTGTAGTTTTCACGTCCTGTTACTTCTAAGGCAGGATTGCATAGTTAGTCAAAATGTGATTTGCAGGCGCTGAGAAGGCGTTTGCCGCAATAAAAAATTAAAACGCTTATAACTTTGGCAAAGAAGCAGATAGAACCTAGATTCTAAATGCATATTGTTCAGGTCCAAAAGCCCTACTTGTACAGCAAAAATGGCATTGATATCTCTTGTAGTTTTGCCACAATTTCACTGTTGAGTTTAGGCACACTGCATTAGAAACGCATGAAACATCCTGGGGTGTCCTGGCCACAGCATGGTATTGTAAAGCGAGCTCACGCCTGAAATCATGTCATTTTGACAGGACAAGTCCCCACATAGTGTAGTTTGCACCTCCTGTTACTTCTAAGGCAGGATTGCATAGTTAGTCAAAATGTGATTTGCAGGCGCTGAAAAGGCGTTTGCCTCAATAAAAAATTAAAATGCTTATAACTTTGGCAAAGATGCAGATAGAACCAAGATTCCAAATGCATATTGTTCAGGTCCAAAAGCCCTATTTGCACAGCAGAAATGGCATTGATATCTCTTGTAGTTTTCCCACAATTTCACTGTTGAGTTTAGGCACAATGAGGAGCTGTCCTGGCCTCAGCGTTGTATTGTAAAGCGAGCTCACGCCTGAAATCATGTCATTTTGACAGGACAAGTCCCCACATAGTGTAGTTTTCACGTCCTGTTACTTCTAAGGCAGGATTGCATAGTTAGTCAAAATGTGATTTGCAGGCGCTGAGAAGGCGTTTGCCGCAATAAAAAATTAAAACGCTTATAACTTTGGCAAAGAAGCAGATAGAACCAAGATTCTAAATGCATATTGTTCAGGTCCAAAAGCCCTACTTGCACAGCAGAAATGGCATTGATATCTCTTGTAGTTTTCCCACAATTTCACTGTTGAGTTTAGGCACAATGCATTAGAAACGCATGAAACATCCTGGGGTGTCCTGGCCACAGCATGGTATTGTAAAGCGAGCTCACGCCTGAAATCATGTCATTTTGACAGGACAAGTCCCCACATAGTGTAGTTTTCACATCCTGTTACTTCTAAGGCAGGATTGCATAGTTAGTCAAAATGTGATTTGCAGGCGCTGAGAAGGCGTTTGCCGCAATAAAAAATTAAAACGCTTATAACTTTGGCAAAGAAGCAGATAGAACCAAGATTCTAAATGCATATTGTTCAGGTCCAAAAGCCCTACTTGCACAGCAAAAATGGCATTGATATCTCTTGTAGTTTTCCCACAATTTCACTGTTGAGTTTAGGCACAATGCATTAGAAACGCATGAAACATCCTGGGGTGTCCTGGCCACAGCATGGTATTGTAAAGCGAGCTCACGCCTGAAATCATGTAATTTTGACAGGACAAGTCCCCACATAGTGTAGTTTGCACCTCCTGTTACTTCTAAGGCAGGATTGCATAGTTGGTCAAAATGTGATTTGCAGACGCTGAAAAGGCGTTTGCCGCAATAAAAAATTAAAACGCTTATAACTTTGGCAAAGAAGCAGATAGAACCAAGATTCTAAATGCATATTGTTCAGGTCCAAAAGCCCTACTTGCACAGCAAAAATGGCATTGATATCTCTTGTAGTTTTCCCACAATTTCACTGTTGAGTTTAGGCACAATGAGGAGCTGTCCTGGCCACAGCGTTGTATTGTAAAGCGAGCTCACGCCTGAAATCATGTCATTTTGACAGGACAAGTCCCCACATAGTGTAGTTTTCACATCCTGTTACTTCTAAGGCAGGATTGCATAGTTAGTCAAAATGTGATTTGCAGGCGCTGAAAAGGCGTTTGCCGCAATAAAAAATAAAATGCTTATAACTTTGGCAAAGAAGCAGATAGAACCAAGATTCCAAATACATATTGTTCAGGTCCAAAAGCCCTACTTGCACAGCAAAAATGGCATTGATATCTCTTGTAGTTTTCCCACAATTTCACTGTTGAGTTTAGGCACAATGAGGAGCTGTCCTGGCCACAGCGTTGTATTGTAAAGCGAGCTCACGCCTGAAATCATGTCATTTTGACAGGACAAGTCCCCACATAGTGTAGTTTTCACATCCTGTTACTTCTAAGGCAGGATTGCATAGTTAGTCAAAATGTGATTTGCAGGCGCTGAAAAGGCGTTTGCCGCAATAAAAAATTAAAATGCTTATAACTTTGGCAAAGAAGCAGATAGAACCAAGATTCCAAATGCATATTGTTCAGGTCCAAAAGCCCTATTAGCACAGCAAAAATGGCATTGATATCTCTTGTAGTTTTCCCACAATTTCACTGTTGAGTTTAGGCACAATGCATTAGAAACGCATGAAACATCCTGGGGTGTCCTGGCCACAGCGTTGTATTGTAAAGCGAGCTCACGCCTGAAATCATGTCATTTTGACAGGACAAGTCCCCACATAGTGTAGTTTGCACCTCCTGTTACTTCTAAGGCAGGATTGCATAGTTAGTCAAAATGTGATTTGCAGGCGCTGAGAAGGCGTTTGCCGCAATAAAAAATTAAAACGCTTATAACTTTGGCAAAGAAGCAGATAGAACCAAGATTCTAAATGCATATTGTTCAGGTCCAAAAGCCCTACTTGCACAGCAGAAATGGCATTGATATCTCTTGTAGTTTTCCCACAATTTCACTGTTGAGTTTAGGCACAATGCATTAGAAACGCATGAAACATCCTGGGGTGTCCTGGCCACAGCATGGTATTGTAAAGCGAGCTCACGCCTGAAATCATGTCATTTTGACAGGACAAGTCCCCACATAGTGTAGTTTTCACATCCTGTTACTTCTAAGGCAGGATTGCATAGTTAGTCAAAATGTGATTTGCAGGCGCTGAGAAGGCGTTTGCCGCAATAAAAAATTAAAACGCTTATAACTTTGGCAAAGAAGCAGATAGAACCAAGATTCTAAATGCATATTGTTCAGGTCCAAAAGCCCTACTTGCACAGCAAAAATGGCATTGATATCTCTTGTAGTTTTCCCACAATTTCACTGTTGAGTTTAGGCACAATGAGGAGCTGTCCTGGCCACAGCGTTGTATTGTAAAGCGAGCTCACGCCTGAAATCATGTCATTTTGACAGGACAAGTCCCCACATAGTGTAGTTTGCACCTCCTGTTACTTCTAAGGCAGGATTGCATAGTTAGTCAAAATGTGATTTGCAGGCGCTGAAAAGGCGTTTGCCTCAATAAAAAATTAAAATGCTTATAACTTTGGCAAAGATGCAGATAGAACCCAGATTCTAAATGCATATTGTTCAGGTCCAAAAGCCCTACTTGTACAGCAAAAATGGCATTGATATCTCTTGTAGTTTTCCCACAATTTCACTGTTGAGTTTAGGCACAATGCATTAGAAACGCATGAAACATCCTGGGGTGTCCTGGCCACAGCATGGTATTGTAAAGCGAGCTCACGCCTGAAATCATGTCATTTTGACAGGACAAGTCCCCACATAGTGTAGTTTGCACCTCCTGTTACTTCTAAGGCAGGATTGCATAGTTGGTCAAAATGTGATTTGCAGTTGTTGAAAAGGCGTTTGCCGCAATAAAAAATTAAAACGCTTATAACTTTGGCAAAGAAGCAGATAGAACCAAGATTCTAAATGCATATTGTTCAGGTCCAAAAGCCCTACTTGCACAGCAGAAATGGCATTGATATCTCTTGTAGTTTTCCCACAATTACACTGTTGAGTTTAGGCACAATGAGGAGCTGTCCTGGCCACAGCGTTGTATTGTAAAGCGAGCTCACGCCTGAAATCATGTCATTTTGACAGGACAAGTCCCCACATAGTGTAGTTTTCACATCCTGTTACTTCTAAGGCAGGATTGCATAGTTAGTCAAAATGTGATTTGCAGGCGCTGAAAAGGCGTTTGCCGCAATAAAAAATTAAAATGCTTATAACTTTGGCAAAGAAGCAGATAGAACCAAGATTCCAAATGCATATTGTTCAGGTCCAAAAGCCCTATTAGCACAGCAAAAATGGCATTGATATCTCTTGTAGTTTTCCCACAATTTCACTGTTGAGTTTAGGCACAATGCATTAGAAACGCATGAAACATCCTGGGGTGTCCTGGCCACAGCATGGTATTGTAAAGCGAGCTCACGCCTGAAATCATGTCATTTTGACAGGACAAGTCCCCACATAGTGTAGTTTGCACCTCCTGTTACTTCTAAGGCAGGATTGCATAGTTGGTCAAAATGTGATTTGCAGGTGCTGAAAAGGCGTTTGCCGCAATAAAAAATTAAAACGCTTATAACTTTGGCAAAGAAGCAGATAGAACCAAGATTCTAAATGCATATTGTTCAGGTCCAAAAGCCCTACTTGCACAGCAGAAATGGCATTGATATCTCTTGTAGTTTTCCCACAATTTCACTGTTGAGTTTAGGCACAATGAGGAGCTGTCCTGGCCACAGCGTTGTATTGTAAAGCGAGCTCACGCCTGAAGTCATGTCATTTTGACAGGACAAGTCCCCACATAGTGTAGTTTTCACATCCTGTTACTTCTAAGGCAGGATTGCATAGTTAGTCAAAATGTGATTTGCAGGCGCTGAGAAGGCGTTTGCCGCAATAAAAAATTAAAACGCTTATAACTTTGGCAAAGAAGCAGATAGAACCAAGATTCTAAATGCATATTGTTCAGGTCCAAAAGCCCTACTTGCACAGCAGAAATGGCATTGATATCTCTTGTAGTTTTCCCACAATTTCACTGTTGAGTTTAGGCACAATGCATTAGAAACGCATGAAACATCCTGGGGTGTCCTGGCCACAGCATGGTATTGTAAAGCGAGCTCACGCCTGAAATCATGTCATTTTGACAGGACAAGTCCCCACATAGTGTAGTTTTCACGTCCTGTTACTTCTAAGGCAGGATTGCATAGTTAGTCAAAATGTGATTTGCAGGCGCTGAGAAGGCGTTTGCCGCAATAAAAAATTAAAACGCTTATAACTTTGGCAAAGAAGCAGATAGAACCTAGATTCTAAATGCATATTGTTCAGGTCCAAAAGCCCTACTTGTACAGCAAAAATGGCATTGATATCTCTTGTAGTTTTCCCACAATTTCACTGTTGAGTTTAGGCACACTGCATTAGAAACGCATGAAACATCCTGGGGTGTCCTGGCCACAGCATGGTATTGTAAAGCGAGCTCACGCCTGAAATCATGTCATTTTGACAGGACAAGTCCCCACATAGTGTAGTTTGCACCTCCTGTTACTTCTAAGGCAGGATTGCATAGTTAGTCAAAATGTGATTTGCAGGCGCTGAAAAGGCGTTTGCCTCAATAAAAAATTAAAATGCTTATAACTTTGGCAAAGATGCAGATAGAACCAAGATTCCAAATGCATATTGTTCAGGTCCAAAAGCCCTATTTGCACAGCAGAAATGGCATTGATATCTCTTGTAGTTTTCCCACAATTTCACTGTTGAGTTTAGGCACAATGAGGAGCTGTCCTGGCCTCAGCGTTGTATTGTAAAGCGAGCTCACGCCTGAAATCATGTCATTTTGACAGGACAAGTCCCCACATAGTGTAGTTTTCACGTCCTGTTACTTCTAAGGCAGGATTGCATAGTTAGTCAAAATGTGATTTGCAGGCGCTGAGAAGGCGTTTGCCGCAATAAAAAATTAAAACGCTTATAACTTTGGCAAAGAAGCAGATAGAACCAAGATTCTAAATGCATATTGTTCAGGTCCAAAAGCCCTACTTGCACAGCAGAAATGGCATTGATATCTCTTGTAGTTTTCCCACAATTTCACTGTTGAGTTTAGGCACAATGCATTAGAAACGCATGAAACATCCTGGGGTGTCCTGGCCACAGCATGGTATTGTAAAGCGAGCTCACGCCTGAAATCATGTCATTTTGACAGGACAAGTCCCCACATAGTGTAGTTTTCACATCCTGTTACTTCTAAGGCAGGATTGCATAGTTAGTCAAAATGTGATTTGCAGGCGCTGAGAAGGCGTTTGCCGCAATAAAAAATTAAAACGCTTATAACTTTGGCAAAGAAGCAGATAGAACCAAGATTCTAAATGCATATTGTTCAGGTCCAAAAGCCCTACTTGCACAGCAAAAATGGCATTGATATCTCTTGTAGTTTTCCCACAATTTCACTGTTGAGTTTAGGCACAATGCATTAGAAACGCATGAAACATCCTGGGGTGTCCTGGCCACAGCATGGTATTGTAAAGCGAGCTCACGCCTGAAATCATGTAATTTTGACAGGACAAGTCCCCACATAGTGTAGTTTGCACCTCCTGTTACTTCTAAGGCAGGATTGCATAGTTGGTCAAAATGTGATTTGCAGACGCTGAAAAGGCGTTTGCCGCAATAAAAAATTAAAACGCTTATAACTTTGGCAAAGAAGCAGATAGAACCAAGATTCTAAATGCATATTGTTCAGGTCCAAAAGCCCTACTTGCACAGCAAAAATGGCATTGATATCTCTTGTAGTTTTCCCACAATTTCACTGTTGAGTTTAGGCACAATGAGGAGCTGTCCTGGCCACAGCGTTGTATTGTAAAGCGAGCTCACGCCTGAAATCATGTCATTTTGACAGGACAAGTCCCCACATAGTGTAGTTTTCACATCCTGTTACTTCTAAGGCAGGATTGCATAGTTAGTCAAAATGTGATTTGCAGGCGCTGAAAAGGCGTTTGCCGCAATAAAAAATAAAATGCTTATAACTTTGGCAAAGAAGCAGATAGAACCAAGATTCCAAATACATATTGTTCAGGTCCAAAAGCCCTACTTGCACAGCAAAAATGGCATTGATATCTCTTGTAGTTTTCCCACAATTTCACTGTTGAGTTTAGGCACAATGAGGAGCTGTCCTGGCCACAGCGTTGTATTGTAAAGCGAGCTCACGCCTGAAATCATGTCATTTTGACAGGACAAGTCCCCACATAGTGTAGTTTTCACATCCTGTTACTTCTAAGGCAGGATTGCATAGTTAGTCAAAATGTGATTTGCAGGCGCTGAAAAGGCGTTTGCCGCAATAAAAAATTAAAATGCTTATAACTTTGGCAAAGAAGCAGATAGAACCAAGATTCCAAATGCATATTGTTCAGGTCCAAAAGCCCTATTAGCACAGCAAAAATGGCATTGATATCTCTTGTAGTTTTCCCACAATTTCACTGTTGAGTTTAGGCACAATGCATTAGAAACGCATGAAACATCCTGGGGTGTCCTGGCCACAGCGTTGTATTGTAAAGCGAGCTCACGCCTGAAATCATGTCATTTTGACAGGACAAGTCCCCACATAGTGTAGTTTTCACATCCTGTTACTTCTAAGGCAGGATTGCATAGTTAGTCAAAATGTGATTTGCAGGCGCTGAGAAGGCGTTTGCCGCAATAAAAAATTAAAACGCTTATAACTTTGGCAAAGAAGCAGATAGAACCAAGATTCTAAATGCATATTGTTCAGGTCCAAAAGCCCTACTTGTACAGCAAAAATGGCATTGATATCTCTTGTAGTTTTCCCACAATTTCACTGTTGAGTTTAGGCACACTGCATTAGAAACGCATGAAACATCCTGGGGTGTCCTGGCCACAGCATGGTATTGTAAAGCGAGCTCACGCCTGAAATCATGTCATTTTGACAGGACAAGTCCCCACATAGTGTAGTTTGCACCTCCTGTTACTTCTAAGGCAGGATTGCATAGTTAGTCAAAATGTGATTTGCAGGCGCTGAGAAGGCGTTTGCCGCAATAAAAAATTAAAACGCTTATAACTTTGGCAAAGAAGCAGATAGAACCAAGATTCTAAATGCATATTGTTCAGGTCCAAAAGCCCTACTTGCACAGCAGAAATGGCATTGATATCTCTTGTAGTTTTCCCACAATTTCACTGTTGAGTTTAGGCACAATGCATTAGAAACGCATGAAACATCCTGGGGTGTCCTGGCCACAGCATGGTATTGTAAAGCGAGCTCACGCCTGAAATCATGTCATTTTGACAGGACAAGTCCCCACATAGTGTAGTTTTCACATCCTGTTACTTCTAAGGCAGGATTGCATAGTTAGTCAAAATGTGATTTGCAGGCGCTGAGAAGGCGTTTGCCGCAATAAAAAATTAAAACGCTTATAACTTTGGCAAAGAAGCAGATAGAACCAAGATTCTAAATGCATATTGTTCAGGTCCAAAAGCCCTACTTGCACAGCAAAAATGGCATTGATATCTCTTGTAGTTTTCCCACAATTTCACTGTTGAGTTTAGGCACAATGCATTAGAAACGCATGAAACATCCTGGGGTGTCCTGGCCACAGCATGGTATTGTAAAGCGAGCTCACGCCTGAAATCATGTAATTTTGACAGGACAAGTCCCCACATAGTGTAGTTTGCACCTCCTGTTACTTCTAAGGCAGGATTGCATAGTTGGTCAAAATGTGATTTGCAGACGCTGAAAAGGCGTTTGCCGCAATAAAAAATTAAAACGCTTATAACTTTGGCAAAGAAGCAGATAGAACCAAGATTCTAAATGCATATTGTTCAGGTCCAAAAGCCCTACTTGCACAGCAAAAATGGCATTGATATCTCTTGTAGTTTTCCCACAATTTCACTGTTGAGTTTAGGCACAATGAGGAGCTGTCCTGGCCACAGCGTTGTATTGTAAAGCGAGCTCACGCCTGAAATCATGTCATTTTGACAGGACAAGTCCCCACATAGTGTAGTTTTCACATCCTGTTACTTCTAAGGCAGGATTGCATAGTTAGTCAAAATGTGATTTGCAGGCGCTGAAAAGGCGTTTGCCGCAATAAAAAATAAAATGCTTATAACTTTGGCAAAGAAGCAGATAGAACCAAGATTCCAAATACATATTGTTCAGGTCCAAAAGCCCTACTTGCACAGCAAAAATGGCATTGATATCTCTTGTAGTTTTCCCACAATTTCACTGTTGAGTTTAGGCACAATGAGGAGCTGTCCTGGCCACAGCGTTGTATTGTAAAGCGAGCTCACGCCTGAAATCATGTCATTTTGACAGGACAAGTCCCCACATAGTGTAGTTTTCACATCCTGTTACTTCTAAGGCAGGATTGCATAGTTAGTCAAAATGTGATTTGCAGGCGCTGAAAAGGCGTTTGCCGCAATAAAAAATTAAAATGCTTATAACTTTGGCAAAGAAGCAGATAGAACCAAGATTCCAAATGCATATTGTTCAGGTCCAAAAGCCCTATTAGCACAGCAAAAATGGCATTGATATCTCTTGTAGTTTTCCCACAATTTCACTGTTGAGTTTAGGCACAATGCATTAGAAACGCATGAAACATCCTGGGGTGTCCTGGCCACAGCGTTGTATTGTAAAGCGAGCTCACGCCTGAAATCATGTCATTTTGACAGGACAAGTCCCCACATAGTGTAGTTTTCACATCCTGTTACTTCTAAGGCAGGATTGCATAGTTAGTCAAAATGTGATTTGCAGGCGCTGAGAAGGCGTTTGCCGCAATAAAAAATTAAAACGCTTATAACTTTGGCAAAGAAGCAGATAGAACCAAGATTCTAAATGCATATTGTTCAGGTCCAAAAGCCCTACTTGTACAGCAAAAATGGCATTGATATCTCTTGTAGTTTTCCCACAATTTCACTGTTGAGTTTAGGCACACTGCATTAGAAACGCATGAAACATCCTGGGGTGTCCTGGCCACAGCATGGTATTGTAAAGCGAGCTCACGCCTGAAATCATGTCATTTTGACAGGACAAGTCCCCACATAGTGTAGTTTGCACCTCCTGTTACTTCTAAGGCAGGATTGCATAGTTAGTCAAAATGTGATTTGCAGGCGCTGAGAAGGCGTTTGCCGCAATAAAAAATTAAAACGCTTATAACTTTGGCAAAGAAGCAGATAGAACCAAGATTCTAAATGCATATTGTTCAGGTCCAAAAGCCCTACTTGCACAGCAGAAATGGCATTGATATCTCTTGTAGTTTTCCCACAATTTCACTGTTGAGTTTAGGCACAATGAGGAGCTGTCCTGGCCACAGCGTTGTATTGTAAAGCGAGCTCACGCCTGAAGTCATGTCATTTTGACAGGACAAGTCCCCACATAGTGTAGTTTTCACATCCTGTTACTTCTAAGGCAGGATTGCATAGTTAGTCAAAATGTGATTTGCAGGCGCTGAGAAGGCGTTTGCCGCAATAAAAAATTAAAACGCTTATAACTTTGGCAAAGAAGCAGATAGAACCAAGATTCTAAATGCATATTGTTCAGGTCCAAAAGCCCTACTTGCACAGCAGAAATGGCATTGATATCTCTTGTAGTTTTCCCACAATTTCACTGTTGAGTTTAGGCACAATGAGGAGCTGTCCTGGCCACAGCATGGTATTGTAAAGCGAGCTCACGCCTGAAATCATGTCATTTTGACAGGACAAGTCCCCACATAGTGTAGTTTGCACCTCCTGTTACTTCTAAGGCAGGATTGCATATTTAGTCAAAATGTGATTTGCAGGCGCTGAAAAGGCGTTTGCCTCAATAAAAAATTAAAATGCTTATAACTTTGGCAAAGAAGCAGATAGAACCAAGATTCCAAATGCATATTGTTCAGGTCCAAAAGCCCTACTTGCACAGCAGAAATGGCATTGATATCTCTTGTAGTTTTCCCACAATTACACTGTTGAGTTTAGGCACAATGAGGAGCTGTCCTGGCCACAGCATGGTATTGTAAAGCGAGCTCACGCCTGAAATCATGTCATTTTGACAGGACAAGTCCCCACATAGTGTAGTTTTCACATCCTGTTACTTCTAAGGCAGGATTGCATAGTTAGTCAAAATGTGATTTGCAGGCGCTGAGAAGGCGTTTGCCGCAATAAAAAATTAAAACGCTTATAACTTTGGCAAAGAAGCAGATAGAACCAAGATTCTAAATGCATATTGTTCAGGTCCAAAAGCCCTACTTGCACAGCAAAAATGGCATTGATATCTCTTGTAGTTTTCCCACAATTTCACTGTTGAGTTTAGGCACAATGCATTAGAAACGCATGAAACATCCTGGGGTGTCCTGGCCACAGCATGGTATTGTACAGCGAGCTCACGCCTGAAATCATGTAATTTTGACAGGACAAGTCCCCACATAGTGTAGTTTGCACCTCCTGTTACTTCTAAGGCAGGATTGCATAGTTGGTCAAAATGTGATTTGCAGACGCTGAAAAGGCGTTTGCCGCAATAAAAAATTAAAACGCTTATAACTTTGGCAAAGAAGCAGATAGAACCAAGATTCTAAATGCATATTGTTCAGGTCCAAAAGCCCTACTTGCACAGCAAAAATGGCATTGATATCTCTAGTAGTTTTCCCACAATTTCACTGTTGAGTTTAGGCACAATGAGGAGCTGTCCTGGCCACAGCGTTGTATTGTAAAGCGAGCTCACGCCTGAAATCATGTCATTTTGACAGGACAAGTCCCCACATAGTGTAGTTTTCACATCCTGTTACTTCTAAGGCAGGATTGCATAGTTAGTCAAAATGTGATTTGCAGGCGCTGAGAAGGCGTTTGCCGCAATAAAAAATTAAAACGCTTATAACTTTGGCAAAGAAGCAGATAGAACCAAGATTCTAAATGCATATTGTTCAGGTCCAAAAGCCCTACTTGCACAGCAAAAATGGCATTGATATCTCTTGTAGTTTTCCCACAATTTCACTGTTGAGTTTATGCACAATGAGGAGCTGTCCTGGCCACAGCGTTGTATTGTAAAGCGAGCTCACGCCTGAAATCATGTAATTTTGACAGGACAAGTCCCCACATAGTGTAGTTTTCACATCCTGTTACTTCTAAGGCAGGATTGCATAGTTAGTCAAAATGTGATTTGCAGGCGCTGAAAAGGCGTTTGCCGCAATAAAAAATAAAATGCTTATAACTTTGGCAAAGAAGCAGATAGAACCAAGATTCCAAATACATATTGTTCAGGTCCAAAAGCCCTACTTGCACAGCAAAAATGGCATTGATATCTCTTGTAGTTTTCCCACAATTTCACTGTTGAGTTTAGGCACAATGAGGAGCTGTCCTGGCCACAGCGTTGTATTGTAAAGCGAGCTCACGCCTGAAATCATGTCATTTTGAGAGGACAAGTCCCCACATAGTGTAGTTTTCACATCCTGTTACTTCTAAAGCAGGATTGCATAGTTAGTCAAAATGTGATTTGCAGGCGCTGAAAAGGCGTTTGCCGCAATAAAAAAATTAAAACGCTAATAACTTTGGCAAAGAAGCAGATAGAACCAAGATTCTAATTGCATATTGTTCAGGTCCAAAAGCCCTACTTGCACAGCAAAAATGGCATTGATATCTCTTGTAGTTTTCCCACAATTTCACTGTTGAGTTTAGGCACAATGAGGAGCTGTCCTGGCCACAGCGTTGTATTGTAAAGCGAGCTCACGCCTGAAATCATGTAATTTTGACAGGACAAGTCTCCACATAGTGTAGTTTTCACATCCTGTTACTTCTAAGGCAGGATTGCATAGTTAGTCAAAATGTGATTTGCAGGCGCTGAGAAGGCGTTTGCCGCAATAAAAAATTAAAACGCTTATAACTTTGGCAAAGAAGCAGATAGAACCAAGATTCTAAATGCATATTGTTCAGGTCCAAAAGCCCTACTTGCACAGCAGAAATGGCATTGATATCTCTTGTAGTTTTCCCACAATTTCACTGTTGAGTTTAGGCACAATGAGGAGCTGTCCTGGCCACAGCGTTGTATTGTAAAGCGAGCTCACGCCTGAAATCATGTCATTTTGACAGGACAAGTCCCCACATAGTGTAGTTTTCACATCCTGTTACTTCTAAGGCAGGATTGCATAGTTAGTCAAAATGTGATTTACAGGCGCTGAAAAGGCGTTTGCCGCAATAAAAAATTAAAATGCTTATAACTTTGGCAAAGAAGCAGATAGAACCAAGATTCCAAATGCATATTGTTCAGGTCCAAAAGCCCTATTTGCACAGCAAAAATGGCATTGATATCTCTTGTAGTTTTCCCACAATTTCACTGTTGAGTTTAGGCACAATGCATTAGAAACGCATGAAACATCCTGGGGTGTCCTGGCCACAGCGTTGTATTGTAAAGCGAGCTCACGCCTGAAATCATGTCATTTTGACAGGACAAGTCCCCACATAGTGTAGTTTGCACCTCCTGTTACTTCTAAGGCAGGATTGCATAGTTAGTCAAAATGTGATTTGCAGGCGCTGAGAAGGCGTTTGCCGCAATAAAAAATTAAAACGCTTATAACTTTGGCAAAGAAGCAGATAGAACCAAGATTCTAAATGCATATTGTTCAGGTCCAAAAGCCCTACTTGCACAGCAGAAATGGCATTGATATCTCTTGTAGTTTTCCCACAATTTCACTGTTGAGTTTAGGCACAATGAGGAGCTGTCCTGGCCACAGCGTTGTATTGTAAAGCGAGCTCACGCCTGAAATCATGTCATTTTGACAGGACAAGTCCCCACATAGTGTAGTTTTCACATCCTGTTACTTCTAAGGCAGGATTGCATAGTTAGTCAAAATGTGATTTGCAGGCGCTGAAAAGGCGTTTGCCGCAATAAAAAATTAAAATGTTTATAACTTTGGCAAAGAAGAAGATAGAACCAAGATTCCAAATGCATATTGTTCAGGTCCAAAAGCCCTATTTGCACAGCAAAAATGGCATTGATATCTCTTGTAGTTTTCCCACAATTTCACTGTTGAGTTTAGGCACAATGCATTAGAAACGCATGAATCATCCTGGGGTGTCCTGGCCACAGCATGGTATTGTAAAGCGAGCTCACGCCTGAAATCATGTCATTTTGAAAGGACAAGTCCCCACATAGTGTAGTTTGCACCTCCTGTTACTTCTAAGGCAGGATTGCATAGTTGGTGAAAATGTGATTTGCAGGCGCTGAAAAGGCGTTTGCCGCAACAAAAAATTAAAACGCTTATAACTTTGGGTTGCACATCTCTGAAGTGCTTAAAAAAGGATGACAAGGACAGACACGGCTACAATGTATTTTGGCCACAAGAGGGCGACGTCTGCCAACTCAAAGGCCTGGCTACACAGTCTGTGCCAGTATAACAGGCCCCTTTATTCATGAATCCAAAGCATCTCGATCTGTTTGGGCCACAGTATCGCACCAAATTCACCTGAAGCCTGCCACACTCTGACCAATCAGGTCCAAAAATGCCCTGCTTTATCGGACAGAAGCACAATTTCTTTGTGTTTCCTTGAGAAAACAATGTCTCCAAATTTATGTCATATTTTTTGTTTTTTTTTTGCTACTGTACAGCTGTGCCAATAATGAGAAAAACGATAAGTTCTATTTAAAGGCCTCCCGCTCTCCGTTTCGTAAAGCCCATCGCTTACATTCTCAAATGTTTGTTTGTTTTGTTTTGTTTTTTTTGAACGTCACTTATTCTTTTTTCACTCTTGTAATCAAGTTTGTAGGGTAGCTTCTTTTGGTTCTGTGTTCTGTCTTTAATACTTAGACGTAAATGTAGCCTATTAAATGTGCATAGCCGCGCTGTTATCTGTGGCCACATGCGCATTTAGAGCGACAGGCTCGTTTACATGAGCGCGTGAGTTTTCACTCATGGAGCCCTGCTCATCTCCTTGCTGCTGCTGCTGCGCGCGAAGCACCGCGGTGTCGGTGATCCGAGCTGAGTGCAGATGGACCCGGGTCCACACTCCGGTAGAGCGGGTGTGGCGCATGCGAGAGGTAGCGGTGATCGGAGGTGAGCGCAGAATAATGTGGGTTAACAAGAGTGTGCTGGTAACAACACAGACACTGGCCGCGGCGTCGTAAAACTCCGGTAGAACGGGACTTTGTGACGCATATTACACGAGAGGCAGTGGTTATCGGAGGTGAGTGTGTGTGTTACTGGAAAAAGGAGAGACGGCGTCTGAACCAGTCTATGGTCTGAACTCACGTTTTCAAAGGAGGAGTCTATCTAAGATAAGATAAGATAATCCTTTATTTGTCCCACAATGGGGAAATTGCAGTGTCACAACGCAAGTTACAGAAACAGTAGGAAATAAGAGCATGCATCAAAATCAAGATAAATAATAATAAGTATTTACAATCAACTAAAAAACACAACACTGTAAGCTAAGCTAAAAGGCACAGGAACATTGCACAATAAGTGTTTTTGATTCTGAGATGATTGTGTACATTGCAGTGATGGACAGTGGTGGGTAAATAAATAATAGCAGGTACAGTGACTTTAAATAATATTGCACATTGTTATTATTACTATGGAGATGACACATGGTTGCTATGGGAATGACACATGACTAGCATTGTTCATTATACAGTCTGACAGCAGCAGGAAGGAAAGACCTGCGAAATCTCTCCTTAACACAGCGAGGGTGAATCAGTCTGATGCTGCTCTCCAGAGCAGACAGGGCGTCCTGCAGGGGGTGACCCTCATGGTCCAGCATAGACATGAGTTTAGCCAGGACCCTCTTGTCCCCCACCTGCTGCACCGAGTCCAGAGGACAGCCCAGGACGGAGCTGGACTTCTTGATGACCTTGTCCAGTTTCTTCTTCTCCCTCTCTGTGACGCTGCTGCTCCAGCAGACCACACCATACAGGATGGCTGATGCCACCACAGAGTCATAGAAGGACCTCAGGAGTGGCCCTCTCACTCCAAAGGACCGCAGTCTCCTCAGGAGATAGAGCCGACTCTGGCCCTTCCTGTACAGTGCATCTGTATTATGAGTCCAGTCTAGTTTATTGTTCAGATGCACACCCAGGTACTTATTTGGGGGCATAATTAGGCTACTATTGTTTGGAATATGATTAGACTATATTCAAACAGCATCATGGTGCGCTGTGTGTGTCAGCTACAAAATCATATTGCCAGTTCAGGCACATGAAGCAACACACAGGCTTCACACTTCCATGTGTAATACAAATGTGAATGTGTTTGTTCAGGTGAAGTCAGTGCAGTCGGTCTACACCAGGTGGATGCCAAGGACTGAAGAGAGAAGGCCAAGTACAGGCCTTATCTCACCATGAGCTGGCTCTTCTACGCGGATATAAAAGTCCACTGTGCACTGGATTCAAGTATAGGTAATCATGAGATTAAATTAAAGAATTGGCCAAAGATGTCAAATAACATAGAACACAATGTTTTGTGATTTCAGATGTAATAATGAACACATATTTAATAAAATATGTATTTATTTGTTTAGGTGTCACCGCACCAGGTGGACACTGGAGACGGAGTTCCGAACATCACCTCTGTAGCTGTCTGCTTTCTTCACCAAAAGCCTACTGCACACTGGAATGGTAAGCATGTCATTAATGTGCACATTTTGTGCTGGGATGTTGAGGTCATTGTAACACAGCACAATTGTTTTCTGTCATTCCTCTCTGTATCAATATTAAAGGTGTATTAGGTGTATTTCTAATAATAAAATGTGATTGTTTGTGTTTAGGCCAGCAGGTGTATACTGAGCACTGAGCAGTAAAGACCAGGTCACATTCCAGTACTGTGTCTGAGCTCAACTCACTTCTAGGCTGTATCCACTGCACTTTACAGGTGAGCCTTTCATTTCATGAGAATGATGTTGACAAGCAAAAGATGAAATGATAAGCAAGGGGAGCTTGAACTTGAGAGGTGAAAGCTTTATTTAGCAGTTGCATTTTCCTACTTGGATTGTTTTTGACTTGTCCCTATGATGCACTCCCACACAAGTCCAGTAAGCAATATGTCCCATAAATCATGAAGCACACGCATCCATTTTGGTCCAAAGCGTTTATTGAAAGACAAACGCTCGCTGCTGCTCGCTGCTGCTTGTCATGAATCCAGAACAAACACTGTAACAAATCTCCTGTAAATAATTACTATAATATTTCAGCAAATGACTGTAAATCATATTTACAGATGAGAACTGGGAACACTTTACAGGTTTTTGTTGGGCTATTTTTTACACTTATTCATTGGCTTGAAGTATACAGTAAGAATTGCTCTGCAGGTAACAGCAAAATCTTGTATACTAAATTTACATGTATTACCTGGCAATATTGTTGCCAATAATTGCCTGTCATTTAAAATACAATACAATACCCCCCCCCCCCCCCCCACAATTGGACATGAGCTGATGTGTAAAGTCCATAAACAGCCTGAACAGACATGAGGATCATATTGCTTTTGTGTGAGCTGCACTCAGGTCCTTTAGGCTTCTTCTAGACCTGTAGTCTTGCGTTCACCTCATGAAACATGTGCAATCACAAACATAGCAGAATCAAAGGAGGTAATGCTGTTATTTTAATGTCATACAGTTTAACTGTCTGTCACTAAACCTTTAACCTTAGGAAGGAACACCTTGCCAAAAAACACAATGAGATTTTCTTCCCTTCAGTGGTACCAACAAGCCAAATATGGGGCTGTGACACAAGGACTGGAGAAGAAAGATACTTTGACTATAACATGGAAGGGACTTGTAAGATGTGGACACACATTAGACCTATGGTTTGCTAAATTACGCAGCAACTTTTATTGCTGAAAATATCCTCTTCCTGCTTTCATGCAGCGTCAGATCACATGTCACCATGGTTTCAGTACACTTTCATTTTTCCAGTCGTATTTGTGCAAGCTCAAAAAGGGGAAAACATTGACTGCCACCTCTTCACACCTCTGCCTCAGCCCCCCAGCCCCCGAATCCACATCAAATACTCAGCCAGACCTCCAGCACACACCCCTGCTCTTTGTCTGTCACAACAGCTCAGGTTAGGAGAGAACTGAGCCGGATAAGGAGTAGGAAAGCTGCTGGACCAGACGGGATCAGCCCCAGGCTCCTTAAGTCCTGTGCAGATGAGCTGTGTGGAGTTATGGAGCATGTCTTCAACCTGAGCCTGAAGCTGAAGGTGGTGCCACAGCTCTGTGTGGTACCTGTGCCCAAGACACCGCACGCCAAGGACCTCAACAGCTTCAGGCCAGTGGCTCTCACGTCTCATCTGATGAAGACTCTGGAGAGGCTCGTCCTGGGTCACCTCCGCTCCACGGTGAGCTCAGCGATGGACCCGCTGCAGTTCGCGTATCGGCCTGGCATTGGAGTGGAGGACGCCATCATCTCTCTGATGCACCGCTCGCTGTCCCACTTGGAGAGGCCCGGCAGCACTGTGAGAATCTTGTTCTTTGACTTCTCCAGTGCTTTCAACACCATCCAGCCGCTGCTCCTGAGGGACAAGCTGGAGTGGGCAGGAGTGGACTGTGACCTGGCTGAGTGGATCCTGGACTACCTCACAAACCGGCCCCAGTTTGTGAGAGCCCGGGACTGTGTGTCTGACCTCATGACCTGCAGTGTGGGGGCGCCCCAGGGCACCGTCCTCGCGTCCTTCCTCTTCACACTCTACACTGCAGACTTCAGACATGACACGGACAGCTGCGTCCTGCAGAAGTTCTCCGATGACTCCGCCATCATCGGTCTCATCACGAACGATGACGACACGGAGTACAGAGGACTAACGCAGGACTTTGTGGACTGGTGTCACCGGAACCATCTTCTCATCAACGCGGGGAAGACCAAGGAGATGGTGGTGGACTTCCGCAGACGCCACTCTACTGCCCCCCCACCAGTGAACATCCAGGGAAGAGACATTGAGAGAGTGGACTCTTACAAGTACCTGGGTGTGCATCTGAACAATAAACTGGACTGGACTCACAACACAGATGCACTGTACAGGAAGGGCCAGAGTCGGCTTTATCTCCTGAGGAGACTGCGGTCCTTTGGAGTGAGAGGGCCACTCCTCAGGACCTTCCATGACTCTGTGGTGGCATCAGCCATCCTGTACGGTGTGGTCTGCTGGAACAGCAGCGTCACAGAGAGGGAGAAGAAGAAACTGGACAAGGTCATCAAGAAGTCCAGTTCAGTCCTGGGCTGTCCTCTGGACTCGGTGCAGCAGGTGGGGGACAAGAGGGTCCTGGCTAAACTCATGTCTATGCTGGACCATGAGGGTCACCCCCTGCAGGACGCTCTGTCTGCTCTGGAGAGCAGCATCAGTGACAGACTGATGCACCCTCGCTGTGTGAAGGAGAGATTTCGCAGGTCTTTCCTTCCTGCTGCTGTCAGACTGTATAATGAACAATGCTAGTCATGTGTCATTGCCATAGTAATAATAACAATAATAACAATGTGCAATACTATTTAAAGTCACTACCTGCTACTATTTATTTATTTAACCACCACTGTCCATCACTGCACTGTACACAATATTTTGATTGTAAATACTTATTATTATTTATCTTGTTTTTGATGTGTGCTTGTTTTCCTACTTTTTCTGAAACTTGCGTTGTGACATTGAAATTTCCCCACTGTGGGACGAATAAAGGATTATCTTATCTTATCTTATCTTTATAGGGGAATCATGTCGTATCTGTGCTTCAGCTGTGCAAATAGCCTCGCGAGGGGCGACAGAATTTCAAACCAGTTTGATTTTCATCTGACCCTATGATTCCCGATCGGGAGGTGTTTGTGAAAGGTCAATCGCTGCTCATCAACCCATGTATAACTAAAGCTAAAACTTGGGGTGATCCCCAAAATAGTTGCACAAGTGAAAAGTCATCTCAAAATGAGCCAAAAATCACACAGTGCAAAGACCACACACACATGCAAAATCATACAATAACAAATCCATGTTATTGCCTGGCAATCATGCAAGTTTTGTACATATTGACTATATCATACATATATCATACATCGCAAGAAACAAAGTGATGATGTCACAACTGTGTTTTAATGTTATGCCTTTTCCTCTGCAATAGACAAGAAAAAAACGCAATGTTGCAAATGAGAATCTGTCTGACTCTGAGATGTCAGACTCTTCATCGACCTCCTCAGAGACATCATCTTCTTCATCCTCCTCCTCCTCCTCATCATGTGATGAGGAGAAGAAGAAGAAGAAGAGGCACAGTAAGCACCAGAAGGATAAAAAGAAGAAGGACAAGGGGAAGAAACCTAAAAAGGACAAGAACAAGAGCTATGATGTAGCTATGAATAGGAGAGGTATTTTCTAGTTTTTGTACATTTTTCTTGTTTAGGTTCAATGTGCATTTGAATTATAATAAGCTGTAGTGTTTGTGCAGGGTTTTATTAATTGTAATGGCTAAAACACTGCAAAATCTGATACAAGGTCAGGCATTTTATACCAAACACATCTCGAAGGCTTGCAGACTCCTGGAGGGACAAACTGTGAAAGGGTTTTAGTTATGACTATCAATTATGGCTAAAAGGTGCAAATATAATATCTCTCTGTTATCCTGTAGCAAAATAGATTTAGCTAATACTATAGTAGATGGGAAATACCAGTAGCTTTTTAGAGTCATAAAGTACACACTTGTATTACGTAAGTTAAAGGTGGGGTAGGAGATACTGGAAAAACGGTTCGAGCAAGCTAAATTTGAAAATACACCTCTTCATACTCCCCACTGAAGTCACACCTCCAGAGCACAGGAGGAGGGTACACCAAACCTTACACAAATCTGATGTACGGCTTAGGAGTACTTTAAATTCCATTGTATGTGCAATCACACAAAAGTCGAATTATTTCACTTCCTGTTGGGCGTAGCCATGGCATTGTGTTGACCTTTTTTGTTCGTCTTAGTGAGATACACATCCCTACCAAACTTCATGCATGCAGCTGAAAGTGTATGCCAACGACGACCCTCCACGCGTTAGGGAGTGCTATAGTGTCCCTGGGCCCCATCAGGGGCCAGATCTTTTTGTATTAGATGATGCTGTGATTTCTGACGACCAAATTACAGGAGTTTTCCTACGTGGTAAACTCCTCAAGAAGGCTCAAATGTGTGAGGAGAAAAAAACTATAATAGTAATAAATATATAAGTTGCACCTGAGTATAAGTCGCAGGACCAGCCAAACCATAAAAAAGGGTGACTTATAGTCCAAAAAATATGGTAACTCATTCATTGTGGTTTTTTGTGTGTGTATTTTATGTATTTGTAGCCACGACTCCCGAGGACATACTGAAGCGCTACAGAAAGGTGCTACGGGCCTACAAAAGAGGTAAAAACCTCCGCCTACAGATCCGTGGGAGTAGATCGAAACACAATCTGCTGTGGAGTACCAATTGCTGAATTGGCAATTGTCGCCCCCACAACATTTGAGGAGCTTCGTGAAGGCTTTTCTCAAGTAGAGTGAGTTTCATAGAGGTGCCGAGAAGCAATCGAAAATGACCCTGAACTAATTGAGGAAGTAGGGGGAAAAAGAAAGGTGGGCAACTTCTCCCCCTTAAAAAGAGGCTATAGGCTAGGTCCAAGGCTACTATTGCAGTTAATTACAGTTACAGTTAGTTGTTTGTATTTCCTCAGCAGTTTCATGTTGTTAATTGTGTCTTGGACCATGCCCTGTGGAGGCCCTGTGCCTTGATTTTTATTATTTTTTGAATTTCAGTAAAATAACGGTGTATTACATTGGTCATTTTTAAGTTGCACAATGTGAACAGTTATAGTTAATTACAGTCACTGTAAACACTCCATATTGAATAGACTCACCTAACTAGCAGAAACTGTAAACAAATATGTGTTGTCTCAGAGTAATTTCATTGTAATTAGCTCCTCCCTTCAGACAGATATAAAGCAGTGTCCGCCAGCATCTGACCAGAACTAAAGAAGCAGCTTGGATGAGCTGCGAAACGTATTAGACTTAGACTTAGACTTAGACAAACTTTATTGATCCACAAGGGAAATTATTTGGATACAATAGCTCAAACATCACAATATAATAACAGAGTAACAAAAATAGATGGTATAGCAAAAAGATTAAGAGACAGGTGTCAAATGAGACATAATTATCAAAATGTATATGTACAAGTCAAAATAAAATAGAAATATAAGTAATAAAGTAATAAACTATATAGTCACAGCTATATACAAGAAACAAGAACGACCGTGCAAATACTATGCTGATCGACAGGGCATGAGGTAATCCGTTACTTGAGATTAACTTGTTGTACAGTTGTAGGGAGTATTATCTGTTACATAGGGGTGAGTTGTTGTACAACTGAATGGCGTATGGTATGAATGTAGTCCTGAATCTCTCACTGTTTGAGCGGAGCTGAAGGAGCCTGTTGGAGAATGAGCTCCTCTGTCCCTCTATAGTCTGGTGCAGTGGGTGAGCAGGAGTGTCCATGATGGAGAGCAGTTTGTTCAGTGACCTCCTGTCCCTCACTGTGACAAATGTCTCCAGCTCACAGCCGATCACGTAACCCGCTTTACGGATCCGCCCAATGTCTCTTTTACTGGTGCCGCTCCCCCAGCAGACCACAGTGAAGTACAGCGCGCTGGCCACCACAGACTGGTAGAAGATCTCCAGTAACTTGCTGCACACATTGAAAGACCTGAGCTTTCTCAGGAAGTAGAGTCTGCTCATGCTCTTCTTGTACACAGCATTACAGTTGTCCCTCCAGTCAAGTATTCGACCAAATAAACTCTGTCCAGTTGACAAATAAAATTTCTCCTTTTGCCATCATTTGTAAAAGGTGACCCTGAATGACATATAGTGAAGTAATGTTTCATTATCTGCTTCCACTTTTAAGGGGTGCAAAAAGTTTCAGATATAAGTCTAAAAAGTAACGGATCATCTATAAGAGCTTAGCCTTTGAGCTACAGATATTGAGGTAAGTGTTTGTATACAGATTCAGATTAGTGGATGTAATTAACTGTGTAGATGTGTTGCATATCATTAATAAAACATTAACAAATTATAACATGAGAGGTGAATCTGGGCTAGCCACATTTGAAGTCTTCCTCATGAGGCTTGTATATAAGTGATAAACAGAACCTTAGTCACATATTAACAAGTAATCAATAAATGTTTAACGTTTTCTTGACATGTCTTCTTGGACCTACAGCCTGCACATGGCCAGGGCATGTCCTAATCATTTACAAAAACTGTCTAAATGTTTTGTTCATGATTAGTTCATTGTCTAATACTGGATATAGACTTTCAGCCAATGTTATTGAGCACATAGCCTATATATGTATACATATCTTAAATAATGTTTCCTTGTCTTTCAGTTTGACCACACTTAATGATTTACAAGCTAATCTTAATGCAATAATAATGTAGCTATGAATTACTTTAAAACAGTATACAAACTATTTACAAATAATATTTTGAAGATTTTACAAAGTTTACAAATAATGCACAATTCATTTGAGGAAAGTAAACTTGTTCAGTTTGTTTTTGTTAAAGACTTAAATGTTTGTAAAACACGACTAGAAGCAGCCAATCACGAGTCTGGACCCACCCCGCTTTAGCGTGGGGCTGAGGCCAGGTGTCGGGGTTCACTGTGTGTCGGACAGCGAGCAGAGAGACTGCAGAGAATAGTGCTCTTGTTTTGTGTTTTAGTTAGGACCCAGTTCGGGGCTATTTTTTTCCACCTTTGGTACTGTGTGCGTGATATCATAACGTAAGTAGATATTCTGTGTGTATAAGTTACGTTGTGCTTTTCCTTTGTTGTATTTAGACCTGTAATAGCCTAATTTGCATGCCTTGTGCTCCGAGAAACAGAGACTCTTATGTAGCGGCCGCCATTACGCGGCTCATAGCACTGTCTGATGTCTGTGGGTTTCGTATTACACGTGCATGTATAATACTTGTTGTAAATAATTGTTGTGATGTTTGCAGACTGTTATAGAGAGCTGCTCTGTATCAGAGCCTGTGTTGAAGGCAGCGCTCTGTCAGAGAGGCAGCGCGTTTCTGGTTACGACACCTCTTAAAGGCGCAGTACAGTTGGTAGGAAGACCTGTACCATGATAGCATAACTGATGCCAAAAGAACCCCAAAAAACTATTGTTCACTATTTTAAAAGTTTGTCTATTATTACCATGTGCATTATTATTGTATAGTTGATATAGTTTTTTAATATGCATTTTTATTCCTTCGTTTCCTGTAGAACCACACACTTCTGCCATTCCTGTGGATACCTAATAAATCACATCAGTTAAGACATCTGGCTGTTTCTTTTTGAGAGCACCCTGCAGCGGGTCAATACAGACAGCACATCCCTAGTCTATTTTTCAAAAGGTTTAAGCTTGTTTTTGCTAAAAGACTTAAATGTTTGTAAAGGTTTAATTATTATTAATTTCATCATTATGTAATCATTGACTAATTTTTTTCAAATGAGGAATGACATATATATAACATTATTATAGTATTTCTTACTCATTAACAAATATTTGTAAATGTTTTGTAAAATAATTAGTTCATTATTTACTATGTGTTACTAATGTTTTATAAGCGCCCGTTATTTTAAAGTGTTACCAATGACACATGGGGAGTTGTCACGCCTAGGTCAGCAGTAGAGGTAACAAATCAGAAGCCTACCGCTCCAGCTTTGAAAAGTAAGGTCGAGACAGAGATACCACACTTAACCACAGTCAGCCCTCAGTCTACCATTTTGTTTGATACTGTTTCTGTAGTTCGGGATTTGGCAGGTACGACAGCATTTCTTAAATGTCAGTGCCCCGACTGGTCTCATGGAGACAAAGTTTGAATGGATTAATAAATTGGGTAAAACTTTAGTGTGGTCTGGCCCTGAGTCACGGGGGTTTTCTAAGGGCTCGAGAAAATACATTTTATATAATGATCTGAAAATGGCTCCAACTGTGGGTGAATCCCGTGAAATAAGAAATATTTCACGGGATGATCAAGGTGACTTCATTTGTAAACACATACAGAGAAAGCATAAATTTGTGCCGAAGAGTAATAGTTGGTTACCGGGGTACAAAGCACGTAAAATAACCTTATTTGTGAACGATTTGGTCTCTGAATTGTTGCCTGAAAGCGCTCAAGAGCAATTACCTAATAAAACTGATCATAATGTTTTAAAGGTAATTCCTACTGTTTTAAGCCAACGGGTGACTACTCCGACTGTGAAAGTGGATAGTGTTACATTCGGTAGCATTAAGCTAAATAATGTATCTTTAATCACAACACCCACAACTATACTAAATAGGACCTCCACTACTACATCTGCTACTACGCCAATTACTACTTCTATCACTACATCAATAATTACAACATCCGTGACTACAATACCAATAATTACAACAACTAGAACTAAATCTGCGACTACGACACCAAGAGTTACAAAAGCGACAAGCAAATTGGCTATGACATCACATACTAAAGCACCAGAAAATAAGTTGAATACTACTTTGGCTAATATAGTGTTTACTTCAAAGGCTGCGACCTCAAAAGGGATCAATAAGGAGGCGATAACTAAGGTAATGGAACTTCCTATAAAACTTTCTACAGATAAGACAAGGACGGCTAGAACATTCATCTTCGGATGTAACTTCAAACATTATTTTGACAACTATACTTTATGCAAAATCTATTCTGACAGCTATACTTGATGCAAAAACTATGTGGCCAATTATGCTTAATGAGGGACCAGTGAATGTAACGCAGAAACCTAGTTCTGTAACTCGGTCACGACAGATAAGACTATGACGACGGCACCTGACACTCTGCCACTTGAGGAAAATGATTGGACTGACAGGGATGCGACACCAGAAGACATGTCAGAATCATTTCGGGCATTGTATAAGAGAGAAGCCAAGTGGAAAGCATTTGGGTTTGATTCCTCAGTATTGCATATTTCAGACCCTTTCGCCAGCAGGAACTTTTGGTTCCAGCAGTTAACACATGCTGTGAGAGCAACGGCTCATGAGGATGATCCGTGCATGGTTAGAATTCTGTCACCTAGTACCTTGAAATGGAAACTTCACCTCAACCTTTGAGTATTGAGTGTCAATCCATGGTTATGTCTTGGCTGTATTTCCACTAAGAAGCAAATCCAAAGGAGCGGATCTATATATCCAGATTATACAAGCCTACCTTTGAGTGTGCGTTGTTGGGGGCTTTTCCTTACATAAACTTGTTAGACCAAGGGGGGAAGTTAGCCGTACCTGAATCGATGGAAGTGAAACCAGCAAAAGAAGCACACTGTATATGCTCCAATGAAACCCGTGGGGGTTCAGGGGTGTTTTAATAATTTAGAGTCATACCACTGGAGAATTAGCCTGGGAGAAAAGTGGGGTATTGGTCTTTTTCCTTGGTATGGAGTCTGTATTTGTCTATTTGGCTATCACATATTTGAGATTTATCATATTTATATCATATCATATTTATATCATATTGATAGCATATTTATCACATATATCACATATTATATCACATATCACTTATTTGGCTGATCTCATAGATAATATAACATATACGCTAATATGCGTATGCGTATGCATATGCGTTATGTTTTGTTTTTCTACCATACTGTTGACCTTTGCTAAGGCGATGATATTAAGATGGGTTGGAGTTGTTATGCCGTCGGATCAAACACAGATGCCATTATTTCACAAAGATGACGTGCAGATTAGCGAAGAGAGAGTCAGAACAGAATTTGAATTATTTGATAAATACCTGACCTGACCAGACCTGATTGGACTTTGCACCGAAATTTCTGACCATTTAAAGGTGTAATTTCAGTGCAAAGGGGGGATTACTTAAATTTCACATATTTTACATAATTTTCCATTTTATCACATTTATTTTCTTTTTGCTCATGTTATATATATATATATATATATATATATATATATATATATATATATATATATATATATATAGTTTATAATTTTCTTGTATTTCTTTTGTGTTTTAAATGACCATATATTCAGACGATGTTTGTTTTTATGTTTGGTTATGTTACTTAAAATATGACTATTATACTATGCAGAATGGGACATCCCCTCCACTTAGTTAATAATAGAATGGTCGTCAGCAGCGGGACCCGTGAGAGAGTTTTTCAGTGATTAAGTAGTATGAATTGCTGCTACTGGTTTTTCGTTCTCACGTTTATAGCTAGGAGAAGCTAGGTAATTAAACTGATTTGTCGTTAATAGTGTGACTTTAGTCTCGAAGGGGGGAAATATGTAATGCAGGGGTGCGCAATACGTCGATCGCGATCTACCAGTCGATCGCCAAGGTAGTGTGGGTACACTGTAAACCCAAATTTTCTTTTACATATAAAGTCAAGCTATTATTACTAATCTTTTCATTATTTTGCAAAAGGCGGGACCATTAAAAAAAGTGTGTAAACTATTTTAAACTAGTATTTGCTATACTAATAGCTCTGAGCGGAGACGACTCACACTTTCATGTTTTTACCTGTGAGCGGTGGGGCTTGACCACGACTGAACGACTGGTGACCCCAAACAACATGTTTCCTCTGCTCTGACTGTTGGCTGCCGATCAGCGTGTGATGAAGTGGGGGGAATCAGCGTCAGCCTGGTATATTAACGCGTGGAAAGAGAAGAAATTTGGTTCTTGTTCCCGTGGGACTGAATAGTTGGTAACATTAGTTGACGCTTGAAGTGAACGTAAGGCTAACGTTAAGTTAACTAGCTGCTAATGTTAATGCTGTGGTAGCAATTGGTAACGTTAGCTCTGTTGTAGAGACCTGCATCGGGCGGGAATTCCCGTGGGACCCGCAGAAAAAACCCCTCAGGACCCTTTTCACGTTGCCTCGGCCGGGATCGGGCCGTTTTCATGTTGCATCGGGCGGGAGCGGGCGGTCAGGCTAAAACATGTCGCGGGTCCCGACCAGACTTCTTTCTTTTTTCACTTGTTGATTTGTCTGGAATTCAAAAGGATTGTGGGGAAAGACCTACAGAAGGAATTTTATTCTGCCCTTGATAACCACACTACTCGTCCTATGGAAATTTTTAAAGCTAAGAGAGGCAACGTGGGTGAACAGTTGGCACATCTTTTACAGCAAATGCAGGTAATACTTTGTACTTTGTTTTGTCTCTGTGTATGAGAGACTGTTTTTCTTTTAACTTATCATACAGTATCCATTTTCTGTTTTACAGTCACTGGATCCCACTGAAAAAAGGACAGTCGCACTAAGAGGACTTCCTTACTTACTCGGAGACAATCCCACTGAATTCTTCAAATCTACCTTTGTAAGTATACATTTTGTCTGTAATGTGAAACTTTTAGAATGTGACATTTATTGTATAATTTGAACAAGCCAAAATTGACAAGTAGCCTATATTCAAAAACTTTGGATTATTCGTTAGGACAATAGAATAGAGATGTATTTACCTTGTCAACATGTTTCGGCTGCTATCTGCGAGCCGTCTTCAACAGTTGTCACTGGTGACAATTTGAAAACTTTCAAAGTTTTTGAATATAACAAAAGAAGACAAAATGAACATTGTAGAAGAAGTCGCCTATACATTAGAAGCTCCATGATCTTTATCTAAAGAAAAAGTCAGACTAATGTTGATTTTCAAATGTTTGTTCAAACATTTGAAAATGCTTGACCAAATAGTTATGATGTCAGCATAAATTGAATTTCATGCAATTCCTGTTTTGTCATTCTTATTGATAGTCTGTTGTAGTTCAGTAATTTGATTCTGTAATGTTTATACTTCTGGCAATCATTTTCTTTTTTTTGTTTATCTTTAGGATGGTGGTGAATCGTAAACAGAAAAAAGTTTAGTGTTTTATATCTTATTTAGCAGCTAGAAGTTTATTGTTTGCACTGCTGAGGTTCAGTTTGTAGCCACCATGATGAACACATTACACACACACACATTGAAAATACAAGCATAATTCACTGAAATGTGAACTAGCATTATTATGTTTACAGACTGAAAAATCTGTTGCACGTAAACCTTCCTGTTCGTTATTACTTTTTAAAACAGTTGTTATGTGCCACTATGCTAGTTAATAACTTTAGTCTCTAATCAATAAGGCTTCTGAAATTTAAAATTGTTCATGACAGGGATGCTCCTTATTAGGCAATTTACCTGTCGAAACCATTCCAGGTTTCCATTTTTCTCTTTTGACCAGATTAATGTAAATGTTTGGGGGGTTTTTCTACTAATTTGTGTACACTATACATGCTACCTCAATTAGTTCATCAGACATTATGCAAGTGTGTTTCCCTTTGTACAAGGTTTTAAAAGTTTAAATTTCACCTTGATTCTAAATGTTAGAAAAATGAACCCATTGTTGTAAAGGGTTAATTGCACAATTGTTTTGACATGGCACTTTACTCAGATTTTATATTACTGTTTAAAATTGTGAAATGTAAAAGCAAAAACAAATGCTGTTACAGGTTACAGGCAGAAGACTGCACTTTATTCAGGTTTAAGCATGTTACTATTGCATTATTTTGGCAATACATTTGTGAGAAAAAAAAAAAAATTGTAATTTTTTGTCAATTATTATCTAATGTAAAAAAAATAAAATAATAATAATTACAACTAATTAACATGATCAATAAATACCCATAAATAAGAAAAATAAATACTGATAAACATAAGCAATGATTACTGTAATACACGAGTAATGGTTAAGTTAATTACTTGTGAACATTAGTTTTAAAAAATTAAGGCCTACTCGAGACCGATCTTGGTCTCGAGATGAGTACGACCATATTTCATTACGGCCGGTGCCGTCGGCAATAAACTTGTACCGGTGTGCGGGACCGCACGGGGCTTCTCACTGCAGCCTGTGCGCTTGTCTGGAACCTGCGGACACTTGTACGCAACAGCGTGTACCAGCGTGTACCAACAGCGCAACACGCAACAGCGCAACATGCAACAGCGTGTACCAGCAGTGCAGGTTAAACTTATTAAAACATCCTACCTGTCCACTTTTGAGTTTAGGCACAATGCACTGGAAACGCATTACAAATCTTGGGGCTGTCCTGGCCACAGCATTGTGTTCTAAAGTGAGTTTACGCCTGAAATCATGTCCTTTTGACAGGAAAAGCCCCCACATAGTGTAGTTTGCACCTCCTGTTACTTCTAAGGCAGGATTACATAGTTAGTCAAAATGTGATTTGCAGGCGCTGAAAACGGCCAATGCTTGGTTATGAGCTTGATTTGGAGCTTTGGGAGCTATGATATTTTGGGCTTTGTTGGGAGGACTTATCACATTATGCGTTATGTTTTGTTTTTGTACCATACTGTTGACCTTTGCTAAGGCATATAGCAAATATTAAGATGGGTTGGAGTTGTTATGCCATCGGATCAAACACAGATGCCATTATTGCAGGAAGATGACTTGCCGATTAGCGAAGGGAGAGTCGGAACAGAATTTGAATTAGTTGGATGAATACCTGACCTGACCTGATTGTAATTGATTGGACTTTGCACCAAAATTTCTGACCATTTAAAGGTGTAATTTCAGTGCAAAGGGGGATTACTTAAATTTTCCATATTTTACATAATCTTACATTTTATCACATTTATTTTTGCTCATGTTAGTCATTATACTTTTATAAATATATTCATATACCTATATATTTTATAATTCACATTGTGATGTGAAACAAGTTTTTGATTGTATTTGCTTTTGCAAGATACTGGATGGTGTGTTCTGTTTCCAGGACAAATGGGGAACGATGTTGAAATGGACTATGGACATGGACAATGATTGATAATCGGAGCTAACCAAATAGCTTGAATGGACAGTGGATGGACAGATGGTGAATGAAAGTGCGGTCTTTGAATGTGTTTTATCAAGATATATCTTACTGTATTATATAGTTTATAATTTGTGTTTTAAATGAACCTATATGTTTATTCATACGATGTTTGTTTCTATGTTTGGTTATGTTACTGTTACACTCTGTAGAATGGGACATCCCTCCACTTAGTTAGGTCGCCAGCAGCGGACCCGTGAGAGAGTTTTTCAGTGATTAAGTAGTATGAATTTGGCAACAGATTTAGCTGCTACTGGTTTTTCGCTCTCACGGTTATAGCTAGGAGAAGCTAGGTAATTAAATTGATTTGACGTTAATAGTGTGACTTTAGTCTATCGCCAAGGTAGTGTGGGTAGATCGTAGCGTCGTAGTAGGCCTACTCGAGAACGGTCTTGGTCTTGAGATGAGTGCGACCATATTTCATTACGGCCGGTGCCGTCAGCAATAACTTGTACCGGTGTGCGGGACCGCACGGGGCTTCTTACCGCAGCCTGTGCGCTCGTCTGGAACCTGCGGACACTTCGCAGCACATCACCACACGTGTCCCCAGCGCGCACAGCTTGTACGCAACAGCGTGTACCCTTGAGTACCAGCATGTATCACAGTGCAGGTTAAACTTTTTAAAACATCCTAGCTGTCCATCTGCCTCACGTCAGCATGCCGCTCCTCGCCTTTTTGCGCTCTCGCTCCTCCCTCCATATAACTCACACACACACCCTTCTCAATGCACGCAGATTAGACGAGCAAGATGAAACGCGAAGCAAAAACTAATCTAAATTTATGTTGGCAAAAAACAGGCCTACAGCACAGAGCTGGCCTACCGCGACATGTGGTTGAAGTTTGCCTAATAAAAGTGCACAAATACATCTGTATTTGTCACGACGTGTGTTTGGTAAATGTGCAGACGCTGGTAAATACTACTGCAAAACCAGTAAGATAATGTAACTCCAGTTAAGAAGTTAAGAAGTGTGCTTGAGTCTGGATGTCAGCAGCTACTGTCTGGACCAGGGGTCGGCAACCCGCGGCTCCAGAGCCGCATGTGGCTCTTTCATCGTTCTGTCGTGGCTCCCTGTGACTTTGGAAAATAATAATGAGTATTTAATTACATTGCATTTTTATTTTAGTTTGTTTTTAAATGTAAATCTAAAATTGTAGATAATGGTAATCTTGTAACATTTAAATAAAACGTTTTAAATATTTTTGTCGCTCAAAACATGCGTCAAAGCCGCCGACGTGCGTCACCCCCACACACTGGCAGCCCGGACCTACATCAGCAGTATGATTTTCGGCCCAATGATGATAAATCCAAGAAAAGAAAAGTTTCTGAAGAAAACAGAACGCTTAATGCTACGTGGGCAGATTCATTTGCTTTCACGGCTGATGAGACTGGTACACGCGGTACACGCAATAAAATGATGACGGAACACAGAAGCAGACGCCTTTTTGGTTCGCTGCGGGTGGATAATTTAAGTTTGGATTTTTATTTCCTACGAGGAGGACTCAAATACTAAAGTGTTTATTGCAGCTTTGCGTACATTTGTTTACAGAAGTGAAACTTAAAACCACATGGCTAATTTGCATAAACTAGAAGCGCTGACTAAAGGGCAGGACTCAGTGGAATATGCGTGTTCTTTCTGTGACTGAGGGATGTTCTGCCTATGGTGAGTCTGTTCTGCGCTTCTATCGTGTTGGAGATGGTTCATGTTAAACTTTTCAGAGATTATACGTGTGCAGGTCGTACGTGTGCAGCGCAATTCTTTATTTCACTCATGCACTTTATTTATGTTGGCTACTGTTGTGATGAAAAGACTGAAAGGTGTAAATAATTCTCTTAAGACTCGCGCTTAAGAGCTGTAGTGCAGGATGGCGCGCTTGTTGTTCTCTGAGAGTTGTAGTTTTGCCTGTAGTTACCCTGGTTAGCGCTGGTTTAGAAGTCAAAAGGGTTTTGTGGCTCCGGGTGTTTTCTTTTCTGTGGGAGACGGTCCAAATGGCTCTTTGAGTATTTAAGGTTGCCGACCCCTGGTCTTGACTATGCATCCCTAGCTGATTCCAACCAATGCAAGTCAAGAGAGTAAGGTAATGAGAAAAAATGAAATTGCGCAATATGGGCTCATGCCGTTATGCAAGGTACATCAACATAAATTGTACATGTAAAGAATTCTCAATATATTTATGAATAAATAAATGATTTGCATTTTTGTAGTAGGTAGATCATTTTTACTTGGTCATTTTATAAGTAGCTCGCATGCAGAAAAAGTGTGAGCACCCCTGATGTAGTGTCTGCTTTGCCTTTTGAACCATACAGCCCCTTTAAGTAAGTTATGAGGCCTCTGCATTCTGCCATGATGGCACGAGAGACCCCTAACTTTAATGTTAAGTCTGTATCTTGGACGTACAGAAGTAGTCAGATTACAGTGGGATATCCTAGATAGATATGTGGGCAATGCTTTGTTCGAAGGTCCGTTCTGCTTCGAGGCAGACGGACCGTGTGTCTGTAATTGTCTTATACTCTGGGTTTGTAATAAATAGGATTGACACTAGCAGAGCCTGGTTTTTGGATTCTTCCCATCACATCTGCTTTGGTTTCACTGGTGAGTGAAACCAAAGCAGCAACGGGTGAGAAACGACTCTTCAATAAAAAATTAAAACGGTTATAACTTTGGCAAAGAAGCAGATAGAACTAAGATTCTAAATGCATAGCGTTCAGGTCCAAAAGCCCTACTTGCACAGCAAAAATGGCATTGATATCTCTTGTAGTTTTCCCACAATTTCACTGCTGAGTTTAGGCACAATGAGGAGCTGTCCTGGCCACAGCGTTGTATTGTAAAGCGAGCTCACGCCTGAAATCATGTCATTTTGACAGGACAAGTCCCCACATAGTGTGCATAGTTAGTCAAAATGTGATTTGCAGGCGCTGAAAAGGCGTTTGCCGCAATAAAAAATTAAAACGCTTATAACTTTGGCAAAGAAGCAGATAGAACCAAGATTCTAAATGCATATTGTTCAGGTCCAAAAGCCCTACTTGCACAGCAAAAATGGCATTGATATCTCTTGTAGTTTTCCCACAATTTCACTGTTGAGTTTAGGCACAATGAGGAGCTGTCCTGGCCACAGCGTTGTATTGTAAAGCGAGCTCACGCCTGAAATCATGTCATTTTGACAGGACAAGTCCCCACATAGTGTAGTTTTCACATCCTGTTACTTCTAAAGCAGGATTGCATAGTTAGTCAAAATGTGATTTGCAGGCGCTGAAAAGGCGTTTGCCGCAATAAAAAAATTAAAATGCTACTAACTTTGGCAAAGAAGCAGATAGAACCAAGATTCTAAATGCATATTGTTCAGGTCCAAAAGCCCTACTTGCACAGCAAAAATGGCATTGATATCTCTTGTAGTTTTCCCACAATTTCACTGTTGAGTTTAGGCACAATGCATTAGAAACGCATGAAACATCCTGGGGTGTCCTGGCCACAGCATGGTATTGTACAGCGAGCTCACGCCTGAAATCATGTAATTTTGACAGGACAAGTCCCCACATAGTGTAGTTTGCACCTCCTGTTACTTCTAAGGCAGGATTGCATAGTTGGTCAAAATGTGATTTGCAGACGCTGAAAAGGCGTTTGCCGCAATAAAAAATTAAAACGCTTATAACTTTGGCAAAGAAGCAGATAGAACCAAGATTCTAAATGCATATTGTTCAGGTCCAAAAGCCCTACTTGCACAGCAAAAATGGCATTGATATCTCTTGTAGTTTTCCCACAATTTCACTGTTGAGTTTAGGCACAATGAGGAGCTGTCCTGGCCACAGCGTTGTATTGTAAAGCGAGCTCACGCCTGAAATCATGTCATTTTGACAGGACAAGTCCCCACATAGTGTAGTTTTCACATCCTGTTACTTCTAAGGCAGGATTGCATAGTTAGTCAAAATGTGATTTGCAGGCGCTGAGAAGGCGTTTGCCGCAATAAAAAATTAAAACGCTTATAACTTTGGCAAAGAAGCAGATAGAACCAAGATTCTAAATGCATATTGTTCAGGTCCAAAAGCCCTACTTGCACAGCAAAAATGGCATTGATATCTCTTGTAGTTTTCCCACAATTTCACTGTTGAGTTTATGCACAATGAGGAGCTGTCCTGGCCACAGCGTTGTATTGTAAAGCGAGCTCACGCCTGAAATCATGTCATTTTGACAGGACAAGTCCCCACATAGTGTAGTTTTCACATCCTGTTACTTCTAAGGCAGGATTGCATAGTTAGTCAAAATGTGATTTGCAGGCGCTGAAAAGGCGTTTGCCGCAATAAAAAATAAAATGCTTATAACTTTGGCAAAGAAGCAGATAGAACCAAGATTCCAAATACATATTGTTCAGGTCCAAAAGCCCTACTTGCACAGCAAAAATGGCATTGATATCTCTTGTAGTTTTCCCACAATTTCACTGTTGAGTTTAGGCACAATGAGGAGCTGTCCTGGCCACAGCGTTGTATTGTAAAGCGAGCTCACGCCTGAAATCATGTAATTTTGACAGGACAAGTCCCCACATAGTGTAGTTTTCACATCCTGTTACTTCTAAGGCAGGATTGCATAGTTAGTCAAAATGTGATTTGCAGGCGCTGAGAAGGCGTTTGCCGCAATAAAAAATTAAAACGCTTATAACTTTGGCAAAGAAGCAGATAGAACCAAGATTCTAAATGCATATTGTTCAGGTCCAAAAGCCCTACTTGCACAGCAGAAATGGCATTGATATCTCTTGTAGTTTTCCCACAGTTTCACTGTTGAGTTTAGGCACAATGAGGAGCTGTCCTGGCCACAGCGTTGTATTGTAAAGCGAGCTCACGCCTGAAATCATGTCATTTTGACAGGACAAGTCCCCACATAGTGTAGTTTTCACATCCTGTTACTTCTAAGGCAGGATTGCATAGTTAGTCAAAATGTGATTTGCAGGCGCTGAAAAGGCGTTTGCCGCAATAAAAAATTAAAATGCTTATAACTTTGGCAAAGAAGCAGATAGAACCAAGATTCCAAATGCATATTGTTCAGGTCCAAAAGCCCTATTAGCACAGCAAAAATGGCATTGATATCTCTTGTAGTTTTCCCACAATTTCACTGTTGAGTTTAGGCACAATGAGGAGCTGTCCTGGCCACAGCGTTGTATTGTAAAGCGAGCTCACGCCTGAAATCATGTCATTTTGACAGGACAAGTCCCCACATAGTGTAGTTTTCACATCCTGTTACTTCTAAGGCAGGATTGCATAGTTAGTCAAAATGTGATTTGCAGGCGCTGAGAAGGCGTTTGCCGCAATAAAAAATTAAAACGCTTATAACTTTGGCAAAGAAGCAGATAGAACCAAGATTCTAAATGCATATTGTTCAGGTCCAAAAGCCCTACTTGCACAGCAGAAATGGCATTGATATCTCTTGTAGTTTTCCCACAATTTCACTGTTGAGTTTAGGCACAATGAGGAGCTGTCCTGGCCACAGCGTTGTATTGTAAAGCGAGCTCACGCCTGAAGTCATGTCATTTTGACAGGACAAGTCCCCACATAGTGTAGTTTTCACATCCTGTTACTTCTAAGGCAGGATTGCATAGTTAGTCAAAATGTGATTTGCAGGCGCTGAGAAGGCGTTTGCCGCAATAAAAAATTAAAACGCTTATAACTTTGGCAAAGAAGCAGATAGAACCAAGATTCTAAATGCATATTGTTCAGGTCCAAAAGCCCTACTTGCACAGCAGAAATGGCATTGATATCTCTTGTAGTTTTCCCACAATTTCACTGTTGAGTTTAGGCACAATGAGGAGCTGTCCTGGCCACAGCATGGTATTGTAAAGCGAGCTCACGCCTGAAATCATGTCATTTTGACAGGACAAGTCCCCACATAGTGTAGTTTGCACCTCCTGTTACTTCTAAGGCAGGATTGCATATTTAGTCAAAATGTGATTTGCAGGCGCTGAAAAGGCGTTTGCCTCAATAAAAAATTAAAATGCTTATAACTTTGGCAAAGAAGCAGATAGAACCAAGATTCCAAATGCATATTGTTCAGGTCCAAAAGCCCTACTTGCACAGCAGAAATGGCATTGATATCTCTTGTAGTTTTCCCACAATTACACTGTTGAGTTTAGGCACAATGAGGAGCTGTCCTGGCCACAGCATGGTATTGTAAAGCGAGCTCACGCCTGAAATCATGTCATTTTGACAGGACAAGTCCCCACATAGTGTAGTTTTCACATCCTGTTACTTCTAAGGCAGGATTGCATAGTTAGTCAAAATGTGATTTGCAGGCGCTGAGAAGGCGTTTGCCGCAATAAAAAATTAAAACGCTTATAACTTTGGCAAAGAAGCAGATAGAACCAAGATTCTAAATGCATATTGTTCAGGTCCAAAAGCCCTACTTGCACAGCAAAAATGGCATTGATATCTCTTGTAGTTTTCCCACAATTTCACTGTTGAGTTTAGGCACAATGCATTAGAAACGCATGAAACATCCTGGGGTGTCCTGGCCACAGCATGGTATTGTACAGCGAGCTCACGCCTGAAATCATGTAATTTTGACAGGACAAGTCCCCACATAGTGTAGTTTGCACCTCCTGTTACTTCTAAGGCAGGATTGCATAGTTGGTCAAAATGTGATTTGCAGACGCTGAAAAGGCGTTTGCCGCAATAAAAAATTAAAACGCTTATAACTTTGGCAAAGAAGCAGATAGAACCAAGATTCTAAATGCATATTGTTCAGGTCCAAAAGCCCTACTTGCACAGCAAAAATGGCATTGATATCTCTTGTAGTTTTCCCACAATTTCACTGTTGAGTTTAGGCACAATGAGGAGCTGTCCTGGCCACAGCGTTGTATTGTAAAGCGAGCTCACGCCTGAAATCATGTCATTTTGACAGGACAAGTCCCCACATAGTGTAGTTTTCACATCCTGTTACTTCTAAGGCAGGATTGCATAGTTAGTCAAAATGTGATTTGCAGGCGCTGAGAAGGCGTTTGCCGCAATAAAAAATTAAAACGCTTATAACTTTGGCAAAGAAGCAGATAGAACCAAGATTCTAAATGCATATTGTTCAGGTCCAAAAGCCCTACTTGCACAGCAAAAATGGCATTGATATCTCTTGTAGTTTTCCCACAATTTCACTGTTGAGTTTATGCACAATGAGGAGCTGTCCTGGCCACAGCGTTGTATTGTAAAGCGAGCTCACGCCTGAAATCATGTCATTTTGACAGGACAAGTCCCCACATAGTGTAGTTTTCACATCCTGTTACTTCTAAGGCAGGATTGCATAGTTAGTCAAAATGTGATTTGCAGGCGCTGAAAAGGCGTTTGCCGCAATAAAAAATAAAATGCTTATAACTTTGGCAAAGAAGCAGATAGAACCAAGATTCCAAATACATATTGTTCAGGTCCAAAAGCCCTACTTGCACAGCAAAAATGGCATTGATATCTCTTGTAGTTTTCCCACAATTTCACTGTTGAGTTTAGGCACAATGAGGAGCTGTCCTGGCCACAGCGTTGTATTGTAAAGCGAGCTCACGCCTGAAATCATGTAATTTTGACAGGACAAGTCCCCACATAGTGTAGTTTTCACATCCTGTTACTTCTAAGGCAGGATTGCATAGTTAGTCAAAATGTGATTTGCAGGCGCTGAGAAGGCGTTTGCCGCAATAAAAAATTAAAACGCTTATAACTTTGGCAAAGAAGCAGATAGAACCAAGATTCTAAATGCATATTGTTCAGGTCCAAAAGCCCTACTTGCACAGCAGAAATGGCATTGATATCTCTTGTAGTTTTCCCACAATTTCACTGTTGAGTTTAGGCACAATGAGGAGCTGTCCTGGCCACAGCGTTGTATTGTAAAGCGAGCTCACGCCTGAAATCATGTCATTTTGACAGGACAAGTCCCCACATAGTGTAGTTTTCACATCCTGTTACTTCTAAGGCAGGATTGCATAGTTAGTCAAAATGTGATTTGCAGGCGCTGAGAAGGCGTTTGCCGCAATAAAAAATTAAAACGCTTATAACTTTGGCAAAGAAGCAGATAGAACCAAGATTCTAAATGCATATTGTTCAGGTCCAAAAGCCCTACTTGCACAGCAGAAATGGCATTGATATCTCTTGTAGTTTTCCCACAATTTCACTGTTGAGTTTAGGCACAATGAGGAGCTGTCCTGGCCACAGCGTTGTATTGTAAAGCGAGCTCACGCCTGAAGTCATGTCATTTTGACAGGACAAGTCCCCACATAGTGTAGTTTTCACATCCTGTTACTTCTAAGGCAGGATTGCAGTTAGTCAAAATGTGATTTGCAGGCGCTGAGAAGGCGTTTGCCGCAATAAAAAATTAAAACGCTTATAACTTTGGCAAAGAAGCAGATAGAACCAAGATTCTAAATGCATATTGTTCAGGTCCAAAAGCCCTACTTGCACAGCAGAAATGGCATTGATATCTCTTGTAGTTTTCCCACAATTTCACTGTTGAGTTTAGGCACAATGAGGAGCTGTCCTGGCCACAGCATGGTATTGTAAAGCGAGCTCACGCCTGAAATCATGTCATTTTGACAGGACAAGTCCCCACATAGTGTAGTTTGCACCTCCTGTTACTTCTAAGGCAGGATTGCATATTTAGTCAAAATGTGATTTGCAGGCGCTGAAAAGGCGTTTGCCTCAATAAAAAATTAAAATGCTTATAACTTTGGCAAAGAAGCAGATAGAACCAAGATTCCAAATGCATATTGTTCAGGTCCAAAAGCCCTACTTGCACAGCAGAAATGGCATTGATATCTCTTGTAGTTTTCCCACAATTACACTGTTGAGTTTAGGCACAATGAGGAGCTGTCCTGGCCACAGCATGGTATTGTAAAGCGAGCTCACGCCTGAAATCATGTCATTTTGACAGGACAAGTCCCCACATAGTGTAGTTTTCACATCCTGTTACTTCTAAGGCAGGATTGCATAGTTAGTCAAAATGTGATTTGCAGGCGCTGAGAAGGCGTTTGCCGCAATAAAAAATTAAAACGCTTATAACTTTGGCAAAGAAGCAGATAGAACCAAGATTCTAAATGCATATTGTTCAGGTCCAAAAGCCCTACTTGCACAGCAAAAATGGCATTGATATCTCTTGTAGTTTTCCCACAATTTCACTGTTGAGTTTAGGCACAATGCATTAGAAACGCATGAAACATCCTGGGGTGTCCTGGCCACAGCATGGTATTGTACAGCGAGCTCACGCCTGAAATCATGTAATTTTGACAGGACAAGTCCCCACATAGTGTAGTTTGCACCTCCTGTTACTTCTAAGGCAGGATTGCATAGTTGGTCAAAATGTGATTTGCAGACGCTGAAAAGGCGTTTGCCGCAATAAAAAATTAAAACGCTTATAACTTTGGCAAAGAAGCAGATAGAACCAAGATTCTAAATGCATATTGTTCAGGTCCAAAAGCCCTACTTGTACAGCAAAAATGGCATTGATATCTCTTGTAGTTTTCCCACAATTTCACTGTTGAGTTTAGGCACACTGCATTAGAAACGCATGAAACATCCTGGGGTGTCCTGGCCACAGCATGGTATTGTAAAGCGAGCTCACGCCTGAAATCATGTCATTTTGACAGGACAAGTCCCCACATAGTGTAGTTTGCACCTCCTGTTACTTCTAAGGCAGGATTGCATAGTTAGTCAAAATGTGATTTGCAGGCGCTGAGAAGGCGTTTGCCGCAATAAAAAATTAAAACGCTTATAACTTTGGCAAAGAAGCAGATAGAACCAAGATTCTAAATGCATATTGTTCAGGTCCAAAAGCCCTACTTGCACAGCAGAAATGGCATTGATATCTCTTGTAGTTTTCCCACAATTTCACTGTTGAGTTTAGGCACAATGAGGAGCTGTCCTGGCCACAGCGTTGTATTGTAAAGCGAGCTCACGCCTGAAATCATGTCATTTTGACAGGACAAGTCCCCACATAGTGTAGTTTTCACATCCTGTTACTTCTAAGGCAGGATTGCATAGTTAGTCAAAATGTGATTTGCAGGCGCTGAGAAGGCGTTTGCCGCAATAAAAAATTAAAACGCTTATAACTTTGGCAAAGAAGCAGATAGAACCAAGATTCTAAATGCATATTGTTCAGGTCCAAAAGCCCTACTTGCACAGCAGAAATGGCATTGATATCTCTTGTAGTTTTCCCACAATTTCACTGTTGAGTTTAGGCACAATGAGGAGCTGTCCTGGCCACAGCGTTGTATTGTAAAGCGAGCTCACGCCTGAAGTCATGTCATTTTGACAGGACAAGTCCCCACATAGTGTAGTTTTCACATCCTGTTACTTCTAAGGCAGGATTGCATAGTTAGTCAAAATGTGATTTGCAGGCGCTGAGAAGGCGTTTGCCGCAATAAAAAATTAAAACGCTTATAACTTTGGCAAAGAAGCAGATAGAACCAAGATTCTAAATGCATATTGTTCAGGTCCAAAAGCCCTACTTGCACAGCAGAAATGGCATTGATATCTCTTGTAGTTTTCCCACAATTTCACTGTTGAGTTTAGGCACAATGAGGAGCTGTCCTGGCCACAGCATGGTATTGTAAAGCGAGCTCACGCCTGAAATCATGTCATTTTGACAGGACAAGTCCCCACATAGTGTAGTTTGCACCTCCTGTTACTTCTAAGGCAGGATTGCATATTTAGTCAAAATGTGATTTGCAGGCGCTGAAAAGGCGTTTGCCTCAATAAAAAATTAAAATGCTTATAACTTTGGCAAAGAAGCAGATAGAACCAAGATTCCAAATGCATATTGTTCAGGTCCAAAAGCCCTACTTGCACAGCAGAAATGGCATTGATATCTCTTGTAGTTTTCCCACAATTACACTGTTGAGTTTAGGCACAATGAGGAGCTGTCCTGGCCACAGCATGGTATTGTAAAGCGAGCTCACGCCTGAAATCATGTCATTTTGACAGGACAAGTCCCCACATAGTGTAGTTTTCACATCCTGTTACTTCTAAGGCAGGATTGCATAGTTAGTCAAAATGTGATTTGCAGGCGCTGAGAAGGCGTTTGCCGCAATAAAAAATTAAAACGCTTATAACTTTGGCAAAGAAGCAGATAGAACCAAGATTCTAAATGCATATTGTTCAGGTCCAAAAGCCCTACTTGCACAGCAAAAATGGCATTGATATCTCTTGTAGTTTTCCCACAATTTCACTGTTGAGTTTAGGCACAATGCATTAGAAACGCATGAAACATCCTGGGGTGTCCTGGCCACAGCATGGTATTGTACAGCGAGCTCACGCCTGAAATCATGTAATTTTGACAGGACAAGTCCCCACATAGTGTAGTTTGCACCTCCTGTTACTTCTAAGGCAGGATTGCATAGTTGGTCAAAATGTGATTTGCAGACGCTGAAAAGGCGTTTGCCGCAATAAAAAATTAAAACGCTTATAACTTTGGCAAAGAAGCAGATAGAACCAAGATTCTAAATGCATATTGTTCAGGTCCAAAAGCCCTACTTGCACAGCAAAAATGGCATTGATATCTCTTGTAGTTTTCCCACAATTTCACTGTTGAGTTTAGGCACAATGAGGAGCTGTCCTGGCCACAGCGTTGTATTGTAAAGCGAGCTCACGCCTGAAATCATGTCATTTTGACAGGACAAGTCCCCACATAGTGTAGTTTTCACATCCTGTTACTTCTAAGGCAGGATTGCATAGTTAGTCAAAATGTGATTTGCAGGCGCTGAGAAGGCGTTTGCCGCAATAAAAAATTAAAACGCTTATAACTTTGGCAAAGAAGCAGATAGAACCAAGATTCTAAATGCATATTGTTCAGGTCCAAAAGCCCTACTTGCACAGCAAAAATGGCATTGATATCTCTTGTAGTTTTCCCACAATTTCACTGTTGAGTTTATGCACAATGAGGAGCTGTCCTGGCCACAGCGTTGTATTGTAAAGCGAGCTCACGCCTGAAATCATGTCATTTTGACAGGACAAGTCCCCACATAGTGTAGTTTTCACATCCTGTTACTTCTAAGGCAGGATTGCATAGTTAGTCAAAATGTGATTTGCAGGCGCTGAAAAGGCGTTTGCCGCAATAAAAAATAAAATGCTTATAACTTTGGCAAAGAAGCAGATAGAACCAAGATTCCAAATACATATTGTTCAGGTCCAAAAGCCCTACTTGCACAGCAAAAATGGCATTGATATCTCTTGTAGTTTTCCCACAATTTCACTGTTGAGTTTAGGCACAATGAGGAGCTGTCCTGGCCACAGCGTTGTATTGTAAAGCGAGCTCACGCCTGAAATCATGTAATTTTGACAGGACAAGTCCCCACATAGTGTAGTTTTCACATCCTGTTACTTCTAAGGCAGGATTGCATAGTTAGTCAAAATGTGATTTGCAGGCGCTGAGAAGGCGTTTGCCGCAATAAAAAATTAAAACGCTTATAACTTTGGCAAAGAAGCAGATAGAACCAAGATTCTAAATGCATATTGTTCAGGTCCAAAAGCCCTACTTGCACAGCAGAAATGGCATTGATATCTCTTGTAGTTTTCCCACAATTTCACTGTTGAGTTTAGGCACAATGAGGAGCTGTCCTGGCCACAGCGTTGTATTGTAAAGCGAGCTCACGCCTGAAATCATGTCATTTTGACAGGACAAGTCCCCACATAGTGTAGTTTTCACATCCTGTTACTTCTAAGGCAGGATTGCATAGTTAGTCAAAATGTGATTTGCAGGCGCTGAAAAGGCGTTTGCCGCAATAAAAAATTAAAATGCTTATAACTTTGGCAAAGAAGCAGATAGAACCAAGATTCCAAATGCATATTGTTCAGGTCCAAAAGCCCTATTAGCACAGCAAAAATGGCATTGATATCTCTTGTAGTTTTCCCACAATTTCACTGTTGAGTTTAGGCACAATGCATTAGAAACGCATGAAACATCCTGGGGTGTCCTGGCCACAGCGTTGTATTGTAAAGCGAGCTCACGCCTGAAATCATGTCATTTTGACAGGACAAGTCCCCACATAGTGTAGTTTTCACATCCTGTTACTTCTAAGGCAGGATTGCATAGTTAGTCAAAATGTGATTTGCAGGCGCTGAAAAGGCGTTTGCCGCAATAAAAAATTAAAACGCTTATAACTTTGGCAAAGAAGCAGATAGAACCAAGATTCTAAATGCATATTGTTCAGGTCCAAAAGCCCTACTTGTACAGCAAAAATGGCATTGATATCTCTTGTAGTTTTCCCACAATTTCACTGTTGAGTTTAGGCACACTGCATTAGAAACGCATGAAACATCCTGGGGTGTCCTGGCCACAGCATGGTATTGTAAAGCGAGCTCACGCCTGAAATCATGTCATTTTGACAGGACAAGTCCCCACATAGTGTAGTTTGCACCTCCTGTTACTTCTAAGGCAGGATTGCATAGTTAGTCAAAATGTGATTTGCAGGCGCTGAGAAGGCGTTTGCCGCAATAAAAAATTAAAACGCTTATAACTTTGGCAAAGAAGCAGATAGAACCAAGATTCTAAATGCATATTGTTCAGGTCCAAAAGCCCTACTTGCACAGCAGAAATGGCATTGATATCTCTTGTAGTTTTCCCACAATTTCACTGTTGAGTTTAGGCACAATGCATTAGAAACGCATGAAACATCCTGGGGTGTCCTGGCCACAGCATGGTATTGTACAGCGAGCTCACGCCTGAAATCATGTAATTTTGACAGGACAAGTCCCCACATAGTGTAGTTTGCACCTCCTGTTACTTCTAAGGCAGGATTGCATAGTTGGTCAAAATGTGATTTGCAGACGCTGAAAAGGCGTTTGCCGCAATAAAAAATTAAAACGCTTATAACTTTGGCAAAGAAGCAGATAGAACCAAGATTCCAAATGCATATTGTTCAGGTCCAAAAGCCCTATTTGCACAGCAAAAATGGCATTGATATCTCTTGTAGTTTTCCCACAATTTCACTGTTGAGTTTAGGCACAATGAGGAGCTGTCCTGGCCACAGCGTTGTATTGTAAAGCGAGCTCACGCCTGAAATCATGTCATTTTGACAGGACAAGTCCCCACATAGTGTAGTTTTCACATCCTGTTACTTCTAAGGCAGGATTGCATAGTTAGTCAAAATGTGATTTGCAGGCGCTGAGAAGGCGTTTGCCGCAATAAAAAATTAAAACGCTTATAACTTTGGCAAAGAAGCAGATAGAACCAAGATTCTAAATGCATATTGTTCAGGTCCAAAAGCCCTACTTGCACAGCAAAAATGGCATTGATATCTCTTGTAGTTTTCCCACAATTTCACTGTTGAGTTTATGCACAATGAGGAGCTGTCCTGGCCACAGCGTTGTATTGTAAAGCGAGCTCACGCCTGAAATCATGTAATTTTGACAGGACAAGTCCCCACATAGTGTAGTTTTCACATCCTGTTACTTCTAAGGCAGGATTGCATAGTTAGTCAAAATGTGATTTGCAGGCGCTGAAAAGGCGTTTGCCGCAATAAAAAATAAAATGCTTATAACTTTGGCAAAGAAGCAGATAGAACCAAGATTCCAAATACATATTGTTCAGGTCCAAAAGCCCTACTTGCACAGCAAAAATGGCATTGATATCTCTTGTAGTTTTCCCACAATTTCACTGTTGAGTTTAGGCACAATGAGGAGCTGTCCTGGCCACAGCGTTGTATTGTAAAGCGAGCTCACGCCTGAAATCATGTCATTTTGAGAGGACAAGTCCCCACATAGTGTAGTTTTCACATCCTGTTACTTCTAAAGCAGGATTGCATAGTTAGTCAAAATGTGATTTGCAGGCGCTGAAAAGGCGTTTGCCGCAATAAAAAAATTAAAACGCTAATAACTTTGGCAAAGAAGCAGATAGAACCAAGATTCTAATTGCATATTGTTCAGGTCCAAAAGCCCTACTTGCACAGCAAAAATGGCATTGATATCTCTTGTAGTTTTCCCACAATTTCACTGTTGAGTTTAGGCACAATGAGGAGCTGTCCTGGCCACAGCGTTGTATTGTAAAGCGAGCTCACGCCTGAAATCATGTAATTTTGACAGGACAAGTCTCCACATAGTGTAGTTTTCACATCCTGTTACTTCTAAGGCAGGATTGCATAGTTAGTCAAAATGTGATTTGCAGGCGCTGAGAAGGCGTTTGCCGCAATAAAAAATTAAAACGCTTATAACTTTGGCAAAGAAGCAGATAGAACCAAGATTCTAAATGCATATTGTTCAGGTCCAAAAGCCCTACTTGCACAGCAGAAATGGCATTGATATCTCTTGTAGTTTTCCCACAATTTCACTGTTGAGTTTAGGCACAATGAGGAGCTGTCCTGGCCACAGCGTTGTATTGTAAAGCGAGCTCACGCCTGAAATCATGTCATTTTGACAGGACAAGTCCCCACATAGTGTAGTTTTCACATCCTGTTACTTCTAAGGCAGGATTGCATAGTTAGTCAAAATGTGATTTACAGGCGCTGAAAAGGCGTTTGCCGCAATAAAAAATTAAAATGCTTATAACTTTGGCAAAGAAGCAGATAGAACCAAGATTCCAAATGCATATTGTTCAGGTCCAAAAGCCCTATTTGCACAGCAAAAATGGCATTGATATCTCTTGTAGTTTTCCCACAATTTCACTGTTGAGTTTAGGCACAATGCATTAGAAACGCATGAAACATCCTGGGGTGTCCTGGCCACAGCGTTGTATTGTAAAGCGAGCTCACGCCTGAAATCATGTCATTTTGACAGGACAAGTCCCCACATAGTGTAGTTTGCACCTCCTGTTACTTCTAAGGCAGGATTGCATAGTTAGTCAAAATGTGATTTGCAGGCGCTGAGAAGGCGTTTGCCGCAATAAAAAATTAAAACGCTTATAACTTTGGCAAAGAAGCAGATAGAACCAAGATTCTAAATGCATATTGTTCAGGTCCAAAAGCCCTACTTGCACAGCAGAAATGGCATTGATATCTCTTGTAGTTTTCCCACAATTTCACTGTTGAGTTTAGGCACAATGAGGAGCTGTCCTGGCCACAGCGTTGTATTGTAAAGCGAGCTCACGCCTGAAATCATGTCATTTTGACAGGACAAGTCCCCACATAGTGTAGTTTTCACATCCTGTTACTTCTAAGGCAGGATTGCATAGTTAGTCAAAATGTGATTTGCAGGCGCTGAGAAGGCGTTTGCCGCAATAAAAAATTCAAACGCTTATAACTTTGGCAAAGAAGCAGATAGAACCAAGATTCTAAATGCATATTGTTCAGGTCCAAAAGCCCTACTTGCACAGCAGAAATGGCATTGATATCTCTTGTAGTTTTCCCACAATTACACTGTTGAGTTTAGGCACAATGAGGAGCTGTCCTGGCCACAGCGTTGTATTGTAAAGCGAGCTCACGCCTGAAATCATGTCATTTTGACAGGACAAGTCCCCACATAGTGTAGTTTTCACATCCTGTTACTTCTAAGGCAGGATTGCATAGTTAGTCAAAATGTGATTTGCAGGCGCTGAGAAGGCGTTTGCCGCAATAAAAAATTAAAACGCTTATAACTTTGGCAAAGAAGGAGATAGAACCAAGATTCTAAATGCATATTGTTCAGGTCCAAAAGCCCTACTTGCACAGCAGAAATGGCATTGATATCTCTTGTAGTTTTCCCACAATTTCACTGTTGAGTTTAGGCACAATGAGGAGCTGTCCTGGCCACAGCGTTGTATTGTAAAGCGAGCTCACGCCTGAAGTCATGTCATTTTGACAGGACAAGTCCCCACATAGTGTAGTTTTCACATCCTGTTACTTCTAAGGCAGGATTGCATAGTTAGTCAAAATGTGATTTGCAGGCGCTGAGAAGGCGTTTGCCGCAATAAAAAATTAAAACGCTTATAACTTTGGCAAAGAAGCAGATAGAACCAAGATTCCAAATACATATTGTTCAGGTCCAAAAGCCCTACTTGCACAGCAAAAATGGCATTGATATCTCTTGTAGTTTTCCCACAATTTCACTGTTGAGTTTAGGCACAATGAGGAGCTGTCCTGGCCACAGCGTTGTATTGTAAAGCGAGCTCACGCCTGAAATCATGTCATTTTGAGAGGACAAGTCCCCACATAGTGTAGTTTTCACATCCTGTTACTTCTAAAGCAGGATTGCATAGTTAGTCAAAATGTGATTTGCAGGCGCTGAAAAGGCGTTTGCCGCAATAAAAAAATTAAAACGCTAATAACTTTGGCAAAGAAGCAGATAGAACCAAGATTCTAATTGCATATTGTTCAGGTCCAAAAGCCCTACTTGCACAGCAAAAATGGCATTGATATCTCTTGTAGTTTTCCCACAATTTCACTGTTGAGTTTAGGCACAATGAGGAGCTGTCCTGGCCACAGCGTTGTATTGTAAAGCGAGCTCACGCCTGAAATCATGTAATTTTGACAGGACAAGTCTCCACATAGTGTAGTTTTCACATCCTGTTACTTCTAAGGCAGGATTGCATAGTTAGTCAAAATGTGATTTGCAGGCGCTGAGAAGGCGTTTGCCGCAATAAAAAATTAAAACGCTTATAACTTTGGCAAAGAAGCAGATAGAACCAAGATTCTAAATGCATATTGTTCAGGTCCAAAAGCCCTACTTGCACAGCAGAAATGGCATTGATATCTCTTGTAGTTTTCCCACAATTTCACTGTTGAGTTTAGGCACAATGAGGAGCTGTCCTGGCCACAGCGTTGTATTGTAAAGCGAGCTCACGCCTGAAATCATGTCATTTTGACAGGACAAGTCCCCACATAGTGTAGTTTTCACATCCTGTTACTTCTAAGGCAGGATTGCATAGTTAGTCAAAATGTGATTTACAGGCGCTGAAAAGGCGTTTGCCGCAATAAAAAATTAAAATGCTTATAACTTTGGCAAAGAAGCAGATAGAACCAAGATTCCAAATGCATATTGTTCAGGTCCAAAAGCCCTATTTGCACAGCAAAAATGGCATTGATATCTCTTGTAGTTTTCCCACAATTTCACTGTTGAGTTTAGGCACAATGCATTAGAAACGCATGAAACATCCTGGGGTGTCCTGGCCACAGCGTTGTATTGTAAAGCGAGCTCACGCCTGAAATCATGTCATTTTGACAGGACAAGTCCCCACATAGTGTAGTTTGCACCTCCTGTTACTTCTAAGGCAGGATTGCATAGTTAGTCAAAATGTGATTTGCAGGCGCTGAGAAGGCGTTTGCCGCAATAAAAAATTAAAACGCTTATAACTTTGGCAAAGAAGCAGATAGAACCAAGATTCTAAATGCATATTGTTCAGGTCCAAAAGCCCTACTTGCACAGCAGAAATGGCATTGATATCTCTTGTAGTTTTCCCACAATTTCACTGTTGAGTTTAGGCACAATGAGGAGCTGTCCTGGCCACAGCGTTGTATTGTAAAGCGAGCTCACGCCTGAAATCATGTCATTTTGACAGGACAAGTCCCCACATAGTGTAGTTTTCACATCCTGTTACTTCTAAGGCAGGATTGCATAGTTAGTCAAAATGTGATTTGCAGGCGCTGAGAAGGCGTTTGCCGCAATAAAAAATTCAAACGCTTATAACTTTGGCAAAGAAGCAGATAGAACCAAGATTCTAAATGCATATTGTTCAGGTCCAAAAGCCCTACTTGCACAGCAGAAATGGCATTGATATCTCTTGTAGTTTTCCCACAATTACACTGTTGAGTTTAGGCACAATGAGGAGCTGTCCTGGCCACAGCGTTGTATTGTAAAGCGAGCTCACGCCTGAAATCATGTCATTTTGACAGGACAAGTCCCCACATAGTGTAGTTTTCACATCCTGTTACTTCTAAGGCAGGATTGCATAGTTAGTCAAAATGTGATTTGCAGGCGCTGAGAAGGCGTTTGCCGCAATAAAAAATTAAAACGCTTATAACTTTGGCAAAGAAGGAGATAGAACCAAGATTCTAAATGCATATTGTTCAGGTCCAAAAGCCCTACTTGCACAGCAGAAATGGCATTGATATCTCTTGTAGTTTTCCCACAATTTCACTGTTGAGTTTAGGCACAATGAGGAGCTGTCCTGGCCACAGCGTTGTATTGTAAAGCGAGCTCACGCCTGAAGTCATGTCATTTTGACAGGACAAGTCCCCACATAGTGTAGTTTTCACATCCTGTTACTTCTAAGGCAGGATTGCATAGTTAGTCAAAATGTGATTTGCAGGCGCTGAAAAGGCGTTTGCCTCAATAAAAAATTAAAATGCTTATAACTTTGGCAAAGAAGCAGATAGAACCAAGATTCCAAATGCATATTGTTCAGGTCCAAAAGCCCTACTTGCACAGCAGAAATGGCATTGATATCTCTTGTAGTTTTCCCACAATTACACTGTTGAGTTTAGGCACAATGAGGAGCTGTCCTGGCCACAGCGTTGTATTGTAAAGCGAGCTCACGCCTGAAATCATGTCATTTTGACAGGACAAGTCCCCACATAGTGTAGTTTTCACATCCTGTTACTTCTAAGGCAGGATTGCATAGTTAGTCAAAATGTGATTTGCAGGCGCTGAGAAGGCGTTTGCCGCAATAAAAAATTAAAACGCTTATAACTTTGGCAAAGAAGCAGATAGAACCAAGATTCCAAATGCATATTGTTCAGGTCCAAAAGCCCTACTTGCACAGCAGAAATGGCATTGATATCTCTTGTAGTTTTCCCACAATTTCACTGTTGAGTTTAGGCACACTGCATTAGAAACGCATGAAACATCCTGGGGTGTCCTGGCCACAGCATGGTATTGTAAAGCGAGCTCACGCCTGAAATCATGTCATTTTGACAGGACAAGTCCCCACATAGTGTAGTTTGCACCTCCTGTTACTTCTAAGGCAGGATTGCATATTTAGTCAAAATGTGATTTGCAGGCGCTGAAAAGGCGTTTGCTTCAATAAAAAATTAAAATGCTTATAACTTTGGCAAAGAAGCAGATAGAACCAAGATTCCAAATGCATATTGTTCAGGTCCAAAAGCCCTACTTGCACAGCAGAAATGGCATTGATATCTCTTGTAGTTTTCCCACAATTACACTGTTGAGTTTAGGCACAATGAGGAGCTGTCCTGGCCACAGCGTTGTATTGTAAAGCGAGCTCACGCCTGAAATCATGTCATTTTGACAGGACAAGTCCCCACATAGTGTAGTTTTCACATCCTGTTACTTCTAAGGCAGGATTGCATAGTTAGTCAAAATGTGATTTGCAGGCGCTGAGAAGGCGTTTGCCGCAATAAAAAATTAAAACGCTTATAACTTTGGCAAAGAAGCAGATAGAACCAAGATTCTAAATGCATATTGTTCAGGTCCAAAAGCCCTACTTGCACAGCAGAAATGGCATTGATATCTATTGTAGTTTTCCCACAATTTCACTGTTGAGTTTAGGCACAATGAGGAGCTGTCCTGGCCACAGCATGGTATTGTAAAGCGAGCTCACGCCTGAAATCATGTCATTTTGACAGGACAAGTCCCCACATAGTGTAGTTTGCACCTCCTGTTACTTCTAAGGCAGGATTGCATAGTTGGTCAAAATGTGATTTGCAGACGCTGAAAAGGCGTTTGCCGCAATAAAAAATTAAAACGCTTATAACTTTGGCAAAGAAGCAGATAGAACCAAGATTCTAAATGCATATTGTTCAGGTCCAAAAGCCCTACTTGCACAGCAAAAATGGCATTGATATCTCTTGTAGTTTTCCCACAATTTCACTGTTGAGTTTAGGCACAATGAGGAGCTGTCCTGGCCACAGCGTTGTATTGTAAAGCGAGCTCACGCCTGAAATCATGTCATTTTGACAGGACAAGTCCCCACATAGTGTAGTTTTCACATCCTGTTACGTCTAAGGCAGGATTGCATAGTTAGTCAAAATGTGATTTGCAGGCGCTGAAAAGGCGTTTGCCGCACTAAAAAATTAAAACGCTTATAACTTTGGCAAAGAAGCAGATAGAACCAAGATTCTAAATGCATATTGTTCAGGTCCAAAAGCCCTACTTGCACAGCAAAAATGGCATTGATATCTCTTGTAGTTTTCCCACAATTTCACTGTTGAGTTTAGGCACAATGAGGAGCTGTCCTGGCCACAGCGTTGTATTGTAAAGCGAGCTCACGCCTGAAATCATGTCATTTTGACAGGACAAGTCCCCACATAGTGTAGTTTTCACATCCTGTTACTTCTAAGGCAGGATTGCATAGTTAGTCAAAATGTGATTTGCAGGCGCTGAAAAGGCGTTTGCCGCAATAAAAAATAAAATGCTTATAACTTTGGCAAAGAAGCAGATAGAACCAAGATTCCAAATACATATTGTTCAGGTCCAAAAGCCCTACTTGCACAGCAAAAATGGCATTGATATCTCTTGTAGTTTTCCCACAATTTCACTGTTGAGTTTAGGCACAATGCATTAGAAACGCATGAAACATCCTGGGGTGTCCTGGCCACAGCATGGTATTGTAAAGCGAGCTCACGCCTGAAATCATGTAATTTTGACAGGACAAGTCCCCACATAGTGTAGTTTGCACCTCCTGTTACTTCTAAGGCAGGATTGCATAGTTGGTCAAAATGTGATTTGCAGGCGCTGAGAAGGCGTTTGCCGCAATAAAAAATTAAAACGCTTATAACTTTGGCAAAGAAGCAGATAGAACCAAGATTCTAAATGCATATTGTTCAGGTCCAAAAGCCCTACTTGCACAGCAGAAATGGCATTGATATCTCTTGTAGTTTTCCCACAATTTCACTGTTGAGTTTAGGCACAATGAGGAGCTGTCCTGGCCACAGCATGGTATTGTAAAGCGAGCTCACGCCTGAAATCATGTCATTTTGACAGGACAAGTCCCCACATAGTGTAGTTTGCACCTCCTGTTACTTCTAAGGCAGGATTGCATAGTTGGTCAAAATGTGATTTGCAGACGCTGAAAAGGCGTTTGCCGCAATAAAAAATTAAAACGCTTATAACTTTGGCAAAGAAGCAGATAGAACCAAGATTCTAAATGCATATTGTTCAGGTCCAAAAGCCCTACTTGCACAGCAAAAATGGCATTGATATCTCTTGTAGTTTTCCCACAATTTCACTGTTGAGTTTAGGCACAATGAGGAGCTGTCCTGGCCACAGCGTTGTATTGTAAAGCGAGCTCACGCCTGAAATCATGTCATTTTGACAGGACAAGTCCCCACATAGTGTAGTTTTCACATCCTGTTACGTCTAAGGCAGGATTGCATAGTTAGTCAAAATGTGATTTGCAGGCGCTGAAAAGGCGTTTGCCGCACTAAAAAATTAAAACGCTTATAACTTTGGCAAAGAAGCAGATAGAACCAAGATTCTAAATGCATATTGTTCAGGTCCAAAAGCCCTACTTGCACAGCAGAAATGGCATTGATATCTCTTGTAGTTTTCCCACAATTACACTGTTGAGTTTAGGCACAATGCATTAGAAACGCATGAAACATCCTGGGGTGTCCTGGCCACAGCATGGTATTGTAAAGCGAGCTCACGCCTGAAATCATGTCATTTTGACAGGACAAGTCCCCACATAGTGTAGTTTTCACATCCTGTTATTTCTAAGGCAGGATTGCATAGTTAGTCAAAATGTGATTTGCAGGCGCTGAGAAGGCGTTTGCCGCAATAAAAAATTAAAACGCTTATAACTTTGGCAAAGAAGCAGATAGAACCAAGATTCTAAATGCATATTGTTCAGGTCCAAAAGCCCTACTTGCACAGCAGAAATGGCATTGATATCTCTTGTAGTTTTCCCACAATTTCACTGTTGAGTTTAGGCACAATGAGGAGCTGTCCTGGCCACAGCGTTGTATTGTAAAGCGAGCTCACGCCTGAAATCATGTCATTTTGACAGGACAAGTCCCCACATAGTGTAGTTTTCACATCCTGTTACTTCTAAGGCAGGACTGCATAGTTAGTCAAAATGTGATTTGCAGGCGCTGAAAAGGCGTTTGCCGCAATAAAAAATTAAAATGTTTATAACTTTGGCAAAGAAGAAGATAGAACCAAGATTCCAAATGCATATTGTTCAGGTCCAAAAGCCCTATTTGCACAGCAAAAATGGCATTGATATCTCTTGTAGTTTTCCCACAATTTCACTGTTGAGTTTAGGCACAATGCATTAGAAACGCATGAAACATCCTGGGGTGTCCTGGCCACAGCATGGTATTGTAAAGCGAGCTCACGCCTGAAATCATGTCATTTTGAAAGGACAAGTCCCCACATAGTGTAGTTTGCACCTCCTGTTACTTCTAAGGCAGGATTGCATAGTTGGTGAAAATGTGATTTGCAGGCGCTGAAAAGGCGTTTGCCGCAACAAAAAATTAAAACGCTTATAACTTTGGGTTGCACATCTCTGAAGTGCTTAAAAAAGGATGACAAGGACAGACACGGCTACAATGTATTTTGGCCACAAGAGGGCGACGTCTGCCAACTCAAAGGCCTGGCTACACAGTCTGTGCCAGTATAACAGGCCCCTTTATTCATGAATCCAAAGCATCTCGATATGTTTGGGCCACAGTATCGCACCAAATTCACCTGAAGCCTGCCACACTCTGACCAATCAGGTCCAAAAATGCCCTGCTTTATCGGATAGAAGCACAATTTCTTTGTGTTTCCTTGAGAAAACAATGTCTCCAAATTTATGTCATATTCTTTTTTTTTTTTTTTGCTACTGTACAGCTGTGCCAATAATGAGAAAAACGATAAGTTCTATTTAAAGGCCTCCCGCTCTCCGTTTCGTAAAGCCCATCGCTTACATTCTCAAATGTTTGTTTGTTTTGTTTTGTTTTTTTTGAACGTCACTTATTCTTTTTTCACTCTTGTAATCAAGTTTGTAGGGTAGCTTCTTTTGGTTCTGTGTTCTGTCTTTAACACTTAGACGTAAATGTAGCCTATTAAATGTGCATAGCCGCGCTGTTATCTGTGGCCACATGCGCATTTAGAGCGACAGGCTCGTTTACATGAGCGCGTGAGTTTTCACTCATGGAGCCCTGCTCATCTCCTTGCTGCTGCTGCTGCGCGCGAAGCACCGCGGTGTCGGTGATCCGAGCTGAGTGCAGATGGACCCGGGTCCACACTCCGGTAGAGCGGGTGTGGCGCATGCGAGAGGTAGCGGTGATCGGAGGTGAGCGCAGAATAATGTGGGTTAACAAGAGTGTGCTGGTAACAACACAGACACTGGCCGCGGCGTCGTAAAACTCCGGTAGAACGGGACTTTGTGACGCATATTACACGAGAGGCAGTGGTTATCGGAGGTGAGTGTGTGTGTTACTGGAAAAAGGAGAGACGGCGTCTGAACCAGTCTATGGTCTGAACTCACGTTTTCAAAGGAGGAGTCTATCTATTTAAGATAAGATAAGATAATCCTTTATTTGTCCCACAATGGGGAAATTGCAGTGTCACAACGCAAGTTACAGAAACAGTAGGAAATAAGAGCATGCATCAAAATCAAGATAAATAATAATAAGTATTTACAATCAACTAAAAAACACAACACTGTAAGCTAAGCTAAAAGGCACAGGAACATTGCACAATAAGTGTTTTTGATTCTGAGATGATTGTGTACATTGCAGTGATGGACAGTGGTGGGTAAATAAATAATAGCAGGTACAGTGACTTTAAATAAAATTGCACATTGTTATTATTACTATGGAGATGACACATGGTTGCTATGGGAATGACACATGACTAGCATTGTTCATTATACAGTCTGACAGCAGCAGGAAGGAAAGACCTGCGAAATCTCTCCTTAACACAGCGAGGGTGAATCAGTCTGATGCTGCTCTCCAGAGCAGACAGGGCGTCCTGCAGGGGGTGACCCTCATGGTCCAGCATAGACATGAGTTTAGCCAGGACCCTCTTGTCCCCCACCTGCTGCACCGAGTCCAGAGGACAGCCCAGGACGGAGCTGGACTTCTTGATGACCTTGTCCAGTTTCTTCTTCTCCCTCTCTGTGACGCTGCTGCTCCAGCAGACCACACCATACAGGATGGCTGATGCCACCACAGAGTCATAGAAGGACCTCAGGAGTGGCCCTCTCACTCCAAAGGACCGCAGTCTCCTCAGGAGATAGAGCCGACTCTGGCCCTTCCTGTACAGTGCATCTGTATTATGAGTCCAGTCTAGTTTATTGTTCAGATGCACACCCAGGTACTTATTTGGGGGCATAATTAGGCTGCTATTGTTTGGAATATGATTAGACTATATTCAAACAGCATCATGGTGCGCTGTGTGTGTCAGCTACAAAATCATATTGCCAGTTCAGGCACATGAAGCAACACACAGGCTTCACACTTCCATGTGTAATACAAATGTGAATGTGTTTGTTCAGGTGAAGTCAGTGCAGTCGGTCTACACCAGGTGGATGCCAAGGACTGAAGAGAGAAGGCCAAGTACAGGCCTTATCTCACCATGAGCTGGCTCTTCTACGCGGATATAAAAGTCCACTGTGCACTGGATTCAAGTATAGGTAATCATGAGATTAAATTAAAGAATTGGCCAAAGATGTCAAATAACATAGAACACAATGTTTTGTGATTTCAGATGTAATAATGAACACATATTTAATAAAATATGTATTTATTTGTTTAGGTGTCACCGCACCAGGTGGACACTGGAGACGGAGTTCCGAACATCACCTCTGTAGCTGTCTGCTTTCTTCACCAAAAGCCTACTGCACACTGGAATGGTAAGCATGTCATTAATGTGCACATTTTGTGCTGGGATGTTGAGGTCATTGTAACACAGCACAATTGTTTTCTGTCATTCCTCTCTGTATCAATATTAAAGGTGTATTAGGTGTATTTCTAATAATAAAATGTGATTGTTTGTGTTTAGGCCAGCAGGTGTATACTGAGCACTGAGCAGTAAAGACCAGGTCACATTCCAATACTGTGTCTGAGCTCAACTCACTTCTAGGCTGTATCCACTGCACTTTACAGGTGAGCCTTTCATTTCATGAGAATGATGTTGACAAGCAAAAGATGAAATGATAAGCAAGGGGAGCTTGAACTTGAGAGGTGAAAGCTTTATTTAGCAGTTGCATTTTCCTACTTGGATTGTTTTTGACTTGTCCCTATGATGCACTCCCACACAAGTCCAGTAAGCAATATGTCCCATAAATCATGAAGCACACGCATCCATTTTGGTCCAAAGCGTTTATTGAAAGACAAACGCTCGCTGCTGCTCGCTGCTGCTTGTCATGAATCCAGAACAAACACTGTAACAAATCTCCTGTAAATAATTACTATAATATTTCAGCAAATGACTGTAAATCATATTTACAGATGAGAACTGGGAACACTTTACAGGTTTTTGTTGGGCTATTTTTTACACTTATTCATTGGCTTGAAGTATACAGTAAGAATTGCTCTGCAGGTAACAGCAAAATCTTGTATACTAAATTTACATGTATTACCTGGCAATATTGTTGCCAATAATTGCCTGTCATTTAAAATACAGATAACCTATGCCATGAGAAGACACAGATTTTAAATGCATTCAAACATTTATTAACCCCCCCCCCCCCCCCACAATTGGACATGAGCTGATGTGTAAAGTCCATAAACAGCCTGAACAGACATGAGGATCATATTGCTTTTGTGTGAGCTGCACTCAGGTCCTTTAGGCTTCTTCTAGACCTGTAGTCTTGCGTTCACCTCATGAAACATGTGCAATCACAAACATAGCAGAATCAAAGGAGGTAATGCTGTTATTTTAATGTCATACAGTTTAACTGTCTGTCACTAAACCTTTAACCTTAGGAAGGAACACCTTGCCAAAAAACACAATGAGATTTTCTTCCCTTCAGTGGTACCAACAAGCCAAATATGGGGCTGTGACACAAGGACTGGAGAAGAAAGATACTTTGACTATAACATGGAAGGGACTTGTAAGATGTGGACACACATTAGACCTATGGTTTGCTAAATTACGCAGCAACTTTTATTGCTGAAAATATCCTCTTCCTGCTTTCATGCAGCGTCAGATCACATGTCACCATGGTTTCAGTACACTTTCATTTTTCCAGTCGTATTTGTGCAAGCTCAAAAAGGGGAAAACATTGACTGCCACCTCTTCACACCTCTGCCTCAGCCCCCCAGCCCCCGAATCCACATCAAATACTCAGCCAGACCTCCAGCACACACCCCTGCTCTTTGTCTGTCACAACAGCTCAGGTTAGGAGAGAACTGAGCCGGATAAGGAGTAGGAAAGCTGCTGGACCAGACGGGATCAGCCCCAGGCTCCTTAAGTCCTGTGCAGATGAGCTGTGTGGAGTTATGGAGCATGTCTTCAACCTGAGCCTGAAGCTGAAGGTGGTGCCACACCTCCTGTGTGGTACCTGTGCCCAAGACACCGCACGCCAAGGACCTCAACAGCTTCAGGCCAGTGGCTCTCACGTCTCATCTGATGAAGACTCTGGAGAGGCTCGTCCTGGGTCACCTCCGCTCCACGGTGAGCTCAGCGATGGACCCGCTGCAGTTCGCGTATCGGCCTGGCATTGGAGTGGAGGACGCCATCATCTCTCTGATGCACCGCTCGCTGTCCCACTTGGAGAGGCCCGGCAGCACTGTGAGAATCTTGTTCTTTGACTTCTCCAGTGCTTTCAACACCATCCAGCCGCTGCTCCTGAGGGACAAGCTGGAGTGGGCAGGAGTGGACTGTGACCTGGCTGAGTGGATCCTGGACTACCTCACAAACCGGCCCCAGTTTGTGAGAGCCCGGGACTGTGTGTCTGACCTCATGACCTGCAGTGTGGGGGCGCCCCAGGGCACCGTCCTCGCGTCCTTCCTCTTCACACTCTACACTGCAGACTTCAGACATGACACGGACAGCTGCGTCCTGCAGAAGTTCTCCGATGACTCCGCCATCATCGGTCTCATCACGAACGATGACGACACGGAGTACAGAGGACTAACGCAGGACTTTGTGGACTGGTGTCACCGGAACCATCTTCTCATCAACGCGGGGAAGACCAAGGAGATGGTGGTGGACTTCCGCAGACGCCACTCTACTGCCCCCCCACCAGTGAACATCCAGGGAAGAGACATTGAGAGAGTGGACTCTTACAAGTACCTGGGTGTGCATCTGAACAATAAACTGGACTGGACTCACAACACAGATGCACTGTACAGGAAGGGCCAGAGTCGGCTTTATCTCCTGAGGAGACTGCGGTCCTTTGGAGTGAGAGGGCCACTCCTCAGGACCTTCCATGACTCTGTGGTGGCATCAGCCATCCTGTACGGTGTGGTCTGCTGGAACAGCAGCGTCACAGAGAGGGAGAAGAAGAAACTGGACAAGGTCATCAAGAAGTCCAGTTCAGTCCTGGGCTGTCCTCTGGACTCGGTGCAGCAGGTGGGGGACAAGAGGGTCCTGGCTAAACTCATGTCTATGCTGGACCATGAGGGTCACCCCCTGCAGGACGCCCTGTCTGCTCTGGAGAGCAGCATCAGTGACAGACTGATGCACCCTCGCTGTGTGAAGGAGAGATTTCGCAGGTCTTTCCTTCCTGCTGCTGTCAGACTGTATAATGAACAATGCTAGTCATGTGTCATTGCCATAGTAATAATAACAATAATAACAATGTGCAATACTATTTAAAGTCACTACCTGCTACTATTTATTTATTTAACCACCACTGTCCATCACTGCACTGTACACAATATTTTGATTGTAAATACTTATTATTATTTATCTTGTTTTTGATGTGTGCTTGTTTTCCTACTTTTTCTGAAACTTGCGTTGTGACATTGAAATTTCCCCACTGTGGGACGAATAAAGGATTATCTTATCTTATCTTATCTTTATAGGGGAATCATGTCGTATCTGTGCTTCAACTGTGCAAATAGCCTCGCGAGGGGCGACAGAATTTCAAACCAGTTTGATTTTCATCTGACCCTATGATTCCCGATCGGGAGGTGTTTGTGAAAGGTCAATCGCTGCTCATCAACCCATGTATAACTAAAGCTAAAACTTGGGGTGATCCCCAAAATAGTTGCACAAGTGAAAAGTCATCTCAAAATGAGCCAAAAATCACACAGTGCAAAGACCACACACACATGCAAAATCATACAATAACAAATCCATGTTATTGCCTGGCAATCATGCAAGTTTTGTACATATTGACTATATCATACATATATCATACATCGCAAGAAACAAAGTGATGATGTCACAACTGTGTTTTAATGTTATGCCTTTTCCTCTGCAATAGACAAGAAAAAAACGCAATGTTGCAAATGAGAATCTGTCTGACTCTGAGATGTCAGACTCTTCATCGACCTCCTCAGAGACATCATCTTCTTCATCCTCCTCCTCCTCCTCATCATGTGATGAGGAGAAGAAGAAGAAGAAGAGGCACAGTAAGCACCAGAAGGATAAAAAGAAGAAGGACAAGGGGAAGAAACCTAAAAAGGACAAGAACAAGAGCTATGATGTAGCTATGAATAGGAGAGGTATTTTCTAGTTTTTGTACATTTTTCTTGTTTAGGTTCAATGTGCATTTGAATTATAATAAGCTGTAGTGTTTGTGCAGGGTTTTATTAATTGTAATGGCTAAAACACTGCAAAATCTGATACAAGGTCAGGCATTTTATACCAAACACATCTCGAAGGCTTGCAGACTCCTGGAGGGACAAACTGTGAAAGGGTTTTAGTTATGACTATCAATTATGGCTAAAAGGTGCAAATATAATATCTCTCTGTTATCCTGTAGCAAAATAGATTTAGCTAATACTATAGTAGATGGGAAATACCAGTAGCTTTTTAGAGTCATAAAGTACACACTTGTATTACGTAAGTTAAAGGTGGGGTAGGAGATACTGGAAAAACGGTTCGAGCAAGCTAAATTTGAAAATACACCTCTTCATACTCCCCACTGAAGTCACACCTCCAGAGCACAGGAGGAGGGTACACCAAACCTTACACAAATCTGATGTACGGCTTAGGAGTACTTTAAATTCCATTGTATGTGCAATCACACAAAAGTCGAATTATTTCACTTCCTGTTGGGCGTAGCCATGGCATTGTGTTGACCTTTTTTGTTCGTCTTAGTGAGATACACATCCCTACCAAACTTCATGCATGCAGCTGAAAGTGTATGCCAACGACGACCCTCCACGCGTTAGGGAGTGCTATAGTGTCCCTGGGCCCCATCAGGGGCCAGATCTTTTTGTATTAGATGATGCTGTGATTTCTGACGACCAAATTACAGGAGTTTTCCTACGTGGTAAACTCCTCAAGAAGGCTCAAATGTGTGAGGAGAAAAAAACTATAATAGTAATAAATATATAAGTTGCACCTGAGTATAAGTCGCAGGACCAGCCAAACCATAAAAAAGGGTGACTTATAGTCCAAAAAATATGGTAACTCATTCATTGTGGTTTTTTGTGTGTGTATTTTATGTATTTGTAGCCACGACTCCCGAGGACATACTGAAGCGCTACAGAAAGGTGCTACGGGCCTACAAAAGAGGTAAAAACCTCCGCCTACAGATCCGTGGGAGTAGATCGAAACACAATCTGCTGTGGAGTACCAATTGCTGAATTGGCAATTGTCGCCCCCACAACATTTGAGGAGCTTCGTGAAGGCTTTTCTCAAGTAGAGTGAGTTTCATAGAGGTGCCGAGAAGCAATCGAAAATGACCCTGAACTAATTGAGGAAGTAGGGGGAAAAAGAAAGGTGGGCAACTTCTCCCCCTTAAAAAGAGGCTATAGGCTAGGTCCAAGGCTACTATTGCAGTTAATTACAGTTACAGTTAGTTGTTTGTATTTCCTCAGCAGTTTCATGTTGTTAATTGTGTCTTGGACCATGCCCTGTGGAGGCCCTGTGCCTTGATTTTTATTATTTTTTGAATTTCAGTAAAATAACGGTGTATTACATTGGTCATTTTTAAGTTGCACAATGTGAACAGTTATAGTTAATTACAGTCACTGTAAACACTCCATATTGAATAGACTCACCTAACTAGCAGAAACTGTAAACAAATATGTGTTGTCTCAGAGTAATTTCATTGTAATTAGCTCCTCCCTTCAGACAGATATAAAGCAGTGTCCGCCAGCATCTGACCAGAACTAAAGAAGCAGCTTGGATGAGCTGCGAAACGTATTAGACTTAGACTTAGACTTAGACAAACTTTATTGATCCACAAGGGAAATTATTTGGATACAATAGCTCAAACATCACAATATAATAACAGAGTAACAAAAATAGATGGTATAGCAAAAAGATTAAGAGACAGGTGTCAAATGAGACATAATTATCAAAATGTATATGTACAAGTCAAAATAAAATAGAAATATAAGTAATAAAGTAATAAACTATATAGTCACAGCTATATACAAGAAACAAGAACGACCGTGCAAATACTATGCTGATCGACAGGGCATGAGGTAATCCGTTACTTGAGATTAACTTGTTGTACAGTTGTAGGGAGTATTATCTGTTACATAGGGGTGAGTTGTTGTACAACTGAATGGCGTATGGTATGAATGTAGTCCTGAATCTCTCACTGTTTGAGCGGAGCTGAAGGAGCCTGTTGGAGAATGAGCTCCTCTGTCCCTCTATAGTCTGGTGCAGTGGGTGAGCAGGAGTGTCCATGATGGAGAGCAGTTTGTTCAGTGACCTCCTGTCCCTCACTGTGACAAATGTCTCCAGCTCACAGCCGATCACGTAACCCGCTTTACGGATCCGCCCAATGTCTCTTTTACTGGTGCCGCTCCCCCAGCAGACCACAGTGAAGTACAGCGCGCTGGCCACCACAGACTGGTAGAAGATCTCCAGTAACTTGCTGCACACATTGAAAGACCTGAGCTTTCTCAGGAAGTAGAGTCTGCTCATGCTCTTCTTGTACACAGCATTACAGTTGTCCCTCCAGTCAAGTATTCGACCAAATAAACTCTGTCCAGTTGACAAATAAAATTTCTCCTTTTGCCATCATTTGTAAAAGGTGACCCTGAATGACATATAGTGAAGTAATGTTTCATTATCTGCTTCCACTTTTAAGGGGTGCAAAAAGTTTCAGATATAAGTCTAAAAAGTAACGGATCATCTATAAGAGCTTAGCCTTTGAGCTACAGATATTGAGGTAAGTGTTTGTATACAGATTCAGATTAGTGGATGTAATTAACTGTGTAGATGTGTTGCATATCATTAATAAAACATTAACAAATTATAACATGAGAGGTGAATCTGGGCTAGCCACATTTGAAGTCTTCCTCATGAGGCTTGTATATAAGTGATAAACAGAACCTTAGTCACATATTAACAAGTAATCAATAAATGTTTAACGTTTTCTTGACATGTCTTCTTGGACCTACAGCCTGCACATGGCCAGGGCATGTCCTAATCATTTACAAAAACTGTCTAAATGTTTTGTTCATGATTAGTTCATTGTCTAATACTGGATATAGACTTTCAGCCAATGTTATTGAGCACATAGCCTATATATGTATACATATCTTAAATAATGTTTCCTTGTCTTTCAGTTTGACCACACTTAATGATTTACAAGCTAATCTTAATGCAATAATAATGTAGCTATGAATTACTTTAAAACAGTATACAAACTATTTACAAATAATATTTTGAAGATTTTACAAAGTTTACAAATAATGCACAATTCATTTGAGGAAAGTAAACTTGTTCAGTTTGTTTTTGTTAAAGACTTAAATGTTTGTAAAACACGACTAGAAGCAGCCAATCACGAGTCTGGACGCTTTAGCGTGGGGCTGAGGCCAGGTGTCGGGGTTCAGTGTGTGTCGGACAGCGAGCAGAGAGACTGCAGAGAATAGTGCTCTTGTTTTGTGTTTTAGTTAGGACCCAGTTCGGGGCTATTTTTTTCCACCTTTGGTACTGTGTGCGTGATATCATAACGTAAGTAGATATTCTGTGTGTATAAGTTACGTTGTGCTTTTCCTTTGTTGTATTTAGACCTGTAATAGCCTAATTTGCATGCCTTGTGCTCCGAGAAACAGAGACTCTTATGTAGCGGCCGCCATTACGCGGCTCATAGCACTGTCTGATGTCTGTGGGTTTCGTATTACACGTGCATGTATAATACTTGTTGTAAATAATTGTTGTGATGTTTGCAGACTGTTATAGAGAGCTGCTCTGTATCAGAGCCTGTGTTGAAGGCAGCGCTCTGTCAGAGAGGCAGCGCGTTTCTGGTTACGACACCTCTTAAAGGCGCAGTACAGTTGGTAGGAAGACCTGTACCATGATAGCATAACTGATGCCAAAAGAACCCCAAAAAACTATTGTTCACTATTTTAAAAGTTTGTCTATTATTACCATGTGCATTATTATTGTATAGTTGATATAGTTTTTTAATATGCATTTTTATTCCTTCGTTTCCTGTAGAACCACACACTTCTGCCATTCCTGTGGATACCTAATAAATCACATCAGTTAAGACATCTGGCTGTTTCTTTTTGAGAGCACCCTGCAGCGGGTCAATACAGACAGCACATCCCTAGTCTATTTTTCAAAAGGTTTAAGCTTGTTTTTGCTAAAAGACTTAAATGTTTGTAAAGGTTTAATTATTATTAATTTCATCATTATGTAATCATTGACTAATTTTTTTCAAATGAGGAATGACATATATATAACATTATTATAGTATTTCTTACTCATTAACAAATATTTGTAAATGTTTTGTAAAATAATTAGTTCATTATTTACTATGTGTTACTAATGTTTTATAAGCGCCCGTTATTTTAAAGTGTTACCAATGACACATGGGGAGTTGTCACGCCTAGGTCAGCAGTAGAGGTAACAAATCAGAAGCCTACCGCTCCAGCTTTGAAAAGTAAGGTCGAGACAGAGATACCACACTTAACCACAGTCAGCCCTCAGTCTACCATTTTGTTTGATACTGTTTCTGTAGTTCGGGATTTGGCAGGTACGACAGCATTTCTTAAATGTCAGTGCCCCGACTGGTCTCATGGAGACAAAGTTTGAATGGATTAATAAATTGGGTAAAACTTTAGTGTGGTCTGGCCCTGAGTCACGGGGGTCTTCTAAGGGCTCGAGAAAATACATTTTATATAATGATCTGAAAATGGCTCCAACTGTGGGTGAATCATCATCAATGATCAAGGTGACTTCATTTGTAAACACATACAGAGAAAGCATAAATTTGTGCCGAAGAGTAATAGTTGGTTACCGGGGTACAAAGCACGTAAAATAACCTTATTTGTGAACGATTTGGTCTCTGAATTGTTGCCTGAAAGCGCTCAAGAGCAATTACCTAATAAAACTGATCATAATGTTTTAAAGGTAATTCCTACTGTTTTAAGCCAACGGGTGACTACTCCGACTGTGAAAGTGGATAGTGTTACATTCGGTAGCATTAAGCTAAATAATGTATCTTTAATCACAACACCCACAACTATACTAAATAGGACCTCCACTACTACATCTGCTACTACGCCAATTACTACTTCTATCACTACATCAATAATTACAACATCCGTGACTACAATACCAATAATTACAACAACTAGAACTAAATCTGCGACTACGACACCAAGAGTTACAAAAGCGACAAGCAAATTGGCTATGACATCACATACTAAAGCACCAGAAAATAAGTTGAATACTACTTTGGCTAATATAGTGTTTACTTCAAAGGCTGCGACCTCAAAAGGGATCAATAAGGAGGCGATAACTAAGGTAATGGAACTTCCTATAAAACTTTCTACAGATAAGACAAGGACGGCTAGAACATTCATCTTCGGATGTAACTTCAAACATTATTTTGACAACTATACTTTATGCAAAATCTATTCTGACAGCTATACTTGATGCAAAAACTATGTGGCCAATTATGCTTAATGAGGGACCAGTGAATGTAACGCAGAAACCTAGTTCTGTAACTCGGTCACGACAGATAAGACTATGACGACGGCACCTGACACTCTGCCACTTGAGGAAAATGATTGGACTGACAGGGATGCGACACCAGAAGACATGTCAGAATCATTTCGGGCATTGTATAAGAGAGAAGCCAAGTGGAAAGCATTTGGGTTTGATTCCTCAGTATTGCATATTTCAGACCCTTTCGCCAGCAGGAACTTTTGGTTCCAGCAGTTAACACATGCTGTGAGAGCAACGGCTCATGAGGATGATCCGTGCATGGTTAGAATTCTGTCACCTAGTACCTTGAAATGGAAACTTCACCTCAACCTTTGAGTATTGAGTGTCAATCCATGGTTATGTCTTGGCTGTATTTCCACTAAGAAGCAAATCCAAAGGAGCGGATCTATATATCCAGATTATACAAGCCTACCTTTGAGTGTGCGTTGTTGGGGGCTTTTCCTTACATAAACTTGTTAGACCAAGGGGGGAAGTTAGCCGTACCTGAATCGATGGAAGTGAAACCAGCAAAAGAAGCACACTGTATATGCTCCAATGAAACCCGTGGGGGTTCAGGGGTGTTTTAATAATTTAGAGTCATACCACTGGAGAATTAGCCTGGGAGAAAAGTGGGGTATTGGTCTTTTTCCTTGGTATGGAGTCTGTATTTGTCTATTTGGCTATCACATATTTGAGATTTATCATATTTATATCATATCATATTTATATCATATTGATAGCATATTTATCACATATATCACATATTATATCACATATCACTTATTTGGCTGATCTCATAGATAATATAACATATACGCTAATATGCGTATGCGTATGCATATGCGTTATGTTTTGTTTTTCTACCATACTGTTGACCTTTGCTAAGGCGATGATATTAAGATGGGTTGGAGTTATTATGCCGTCGGATCAAACACAGATGCCATTATTTCACAAAGATGACGTGCAGATTAGCGAAGAGAGAGTCAGAACAGAATTTGAATTATTTGATAAATACCTGACCTGACCAGACCTGATTGGACTTTGCACCGAAATTTCTGACCATTTAAAGGTGTAATTTCAGTGCAAAGGGGGGATTACTTAAATTTCACATATTTTACATAATTTTCCATTTTATCACATTTATTTTCTTTTTGCTCATGTTATATATATATATATATATATATATATATATATATATATATATATATATATATATATATATATAGTTTATAATTTTCTTGTATTTCTTTTGTGTTTTAAATGACCATATATTCAGACGATGTTTGTTTTTATGTTTGGTTATGTTACTTAAAATATGACTATTATACTATGCAGAATGGGACATCCCCTCCACTTAGTTAATAATAGAATGGTCGTCAGCAGCGGGACCCGTGAGAGAGTTTTTCAGTGATTAAGTAGTATGAATTGCTGCTACTGGTTTTTCGTTCTCACGTTTATAGCTAGGAGAAGCTAGGTAATTAAACTGATTTGTCGTTAATAGTGTGACTTTAGTCTCGAAGGGGGGAAATATGTAATGCAGGGGTGCGCAATACGTCGATCGCGATCTACCAGTCGATCGCCAAGGTAGTGTGGGTACACTGTAAACCCAAATTTTCTTTTACATATAAAGTCAAGCTATTATTACTAATCTTTTCATTATTTTGCAAAAGGCGGGACCATTAAAAAAAGTGTGTAAACTATTTTAAACTAGTATTTGCTATACTAATAGCTCTGAGCGGAGACGACTCACACTTTCATGTTTTTACCTGTGAGCGGTGGGGCTTGACCACGACTGAACGACTGGTGACCCCAAACAACATGTTTCCTCTGCTCTGACTGTTGGCTGCCGATCAGCGTGTGATGAAGTGGGGGGAATCAGCGTCAGCCTGGTATATTAACGCGTGGAAAGAGAAGAAATTTGGTTCTTGTTCCCGTGGGACTGAATAGTTGGTAACATTAGTTGACGCTTGAAGTGAACGTAAGGCTAACGTTAAGTTAACTAGCTGCTAATGTTAATGCTGTGGTAGCAATTGGTAACGTTAGCTCTGTTGTAGAGACCTGCATCGGGCGGGAATTCCCGTGGGACCCGCAGAAAAAACCCCTCAGGACCCTTTTCACGTTGCCTCGGCCGGGATCGGGCCGTTTTCATGTTGCATCGGGCGGGAGCGGGCGGTCAGGCTAAAACATGTCGCGGGTCCCGACCAGACTTCTTTCTTTTTTCACTTGTTGATTTGTCTGGAATTCAAAAGGATTGTGGGGAAAGACCTACAGAAGGAATTTTATTCTGCCCTTGATAACCACACTACTCGTCCTATGGAAATTTTTAAAGCTAAGAGAGGCAACGTGGGTGAACAGTTGGCACATCTTTTACAGCAAATGCAGGTAATACTTTGTACTTTGTTTTGTCTCTGTGTATGAGAGACTGTTTTTCTTTTAACTTATCATACAGTATCCATTTTCTGTTTTACAGTCACTGGATCCCACTGAAAAAAGGACAGTCGCACTAAGAGGACTTCCTTACTTACTCGGAGACAATCCCACTGAATTCTTCAAATCTACCTTTGTAAGTATACATTTTGTCTGTAATGTGAAACTTTTAGAATGTGACATTTATTGTATAATTTGAACAAGCCAAAATTGACAAGTAGCCTATATTCAAAAACTTTGGATTATTCGTTAGGACAATAGAATAGAGATGTATTTACCTTGTCAACATGTTTCGGCTGCTATCTGCGAGCCGTCTTCAACAGTTGTCACTGGTGACAATTTGAAAACTTTCAAAGTTTTTGAATATAACAAAAGAAGACAAAATGAACATTGTAGAAGAAGTCGCCTATACATTAGAAGCTCCATGATCTTTATCTAAAGAAAAAGTCAGACTAATGTTGATTTTCAAATGTTTGTTCAAACATTTGAAAATGCTTGACCAAATAGTTATGATGTCAGCATAAATTGAATTTCATGCAATTCCTGTTTTGTCATTCTTATTGATAGTCTGTTGTAGTTCAGTAATTTGATTCTGTAATGTTTATACTTCTGGCAATCATTTTCTTTTTTTTGTTTATCTTTAGGATGGTGGTGAATCGTAAACAGAAAAAAGTTTAGTGTTTTATATCTTATTTAGCAGCTAGAAGTTTATTGTTTGCACTGCTGAGGTTCAGTTTGTAGCCACCATGATGAACACATTACACACACACACATTGAAAATACAAGCATAATTCACTGAAATGTGAACTAGCATTATTATGTTTACAGACTGAAAAATCTGTTGCACGTAAACCTTCCTGTTCGTTATTACTTTTTAAAACAGTTGTTATGTGCCACTATGCTAGTTAATAACTTTAGTCTCTAATCAATAAGGCTTCTGAAATTTAAAATTGTTCATGACAGGGATGCTCCTTATTAGGCAATTTACCTGTCGAAACCATTCCAGGTTTCCATTTTTCTCTTTTGACCAGATTAATGTAAATGTTTGGGGGGTTTTTCTACTAATTTGTGTACACTATACATGCTACCTCAATTAGTTCATCAGACATTATGCAAGTGTGTTTCCCTTTGTACAAGGTTTTAAAAGTTTAAATTTCACCTTGATTCTAAATGTTAGAAAAATGAACCCATTGTTGTAAAGGGTTAATTGCACAATTGTTTTGACATGGCACTTTACTCAGATTTTATATTACTGTTTAAAATTGTGAAATGTAAAAGCAAAAACAAATGCTGTTACAGGTTACAGGCAGAAGACTGCACTTTATTCAGGTTTAAGCATGTTACTATTGCATTATTTTGGCAATACATTTGTGAGAAAAAAAAAAAAATTGTAATTTTTTGTCAATTATTATCTAATGTAAAAAAAATAAAATAATAATAATTACAACTAATTAACATGATCAATAAATACCCATAAATAAGAAAAATAAATACTGATAAACATAAGCAATGATTACTGTAATACACGAGTAATGGTTAAGTTAATTACTTGTGAACATTAGTTTTAAAAAATTAAGGCCTACTCGAGACCGATCTTGGTCTCGAGATGAGTACGACCATATTTCATTACGGCCGGTGCCGTCGGCAATAAACTTGTACCGGTGTGCGGGACCGCACGGGGCTTCTCACTGCAGCCTGTGCGCTTGTCTGGAACCTGCGGACACTTGTACGCAACAGCGTGTACCAGCGTGTACCAACAGCGCAACACGCAACAGCGCAACATGCAACAGCGTGTACCAGCAGTGCAGGTTAAACTTATTAAAACATCCTACCTGTCCACTTTTGAGTTTAGGCACAATGCACTGGAAACGCATTACAAATCTTGGGGCTGTCCTGGCCACAGCATTGTGTTCTAAAGTGAGTTTACGCCTGAAATCATGTCCTTTTGACAGGAAAAGCCCCCACATAGTGTAGTTTGCACCTCCTGTTACTTCTAAGGCAGGATTACATAGTTAGTCAAAATGTGATTTGCAGGCGCTGAAAACGGCCAATGCTTGGTTATGAGCTTGATTTGGAGCTTTGGGAGCTATGATATTTTGGGCTTTGTTGGGAGGACTTATCACATTATGCGTTATGTTTTGTTTTTGTACCATACTGTTGACCTTTGCTAAGGCATATAGCAAATATTAAGATGGGTTGGAGTTGTTATGCCATCGGATCAAACACAGATGCCATTATTGCAGGAAGATGACTTGCCGATTAGCGAAGGGAGAGTCGGAACAGAATTTGAATTAGTTGGATGAATACCTGACCTGACCTGATTGTAATTGATTGGACTTTGCACCAAAATTTCTGACCATTTAAAGGTGTAATTTCAGTGCAAAGGGGGATTACTTAAATTTTCCATATTTTACATAATCTTACATTTTATCACATTTATTTTTGCTCATGTTAGTCATTATACTTTTATAAATATATTCATATACCTATATATTTTATAATTCACATTGTGATGTGAAACAAGTTTTTGATTGTATTTGCTTTTGCAAGATACTGGATGGTGTGTTCTGTTTCCAGGACAAATGGGGAACGATGTTGAAATGGACTATGGACATGGACAATGATTGATAATCGGAGCTAACCAAATAGCTTGAATGGACAGTGGATGGACAGATGGTGAATGAAAGTGCGGTCTTTGAATGTGTTTTATCAAGATATATCTTACTGTATTATATAGTTTATAATTTGTGTTTTAAATGAACCTATATGTTTATTCATACGATGTTTGTTTCTATGTTTGGTTATGTTACTGTTACACTCTGTAGAATGGGACATCCCTCCACTTAGTTAGGTCGCCAGCAGCGGACCCGTGAGAGAGTTTTTCAGTGATTAAGTAGTATGAATTTGGCAACAGATTTAGCTGCTACTGGTTTTTCGCTCTCACGGTTATAGCTAGGAGAAGCTAGGTAATTAAATTGATTTGACGTTAATAGTGTGACTTTAGTCTATCGCCAAGGTAGTGTGGGTAGATCGTAGCGTCGTAGTAGGCCTACTCGAGAACGGTCTTGGTCTTGAGATGAGTGCGACCATATTTCATTACGGCCGGTGCCGTCAGCAATAACTTGTACCGGTGTGCGGGACCGCACGGGGCTTCTTACCGCAGCCTGTGCGCTCGTCTGGAACCTGCGGACACTTCGCAGCACATCACCACACGTGTCCCCAGCGCGCACAGCTTGTACGCAACAGCGTGTACCCTTGAGTACCAGCATGTATCACAGTGCAGGTTAAGCTTTTTAAAACATCCTAGCTGTCCATCTGCCTCACGTCAGCATGCCGCTCCTCGCCTTTTTGCGCTCTCGCTCCTCCCTCCATATAACTCACACACACACCCTTCTCAATGCACGCAGATTAGACGAGCAAGATGAAACGCGAAGCAAAAACTAATCTAAATTTATGTTGGCAAAAAACAGGCCTACAGCACAGAGCTGGCCTACCGCGACATGTGGTTGAAGTTTGCCTAATAAAAGTGCACAAATACATCTGTATTTGTCACGACGTGTGTTTGGTAAATGTGCAGACGCTGGTAAATACTACTGCAAAACCAGTAAGATAATGTAACTCCAGTTAAGAAGTTAAGAAGTGTGCTTGAGTCTGGATGTCAGCAGCTACTGTCTGGACCAGGGGTCGGCAACCCGCGGCTCCAGAGCCGCATGTGGCTCTTTCATCGTTCTGTCGTGGCTCCCTGTGACTTTGGAAAATAATAATGAGTATTTAATTACATTGCATTTTTATTTTAGTTTGTTTTTAAATGTAAATCTAAAATTGTAGATAATGGTAATCTTGTAACATTTAAATAAAACGTTTTAAATATTTTTGTCGCTCAAAACATGCGTCAAAGCCGCCGACGTGCGTCACCCCCACACACTGGCAGCCCGGACCTACATCAGCAGTATGATTTTCGGCCCAATGATGATAAATCCAAGAAAAGAAAAGTTTCTGAAGAAAACAGAACGCTTAATGCTACGTGGGCAGATTCATTTGCTTTCACGGCTGATGAGACTGGTACACGCGGTACACGCAATAAAATGATGACGGAACACAGAAGCAGACGCCTTTTTGGTTCGCTGCGGGTGGATAATTTAAGTTTGGATTTTTATTTCCTACGAGGAGGACTCAAATACTAAAGTGTTTATTGCAGCTTTGCGTACATTTGTTTACAGAAGTGAAACTTAAAACCACATGGCTAATTTGCATAAACTAGAAGCGCTGACTAAAGGGCAGGACTCAGTGGAATATGCGTGTTCTTTCTGTGACTGAGGGATGTTCTGCCTATGGTGAGTCTGTTCTGCGCTTCTATCGTGTTGGAGATGGTTCATGTTAAACTTTTCAGAGATTATACGTGTGCAGGTCGTACGTGTGCAGCGCAATTCTTTATTTCACTCATGCACTTTATTTATGTTGGCTACTGTTGTGATGAAAAGACTGAAAGGTGTAAATAATTCTCTTAAGACTCGCGCTTAAGAGCTGTAGTGCAGGATGGCGCGCTTGTTGTTCTCTGAGAGTTGTAGTTTTGCCTGTAGTTACCCTGGTTAGCGCTGGTTTAGAAGTCAAAAGGGTTTTGTGGCTCCGGGTGTTTTCTTTTCTGTGGGAGACGGTCCAAATGGCTCTTTGAGTATTTAAGGTTGCCGACCCCTGGTCTTGACTATGCATCCCTAGCTGATTCCAACCAATGCAAGTCAAGAGAGTAAGGTAATGAGAAAAAATGAAATTGCGCAATATGGGCTCATGCCGTTATGCAAGGTACATCAACATAAATTGTACATGTAAAGAATTCTCAATATATTTATGAATAAATAAATGATTTGCATTTTTGTAGTAGGTAGATCATTTTTACTTGGTCATTTTATAAGTAGCTCGCATGCAGAAAAAGTGTGAGCACCCCTGATGTAGTGTCTGCTTTGCCTTTTGAACCATACAGCCCCTTTAAGTAAGTTATGAGGCCTCTGCATTCTGCCATGATGGCACGAGAGACCCCTAACTTTAATGTTAAGTCTGTATCTTGGACGTACAGAAGTAGTCAGATTACAGTGGGATATCCTAGATAGATATGTGGGCAATGCTTTGTTCGAAGGTCCGTTCTGCTTCGAGGCAGACGGACCGTGTGTCTGTAATTGTCTTATACTCTGGGTTTGTAATAAATAGGATTGACACTAGCAGAGCCTGGTTTTTGGATTCTTCCCATCACATCTGCTTTGGTTTCACTGGTGAGTGAAACCAAAGCAGCAACGGGTGAGAAACGACTCTTCAATAAAAAATTAAAACGGTTATAACTTTGGCAAAGAAGCAGATAGAACTAAGATTCTAAATGCATAGCGTTCAGGTCCAAAAGCCCTACTTGCACAGCAAAAATGGCATTGATATCTCTTGTAGTTTTCCCACAATTTCACTGCTGAGTTTAGGCACAATGAGGAGCTGTCCTGGCCACAGCGTTGTATTGTAAAGCGAGCTCACGCCTGAAATCATGTCATTTTGACAGGACAAGTCCCCACATAGTGTGCATAGTTAGTCAAAATGTGATTTGCAGGCGCTGAAAAGGCGTTTGCCGCAATAAAAAATTAAAACGCTTATAACTTTGGCAAAGAAGCAGATAGAACCAAGATTCTAAATGCATATTGTTCAGGTCCAAAAGCCCTACTTGCACAGCAAAAATGGCATTGATATCTCTTGTAGTTTTCCCACAATTTCACTGTTGAGTTTAGGCACAATGAGGAGCTGTCCTGGCCACAGCGTTGTATTGTAAAGCGAGCTCACGCCTGAAATCATGTCATTTTGACAGGACAAGTCCCCACATAGTGTAGTTTTCACATCCTGTTACTTCTAAAGCAGGATTGCATAGTTAGTCAAAATGTGATTTGCAGGCGCTGAAAAGGCGTTTGCCGCAATAAAAAAATTAAAATGCTACTAACTTTGGCAAAGAAGCAGATAGAACCAAGATTCTAAATGCATATTGTTCAGGTCCAAAAGCCCTACTTGCACAGCAAAAATGGCATTGATATCTCTTGTAGTTTTCCCACAATTTCACTGTTGAGTTTAGGCACAATGCATTAGAAACGCATGAAACATCCTGGGGTGTCCTGGCCACAGCATGGTATTGTACAGCGAGCTCACGCCTGAAATCATGTAATTTTGACAGGACAAGTCCCCACATAGTGTAGTTTGCACCTCCTGTTACTTCTAAGGCAGGATTGCATAGTTGGTCAAAATGTGATTTGCAGACGCTGAAAAGGCGTTTGCCGCAATAAAAAATTAAAACGCTTATAACTTTGGCAAAGAAGCAGATAGAACCAAGATTCTAAATGCATATTGTTCAGGTCCAAAAGCCCTACTTGCACAGCAAAAATGGCATTGATATCTCTTGTAGTTTTCCCACAATTTCACTGTTGAGTTTAGGCACAATGAGGAGCTGTCCTGGCCACAGCGTTGTATTGTAAAGCGAGCTCACGCCTGAAATCATGTCATTTTGACAGGACAAGTCCCCACATAGTGTAGTTTTCACATCCTGTTACTTCTAAGGCAGGATTGCATAGTTAGTCAAAATGTGATTTGCAGGCGCTGAGAAGGCGTTTGCCGCAATAAAAAATTAAAACGCTTATAACTTTGGCAAAGAAGCAGATAGAACCAAGATTCTAAATGCATATTGTTCAGGTCCAAAAGCCCTACTTGCACAGCAAAAATGGCATTGATATCTCTTGTAGTTTTCCCACAATTTCACTGTTGAGTTTATGCACAATGAGGAGCTGTCCTGGCCACAGCGTTGTATTGTAAAGCGAGCTCACGCCTGAAATCATGTAATTTTGACAGGACAAGTCCCCACATAGTGTAGTTTTCACATCCTGTTACTTCTAAGGCAGGATTGCATAGTTAGTCAAAATGTGATTTGCAGGCGCTGAAAAGGCGTTTGCCGCAATAAAAAATAAAATGCTTATAACTTTGGCAAAGAAGCAGATAGAACCAAGATTCCAAATACATATTGTTCAGGTCCAAAAGCCCTACTTGCACAGCAAAAATGGCATTGATATCTCTTGTAGTTTTCCCACAATTTCACTGTTGAGTTTAGGCACAATGAGGAGCTGTCCTGGCCACAGCGTTGTATTGTAAAGCGAGCTCACGCCTGAAATCATGTCATTTTGAGAGGACAAGTCCCCACATAGTGTAGTTTTCACATCCTGTTACTTCTAAGGCAGGATTGCATAGTTAGTCAAAATGTGATTTGCAGGCGCTGAGAAGGCGTTTGCCGCAATAAAAAATTAAAACGCTTATAACTTTGGCAAAGAAGCAGATAGAACCAAGATTCTAAATGCATATTGTTCAGGTCCAAAAGCCCTACTTGCACAGCAGAAATGGCATTGATATCTCTTGTAGTTTTCCCACAATTTCACTGTTGAGTTTAGGCACAATGAGGAGCTGTCCTGGCCACAGCGTTGTATTGTAAAGCGAGCTCACGCCTGAAATCATGTCATTTTGACAGGACAAGTCCCCACATAGTGTAGTTTTCACATCCTGTTACTTCTAAGGCAGGATTGCATAGTTAGTCAAAATGTGATTTGCAGGCGCTGAAAAGGCGTTTGCCGCAATAAAAAATTAAAATGCTTATAACTTTGGCAAAGAAGCAGATAGAACCAAGATTCTAAATGCATATTGTTCAGGTCCAAAAGCCCTACTTGCACAGCAGAAATGGCATTGATATCTCTTGTAGTTTTCCCACAATTTCACTGTTGAGTTTAGGCACAATGCATTAGAAACGCATGAAACATCCTGGGGTGTCCTGGCCACAGCATGGTATTGTAAAGCGAGCTCACGCCTGAAATCATGTCATTTTGACAGGACAAGTCCCCACATAGTGTAGTTTGCACCTCCTGTTACTTCTAAGGCAGGATTGCATAGTTAGTCAAAATGTGATTTGCAGGCGCTGAAAAGGCGTTTGCCTCAATAAAAAATTAAAATACTTATAACTTTGGCAAAGAAGCAGATAGAACCAAGATTCCAAATGCATATTGTTCAGGTCCAAAAGCCCTATTTGCACAGCAGAAATGGCATTGATATCTCTTGTAGTTTTCCCACAATTTCACTGTTGAGTTTAGGCACAATGAGGAGCTGTCCTGGCCTCAGCGTTGTATTGTAAAGCGAGCTCACGCCTGAAATCATGTCATTTTGACAGGACAAGTCCCCACATAGTGTAGTTTTCACATCCTGTTACTTCTAAGGCAGGATTGCATAGTTAGTCAAAATGTGATTTGCAGGCGCTGAAAAGGCGTTTGCCGCAATAAAAAATTAAAATGCTTATAACTTTGGCAAAGAAGCAGATAGAACCAAGATTCCAAATGCATATTGTTCAGGTCCAAAAGCCCTATTAGCACAGCCAAAATGGCATTGATATCTCTTGTAGTTTTCCCACAATTTCACTGTTGAGTTTAGGCACAATGCATTAGAAACGCATGAAACATCCTGGGGTGTCCTGGCCACAGCATGGTATTGTAAAGCGAGCTCACGCCTGAAATCATGTCATTTTGACAGGACAAGTCCCCACATAGTGTAGTTTGCACCTCCTGTTACTTCTAAGGCAGGATTGCATAGTTGGTCAAAATGTGATTTGCAGGTGCTGAAAAGGCGTTTGCCGCAATAAAAAATTAAAACGCTTATAACTTTGGCAAAGAAGCAGATAGAACCAAGATTCTAAATGCATATTGTTCAGGTCCAAACGCCCTACTTGCACAGCAGAAATGGCATTGATATCTCTTGTAGTTTTCCCACAATTTCACTGTTGAGTTTAGGCACAATGAGGAGCTGTCCTGGCCACAGCGTTGTATTGTAAAGCGAGCTCACGCCTGAAATCATGTCATTTTGACAGGACAAGTCCCCACATAGTGTAGTTTTCACATCCTGTTACTTCTAAGGCAGGATTGCATAGTTAGTCAAAATGTGATTTGCAGGCGCTGAGAAGGCGTTTGCCGCAATAAAAAATTAAAACGCTTATAACTTTGGCAAAGAAGCAGATAGAACCAAGATTCTAAATGCATATTGTTCAGGTCCAAAAGCCCTACTTGCACAGCAGAAATGGCATTGATATCTCTTGTAGTTTTCCCACAATTTCACTGTTGAGTTTAGGCACAATGCATTAGAAACGCATGAAACATCCTGGGGTGTCCTGGCCACAGCATGGTATTGTAAAGCGAGCTCACGCCTGAAATCATGTCATTTTGACAGGACAAGTCCCCACATAGTGTAGTTTTCACGTCCTGTTACTTCTAAGGCAGGATTGCATAGTTAGTCAAAATGTGATTTGCAGGCGCTGAGAAGGCGTTTGCCGCAATAAAAAATTAAAACGCTTATAACTTTGGCAAAGAAGCAGATAGAACCAAGATTCTAAATGCATATTGTTCAGGTCCAAAAGCCCTACTTGTACAGCAAAAATGGCATTGATATCTCTTGTAGTTTTCCCACAATTTCACTGTTGAGTTTAGGCACACTGCATTAGAAACGCATGAAACATCCTGGGGTGTCCTGGCCACAGCATGGTATTGTAAAGCGAGCTCACGCCTGAAATCATGTCATTTTGACAGGACAAGTCCCCACATAGTGTAGTTTGCACCTCCTGTTACTTCTAAGGCAGGATTGCATAGTTAGTCAAAATGTGATTTGCAGGCGCTGAAAAGGCGTTTGCCTCAATAAAAAATTAAAATGCTTATAACTTTGGCAAAGAAGCAGATAGAACCAAGATTCTAAATGCATATTGTTCAGGTCCAAAAGCCCTACTTGCACAGCAGAAATGGCATTGATATCTCTTGTAGTTTTCCCACAATTTCACTGTTGAGTTTAGGCACAATGCATTAGAAACGCATGAAACATCCTGGGGTGTCCTGGCCACAGCATGGTATTGTAAAGCGAGCTCACGCCTGAAATCATGTCATTTTGACAGGACAAGTCCCCACATAGTGTAGTTTGCACCTCCTGTTACTTCTAAGGCAGGATTGCATAGTTAGTCAAAATGTGATTTGCAGGCGCTGAAAAGGCGTTTGCCTCAATAAAAAATTAAAATACTTATAACTTTGGCAAAGAAGCAGATAGAACCAAGATTCCAAATGCATATTGTTCAGGTCCAAAAGCCCTATTTGCACAGCAGAAATGGCATTGATATCTCTTGTAGTTTTCCCACAATTTCACTGTTGAGTTTAGGCACAATGAGGAGCTGTCCTGGCCTCAGCGTTGTATTGTAAAGCGAGCTCACGCCTGAAATCATGTCATTTTGACAGGACAAGTCCCCACATAGTGTAGTTTTCACATCCTGTTACTTCTAAGGCAGGATTGCATAGTTAGTCAAAATGTGATTTGCAGGCGCTGAAAAGGCGTTTGCCGCAATAAAAAATTAAAACGCTTATAACTTTGGCGAAGAAGCAGATAGAACCAAGATTCCAAATGCATATTGTTCAGGTCCAAAAGCCCTATTTGCACAGCAAAAATGGCATTGATATCTCTTGTAGTTTTCCCACAATTTCACTGTTGAGTTTAGGCACAATGCATTAGAAACGCATGAAACATCCTGGGGTGTCCTGGCCACAGCATGGTATTGTAAAGCGAGCTCACGCCTGAAATCATGTCATTTTGACAGGACAAGTCCCCACATAGTGTAGTTTTCACGTCCTGTTACTTCTAAGGCAGGATTGCATAGTTAGTCAAAATGTGATTTGCAGGCGCTGAGAAGGCGTTTGCCGCAATAAAAAATTAAAACGCTTATAACTTTGGCAAAGAAGCAGATAGAACCAAGATTCTAAATGCATATTGTTCAGGTCCAAAAGCCCTACTTGCACAGCAGAAATGGCATTGATATCTCTTGTAGTTTTCCCACAATTTCACTGTTGAGTTTAGGCACAATGCATTAGAAACGCATGAAACATCCTGGGGTGTCCTGGCCACAGCATGGTATTGTAAAGCGAGCTCACGCCTGAAATCATGTCATTTTGACAGGACAAGTCCCCACATAGTGTAGTTTGCACCTCCTGTTACTTCTAAGGCAGGATTGCATAGTTAGTCAAAATGTGATTTGCAGGCGCTGAAAAGGCGTTTGCCTCAATAAAAAATTAAAATACTTATAACTTTGGCAAAGAAGCAGATAGAACCAAGATTCCAAATGCATATTGTTCAGGTCCAAAAGCCCTATTAGCACAGCAAAAATGGCATTGATATCTCTTGTAGTTTTCCCACAATTTCACTGTTGAGTTTAGGCACAATGCATTAGAAACGCATGAAACATCCTGGGGTGTCCTGGCCACAGCATGGTATTGTAAAGCGAGCTCACGCCTGAAATCATGTCATTTTGACAGGACAAGTCCCCACATAGTGTAGTTTGCACCTCCTGTTACTTCTAAGGCAGGATTGCATAGTTGGTCAAAATGTGATTTGCAGGTGCTGAAAAGGCGTTTGCCGCAATAAAAAATTAAAACGCTTATAACTTTGGCAAAGAAGCAGATAGAACCAAGATTCTAAATGCATATTGTTCAGGTCCAAACGCCCTACTTGCACAGCAGAAATGGCATTGATATCTCTTGTAGTTTTCCCACAATTTCACTGTTGAGTTTAGGCACAATGAGGAGCTGTCCTGGCCACAGCGTTGTATTGTAAAGCGAGCTCACGCCTGAAATCATGTCATTTTGACAGGACAAGTCCCCACATAGTGTAGTTTTCACATCCTGTTACTTCTAAGGCAGGATTGCATAGTTAGTCAAAATGTGATTTGCAGGCGCTGAGAAGGCGTTTGCCGCAATAAAAAATTAAAACGCTTATAACTTTGGCAAAGAAGCAGATAGAACCAAGATTCTAAATGCATATTGTTCAGGTCCAAAAGCCCTACTTGCACAGCAGAAATGGCATTGATATCTCTTGTAGTTTTCCCACAATTTCACTGTTGAGTTTAGGCACAATGCATTAGAAACGCATGAAACATCCTGGGGTGTCCTGGCCACAGCATGGTATTGTAAAGCGAGCTCACGCCTGAAATCATGTCATTTTGACAGGACAAGTCCCCACATAGTGTAGTTTTCACGTCCTGTTACTTCTAAGGCAGGATTGCATAGTTAGTCAAAATGTGATTTGCAGGCGCTGAGAAGGCGTTTGCCGCAATAAAAAATTAAAACGCTTATAACTTTGGCAAAGAAGCAGATAGAACCAAGATTCTAAATGCATATTGTTCAGGTCCAAAAGCCCTACTTGTACAGCAAAAATGGCATTGATATCTCTTGTAGTTTTCCCACAATTTCACTGTTGAGTTTAGGCACACTGCATTAGAAACGCATGAAACATCCTGGGGTGTCCTGGCCACAGCATGGTATTGTAAAGCGAGCTCACGCCTGAAATCATGTCATTTTGACAGGACAAGTCCCCACATAGTGTAGTTTGCACCTCCTGTTACTTCTAAGGCAGGATTGCATAGTTAGTCAAAATGTGATTTGCAGGCGCTGAAAAGGCGTTTGCCTCAATAAAAAATTAAAATGCTTATAACTTTGGCAAAGAAGCAGATAGAACCAAGATTCTAAATGCATATTGTTCAGGTCCAAAAGCCCTACTTGCACAGCAGAAATGGCATTGATATCTCTTGTAGTTTTCCCACAATTTCACTGTTGAGTTTAGGCACAATGCATTAGAAACGCATGAAACATCCTGGGGTGTCCTGGCCACAGCATGGTATTGTAAAGCGAGCTCACGCCTGAAATCATGTCATTTTGACAGGACAAGTCCCCACATAGTGTAGTTTGCACCTCCTGTTACTTCTAAGGCAGGATTGCATAGTTAGTCAAAATGTGATTTGCAGGCGCTGAAAAGGCGTTTGCCTCAATAAAAAATTAAAATACTTATAACTTTGGCAAAGAAGCAGATAGAACCAAGATTCCAAATGCATATTGTTCAGGTCCAAAAGCCCTATTTGCACAGCAGAAATGGCATTGATATCTCTTGTAGTTTTCCCACAATTTCACTGTTGAGTTTAGGCACAATGAGGAGCTGTCCTGGCCTCAGCGTTGTATTGTAAAGCGAGCTCACGCCTGAAATCATGTCATTTTGACAGGACAAGTCCCCACATAGTGTAGTTTTCACATCCTGTTACTTCTAAGGCAGGATTGCATAGTTAGTCAAAATGTGATTTGCAGGCGCTGAAAAGGCGTTTGCCGCAATAAAAAATTAAAACGCTTATAACTTTGGCGAAGAAGCAGATAGAACCAAGATTCCAAATGCATATTGTTCAGGTCCAAAAGCCCTATTTGCACAGCAAAAATGGCATTGATATCTCTTGTAGTTTTCCCACAATTTCACTGTTGAGTTTAGGCACAATGCATTAGAAACGCATGAAACATCCTGGGGTGTCCTGGCCACAGCATGGTATTGTAAAGCGAGCTCACGCCTGAAATCATGTCATTTTGACAGGACAAGTCCCCACATAGTGTAGTTTTCACGTCCTGTTACTTCTAAGGCAGGATTGCATAGTTAGTCAAAATGTGATTTGCAGGCGCTGAGAAGGCGTTTGCCGCAATAAAAAATTAAAACGCTTATAACTTTGGCAAAGAAGCAGATAGAACCAAGATTCTAAATGCATATTGTTCAGGTCCAAAAGCCCTACTTGCACAGCAGAAATGGCATTGATATCTCTTGTAGTTTTCCCACAATTTCACTGTTGAGTTTAGGCACAATGCATTAGAAACGCATGAAACATCCTGGGGTGTCCTGGCCACAGCATGGTATTGTAAAGCGAGCTCACGCCTGAAATCATGTCATTTTGACAGGACAAGTCCCCACATAGTGTAGTTTGCACCTCCTGTTACTTCTAAGGCAGGATTGCATAGTTAGTCAAAATGTGATTTGCAGGCGCTGAAAAGGCGTTTGCCTCAATAAAAAATTAAAATACTTATAACTTTGGCAAAGAAGCAGATAGAACCAAGATTCCAAATGCATATTGTTCAGGTCCAAAAGCCCTATTTGCACAGCAGAAATGGCATTGATATCTCTTGTAGTTTTCCCACAATTTCACTGTTGAGTTTAGGCACAATGAGGAGCTGTCCTGGCCTCAGCGTTGTATTGTAAAGCGAGCTCACGCCTGAAATCATGTCATTTTGACAGGACAAGTCCCCACATAGTGTAGTTTTCACATCCTGTTACTTCTAAGGCAGGATTGCATAGTTAGTCAAAATGTGATTTGCAGGCGCTGAAAAGGCGTTTGCCGCAATAAAAAATTAAAATGCTTATAACTTTGGCAAAGAAGCAGATAGAACCAAGATTCCAAATGCATATTGTTCAGGTCCAAAAGCCCTATTAGCACAGCAAAAATGGCATTGATATCTCTTGTAGTTTTCCCACAATTTCACTGTTGAGTTTAGGCACAATGCATTAGAAACGCATGAAACATCCTGGGGTGTCCTGGCCACAGCATGGTATTGTAAAGCGAGCTCACGCCTGAAATCATGTCATTTTGACAGGACAAGTCCCCACATAGTGTAGTTTGCACCTCCTGTTACTTCTAAGGCAGGATTGCATAGTTGGTCAAAATGTGATTTGCAGGTGCTGAAAAGGCGTTTGCCGCAATAAAAAATTAAAACGCTTATAACTTTGGCAAAGAAGCAGATAGAACCAAGATTCTAAATGCATATTGTTCAGGTCCAAACGCCCTACTTGCACAGCAGAAATGGCATTGATATCTCTTGTAGTTTTCCCACAATTACACTGTTGAGTTTAGGCACAATGAGGAGCTGTCCTGGCCACAGCGTTGTATTGTAAAGCGAGCTCACGCCTGAAATCATGTAATTTTGACAGGACAAGTCCCCACATAGTGTAGTTTTCACATCCTGTTATTTCTAAGGCAGGATTGCATAGTTAGTCAAAATGTGATTTGCAGGCGCTGAGAAGGCGTTTGCCGCAATAAAAAATTAAAACGCTTATAACTTTGGCAAAGAAGCAGATAGAACCAAGATTCTAAATGCATATTGTTCAGGTCCAAAAGCCCTACTTGCACAGCCAAAATGGCATTGATATCTCTTGTAGTTTTCCCACAATTTCACTGTTGAGTTTAGGCACAATGCATTAGAAACGCATGAAACATCCTGGGGTGTCCTGGCCACAGCATGGTATTGTAAAGCGAGCTCACGCCTGAAATCATGTAATTTTGACAGGACAAGTCCCCACATAGTGTAGTTTGCACCTCCTGTTACTTCTAAGGCAGGATTGCATAGTTGGTCAAAATGTGATTTGCAGGCGCTGAAAAGGCGTTTGCCGCAATAAAAAATTAAAACGCTTATAACTTTGGCAAAGAAGCAGATAGAACCAAGATTCTAAATGCATATTGTTCAGGTCCAAAAGCCCTACTTGCACAGCAGAAATGGCATTGATATCTCTTGTAGTTTTCCCACAATTTCACTGTTGAGTTTAGGCACAATGAGGAGCTGTCCTGGCCACAGCGTTGTATTGTAAAGCGAGCTCACGCCTGAAATCATGTCATTTTGACAGGACAAGTCCCCACATAGTGTAGTTTTCACATCCTGTTACTTCTAAGGCAGGATTGCATAGTTAGTCAAAATGTGATTTGCAGGCGCTGAAAAGGCGTTTGCCGCAATAAAAAATTAAAATGCTTATAACTTTGGCAAAGAAGCAGATAGAACCAAGATTCTAAATGCATATTGTTCAGGTCCAAAAGCCCTACTTGCACAGCAGAAATGGCATTGATATCTCTTGTAGTTTTCCCACAATTTCACTGTTGAGTTTAGGCACAATGAGGAGCTGTCCTGGCCACAGCGTTGTATTGTAAAGCGAGCTCACGCCTGAAATCATGTCATTTTGACAGGACAAGTCCCCACATAGTGTAGTTTTCACATCCTGTTACTTCTAAGGCAGGATTGCATAGTTAGTCAAAATGTGATTTGCAGGCGCTGAGAAGGCGTTTGCCGCAATAAAAAATTAAAACGCTTATAACTTTGGCAAAGAAGCAGATAGAACCAAGATTCTAAATGCATATTGTTCAGGTCCAAAAGCCCTACTTGCACAGCAGAAATGGCATTGATAGCTCTTGTAGTTTTGCCACAATTTCACTGTTGAGTTTAGGCACAATGAGGAGCTGTCCTGGCCACAGCGTTGTATTGTAAAGCGAGCTCACGCCTGAAATCATGTCATTTTGACAGGACAAGTCCCCACATAGTGTAGTTTTCACATCCTGTTACTTCTAAGGCAGGATTGCATAGTTAGTCAAAATGTGATTTGCAGGCGCTGAAAAGGCGTTTGCCGCAATAAAAAATTAAAACGCTTATAACTTTGGCGAAGAAGCAGATAGAACCAAGATTCCAAATGCATATTGTTCAGGTCCAAAAGCCCTATTTGCACAGCAAAAATGGCATTGATATCTCTTGTAGTTTTCCCACAATTTCACTGTTGAGTTTAGGCACAATGCATTAGAAACGCATGAAACATCCTGGGGTGTCCTGGCCACAGCATGGTATTGTAAAGCGAGCTCACGCCTGAAATCATGTCATTTTGACAGGACAAGTCCCCACATAGTGTAGTTTTCACGTCCTGTTACTTCTAAGGCAGGATTGCATAGTTAGTCAAAATGTGATTTGCAGGCGCTGAGAAGGCGTTTGCCGCAATAAAAAATTAAAACGCTTATAACTTTGGCAAAGAAGCAGATAGAACCAAGATTCTAAATGCATATTGTTCAGGTCCAAAAGCCCTACTTGCACAGCAGAAATGGCATTGATATCTCTTGTAGTTTTCCCACAATTTCACTGTTGAGTTTAGGCACAATGCATTAGAAACGCATGAAACATCCTGGGGTGTCCTGGCCACAGCATGGTATTGTAAAGCGAGCTCACGCCTGAAATCATGTCATTTTGACAGGACAAGTCCCCACATAGTGTAGTTTGCACCTCCTGTTACTTCTAAGGCAGGATTGCATAGTTAGTCAAAATGTGATTTGCAGGCGCTGAAAAGGCGTTTGCCTCAATAAAAAATTAAAATACTTATAACTTTGGCAAAGAAGCAGATAGAACCAAGATTCCAAATGCATATTGTTCAGGTCCAAAAGCCCTATTTGCACAGCAGAAATGGCATTGATATCTCTTGTAGTTTTCCCACAATTTCACTGTTGAGTTTAGGCACAATGAGGAGCTGTCCTGGCCACAGCGTTGTATTGTAAAGCGAGCTCACGCCTGAAATCATGTAATTTTGACAGGACAAGTCCCCACATAGTGTAGTTTTCACATCCTGTTATTTCTAAGGCAGGATTGCATAGTTAGTCAAAATGTGATTTGCAGGCGCTGAGAAGGCGTTTGCCGCAATAAAAAATTAAAACGCTTATAACTTTGGCAAAGAAGCAGATAGAACCAAGATTCTAAATGCATATTGTTCAGGTCCAAAAGCCCTACTTGCACAGCAGAAATGGCATTGATATCTCTTGTAGTTTTCCCACAATTTCACTGTTGAGTTTAGGCACAATGAGGAGCTGTCCTGGCCACAGCGTTGTATTGTAAAGCGAGCTCACGCCTGAAATCATGTCATTTTGACAGGACAAGTCCCCACATAGTGTAGTTTTCACATCCTGTTACTTCTAAGGCAGGACTGCATAGTTAGTCAAAATGTGATTTGCAGGCGCTGAAAAGGCGTTTGCCGCAATAAAAAATTAAAATGTTTATAACTTTGGCAAAGAAGAAGATAGAACCAAGATTCCAAATGCATGTTGTTCAGGTCCAAAAGCCCTATTTGCACAGCAAAAATGGCATTGATATCTCTTGTAGTTTTCCCACAATTTCACTGTTGAGTTTAGGCACAATGCATTAGAAACGCATGAAACATCCTGGGGTGTCCTGGCCACAGCATGGTATTGTAAAGCGAGCTCACGCCTGAAATCATGTCATTTTGAAAGGACAAGTCCCCACATAGTGTAGTTTGCACCTCCTGTTACTTCTAAGGCAGGATTGCATAGTTGGTGAAAATGTGATTTGCAGGCGCTGAAAAGGCGTTTGCCGCAACAAAAAATTAAAACGCTTATAACTTTGGGTTGCACATCTCTGAAGTGCTTAAAAAAGGATGACAAGGACAGACACGGCTACAATGTATTTTGGCCACAAGAGGGCGACGTCTGCCAACTCAAAGGCCTGGCTACACAGTCTGTGCCAGTATAACAGGCCCCTTTATTCATGAATCCAAAGCATCTCGATATGTTTGGGCCACAGTATCGCACCAAATTCACCTGAAGCCTGCCACACTCTGACCAATCAGGTCCAAAAATGCCCTGCTTTATCGGACAGAAGCACAATTTCTTTGTGTTTCCTTGAGAAAACAATGTCTCCAAATTTATGTCATATTCTTTTTTTTTTTTTTTGCTACTGTACAGCTGTGCCAATAATGAGAAAAACGATAAGTTCTATTTAAAGGCCTCCCGCTCTCCGTTTCGTAAAGCCCATCGCTTACATTCTCAAATGTTTGTTTGTTTTGTTTTGTTTTTTTTGAACGTCACTTATTCTTTTTTCACTCTTGTAATCAAGTTTGTAGGGTAGCTTCTTTTGGTTCTGTGTTCTGTCTTTAACACTTAGACGTAAATGTAGCCTATTAAATGTGCATAGCCGCGCTGTTATCTGTGGCCACATGCGCATTTAGAGCGACAGGCTCGTTTACATGAGCGCGTGAGTTTTCACTCATGGAGCCCTGCTCATCTCCTTGCTGCTGCTGCTGCGCGCGAAGCACCGCGGTGTCGGTGATCCGAGCTGAGTGCAGATGGACCCGGGTCCACACTCCGGTAGAGCGGGTGTGGCGCATGCGAGAGGTAGCGGTGATCGGAGGTGAGCGCAGAATAATGTGGGTTAACAAGAGTGTGCTGGTAACAACACAGACACTGGCCGCGGCGTCGTAAAACTCCGGTAGAACGGGACTTTGTGACGCATATTACACGAGAGGCAGTGGTTATCGGAGGTGAGTGTGTGTGTTACTGGAAAAAGGAGAGACGGCGTCTGAACCAGTCTATGGTCTGAACTCACGTTTTCAAAGGAGGAGTCTATCTAAGATAAGATAAGATAATCCTTTATTTGTCCCACAATGGGGAAATTGCAGTGTCACAACGCAAGTTACAGAAACAGTAGGAAATAAGAGCATGCATCAAAATCAAGATAAATAATAATAAGTATTTACAATCAACTAAAAAACACAACACTGTAAGCTAAGCTAAAAGGCACAGGAACATTGCACAATAAGTGTTTTTGATTCTGAGATGATTGTGTACATTGCAGTGATGGACAGTGGTGGGTAAATAAATAATAGCAGGTACAGTGACTTTAAATAATATTGCACATTGTTATTATTACTATGGAGATGACACATGGTTGCTATGGGAATGACACATGACTAGCATTGTTCATTATACAGTCTGACAGCAGCAGGAAGGAAAGACCTGCGAAATCTCTCCTTAACACAGCGAGGGTGAATCAGTCTGATGCTGCTCTCCAGAGCAGACAGGGCGTCCTGCAGGGGGTGACCCTCATGGTCCAGCATAGACATGAGTTTAGCCAGGACCCTCTTGTCCCCCACCTGCTGCACCGAGTCCAGAGGACAGCCCAGGACGGAGCTGGACTTCTTGATGACCTTGTCCAGTTTCTTCTTCTCCCTCTCTGTGACGCTGCTGCTCCAGCAGACCACACCATACAGGATGGCTGATGCCACCACAGAGTCATAGAAGGACCTCAGGAGTGGCCCTCTCACTCCAAAGGACCGCAGTCTCCTCAGGAGATAGAGCCGACTCTGGCCCTTCCTGTACAGTGCATCTGTATTATGAGTCCAGTCTAGTTTATTGTTCAGATGCACACCCAGGTACTTATTTGGGGGCATAATTAGGCTACTATTGTTTGGAATATGATTAGACTATATTCAAACAGCATCATGGTGCGCTGTGTGTGTCAGCTACAAAATCATATTGCCAGTTCAGGCACATGAAGCAACACACAGGCTTCACACTTCCATGTGTAATACAAATGTGAATGTGTTTGTTCAGGTGAAGTCAGTGCAGTCGGTCTACACCAGGTGGATGCCAAGGACTGAAGAGAGAAGGCCAAGTACAGGCCTTATCTCACCATGAGCTGGCTCTTCTACGCGGATATAAAAGTCCACTGTGCACTGGATTCAAGTATAGGTAATCATGAGATTAAATTAAAGAATTGGCCAAAGATGTCAAATAACATAGAACACAATGTTTTGTGATTTCAGATGTAATAATGAACACATATTTAATAAAATATGTATTTATTTGTTTAGGTGTCACCGCACCAGGTGGACACTGGAGACGGAGTTCCGAACATCACCTCTGTAGCTGTCTGCTTTCTTCACCAAAAGCCTACTGCACACTGGAATGGTAAGCATGTCATTAATGTGCACATTTTGTGCTGGGATGTTGAGGTCATTGTAACACAGCACAATTGTTTTCTGTCATTCCTCTCTGTATCAATATTAAAGGTGTATTAGGTGTATTTCTAATAATAAAATGTGATTGTTTGTGTTTAGGCCAGCAGGTGTATACTGAGCACTGAGCAGTAAAGACCAGGTCACATTCCAGTACTGTGTCTGAGCTCAACTCACTTCTAGGCTGTATCCACTGCACTTTACAGGTGAGCCTTTCATTTCATGAGAATGATGTTGACAAGCAAAAGATGAAATGATAAGCAAGGGGAGCTTGAACTTGAGAGGTGAAAGCTTTATTTAGCAGTTGCATTTTCCTACTTGGATTGTTTTTGACTTGTCCCTATGATGCACTCCCACACAAGTCCAGTAAGCAATATGTCCCATAAATCATGAAGCACACGCATCCATTTTGGTCCAAAGCGTTTATTGAAAGACAAACGCTCGCTGCTGCTCGCTGCTGCTTGTCATGAATCCAGAACAAACACTGTAACAAATCTCCTGTAAATAATTACTATAATATTTCAGCAAATGACTGTAAATCATATTTACAGATGAGAACTGGGAACACTTTACAGGTTTTTGTTGGGCTATTTTTTACACTTATTCATTGGCTTGAAGTATACAGTAAGAATTGCTCTGCAGGTAACAGCAAAATCTTGTATACTAAATTTACATGTATTACCTGGCAATATTGTTGCCAATAATTGCCTGTCATTTAAAATACAATACAATACCCCCCCCCCCCCCCCCCCCCCCCCCCCACAATTGGACATGAGCTGATGTGTAAAGTCCATAAACAGCCTGAACAGACATGAGGATCATATTGCTTTTGTGTGAGCTGCACTCAGGTCCTTTAGGCTTCTTCTAGACCTGTAGTCTTGCGTTCACCTCATGAAACATGTGCAATCACAAACATAGCAGAATCAAAGGAGGTAATGCTGTTATTTTAATGTCATACAGTTTAACTGTCTGTCACTAAACCTTTAACCTTAGGAAGGAACACCTTGCCAAAAAACACAATGAGATTTTCTTCCCTTCAGTGGTACCAACAAGCCAAATATGGGGCTGTGACACAAGGACTGGAGAAGAAAGATACTTTGACTATAACATGGAAGGGACTTGTAAGATGTGGACACACATTAGACCTATGGTTTGCTAAATTACGCAGCAACTTTTATTGCTGAAAATATCCTCTTCCTGCTTTCATGCAGCGTCAGATCACATGTCACCATGGTTTCAGTACACTTTCATTTTTCCAGTCGTATTTGTGCAAGCTCAAAAAGGGGAAAACATTGACTGCCACCTCTTCACACCTCTGCCTCAGCCCCCCAGCCCCCGAATCCACATCAAATACTCAGCCAGACCTCCAGCACACACCCCTGCTCTTTGTCTGTCACAACAGCTCAGGTTAGGAGAGAACTGAGCCGGATAAGGAGTAGGAAAGCTGCTGGACCAGACGGGATCAGCCCCAGGCTCCTTAAGTCCTGTGCAGATGAGCTGTGTGGAGTTATGGAGCATGTCTTCAACCTGAGCCTGAAGCTGAAGGTGGTGCCACAGCTCTGGAAGACCTCCTGTGTGGTACCTGTGCCCAAGACACCGCACGCCAAGGACCTCAACAGCTTCAGGCCAGTGGCTCTCACGTCTCATCTGATGAAGACTCTGGAGAGGCTCGTCCTGGGTCACCTCCGCTCCACGGTGAGCTCAGCGATGGACCCGCTGCAGTTCGCGTATCGGCCTGGCATTGGAGTGGAGGACGCCATCATCTCTCTGATGCACCGCTCGCTGTCCCACTTGGAGAGGCCCGGCAGCACTGTGAGAATCTTGTTCTTTGACTTCTCCAGTGCTTTCAACACCATCCAGCCGCTGCTCCTGAGGGACAAGCTGGAGTGGGCAGGAGTGGACTGTGACCTGGCTGAGAGGATCCTGGACTACCTCACAAACCGGCCCCAGTTTGTGAGAGCCCGGGACTGTGTGTCTGACCTCATGACCTGCAGTGTGGGGGCGCCCCAGGGCACCGTCCTCGCGTCCTTCCTCTTCACACTCTACACTGCAGACTTCAGACATGACACGGACAGCTGCGTCCTGCAGAAGTTCTCCGATGACTCCGCCATCATCGGTCTCATCACGAACGATGACGACACGGAGTACAGAGGACTAACGCAGGACTTTGTGGACTGGTGTCACCGGAACCATCTTCTCATCAACGCGGGGAAGACCAAGGAGATGGTGGTGGACTTCCGCAGACGCCACTCTACTGCCCCCCCACCAGTGAACATCCAGGGAAGAGACATTGAGAGAGTGGACTCTTACAAGTACCTGGGTGTGCATCTGAACAATAAACTGGACTGGACTCACAACACAGATGCACTGTACAGGAAGGGCCAGAGTCGGCTTTATCTCCTGAGGAGACTGCGGTCCTTTGGAGTGAGAGGGCCACTCCTCAGGACCTTCCATGACTCTGTGGTGGCATCAGCCATCCTGTACGGTGTGGTCTGCTGGAACAGCAGCGTCACAGAGAGGGAGAAGAAGAAACTGGACAAGGTCATCAAGAAGTCCAGTTCAGTCCTGGGCTGTCCTCTGGACTCGGTGCAGCAGGTGGGGGACAAGAGGGTCCTGGCTAAACTCATGTCTATGCTGGACCATGAGGGTCACCCCCTGCAGGACGCCCTGTCTGCTCTGGAGAGCAGCATCAGTGACAGACTGATGCACCCTCGCTGTGTGAAGGAGAGATTTCGCAGGTCTTTCCTTCCTGCTGCTGTCAGACTGTATAATGAACAATGCTAGTCATGTGTCATTGCCATAGTAATAATAACAATAATAACAATGTGCAATACTATTTAAAGTCACTACCTGCTACTATTTATTTATTTAACCACCACTGTCCATCACTGCACTGTACACAATATTTTGATTGTAAATACTTATTATTATTTATCTTGTTTTTGATGTGTGCTTGTTTTCCTACTTTTTCTGAAACTTGCGTTGTGACATTGAAATTTCCCCACTGTGGGACGAATAAAGGATTATCTTATCTTATCTTATCTTTATAGGGGAATCATGTCGTATCTGTGCTTCAACTGTGCAAATAGCCTCGCGAGGGGCGACAGAATTTCAAACCAGTTTGATTTTCATCTGACCCTATGATTCCCGATCGGGAGGTGTTTGTGAAAGGTCAATCGCTGCTCATCAACCCATGTATAACTAAAGCTAAAACTTGGGGTGATCCCCAAAATAGTTGCACAAGTGAAAAGTCATCTCAAAATGAGCCAAAAATCACACAGTGCAAAGACCACACACACATGCAAAATCATACAATAACAAATCCATGTTATTGCCTGGCAATCATGCAAGTTTTGTACATATTGACTATATCATACATATATCATACATCGCAAGAAACAAAGTGATGATGTCACAACTGTGTTTTAATGTTATGCCTTTTCCTCTGCAATAGACAAGAAAAAAACGCAATGTTGCAAATGAGAATCTGTCTGACTCTGAGATGTCAGACTCTTCATCGACCTCCTCAGAGACATCATCTTCTTCATCCTCCTCCTCCTCCTCATCATGTGATGAGGAGAAGAAGAAGAAGAAGAGGCACAGTAAGCACCAGAAGGATAAAAAGAAGAAGGACAAGGGGAAGAAACCTAAAAAGGACAAGAACAAGAGCTATGATGTAGCTATGAATAGGAGAGGTATTTTCTAGTTTTTGTACATTTTTCTTGTTTAGGTTCAATGTGCATTTGAATTATAATAAGCTGTAGTGTTTGTGCAGGGTTTTATTAATTGTAATGGCTAAAACACTGCAAAATCTGATACAAGGTCAGGCATTTTATACCAAACACATCTCGAAGGCTTGCAGACTCCTGGAGGGACAAACTGTGAAAGGGTTTTAGTTATGACTATCAATTATGGCTAAAAGGTGCAAATATAATATCTCTCTGTTATCCTGTAGCAAAATAGATTTAGCTAATACTATAGTAGATGGGAAATACCAGTAGCTTTTTAGAGTCATAAAGTACACACTTGTATTACGTAAGTTAAAGGTGGGGTAGGAGATACTGGAAAAACGGTTCGAGCAAGCTAAATTTGAAAATACACCTCTTCATACTCCCCACTGAAGTCACACCTCCAGAGCACAGGAGGAGGGTACACCAAACCTTACACAAATCTGATGTACGGCTTAGGAGTACTTTAAATTCCATTGTATGTGCAATCACACAAAAGTCGAATTATTTCACTTCCTGTTGGGCGTAGCCATGGCATTGTGTTGACCTTTTTTGTTCGTCTTAGTGAGATACACATCCCTACCAAACTTCATGCATGCAGCTGAAAGTGTATGCCAACGACGACCCTCCACGCGTTAGGGAGTGCTATAGTGTCCCTGGGCCCCATCAGGGGCCAGATCTTTTTGTATTAGATGATGCTGTGATTTCTGACGACCAAATTACAGGAGTTTTCCTACGTGGTAAACTCCTCAAGAAGGCTCAAATGTGTGAGGAGAAAAAAACTATAATAGTAATAAATATATAAGTTGCACCTGAGTATAAGTCGCAGGACCAGCCAAACCATAAAAAAGGGTGACTTATAGTCCAAAAAATATGGTAACTCATTCATTGTGGTTTTTTGTGTGTGTATTTTATGTATTTGTAGCCACGACTCCCGAGGACATACTGAAGCGCTACAGAAAGGTGCTACGGGCCTACAAAAGAGGTAAAAACCTCCGCCTACAGATCCGTGGGAGTAGATCGAAACACAATCTGCTGTGGAGTACCAATTGCTGAATTGGCAATTGTCGCCCCCACAACATTTGAGGAGCTTCGTGAAGGCTTTTCTCAAGTAGAGTGAGTTTCATAGAGGTGCCGAGAAGCAATCGAAAATGACCCTGAACTAATTGAGGAAGTAGGGGGAAAAAGAAAGGTGGGCAACTTCTCCCCCTTAAAAAGAGGCTATAGGCTAGGTCCAAGGCTACTATTGCAGTTAATTACAGTTACAGTTAGTTGTTTGTATTTCCTCAGCAGTTTCATGTTGTTAATTGTGTCTTGGACCATGCCCTGTGGAGGCCCTGTGCCTTGATTTTTATTATTTTTTGAATTTCAGTAAAATAACGGTGTATTACATTGGTCATTTTTAAGTTGCACAATGTGAACAGTTATAGTTAATTACAGTCACTGTAAACACTCCATATTGAATAGACTCACCTAACTAGCAGAAACTGTAAACAAATATGTGTTGTCTCAGAGTAATTTCATTGTAATTAGCTCCTCCCTTCAGACAGATATAAAGCAGTGTCCGCCAGCATCTGACCAGAACTAAAGAAGCAGCTTGGATGAGCTGCGAAACGTATTAGACTTAGACTTAGACTTAGACAAACTTTATTGATCCACAAGGGAAATTATTTGGATACAATAGCTCAAACATCACAATATAATAACAGAGTAACAAAAATAGATGGTATAGCAAAAAGATTAAGAGACAGGTGTCAAATGAGACATAATTATCAAAATGTATATGTACAAGTCAAAATAAAATAGAAATATAAGTAATAAAGTAATAAACTATATAGTCACAGCTATATACAAGAAACAAGAACGACCGTGCAAATACTATGCTGATCGACAGGGCATGAGGTAATCCGTTACTTGAGATTAACTTGTTGTACAGTTGTAGGGAGTATTATCTGTTACATAGGGGTGAGTTGTTGTACAACTGAATGGCGTATGGTATGAATGTAGTCCTGAATCTCTCACTGTTTGAGCGGAGCTGAAGGAGCCTGTTGGAGAATGAGCTCCTCTGTCCCTCTATAGTCTGGTGCAGTGGGTGAGCAGGAGTGTCCATGATGGAGAGCAGTTTGTTCAGTGACCTCCTGTCCCTCACTGTGACAAATGTCTCCAGCTCACAGCCGATCACGTAACCCGCTTTACGGATCCGCCCAATGTCTCTTTTACTGGTGCCGCTCCCCCAGCAGACCACAGTGAAGTACAGCGCGCTGGCCACCACAGACTGGTAGAAGATCTCCAGTAACTTGCTGCACACATTGAAAGACCTGAGCTTTCTCAGGAAGTAGAGTCTGCTCATGCTCTTCTTGTACACAGCATTACAGTTGTCCCTCCAGTCAAGTATTCGACCAAATAAACTCTGTCCAGTTGACAAATAAAATTTCTCCTTTTGCCATCATTTGTAAAAGGTGACCCTGAATGACATATAGTGAAGTAATGTTTCATTATCTGCTTCCACTTTTAAGGGGTGCAAAAAGTTTCAGATATAAGTCTAAAAAGTAACGGATCATCTATAAGAGCTTAGCCTTTGAGCTACAGATATTGAGGTAAGTGTTTGTATACAGATTCAGATTAGTGGATGTAATTAACTGTGTAGATGTGTTGCATATCATTAATAAAACATTAACAAATTATAACATGAGAGGTGAATCTGGGCTAGCCACATTTGAAGTCTTCCTCATGAGGCTTGTATATAAGTGATAAACAGAACCTTAGTCACATATTAACAAGTAATCAATAAATGTTTAACGTTTTCTTGACATGTCTTCTTGGACCTACAGCCTGCACATGGCCAGGGCATGTCCTAATCATTTACAAAAACTGTCTAAATGTTTTGTTCATGATTAGTTCATTGTCTAATACTGGATATAGACTTTCAGCCAATGTTATTGAGCACATAGCCTATATATGTATACATATCTTAAATAATGTTTCCTTGTCTTTCAGTTTGACCACACTTAATGATTTACAAGCTAATCTTAATGCAATAATAATGTAGCTATGAATTACTTTAAAACAGTATACAAACTATTTACAAATAATATTTTGAAGATTTTACAAAGTTTACAAATAATGCACAATTCATTTGAGGAAAGTAAACTTGTTCAGTTTGTTTTTGTTAAAGACTTAAATGTTTGTAAAACACGACTAGAAGCAGCCAATCACGAGTCTGGACCCACCCCGCTTTAGCGTGGGGCTGAGGCCAGGTGTCGGGGTTCAGTGTGTGTCGGACAGCGAGCAGAGAGACTGCAGAGAATAGTGCTCTTGTTTTGTGTTTTAGTTAGGACCCAGTTCGGGGCTATTTTTTTCCACCTTTGGTACTGTGTGCGTGATATCATAACGTAAGTAGATATTCTGTGTGTATAAGTTACGTTGTGCTTTTCCTTTGTTGTATTTAGACCTGTAATAGCCTAATTTGCATGCCTTGTGCTCCGAGAAACAGAGACTCTTATGTAGCGGCCGCCATTACGCGGCTCATAGCACTGTCTGATGTCTGTGGGTTTCGTATTACACGTGCATGTATAATACTTGTTGTAAATAATTGTTGTGATGTTTGCAGACTGTTATAGAGAGCTGCTCTGTATCAGAGCCTGTGTTGAAGGCAGCGCTCTGTCAGAGAGGCAGCGCGTTTCTGGTTACGACACCTCTTAAAGGCGCAGTACAGTTGGTAGGAAGACCTGTACCATGATAGCATAACTGATGCCAAAAGAACCCCAAAAAACTATTGTTCACTATTTTAAAAGTTTGTCTATTATTACCATGTGCATTATTATTGTATAGTTGATATAGTTTTTTAATATGCATTTTTATTCCTTCGTTTCCTGTAGAACCACACACTTCTGCCATTCCTGTGGATACCTAATAAATCACATCAGTTAAGACATCTGGCTGTTTCTTTTTGAGAGCACCCTGCAGCGGGTCAATACAGACAGCACATCCCTAGTCTATTTTTCAAAAGGTTTAAGCTTGTTTTTGCTAAAAGACTTAAATGTTTGTAAAGGTTTAATTATTATTAATTTCATCATTATGTAATCATTGACTAATTTTTTTCAAATGAGGAATGACATATATATAACATTATTATAGTATTTCTTACTCATTAACAAATATTTGTAAATGTTTTGTAAAATAATTAGTTCATTATTTACTATGTGTTACTAATGTTTTATAAGCGCCCGTTATTTTAAAGTGTTACCAATGACACATGGGGAGTTGTCACGCCTAGGTCAGCAGTAGAGGTAACAAATCAGAAGCCTACCGCTCCAGCTTTGAAAAGTAAGGTCGAGACAGAGATACCACACTTAACCACAGTCAGCCCTCAGTCTACCATTTTGTTTGATACTGTTTCTGTAGTTCGGGATTTGGCAGGTACGACAGCATTTCTTAAATGTCAGTGCCCCGACTGGTCTCATGGAGACAAAGTTTGAATGGATTAATAAATTGGGTAAAACTTTAGTGTGGTCTGGCCCTGAGTCACGGGGGTTTTCTAAGGGCTCGAGAAAATACATTTTATATAATGATCTGAAAATGGCTCCAACTGTGGGTGAATCCCGTGAAATAAGAAATATTTCACGGGATGATCAAGGTGACTTCATTTGTAAACACATACAGAGAAAGCATAAATTTGTGCCGAAGAGTAATAGTTGGTTACCGGGGTACAAAGCACGTAAAATAACCTTATTTGTGAACGATTTGGTCTCTGAATTGTTGCCTGAAAGCGCTCAAGAGCAATTACCTAATAAAACTGATCATAATGTTTTAAAGGTAATTCCTACTGTTTTAAGCCAACGGGTGACTACTCCGACTGTGAAAGTGGATAGTGTTACATTCGGTAGCATTAAGCTAAATAATGTATCTTTAATCACAACACCCACAACTATACTAAATAGGACCTCCACTACTACATCTGCTACTACGCCAATTACTACTTCTATCACTACATCAATAATTACAACATCCGTGACTACAATACCAATAATTACAACAACTAGAACTAAATCTGCGACTACGACACCAAGAGTTACAAAAGCGACAAGCAAATTGGCTATGACATCACATACTAAAGCACCAGAAAATAAGTTGAATACTACTTTGGCTAATATAGTGTTTACTTCAAAGGCTGCGACCTCAAAAGGGATCAATAAGGAGGCGATAACTAAGGTAATGGAACTTCCTATAAAACTTTCTACAGATAAGACAAGGACGGCTAGAACATTCATCTTCGGATGTAACTTCAAACATTATTTTGACAACTATACTTTATGCAAAATCTATTCTGACAGCTATACTTGATGCAAAAACTATGTGGCCAATTATGCTTAATGAGGGACCAGTGAATGTAACGCAGAAACCTAGTTCTGTAACTCGGTCACGACAGATAAGACTATGACGACGGCACCTGACACTCTGCCACTTGAGGAAAATGATTGGACTGACAGGGATGCGACACCAGAAGACATGTCAGAATCATTTCGGGCATTGTATAAGAGAGAAGCCAAGTGGAAAGCATTTGGGTTTGATTCCTCAGTATTGCATATTTCAGACCCTTTCGCCAGCAGGAACTTTTGGTTCCAGCAGTTAACACATGCTGTGAGAGCAACGGCTCATGAGGATGATCCGTGCATGGTTAGAATTCTGTCACCTAGTACCTTGAAATGGAAACTTCACCTCAACCTTTGAGTATTGAGTGTCAATCCATGGTTATGTCTTGGCTGTATTTCCACTAAGAAGCAAATCCAAAGGAGCGGATCTATATATCCAGATTATACAAGCCTACCTTTGAGTGTGCGTTGTTGGGGGCTTTTCCTTACATAAACTTGTTAGACCAAGGGGGGAAGTTAGCCGTACCTGAATCGATGGAAGTGAAACCAGCAAAAGAAGCACACTGTATATGCTCCAATGAAACCCGTGGGGGTTCAGGGGTGTTTTAATAATTTAGAGTCATACCACTGGAGAATTAGCCTGGGAGAAAAGTGGGGTATTGGTCTTTTTCCTTGGTATGGAGTCTGTATTTGTCTATTTGGCTATCACATATTTGAGATTTATCATATTTATATCATATCATATTTATATCATATTGATAGCATATTTATCACATATATCACATATTATATCACATATCACTTATTTGGCTGATCTCATAGATAATATAACATATACGCTAATATGCGTATGCGTATGCATATGCGTTATGTTTTGTTTTTCTACCATACTGTTGACCTTTGCTAAGGCGATGATATTAAGATGGGTTGGAGTTGTTATGCCGTCGGATCAAACACAGATGCCATTATTTCACAAAGATGACGTGCAGATTAGCGAAGAGAGAGTCAGAACAGAATTTGAATTATTTGATAAATACCTGACCTGACCAGACCTGATTGGACTTTGCACCGAAATTTCTGACCATTTAAAGGTGTAATTTCAGTGCAAAGGGGGGATTACTTAAATTTCACATATTTTACATAATTTTCCATTTTATCACATTTATTTTCTTTTTGCTCATGTTATATATATATATATATATATATATATATATATATATATATATATATATATATATATATATATATATATATATATATATATAGTTTATAATTTTCTTGTATTTCTTTTGTGTTTTAAATGACCATATATTCAGACGATGTTTGTTTTTATGTTTGGTTATGTTACTTAAAATATGACTATTATACTATGCAGAATGGGACATCCCCTCCACTTAGTTAATAATAGAATGGTCGTCAGCAGCGGGACCCGTGAGAGAGTTTTTCAGTGATTAAGTAGTATGAATTGCTGCTACTGGTTTTTCGTTCTCACGTTTATAGCTAGGAGAAGCTAGGTAATTAAACTGATTTGTCGTTAATAGTGTGACTTTAGTCTCGAAGGGGGGAAATATGTAATGCAGGGGTGCGCAATACGTCGATCGCGATCTACCAGTCGATCGCCAAGGTAGTGTGGGTACACTGTAAACCCAAATTTTCTTTTACATATAAAGTCAAGCTATTATTACTAATCTTTTCATTATTTTGCAAAAGGCGGGACCATTAAAAAAAGTGTGTAAACTATTTTAAACTAGTATTTGCTATACTAATAGCTCTGAGCGGAGACGACTCACACTTTCATGTTTTTACCTGTGAGCGGTGGGGCTTGACCACGACTGAACGACTGGTGACCCCAAACAACATGTTTCCTCTGCTCTGACTGTTGGCTGCCGATCAGCGTGTGATGAAGTGGGGGGAATCAGCGTCAGCCTGGTATATTAACGCGTGGAAAGAGAAGAAATTTGGTTCTTGTTCCCGTGGGACTGAATAGTTGGTAACATTAGTTGACGCTTGAAGTGAACGTAAGGCTAACGTTAAGTTAACTAGCTGCTAATGTTAATGCTGTGGTAGCAATTGGTAACGTTAGCTCTGTTGTAGAGACCTGCATCGGGCGGGAATTCCCGTGGGACCCGCAGAAAAAACCCCTCAGGACCCTTTTCACGTTGCCTCGGCCGGGATCGGGCCGTTTTCATGTTGCATCGGGCGGGAGCGGGCGGTCAGGCTAAAACATGTCGCGGGTCCCGACCAGACTTCTTTCTTTTTTCACTTGTTGATTTGTCTGGAATTCAAAAGGATTGTGGGGAAAGACCTACAGAAGGAATTTTATTCTGCCCTTGATAACCACACTACTCGTCCTATGGAAATTTTTAAAGCTAAGAGAGGCAACGTGGGTGAACAGTTGGCACATCTTTTACAGCAAATGCAGGTAATACTTTGTACTTTGTTTTGTCTCTGTGTATGAGAGACTGTTTTTCTTTTAACTTATCATACAGTATCCATTTTCTGTTTTACAGTCACTGGATCCCACTGAAAAAAGGACAGTCGCACTAAGAGGACTTCCTTACTTACTCGGAGACAATCCCACTGAATTCTTCAAATCTACCTTTGTAAGTATACATTTTGTCTGTAATGTGAAACTTTTAGAATGTGACATTTATTGTATAATTTGAACAAGCCAAAATTGACAAGTAGCCTATATTCAAAAACTTTGGATTATTCGTTAGGACAATAGAATAGAGATGTATTTACCTTGTCAACATGTTTCGGCTGCTATCTGCGAGCCGTCTTCAACAGTTGTCACTGGTGACAATTTGAAAACTTTCAAAGTTTTTGAATATAACAAAAGAAGACAAAATGAACATTGTAGAAGAAGTCGCCTATACATTAGAAGCTCCATGATCTTTATCTAAAGAAAAAGTCAGACTAATGTTGATTTTCAAATGTTTGTTCAAACATTTGAAAATGCTTGACCAAATAGTTATGATGTCAGCATAAATTGAATTTCATGCAATTCCTGTTTTGTCATTCTTATTGATAGTCTGTTGTAGTTCAGTAATTTGATTCTGTAATGTTTATACTTCTGGCAATCATTTTCTTTTTTTTGTTTATCTTTAGGATGGTGGTGAATCGTAAACAGAAAAAAGTTTAGTGTTTTATATCTTATTTAGCAGCTAGAAGTTTATTGTTTGCACTGCTGAGGTTCAGTTTGTAGCCACCATGATGAACACATTACACACACACACATTGAAAATACAAGCATAATTCACTGAAATGTGAACTAGCATTATTATGTTTACAGACTGAAAAATCTGTTGCACGTAAACCTTCCTGTTCGTTATTACTTTTTAAAACAGTTGTTATGTGCCACTATGCTAGTTAATAACTTTAGTCTCTAATCAATAAGGCTTCTGAAATTTAAAATTGTTCATGACAGGGATGCTCCTTATTAGGCAATTTACCTGTCGAAACCATTCCAGGTTTCCATTTTTCTCTTTTGACCAGATTAATGTAAATGTTTGGGGGGTTTTTCTACTAATTTGTGTACACTATACATGCTACCTCAATTAGTTCATCAGACATTATGCAAGTGTGTTTCCCTTTGTACAAGGTTTTAAAAGTTTAAATTTCACCTTGATTCTAAATGTTAGAAAAATGAACCCATTGTTGTAAAGGGTTAATTGCACAATTGTTTTGACATGGCACTTTACTCAGATTTTATATTACTGTTTAAAATTGTGAAATGTAAAAGCAAAAACAAATGCTGTTACAGGTTACAGGCAGAAGACTGCACTTTATTCAGGTTTAAGCATGTTACTATTGCATTATTTTGGCAATACATTTGTGAGAAAAAAAAAAAAATTGTAATTTTTTGTCAATTATTATCTAATGTAAAAAAAATAAAATAATAATAATTACAACTAATTAACATGATCAATAAATACCCATAAATAAGAAAAATAAATACTGATAAACATAAGCAATGATTACTGTAATACACGAGTAATGGTTAAGTTAATTACTTGTGAACATTAGTTTTAAAAAATTAAGGCCTACTCGAGACCGATCTTGGTCTCGAGATGAGTACGACCATATTTCATTACGGCCGGTGCCGTCGGCAATAAACTTGTACCGGTGTGCGGGACCGCACGGGGCTTCTCACTGCAGCCTGTGCGCTTGTCTGGAACCTGCGGACACTTGTACGCAACAGCGTGTACCAGCGTGTACCAACAGCGCAACACGCAACAGCGCAACATGCAACAGCGTGTACCAGCATGTATCACAGTGCAGGTTAAACTTATTAAAACATCCTACCTGTCCACTTTTGAGTTTAGGCACAATGCACTGGAAACGCATTACAAATCTTGGGGCTGTCCTGGCCACAGCATTGTGTTCTAAAGTGAGTTTACGCCTGAAATCATGTCCTTTTGACAGGAAAAGCCCCCACATAGTGTAGTTTGCACCTCCTGTTACTTCTAAGGCAGGATTACATAGTTAGTCAAAATGTGATTTGCAGGCGCTGAAAACGGCCAATGCTTGGTTATGAGCTTGATTTGGAGCTTTGGGAGCTATGATATTTTGGGCTTTGTTGGGAGGACTTATCACATTATGCGTTATGTTTTGTTTTTGTACCATACTGTTGACCTTTGCTAAGGCATATAGCAAATATTAAGATGGGTTGGCGTTGTTATGCCATCGGATCAAACACAGATGCCATTATTGCAGGAAGATGACTTGCCGATTAGCGAAGGGAGAGTCGGAACAGAATTTGAATTAGTTGATGAATACCTGACCTGACCTGATTGTAATTGATTGGACTTTGCACCAAAATTTCTGACCATTTAAAGGTGTAATTTCAGTGCAAAGGGGGATTACTTAAATTTTCCATATTTTACATAATCTTACATTTTATCACATTTATTTTTGCTCATGTTAGTCATTATACTTTTATAAATATATTCATATACCTATATATTTTATAATTCACATTGTGATGTGAAACAAGTTTTTGATTGTATTTGCTTTTGCAAGATACTGGATGGTGTGTTCTGTTTCCAGGACAAATGGGGAACGATGTTGAAATGGACTATGGACATGGACAATGAGCGATAATTGGAGCTAACCAAATAGCTTGGATGGACAGTGGATGGACAGATGGTGAATGAAAGTGCGGTCTTTGAATGTGTTTTATCAAGATATATCTTACTGTATTATATAGTTTATAATTTGTGTTTTAAATGAACCTATATGTTTATTCATACGATGTTTGTTTCTATGTTTGGTTATGTTACTGTTACACTCTGTAGAATGGGACATCCCTCCACTTAGTTAGGTCGCCAGCAGCGGACCCGTGAGAGAGTTTTTCAGTGATTAAGTAGTATGAATTTGGCAACAGATTTAGCTGCTACTGGTTTTTCGCTCTCACGGTTATAGCTAGGAGAAGCTAGGTAATTAAATTGATTTGACGTTAATAGTGTGACTTTAGTCTATCGCCAAGGTAGTGTGGGTAGATCGTAGCGTCGTAGTAGGCCTACTCGAGAACGGTCTTGGTCTTGAGATGAGTGCGACCATATTTCATTACGGCCGGTGCCGTCAGCAATAACTTGTACCGGTGTGCGGGACCGCACGGGGCTTCTTACCGCAGCCTGTGCGCTCGTCTGGAACCTGCGGACACTTCGCAGCACATCACCACACGTGTCCCCAGCGCGCACAGCTTGTACGCAACAGCGTGTACCCTTGAGTACCAGCATGTATCACAGTGCAGGTTAAACTTTTTAAACGACGTGTGTTTGGTAAATGTGCAGACGCTGGTAAATACTACTGCAAAACCAGTAAGATAATGTAACTCCAGTTAAGAAGTTAGTGCTTGAGTCTGGATGTCAGCAGCTACTGTCTGGACCAGGGGTCGGCAACCCGCGGCTCCAGAGCCGCATGTGGCTCTTTCATCGTTCTGTCGTGGCTCCCTGTGACTTTGGAAAATAATAATGAGTATTTAATTACATTGCATTTTTATTTTAGTTTGTTTTTAAATGTAAATCTAAAATTGTAGATAATGGTAATCTTGTAACATTTAAATAAAACGTTTTAAATATTTTTGTCGCTCAAAACGTGCGTCAAAGCCGCCGACGTGCGTCACCCCCACACACTGGCAGCCCGGACCTACATCAGCAGTATGATTTTCGGCCCAATGATGATAAATCCAAGAAAAGAAAAGTTTCTGAAGAAAACAGAACGCTTAATGCTACGTGGGCAGATTCATTTGCTTTCACGGCTGATGAGACTGGTACACGCGGTACACTCAATAAAATGATGACGGAACACAGAAGCAGACGCCTTTTTGGTTCGCTGCGGGTGGATAATTTAAGTTTGGATTTTTATTTCCTACGAGGAGGACTCAAATACTAAAGTGTTTATTGCAGCTTTGCGTACATTTGTTTACAGAAGTGAAACTTAAAACCACATGGCTAATTTGCATAAACTAGAAGCGCTGACTAAAGGGCAGGACTCAGTGGAATATGCGTGTTCTTTCTGTGACTGAGGGATGTTCTGCCTATGGTGAGTCTGTTCTGCGCTTCTATCGTGTTGGAGATGGTTCATGTTAAACTTTTCAGAGATTATACGTGTGCAGGTCGTACGTGTGCAGCGCAATTCTTTATTTCACTCATGCACTTTATTAATGTTGGCTACTGTTGTGATGAAAAGACTGAAAGGTGTAAATAATTCTCTTAAGACTCGCGCTTAAGAGCTGTAGTGCAGGATGGCGCGCTTGTTGTTCTCTGAGAGTTGTAGTTTTGCCTGTAGTTACCCTGGTTAGCGCTGGTTTAGAAGTCAAAAGGGTTTTGTGGCTCCGGGTGTTTTCTTTTCTGTGGGAGACGGTCCAAATGGCTCTTTGAGTATTTAAGGTTGCCGACTATGCATCCCTAGCTGATTCCAACCAATGCAAGTCAAGAGAGTAAGGTAATGAGAAAAAATGAAATTGCGCAATATGGGCTCATGCCGTTATGCAAGGTACATCAACATAAATTGTACATGTAAAGAATTCTCAATATATTTATGAATAAATAAATGATTTGCATTTTTGTAGTAGGTAGATCATTTTTACTTGGTCATTTTATAAGTAGCTCGCATGCAGAAAAAGTGTGAGCACCCCTGATGTAGTGTCTGCTTTGCCTTTTGAACCATACAGCCCCTTTAAGTAAGTTATGAGGCCTCTGCATTCTGCCATGATGGCACGAGAGACCCCTAACTTTAATGTTAAGTCTGTATCTTGGACGTACAGAAGTAGTCAGATTACAGTGGGATATCCTATAGAAAGCTAGATAGATATGTGGGCAATGCTTTGTTCGAATGTGTTCTCCAAGGTCCGTTCTGCTTCGAGGCAGACGGACCTTGTGTCTGTAATTGTCTTATACTCTGGGTTTGTAATAAATAGGATTGACACTAGCAGAGCCTGGTTTTTGGATTCTTCCCATCACATCCCACCGGTGAGTGAAACCAAAGCAGCAACGGGTGAGAAACGACTCTTCAATAAAAAATTAAAACGGTTATAACTTTGGCAAAGAAGCAGATAGAACTAAGATTCTAAATGCATATTGTTCAGGTCCAAAAGCCCTACTTGCACAGCAAAAATGGCATTGATATTTCTTGTAGTTTTCCCACAATTTCACTGTTGAATTTAGGCACAATGAGGAGCTGTCCTGGCCACAGCGTTGTATTGTAAAGCGAGCTCACGCCTGAAATCATGTCCTTTTGACAGGACAAGTCCCCACATAGTGTAGTTTGCACCTCCTGTTACTTCTAAGGCAGGATTGCATAGTTGGTCAAAATGTGATTTGCAGGCGCTAAAAAGGCGTTTGCCGCAATAAAAAATTAAAACGCTTATAACTTTGGCAAAGAAGCAGATAGAACCAAGATTCCAAATGCATATTGTTCAGGTCCAAAAGCCCTACTTGCACAGCAAAAATGGCATTGATATCTCTTGTAGTTTTTCCACAATTTAACTTTTGAGTTTAGGCACAATGAGGAGCTGTCCTGGCCACAGCGTTGTATTGTAAAGCGAGCTCACGCCTGAAATCATGTCATTTTGACAGGACAAGTCCCCACATAGTGTAGTTTTCACATCCTGTTACTTCTAAGGCAGAATTGCATAGTTAGTCAAAATGTGATTTGCAGGCGCTGAAAAGGCGTTTGCCGCAATAAAAAATTAAAATGCTTATAACTTTGGCAAAGAAGCAGATAGAACCAAGATTCCAAATGCATATTGTTCAGGTCCAAAAGCCCTACTTGCACAGCAAAAATGGCATTGATATCTCTTGTAGTTTTCCCACAATTTCACTGTTGAGTTTAGGCACAATGAGGAGCTGTCCTGGCCACAGCTTTGTATTGTAAAGCGAGCTCACGCCTGAAATCATGTCATTTTGACAGGACAAGTCCCCACATAGTGTAGTTTGCACCTCCTGTTACTTCTAAGGCAGGATTGCATAGTTGGTCAAAATGTGATTTGCAGGCGCTGAAAAGGCGTTTGCCGCAATAAAAAATTAAAACGCTTATAACTTTGGCAAAGAAGCAGATAGAACCAAGATTCTAAATGCATATTGTTCAGGTCCAAAAGCCCTACTTGCACAGCAAAAATGGCATTGATATCTCTTGTAGTTTTCCCACAATTTCACTGTTGAGTTTAGGCACAATGAGGAGCTGTCCTGGCCCAGCGTTGTATTGTAAAGCGAGCTTACGCCTGAAATCATGTCATTTTGACAGGACAAGTCCCCACATAGTGTAGTTTGCACCTCCTGTTACTTCTAAGGCAGGATTGCATAGTTGCTCAAAATGTGATTTGCAGGCGCTGAAAAGGCGTTTGCCGCAATATAAAATTAAAACGCTTATAACTTTGGCAAAGAAGCAGATAGACCCAAGATTCTAAATGCATATTGTTCAGGTCCAAAAGCCCTACTTGCACAGCAAAAATGGCATTGATATCTCTTGTAGTTTTCCCACAATTTCACTGTTGAATTTAGGCACAATGAGGAGCTGTCCTGGCCACAGCGTTGTATTGTAAAGCGATCTCACGCCTGAAATCATGTCATTTTGACAGGACAAGTCCCCACATAGTGTAGTTTTCACATCCTGTTACTTCTAAGGCAGGATTGCATAGTTAGTCAAAATGTGATTTGCAGGCGCTGAAAAGGCGTTTGCCGCAATAAAAAAATTAAAATGCTTATAACTTTGGCAAAGAAGCAGATAGAACCAAGATTCCAAATGCATATTGTTCAGGTCCAAAAGCCCTACTTGCACAGCAAAAATGGCATTGATATCTCTTGTAGTTTTCTCACAATTTCACTGTTGAGTTTAGGCACAATGCATTAGAAACGCATGAAACATCCTGGGGTGTCCTGGCCACAGCATGGTATTGTAAAGCGAGCTCACGCCTGAAATCATGTAATTTTGACAGTACAAGTCCCCACATAGTGTAGTTTGCACCTCCTGTTACTTCTAAGGCAGGATTGCATAGTTGGTCAAAATGTGATTTGCAGGCGCTGAAAAGGCGCTTGCCGCAATAAAAAATTAAAATGCTTATAACTTTGGCAAAGAAGCAGATAGAACCAAGATTCTAAATGCATATTGTTCAGGTCCAAAAGCCCTACTTGCACAGCAGAAATGGCATTGATATCTCTTGTAGTTTTCCCACAATTTCACTGTTGAGTTTAGGCACAATGAGGAGCTGTCCTGGCCACAGCGTTGTATTGTAAAGCGAGCTCACGCCTGAAATCATGTCACTTTGACAGGACAAGTCCCCACATAGTGTAGTTTGCACCTCCTGTTACTTCTAAGGCAGGATTGCATAGTTGGTCAAAATGTGATTTGCAGGCGCTGAAAAGGCGTTTGCCGCAATAAAAAATTAAAACGCTTATAACTTTGGCAAAGAAGCAGATAGAACCAAGATTCTAAATGCATATTGTTCAGGTCCAAAAGCCCTACTTGCACAGCAGAAATGGCATTGATATCTCTTGTAGTTTTCCCACAATTTCACTGTTGAGTTTAGGCACATGAAAAGCTGTCCTGGCCACAGTGTTGTATTGTAAAGCGAGCTCACGCCTGAAATCATATCATTTTGACAGGACAAGTCCCCACATAGTGTAGTTTGCACCTCCTGTTACTTCTAAGGCAGGATTGCATAGTTGGTCAAAATGTGATTTGCAGGCGCTGAAAAGGCGTTTGCCGCAATAAAAAATTAAAATGCTTATAACTTTGGCAAAGAAGCAGATAGAACCAAGATTCCAAATGCATATTGTTCAGGTCCAAAAGCCCTACTTGCACAGCAAAAATGGCATTGATATCTCTTGTAGTTTTCCCACAATTTCACTGTTGAGTTTAGGCACATGAGGAGCTGTCCTGGCCACAGCGTTGTATTGTAAAGCGAGCTCACGCCTGAAATCATGTCATTTTGACAGGACAAGTCCCCACATAGTGTAGTTTTCACATCCTGTTACTTCTAAGGCAGGATTGCATAGTTAGTCAAAATGTGATTTGCAGGCGCTGAAAAGGCGTTTGCCGCAATAAAAAAATTAAAATGCTTATAACTTTGGCAAAGAAGCAGATAGAACCAAGATTCCAAATGCATATTGTTCAGGTCCAAAAGCCCTACTTGCACAGCAAAAATGGCATTGATATCTCTTGTAGTTTTCTCACAATTTCACTGTTGAGTTTAGGCACAATGCATTAGAAACGCATGAAACATCCTGGGGTGTCCTGGCCACAGCATGGTATTGTAAAGCGAGCTCACGCCTGAAATCATGTAATTTTGACAGTACAAGTCCCCACATAGTGTAGTTTGCACCTCCTGTTACTTCTAAGGCAGGATTGCATAGTTGGTCAAAATGTGATTTGCAGGCGCTGAAAAGGCGTTTGCCGCAATAAAAAATTAAAACGCTTATAACTTTGGCAAAGAAGCAGATAGAACCAAGATTCTAAATGCATATTGTTCAGGTCCAAAAGCCCTACTTGCACAGCAGAAATGGCATTGATATCTCTTGTAGTTTTCCCACAATTTCACTGTTGAGTTTAGGCACATGAAAAGCTGTCCTGGCCACAGCGTTGTATTGTAAAGCGAGCTCACGCCTGAAATCATGTCATTTTGACAGGACAAGTCCCCACATAGTGTAGTTTGCACCTCCTGTTACTTCTAAGGCAGGATTGCATAGTTGGTCAAAATGTGATTTGCAGGCGCTGAAAAGGCGTTTGCCGCAATAAAAAATTAAAATGCTTATAACTTTGGCAAAGAAGCAGATAGAACCAAGATTCCAAATGCATATTGTTCAGGTCCAAAAGCCCTACTTGCACAGCAAAAATGGCATTGATATCTCTTGTAGTTTTCCCACAATTTCACTGTTGAGTTTAGGCACATGAGGAGCTGTCCTGGCCACAGCGTTGTATTGTAAAGCGAGCTCACGCCTGAAATCATGTCATTTTGACAGGACAAGTCCACACATAGTGTAGTTTTCACATCCTGTTACTTCTAAGGCAGGATTGCATAGTTAGTCAAAATGTGATTTGCAGGCGCTGAAAAGGCGTTTGCCGCAATAAAAAAATTAAAATGCTTATAACTTTGGCAAAGAAGCAGATAGAACCAAGGTTCCAAATGCATATTGTTCAGGTCCAAAAGCCCTACTTGCACAGCAAAAATGGCATTGATATCTCTTGTAGTTTTCCCACAATTTCACTGTTGAGTTTAGGCACAATGCATTAGAAACGCATGAAACATCCTGGGGTGTCCTGGCCACAGCATGGTATTGTAAAGCGAGCTCACGCCTGAAATCATGTAATTTTGACAGGACAAGTCCCCACATAGTGTAGTTTTCACATCCTGTTACTTCTAAGGCAGGATTGCATAGTTGGTCAAAATGTGATTTGCAGGCGCTGAAAAGGCGTTTGCCGCAATAAAAAATTAAAACGCTTATAACTTTGGCAAAGAAGCAGATAGAACCAAGATTCTAAATGCATATTGTTCAGGTCCAAAAGCTCTACTTGCACAGCAGAAATGGCATTGATATCTCTTGTAGTTTTCCCACAATTTCACTGTTGAGTTTAGGCACAATGAGGAGCTGTCCTGGCCACAGCGTTGTATTGTAAAGCGAGCTCACGCCTGAAATCATGTCATTTTGACAGGACAAGTCCCCACATAGTGTAGTTTTCACATCCTGTTACTTCTAAGGCAGGATTGCATAGTTAGTCAAAATGTGATTTGCAGGCGCTGAAAAGGCGTTTGCCGCAATAAAAAATTAAAATGCTTATAACTTTGGCAAAGAAGCAGATAGAACCAAGATTCCAAATGCATATTGTTCAGGTCCAAAAGCCCTACTTGCACAGCAAAAATGGCATTGATATCTCTTGTAGTTTTCCCACAATTTTACTGTTGAGTTTAGGCACATGAGGAGCTGTCCTGGCCACAGCGTTGTATTGTAAAGCGAGCTCACGCCGGAAATCATGTCATTTTGACAGGACAAGTCCCCACATAGTGTAGTTTTCACATCCTGTTACTTCTAAGGCAGGATTGCATAGTTAGTCAAAATGTGATTTGCAGGCGCTGAAAAGGCGTTTGCCGCAATAAATAAATTAAAATGCTTATAACTTTGGCAAAGAAGCAGATAGAACCAAGATTCCAAATGCATATTGTTCAGGTCCAAAAGCCCTACTTGCACAGCAAAAATGGCATTGATATCTCTTGTAGTTTTCCCACAATTTCACTGTTGAGTTTAGGCACAATGCATTAGAAACGCATGAAACATCCTGGGGTGTCCTGGCCACAGCGTTGTATTGTAAAGCGAGCTCACGCCTGAAATCATATCATTTTGACAGGACAAGTCCCCACATAGTGTAGTTTGCACCTCCTGTTACTTCTAACGCAGGATTGCATAGTTAGTCAAAATGTGATTTGCAGGCGCTGAAAAGGCTTTTGCCGCAATAAAAAAAAATAAAACGCTTATAACTTTGGCATAGAAGCAGATAGAACCAATATTCCAAATACATATTGTTCAGGTCCAAAAGCCCTACTTGCACAGCAAAAATGGCATTGATATCTCTTGTAGTTTTCCCACAATTTCACTGTTGAGTTTAGGCACAATGCATTAAAAACGCATGAAACATCCTGGGGTGTCCTGGCCACAACATGGTATTGTAAAGCGAGCTCACGTCTGAAATCATGTCATTTTGACAGGACAAGTCCCCACATAGTGTAGTTTGCACCTCCTGTTACTTCTAAGGCAGGATTGCATAGTTGGTCAAAATGTGATTTGCAGGCGCTGAAAAGGCGTTTGCCGCAATAAAAAAATTAAAACGCTTATAACTTCGGCAACGAAGCAGATAGAACCAAGATTCTAAATGCATATTGTTCAGGTCCAAAAGCCCTACTTGCACAGCAAAAATGGCATTGATATCTCTTGTAGTTTTCCCACAATTTCACTTTTGAGTTCAGGCACAGTGCATTAGGAGCTGTCCTGGCCACAGCATGTATTCTAAAGCGAGCTCACGCCTGAAATCATATCATTTTGACAGGACAAGTCCCCACATAGTGTAGTTTGCACCTCCTGTTACTTCTAACGCAGGATTGCATAGTTAGTCAAAATGTGATTTGCAGGCGCTGAAAAGGCGTTTGCCGCAATAAAAAAAAAAATAAAACGCTTATAACTTTGGCATAGAAGCAGATAGAACCAATATTCCAAATACATATTTTTCAGGTCCAAAAGCCCTACTTGCACAGCAACAATGGCATTGATATCTCTTGTAGTTTTCCCACAAATTCACTGTTGAGTTTAGGCACAATGAGGAGCTGTCCTGGCCACAGCGTTGTATTGTAAAGCGAGCTCACGCCTGAAATCATGTCATTTTGACAGGACAAGTCCCCACATCGTGTAGTTTGCACCTCGTGTTACTTCTAAGGCAGGATTGCATAGTTGGTCAAAATGTGATTTGCAGGCGCTGAAAAGGCGTTTGCCATAATAAAAAATTAAAACGCTTATAACTTTGGCAAAGAAGCAGATAGAACCAAGATTCTAAATGCATATTGTTCAGGTCCAAAAGCCCTACTTGCACAGCAAAAATGGCATTGATATCTCTTGTAGTTTTCCCACAATTTCACTGTTGAGTTTAGGCACAATGAGGAGCTGTCCTGGCCACAGCGTTGTATTGTAAAGCGAGCTCACGCCTGAAATCATGTCATTTTGACAGGACAAGTCCCCACATAGTGTAGTTTTCACATCCTGTTACTTCTAAGGCAGGATTGCATAGTTAGGCAAAATGTGATTTGCAGGCGCTGAAAAGGCGTTTGCCGCAATAAAAAATTAAAATGCTTATAACTTTGGCAAAGAAGCAGATAGAACCAAGATTCTAAATGCATATTGTTCAGGTCCAAAAGCCCTACTTGCACAGCAAAAATGGCACTGATATCTCTTGTAGTTTTCCCACAATTTAACTTTTGAGTTTAGGCACAATGCATTAGAAACGCATGAAAAATCCTGGGGTGTCCTGGCCACAGCATGGTATTGTAAAGCGAGCTCACGCCTGAAATCATGTCATTTTGACAGGACAAGTCCCCCCATAGTGTAGTTTGCACCTGCTGTTACTTCTAAGGCATGATTGCATAGTTGGTCAAAATGTGATTTGCAGGCACTGAAAAGGCGTTTGCAGCAATAAAAAAAATAAAACGCTTATAACTTTGGCATAGAAGCAGATAGAACCAATATTCCAAATACATATTGTTCAGGTCCAAAAGCCCTACTTGCACAGCAAAAATGGCATTGATATCTCTTGTAGTTTTCCCACAATTTCACTATTGAGTTTAGGCACAATGCATTAAAAACGCATGAAACATCCTGGGGTGTCCTGGCCACAACATGGTATTGTAAAGCGAGCTCACGTCTGAAATCATGTTATTTTGACAGGACAAGTCCCCACATAGTGTAGTTTTCACATCCTGTTACTTCTAAGGCAGGATTGCATAGTTAGTCAAAATGTGATTTGCAGGCGCTGAAAAGGCGTTTGCCGCAATAAAAAATTAAAACGCTTATAACTTTGGCAAAAAAGCAGATAGAACCAAGATTCTAAATGCATATTGTTCAGGTCCAAAAGCCCTACTTGCACAGCAGAAATGGCATTGATATCTCTTGTAGTTTTCCCACAATTTCACTTTTGAGTTTAGGCACAATGCATTAGGAGCTGTCCTGGCCACAGCATGTATTGTAAAGCGAGCTCACGCCTGAAATCATATCATTTTGACAGGACAAGTCCCCACATAGTGTAGTTTGCACCTCCTGTTACTTCTAACGCAGGATTGCATAGTTAGTCAAAATGTGATTTGCAGGCGCTGAAAAGGCGTTTGCCGCAATAAAAAAAATAAAACGCTTATAACTTTGGCATAGAAGCAGATAGAACCAATATTCCAAATACATATTGTTCAGGTCCAAAAGCCCTACTTGCACAGCAAAAATGGCATTGATATCTCTTGTAGTTTTCCCACAATTTCACTGTTGAGTTTAGGCACAATGAGGAGCTGTCCTGGCCACAGCGTTGTATTGTAAAGCGAGCTCACGTCTGAAATCATGTCATTTTGACAGGACAAGTCCCCACATAGTGTAGTTTTCACATCCTGTTACTTATAAGGCAGGATTGCATAGTTAGTCAAAATGTTGATTTGCAGGCGCTGAAAAGGCGTTTGCCGCAATAAAAAATTAAAACGCTTATAACTTTGGCATAGAAGCAGATAGAACCAATATTCCAAATACATATTGTTCAGGTCCAAAAGCCCTACTTGCACAGCAAAAATGGCACTGATATCTCTTGTAGTTTTCCCACAATTTCACTTTTGAGTTTAGGCACAATGCATTAGGAGTGTCCGGCCACAGCATGTATTCTAAAACGAGCTCACGCCTGAAATCATATAATTTTGACAGGACAAGTCCCCACATAGTGTAGTTTGCACCTCCTGTTACTTCTAAGGCAGGATTGCATAGTTAGTCAAAATGTGATTTGCAGGCGCTGAAAAGGCGTTTGCCGCAATAAAAAAAATAAAATGCTTATAACTTTGGCATAGAAGCAGATAGAACCAATATTCCAAATACATATTGTTCAGGTCCAAAAGCCCTACTTGCACAGCAAAAATGGCATTGATATCTCTTGTAGTTTTCCCACAATTTCACTATTGAGTTTAGGCACAATGCATTAAAAACGCATGAAACATCCTGGGGTGTCCTGGCCACAACATGGTATTGTAAAGCGAGCTCACGTCTGAAATCATGTTATTTTGACAGGACAAGTCCCCACATAGTGTAGTTTTCACATCCTGTTACTTCTAAGGCAGGATTGCATAGTTAGTCAAAATGTGATTTGCAGGCGCTGAAAAGGCGTTTGCCGCAATAAAAAATTAAAACGCTTATAACTTTGGCAAAAAAGCAGATAGAACCAAGATTCTAAATGCATATTGTTCAGGTCCAAAAGCCCTACTTGCACAGCAGAAATGGCATTGATATCTCTTGTAGTTTTCCCACAATTTCACTTTTGAGTTTAGGCACAATGCATTAGGAGCTGTCCTGGCCACAGCATGTATTGTAAAGCGAGCTCACGCCTGAAATCATATCATTTTGACAGGACAAGTCCCCACATAGTGTAGTTTGCACCTCCTGTTACTTCTAACGCAGGATTGCATAGTTAGTCAAAATGTGATTTGCAGGCGCTGAAAAGGCGTTTGCCGCAATAAAAAAAATAAAACGCTTATAACTTTGGCATAGAAGCAGATAGAACCAATATTCCAAATACATATTGTTCAGGTCCAAAAGCCCTACTTGCACAGCAAAAATGGCATTGATATCTCTTGTAGTTTTCCCACAATTTCACTGTTGAGTTTAGGCACAATGAGGAGCTGTCCTGGCCACAGCGTTGTATTGTAAAGCGAGCTCACGTCTGAAATCATGTCATTTTGACAGGACAAGTCCCCACATAGTGTAGTTTTCACATCCTGTTACTTATAAGGCAGGATTGCATAGTTAGTCAAAATGTTGATTTGCAGGCGCTGAAAAGGCGTTTGCCGCAATAAAAAATTAAAACGCTTATAACTTTGGCATAGAAGCAGATAGAACCAATATTCCAAATACATATTGTTCAGGTCCAAAAGCCCTACTTGCACAGCAAAAATGGCACTGATATCTCTTGTAGTTTTCCCACAATTTCACTTTTGAGTTTAGGCACAATGCATTAGGAGTGTCCGGCCACAGCATGTATTCTAAAACGAGCTCACGCCTGAAATCATATAATTTTGACAGGACAAGTCCCCACATAGTGTAGTTTGCACCTCCTGTTACTTCTAAGGCAGGATTGCATAGTTAGTCAAAATGTGATTTGCAGGCGCTGAAAAGGCGTTTGCCGCAATAAAAAAAATAAAATGCTTATAACTTTGGCATAGAAGCAGATAGAACCAATATTCCAAATACATATTGTTCAGGTCCAAAAGCCCTACTTGCACAGCAAAAATGGCATTGATATCTCTTGTAGTTTTCCCACAATTTCACTTTTGAGTTTAGGCACAATGCATTAGGAGCTGTCCTGGCCACAGCATGTATTCTAAAGCGAGCTCACGCCTGAAATCATATCATTTTGACAAGACAAGTCCCCACATAGTGTAGTTTGCACCTCCTGTTACTTCTAAGGCAGGATTGCATAGTTAGTCAAAATGTGATTTGCAGGCGCTGAAAAGGCGTTTGCCGCAATAAAAAAAAAAAAAAACGCTTATAACTTTGGCATAGAAGCAGATAGAACCAATATTCCAAATACATATTGTTCAGGTCCAAAAGCCCTACTTGCACAACAAAAATGGCATTGAAATCTCTTGTAGTTTTCCCACAATTTCACTGTTGAGTTTAGGCACAATGCATTAAAAACGCATGAAACATCCTGGGATGTCCTGGCCACAACATGGTATTGTAAAGCGAGCTCACGTCTGAAATCATGTCATTTTGACAGGACAAGTCCCCACATAGTGTAGTTTTCACATCCTGTTACTTCTAAGGCAGGATTGCATAGTTAGTCAAAATGTGATTTGCAGGCGCTGAAAAGGCGTTTGCCGCAATAAAAAATTAAAACGCTTATAACTTTGGGTTGCACATCTCTGAAGTGCTGATAAAACGATGACAAGCACAGCCACGGCTACAATGTATTTTGGCCACAAGAGGGCGACGTCTGCCAACTCAAAGGCCTGGCTACACAGTCTGTGCCAGTATAACAGGCCCCATTATTCATGAATCCAAAGCATCTCGATATGTTTGGGCCACAGTATCGCACTAAATTCACCTGAAGCCTGCCACACCCTGACCAATCAGGTCCAAAAATGCCCTGCTTTATCGGACAGAAGCACAATTTCTTTGTGTTTCCTTGAGAAAACAATGTCTCCAAATTTATGTCATAATATTTTTTTATTTTGTTTTGTTTTGCTACTGTACAGCTGTGCCAATAATGAGAAAAACGACGAGTTCTATTTAAAGGTATCCCGCTCTCCTTAATGTTTAGTCATGGTTGAAACATTCCAAATTACAGGGACAACACAGACACATTTTCCCTACCTTGATTTAATCAAAAATGCTGTTGGCATTTGTATTTTTGAGTTTAATACTAACTATTGGGCATTTTCCACAAGTTTAGCTCTTGTTGACACTATGGTTGCTAGGCAAGAGTTATGGAATTGCCTCCACTATCCAAATCCAGGCAGCACGTAAGATTTTGAAAAAGGAAATAAACCTCTGTCATGTGAACTCATTTTCAACTTAACAGCTACCTTTTACCCTGTCTTTCTGGCTATTTCACTTTACCCATGCAAACACCATTAAACTCGTGGCTTAATTCTTCAATTATTTACACATTTCAAATGCTCATCAAATTATTCCTATCTTCTATGGGTAGGTAACTTCAATTAAGCTCATTGTTTCCTTGCTCCAGTACAAATTATAATGGCATTTCTAGGCCACTAATCATTTTTCATGGACATTCAATCTCTCCAAACCCTAACCCTGGAAAAGTCATGATCTTAAGTTGCAACTTTGTTTTTTAATGTTCAAATAAGGTGAGCGCCATCTCTTCTCTCATGTTATTCTGACATTTTGCTTATGTTTCGTAAAGCCCATCGCTTACATTCTCAAATGTTTGTTTGTTTTGTTTTTTTTGAACGTCACTTATTCTTTTTTCACTCTTGTAATCAAGTTTGTAGGGTAGCTTCTTTTGGTTCTCTGTTCTGTCTTTAACACTTAGACGTAAATGTAGCCTATTAAATGTGCATAGCCGCGCTGTTATCTGTGGCCACATGCGCATTTAGAGCGACAGGCTCGTTTACATGAGCGCGTGAGTTTTCACTCATGGAGCCCTGCTCATCTCCTTGCTGCTGCTGCTGCGCGCGAAGCACCGCGGTGTCGGTGATCCGAGCTGAGTGCAGATGGACCCGGGTCCACACTCCGGTAGAGCGGGTGTGGCGCATGCGAGAGGCAGCGGTGATCGGAGGTGAGCGCAGAATAATGTGGGTTAACAAGAGTGTGCTGGTAACAACACAGACACTAGTAAAACTGCGGTAGAACGGGACTTTGTGACGCATATTACACGAGAGGCAGTGGTTATCGGAGGTGAGTGCGGGCTGAGCCGCTGTTTGAAATGTGAACCGTAAATGCGGGCATTGGCTTAGCAGGCAGAAGGAGCAGTGAACACATTTTGTGTGTGTGTGTGTGTGTGTGCGTGCGTGCGTGCGTGCGTGCGTGTGTGTGTGTGCGTGCGTGTGTGTGTGTGTGTGTGTGTGTGTGTGTGTGTGTGTGTGTGTGTGTGTGTGCGTGCGTGTGCGTGTGCGTGTGTGTGCGTGTGCGTGTGTGTGTGTGTGTTACTGGAAAAAGGAGAGACGGGCGTCTGAACCAGTCTATGGTCTGAACTCACGTTTTCAATGGAGGAGTCTATCTATTTGGGGGCATAATTAGGCTACTATTGTTTGGAATATGATTAGGCTATATTCAAACAGCATCATGGTGCGCTGTGTGTGTCAGCTACAAAATCATATTGCCAGTTCAGCCACATGAAGCAACACACAGGCTTCACACTTCCATGTGTAATACAAATGTGAATGTGTTTGTTCAGGTGAAGTCAGTGCAGTCGGTCTACACCAGGTGGATGCCAAGGACTGAAGAGAGAAGGCCAAGTACAGGCCTTATCTCACCATGAGCTGGCTCTTCTACACGGCTATAAAAGTCCATTGTGCACTGGATTCAAGTAAAGGTAATCATGAGATTAAATTAAAGAATTGGCCAAAGATGTCAAATAACATAGAACACAATGTTTTGTGATTTCAGATGTAATAATGAACACATATTTAATAAAATATGTATTTATTTGTTTAGGTGTCACCGCACCAGGTGGACACTGGAGACGGAGTTCCGAACATCACCTCTGTAGCTGTCTGCTTTCTTCACCAAAAGCCTACTGCACACTGGAATGGTAAGCATGTCATTAATGTGCACATTTTGTGCTGGGATGTTGAGGTCATTGTAATAACACAGCACAATTGTTTTCTGTCATTCCTCTCTGTATCAATATTAAAGGTGTATAAGGTGTATTTCTAATAATAAAATGTGATTGTTTGTGTTTAGGCCAGCAGGTGTATACTGAGCACTGAGCAGTAAAGACCAGGTCACATTCCAGTACTGTGTCTGAGCTCAACTCACTTCTAGGCTGTATCCACTGCACTTTACAGGTGAGCCTTTCATTTCATGAGAATGATGTTGACAAGCAAAAGATGAAATGATAAGCAAGGGGAGCTTGAACTTGAGAGGTGAAAGCTTTATTTAGCAGTTGCATTTTCCTACTTGGATTGTTTTTGACTTGTCCCTATGATGCACTCCCACACAAGTCCAGTAAGCAATATGTCCCATAAATCATGAAGCACACGCATCCATTTTGGTCCAAAGTGTTTATTGAAAGACAAATGCTCGCTGCTGCTTGTCATAAATCCAGAACAAACACTGTAACAAATCTCCTGTAAATAATTACTGTAATATTTCAGCAAATGACTGTAAATCATATTTACAGATGAGAACTGGGAACACTTTACAGGTTTTTGTTGGGCTATTTTTTACACTTATTCATTGGCTTGAAGTATACAGTAAAGAATTGCTCTGCAGGTAACAGCAAAATCTTGTATACTAAATTTACATGTATTACCTGGCAATATTATTGCCAATAATTGCCTGTCATTTAAAATACAGATAACCTATGCCATGAGAAGACACAGATTTTAAATGCATTCAAATATTTATTAACCCCCCCCCCCTTAAAAACAGTTAACACAAATATACATTAAAATATGTACACAAATGATGTAAGAAACAATTTAAGAAAGTTAAAGGCGCATGTAAGTGACACAATTGGACATGAGCTGATGTGTAAAGTCCATAAACAGCCTGAACAGACATGAGGATCATATTGCTTTTGTGTGAGCTGCACTCAGGTCCTTTAGGCTTCTTCTAGACCTGTAGTCTTGCGTTCACCTCATGAAACATGTGCAATCACAAACATAGCAGAATCAAAGGAGGTAACGCTGTTATTTTAATGTCATACAGTTTAACTGTCTGTCACTAAACCTTTAACCTTAGGAAGGAACACCTTGCCAAAAAACACAATGAGATTTTCTTCCCTTCAGTGGTACCAACAAGCCAAATATGGGGCTGTGACACAAGGACTGGAGAAGAAAGATACTTTGACTATAACATGGAAGGGACTTGTAAGATGTGGACACACATTAGACCTATGGTTTGCTAAATTACGTAGCAACTTTTATTGCTGAAAATATCCTCTTCCTGCTTTCATGCAGCGTCAGATCACGTGTCACCATGGTTTCAGTACACTTTCATTTTTCCAGTCGTATTTGTGCAAGCTCAAAAAGGGGAAAACATTGACTTTATAGGGGAATCATGTCGTATCTGTGCTTCAACTGTGCGAATAGCCTCGCGAGGGGCGACAGAATTTCAAACCAGTTTGATTTTCATCTGACCCTATGATTCCCGATCGGGAGGTGTTTGTGAAAGGTCAATCGCTGCTCATCAACCCATGTATAACTAAAGCTAAAACTTGGGGTGATCCCCAAAATAGTTGCACAAGTGAAAAGTCATCTCAAAATGAGCCAAAAATCACACAGTGCAAAGACCACACACACATGCAAAATCATACAATAACAAATCCATGTTATTGTCTGGCAATCATGCAAGTTTTGCACATATTGACTATATCATACATATATCATACATCGCAAGAAACAAAGTGATGATGTCACAACTGTGTTTTAATGTTACGCCTTTTCCTCTGCAATAGACAAGAAAAAACGCAATGTTGCAAATGAGAATCTGTCTGACTCTGAGATGTTAGACTCTTCATCGACCTCCTCAGAGACATCATCTTCTTTATCCTCCTCCTCCTCCTCCTCCTCATCATGTGATGGGGAGAAGAAGAAGAAGAAGAGGCACAGTAAGCACTGGAAGGATAAAAAGAAGAAGGACAAGGGGAAGAAACCTAAAAAGGACAAGAACAAGAGTTTCATTAGGAGAGGTATTTTCTAGTTTTTGTAAATTTTTCTTGTTTAGGTTCAATGTGCATTTGAATTATAATAAGCTGTAGTGTTTGTGCAGGGTTTTATTAATTGTAATGGCTAAAACACTGCAAAATCTGATACAAAGTCAGGCATTTTATACCAAACACATCTCGAAGGCTTGCAGACTCCTGGAGGGACAAACTGTGAAAGGGTTTTAGTTATGACTATCAATTATGGCTAAAAGGTGCAAATATAATATCTCTCTGTTATCCTGTAGCAAAATAGATTTAGCTAATACTATAGTAGATGGGAAATAACAGTAGCTTTTTAGAGTCATAAAGTACACACTTGTATTACGTAAGTTAAAGGTGGGGTAGGAGATCCTGGAAAAACGGTTCGAGCAAGCTAAATTTGAAAATACACCTCTTCATACTCCCCACTGAAGTCACACCTCCAGAGCACAGGAGGAGGGTACACCAAACCTTACACAAATCTGATGTACGGCTTAGGAGTACTTTAAATTCCATTGTATGTGCAATCACACAAAAGTCGAATTATTTCACTTCCTGTTGGGCGTAGCCATGGCATTGTGTTGACCTTTTTTGTTCGTCTTAGTGAGATACACATCCCTACCAAACTTCATGCATGCAGCTGAAAGTGTATGCCAACGACGACCCTCCATGCGTTAGGGAGTGCTATAGTGTCCCTGGGCCCCATCAGGGGCCAGATCTTTTTGTATTAGATGATGCCGTGATTTCTGACGACTGTGCCAAATTACAGGAGTTTTCCTACGTGGCAAACTCCTCAAGAAGGCTCAAACGTGTGAGGAGAAAAAACTATAATAGTAATAAATATATAAGTTGCACCTGAGTATAAGTCGCAGGACCAGCCGAACCATAAAAAAAGGGTGACTTATAGTCCAAAAAATATGGTAACTCATTCATTGTGGTTTTTTGTGTGTGTATTTTATGTATTTGTAGCCACGACTCCCGAGGACATACTGAAGCACTACAGAAAGGTGGTACGGGTCTACAAAAGAGCTAAAAACCTCCTCCTACAGATCTGTGGGAGTAGATCGAAACACAATCTGCTGTGGAGTACCAATTGCTGAATTGGCAATTGTCGCCCCCACAACATTTGAGGAGCTTCGTGAAGGCTTTTCTCAAGTAGAGTGAGTTTCATAGAGGTGCCGAGAAGCAATCGAAAATGACCCTGAACTAATTGAGGAAGTAGGGGGAAAAAAGAAAGGTGGGCAACTTCTCCCCCTTAAAAAGAGGCTATAGGCTAGGTCCAAGGCTACTATTGCAGTTAATTACAGTTACAGTTAGTTGTTTGTATTTCCTCAGCAGTTTCATGTTGTTAATTGTGTCTTGGACCATGCCCTGTGGAGGCCCTGTGCCTTGATTTTTATTATTTTTTGAATTTCAGTAAAATAACGGTGTATTACATTGGTCATTTTTAAGTTGCACAATGTGAACACAGTTATAGTTAATTACAGTCACTGTAAACACTCCATATTGAATAGACTCACATAACTAGCAGAAACTGTAAACAAATATGTGTTGTCTCAGAGTAATTTCATTGTAATTAGCTCCTCCCTTCAGACAGATATAAAGCAGTGTCCGCCAGCATCTGACCAGAACTGAAGAAGCAGCTTGGATGAGCTGCGAAACGTATTAGACTTAGACTTAGACAAACTTTATTGATCCACAAGGGAAATTATTTGGATACAATAGCTCAAACATCACAATATAATATAATAACAGAGTAACAAAAATAGATGGTATAGCAAAAAGATTAAGAGACAGGTGTCAAATGAGACATAATTATCAAAATGTATATGTACAAGTCAAAATAAAATAGAAATATAAGTAATAAAGTAATAAACTATATAGTCACAGCTATATACAAGAGACAAGAACGACAGTGCAAATACTATGCTGATTGACAGGGCATGAGGTAATCTGTTACTTGAGATTAACTTGTACAGTTGTAGGGAGTATTATCTGTTACATAAGGGTGAGTTGTTGTACAACTGAATGGTGTATGGTGTGAATGTAGTCCTGAATCTCTCACTGTTTGAGCGGAGCTGAAGGAGCCTGTCGGAGAATGAGCTCCTCTGTCCCTCTATAGTCTGGTGCAGTGGGTGAGCAGGAGTGTCCATGATGGAGAGCAGTTTGTCCAGTGACCTCCTGTCCCTCACTGTGACAAATGTCTTCAGCTCACAGCCGATGTTTGATCACGTAACCCGCTTTACGGATCAGTTTGTCAATCCGCCCAATGTCTCTTTTACTGGTGCCGCTCCCCCAGCAGACCACAGCAAAGTACAGCGCGCTGGCCACCACAGACTGGTAGAAGATCACATTGAAAGACCTGAGCTTTCTCAGGAAGTAGAGTCTGCTCATGCTCTTCTTGTACACAGCATTACAGTTGTCCCTCCAGTCAAGTATTCGACCAAATAAACTCTGTCCAGTTGACAAATAAAATTTCTCCTTTTGCCATCATTTGTAAAAGGTGACCCTGAATGACATATAGTGAAGTAATGTTTCATTATCTGCTTCCACTTTTAAGGGGTGCAAAAAGTTTCAGATACAAGTCTAAAAAGTAACGGATCATCTATAAGAGCTTAGCCTTTGAGCTACAGATATTGAGGTAAGTGTTTGTATACAGATTCAGATTAGTGGATGTAATTAACTGTGTAAATGTGTTGCATATCATTAATAAAACATTAACAAATTATAACATGAGAGGTGAATCTGGGCTAGCCACATTTGAAGTCTTCCTCATGAGGCTTGTATATACGTGATAAACAGAACCTTAGTCACATATTAACAAGTAATCAATAAATGTTTAATGTTTTATTGACATTTCTTCTTGGACCTACAGTCTAAATGTTTTGTTCATGATTAGTTCATTGTCTAATACTGGATATAGACTTTCAGCCAATGTTATTGAGCACATAGCCTATATATTTATACATATCTTAAATAATGTTTCCTTGCCTTTCAGTTTGACCACACTTAATGATTTACAAGCTAATCTTAATGCAATAATAATGTAGCTATGAATTACTTAAAAATAGTATACAAACTATTTACAAATAATATTTTGAAGATTTTACAAAGTTTACAAATAATGCACAATTCATTTGAGGAAAGTAAACTTGTTCAGTTTGTTTTTGTTAAAGACTTAAATGTTTGTAAAACACTACTAGAAGCAGCCAATCACGAGTCTGGACCCACCCCGCTTTAGCGTGGGGCTGAGGCCAGGTGTCGGGGTTCAGTGTGTGTCGGACAGCGAGCAGAGAGACTGCAGAGAATAGTGCTCTTGTTTTGTGTTTTAGTTAGGACCCAGTTCGGGGCTATTTTTTTCACCTTTGGTACTGTGTGCGTGATATCGTAACGTAAGTAGATATTCTGTGTGTATAAGTTACGTTGTGCTTTTCCTTTGTTGTATTTAGACCTGTAATAGCCTAATTTGCATGCCTTGTGCTCCGAGAAACAGAGACTCTTATGTAGCGGCCGCCATTACGCGGCTCATAGCACTGTCTGATGTCTGTGGGTTTCGTATTACACGTGCATGGATAATACTTGTTGTAAATAATTGTTGTGATGTTTGCAGACTGTTATAGAGAGCTGCTCTGTATCAGAGTCTGTGTTGAAGGCAGCGCTCTGTCAGAGAGGCAGCGCGTTTCTGGTTACGACACCTCTTAAAGGCGCAGTACAGTTGGTAGGAAGACGTGTACCATGATAGCATAACTGATGCCAAAAGAACCCCAAAAAACTATTGTTCACTATTTTAAAAGTTTGTCTATTATTACCATGTGCATTATTATTGTATAGTTGATATAGTTTTTTAATATGCATTTTTATTCCTTTGTTTCCTGTAGAACCACACACTTCTGCCATTCCTGTGGATACCTAATAAATCACATCAGTTAAGACATCTGGCTGTTTCTTTTTGAGAGCACCCTGCAGCGGGTCAATACAGACAGCACATCCCTAGTGTATTTTTCAAAAGGTTTAAGCTTGTTTTTGCTAAAAGACTTAAATGTTTGTAAAGGTTTAATTATTATTAATTTCATCATTACGTAATCATTGACTAATGTTTTTCAAATGAGGAATGACATATATATATAACATTATTATAGTATTTCTTACTCATTAACAAATATTTGTAAATGTTTTGTAAAATAATTAGTTCATTATTTACTATGTGTTACTAATGCTTTATAAGCGCCCGTTATTTACGTTATGTTACCAATGACACATGGGGAGTTGTCACGCCTAGGTCAGCAGTAGAGGTAACAAATCAGAAGCCTACCGCTCCAGCTTTGAAAATTAAGGTCGAGACAGAGATACCACACTTAACCACAGTCAGCCCTCAGTCTACCATTTTGTTTGATACTGTTTCTGTAGTTCGGGATTTGGCAGGTACGACAGCATTTCTTAAATGTCGGTGCCCCGTCTGGTCTCATGGAGACAAAGTTTGAATGGATTAATAATTTGGGTAAAACTTTAGTGTGGTCTGGCCCTGAGTCACGGGGGTTTTCTAAGGACTCGAGAAATTACATTTTATATAATGATCTGAAAATGGCTCCAACTGTGGGTGAATGTTTACTGGTGGTAAGAAATATTTCACGGGATGATCAAGGTGACTTCATTTGTAAACACATACAGAGAAAGCATAAATTTGTGCCGAAGAGTAATAGTTGGTTACCGGGGTACAAAGCAAGTAAAATAATCTTATTTGTGAACGATTTGGTCTCTGAATTGTTGCCTGAAAGCGCTCAAGAGCAATTACCTAATAAAACTGATCATAATGTTTTAAAGGTAATTCCTACTGTTTTAAGCCAACGGGTGACTACTCCGACTGTGAAAGTGGATAGTGTTACATTCGGTAGCATTAAGCTAAATAATGTATCTTTAATCACAACACCCACAACTATACTAAATAGGACCTCCACTACTACATCTGCTACTACGCCAATTACAACTTCTATGACTACATCAATAATTACAACATCCGTAACTACAATACCAATAATTACAACAACTAGAACTAAATCTGCGACTACGACACCAAGAATTACAAAAGCGACAAGCAAATTGGCTATGACATCACATACTAAAGCACCAGAAAATAAGTTGAATACTACTTTGGCTAATATAGTGTTTACTCCAAAGACTGCGACCTCAACAGGGATCACTGAGGAGGCGATAGCTAAGGTAATGGAACTTCCTATAAAACTTTCTACAGATAAGACAAGGACGGCTAGAACATTCATCTTCGGATGTAACTTCAAACATTATTTTGACAACTATACTCTGTCTATTCTGTCTATTCTGACAGCTATACTTGATGCAAAAACTATGTGGCCAATTATGCTTAATGAGGGACCAGTGAATGTAACGCAGAAACCTAGTTCTGTAACTCGGTCACGACAGTTAATACTATGACGACGGCACCTGACACTCTGCCACTTGAGGAAAATGATTGGACTGACAGGGATGCGACACCAGAAGACATGTCAGAATCATTTCGGGCATTGTATAAGAGAGAAGCCAAGTGGAAAGCATTTGGGTTTGATTCCTCAGTATTGCATATTTCAGATCCTTTCGCCGGCAGGAACTTTTGGTTCCAGCAGTTAACACATGCTGTGAGAGCAACGGCTCATGAGGATGATCCGTGCATGGTTAGAATTCCGTCACCTAGTACCTTGAAGTCGATAATGGAAACTTCACCTCAGCCTTTGAGTATTGAGTATCAATCCATGGTTATGTCTTGGCTGTATTTCCACTAAGAAGCAAGTCCAAAGGAGCGGATCTATATATCCAAATTATACAAGCCTACCTTTGATTGTGCGTGGTTGGGGGCTCTTCCTTACATAAACTTGTTAGACCGAGGGGGGAAGTTAGCCGTACCTGAATCGATGGAAGTGAAACCAGCAAAAGAAGCACACTGTATATGCTCCAATGAAACCCGTGGGGGTTCAGGGGTGTTTTAATAATTTAGAATCATACCACTGGAGAATTAGCCTGGAAGAAAAGTGGGGTATTGGTCTTTTTCCTTGGTATGGAGTCTGTATTTGTCTATTTGGCATATTTGAGATTTATCATATTTATATCATATCATATTTATATCATGTTGATAGCATATTTATCATATATATCACATATTATATCACATATCACTTATGTGGCTGATCACATAGATAATATAACATATACGCTAATGAGTTTTTGCTAATGAGACTATAAAGGGATTTAGTACTTTGACAAATACTCAGAAAAGTCACTGTCTAACTCTGCTGAAACGCTCTTGATTGATATGGCTCTTGATTATATTTTGGCTAAACAAGGTGGGCTGTGTGTAGCTTTAAATTTAACTGGTGACATCTGCCATACCTTAATCCCTGATAGCTCTGATAATATGACTAATGTAATTGATGCTTTAAAGAAGATTAGAGAGGCATTTGGGCCGTCAGAAGGTTCAGGTTGGTCGGCCAATGCTTGGTTATGAGATAGATTTAGAGCTTTGGGAGCTATGATAGCTTGGGATTTGTTGGGAGGACTTATCATATTTTGCGTTATGTTTTGTTTTTGTACCATACTGTTGACCTTTGCTAAGGCGATGATATTAAGATGGGTTGGAGTTGTTATGCCGTCGGATCAAACACAGCTGCCATTATTTCACAAAGATGACGTGCAGATTAGCGAAGAGAGTCGGAACAGAATTTGAATTAGTTGATAAATACCTGACCTGCCCTGATTGTAGTTGATTGGACTTTGCACCGAAATTTCTGACCATTTAAAGGTGTAATTTCAGTGCAAAGGGGGGATTACTTAAATTTCACATATTTTACATAATTTTCCATTTTATCACATTTATTTTTCTTTCTTTTTGCTCATGTTAGTCATTACACATTTATAAATATATTCATATACATATATATATATATATATATATATATATATATATGTATATATATATATATATATATATATATATATATATATATATATATATATATATATATATATATATATGAATGTGTTCCTCACCTTCCACGGTGGTTGGTCTCTCTCACCCTCATCCAGCTCGGGCCCTCTACCAGAGGCCTGGGAGCTTGAGAGTTCTGCGCAGTATCTTTGCTGTTCCTAGTACTGCACTTTTCTGGACTGAGATGTCTGATGTTTTTCCGGGTATCTGCTTGAGCCACTCCTCCAGTTTGGGGGTTACAGCCCCGAGTGCTCCGATCACCACGGGCACCACTGATGCCTTCACCTTCCAAGCCTTCTCCAGCTCTTCCTTGAGCCCCTGGTATTTCTCTAGTTTCTCATGTTCCTTTTTCCTGATATTACTATATATATATATATATATATATATATATATATATATATATATATATATATATATATATATACAGTCCCTGACAAAAGTCTTGTCGCTTATCAATTTTGTAGAAACAAAAGCTTATAACCTGACTTTAAATTAATCGATTGGTTTTAGAAATGTCTCATATGAAAGCTAAAACCCTCCCAAATTATGCTCAATATACTAAAATAAATTTGCTTCACTAAAGAAAGATTGATCATTTAATGAACACAGAAAGGTCAGATTTTGGCAAGACAAAAGTCTTGTCGCCTTGTCATATGATGCACCCAATCCTAGATTACAGCCTCACCTGTGATCAGTTACTGATCAATCAATTAGTGGGTGTGTATAAAAAGAACCCCAGCACACCAGACCTTCACATCAACTGCAACTTGACCTCTGACAACATGCCTAAGATCCACCCTGAGACCAAAGCGTTAATTATCAAGAGGCTGAAGACCAGATCCACTGCTGAGGTGGCTGACACCTTCAATGTGTCTCAGCGTCAAGTACAAAGAATAAGAAAAAGATCTGAAAAGACTGGAGATGTTTTTGACAAGCCCAGGTCCGGCAGAGCCCACAAGACAACTGCTCGGGAGGACCGTTTGTTGATTCGAAAATCCAAGGCCAGCCCCTTTTCCACTGCAGCAGAGCTCCATCAGGCCTGGTCACCTCAAGTCCCTGTGTCAACCAGAACAGTTTGTAGAATTCTATCTCGAAATGGCCTCCATGGTCGAATCAGTGCACAGAAACCAGCACTAAACAAAAGGCAATTAAAAAACCGTGTGGCATTTGCCAAGGCCCACAGCCTGCTAAAAGGATGGACACTGGAAAAGTGGCAGAAGGTGGATTTCTCAGATGAATCCTCGGTTGCATTACATCACAGCCGCCGCAAATATTGCAGGAGACCTACTGGAGCCCACATGGATCCAAGATTCACCCAGAAAACAGTTAAGTTTGGTGGCGGAAAAATCATGGTCTGGAGTTACATCCAGTATGGGGGTGTGCGAGACATTTGCAGGGTGGAAGGCAATATCAATAGCCTAAAATATCAAGAAGTATTAGCTACCTCTTACATTCCCAACCATAAAAGGAGTCAAATTTTGCAGCAGGATGGTGCTCCATCGCATACTTCTATCTCTACATCAAAGTTCCTCAAGGCGAAGAAGATCAAGGTGCTCCAGGACTGGCCAGCCCAGTCACCAGACATGAACATCATTGAGCATTTCTGGGGTAGAATGAAAGAGGAAGCATGGAAGGCAAAACCAAAGAATCTTGATGAACTCTGGGAGGCATGTAAGACTGCTTTCTTTGCTATTCTTGATGACTTCATCAACAAATTGTATGAATCATTGTTGAACCGCATGGATGCAGTCCTTCAAGCTCATGGAAGTCATACAAGATATTAAATATGGATCTCACAGCACCACTACTTAATTCACTGACGTTATGCAACATATTTTTGTATTTGATGTAAATTATTTGTTCAATTTTCTGTAGGCGACAAGACTTTTGTCTTGCCAAAATCTGACCTTTCTGTGTTCATTAAATGATCAATCTTTCTTCAGTGAAGCAAATTTATTTTAGTATATTGAGCATAATTTGGGAGGGTTTTAGCTTTCATATGAGACATTTCTAAAACCAATCGATTAATTTAAAGTCAGGTTATAAGCTTTTGTTTCTACAAAATGGATAAGCGACAAGACTTTTGTCAGGGACTGTATATATTTTTTTTTTTTTTTTTTTTTAATTTATATTATATTTTAAGTTTTTGATTGTATTTGCTTTTGCAAGATACTGGTTGGTGTGTTCTGTTTCCAGGACAAATGGGGAACGATGTTGAAATGGACTATGGACGTGGACAATGAGCGATAATCGGAGCTAACCAAATAGCTTGGATGGACAGTGGATGGACAGATGGTTAATGATATATATATATATATATATATATATATATATATATATATATATATATATATATATATATATATATATATATATATATATATATATATATATATATATATATATATATATATATATGACTTTAGTCTCGAAGGGGGGAAATATGTAGTGCAGGGGTGCGCAATACGTCGATCGCGATCTACCAGTCGATCGCCAAGGTAGTGTGGGTACACTGTAAACCCAAATTTTCTTTTACATGTAAAATCAAGCTATTATTACTAATCTTTTCATTATTTTGCAAAAGGCGGGACCATTACTAAAAAAAAGTGTGCATTGTAAACTATTTTAAACTAGTATTTGCTATACTAATAGCTCTGAGCGGAGATGACTCACACTTTCATGTTTTTACCTGTGAGCGGTGGGGCTTGACCACGACTGAATGACTGGTGACCCCAAACGACATGTTTCCTCTGCTCTGACTGTTGGCTGCCGATCAGCGTGTGATGAAGTGGGGGGAATCAGCGTCAGCCTGGTATAGAGTGTATGCAGTCACGTGATAGGAAGTTGTCAATCCGCCATATTGACGGTCTAATCATGACTGACCGCCAGTGCTCTAGTGACAACAAAAAGCCGTCTTTTACTCATACTGACTTCACTAATCACCTAGATAGTAATCAGAAGAAAAGATATGAGGACAAGCTTGCTAATCTGAACATATCGGACCCCTACAATGTGCCCCAGGTCCTTTTTACAGCCCTAACAGCGGTAGATTCTGTCCCAGACCTTCAGTGGCCAGATATTTACAACTATCTAATAAATTTCCCATCACACTTCACCGGGGAGTATAAATTTATAGTTTTCATATGGCTAATTATTAACCATTAAATGAATAATAAATAAATATATAATAATACAAACATACACTAGAAAAGCACTCAGAGAGCGCAGACCTCCGCCAAGCCCCATTTAACGCAATGCTAACGAAATTTTCAAAGTGATCCAGAATCCAGGATTTCTTCTGGATCATCACCAAAATTTAATCATCTGTTGGATTTACCATTAGGAACATTTCCTGAAAATTTCATCAAGATCCGTCCATAACTTTTTGAGTTATCTTGCTAACAAACAAAAAAACAAACTAACTAACAAACAAACAGACAGACGCAGGCGAAAACATAATCTCCTTGGCGGAGGTAATGATATGTTAAAACTTTGTGAATAAAGACCAATAAAGTGATAGCTATGTGCAAAAACATACATATACAAAAACACTGCAACATCTGATAGTTACACTGTATTAATAGTAATTAAGTCTTCTTGCTTACAAATGTGAAACCACTCAATGTGATTGACCTACTAGTAAAATTGTAAAGATAAAATCAAACCACACCTGATATGAAGTGTCTGCTACAAAGCCTGGAGTGTTTGGTTGGTTCCCAGGGCTTGTCAGCAGTTTTATGATGGGCTCGTCTAATCGCAGCAATCCACCTACTTCTGCGGTCAGGATCAGACTCAGCAGGAATCCTGTACAGCTGAATGTTTTTATCTTTGTCCCTTGCCTGAGAACACTGATAGGCACAACATTTCTCGGGCATTTTGTGACTTTATGACGCGTAATTTAGAATTGAACAGTGTGTTTACTATGGCGGCCTACGGAGATCTGGACCGCCGGAAGTGGATCAGGGGAAACCTGTGATGTCAACTGCATACACTCTATATTAACGCATGGAAAGAGAAGAAATTTGGTTCTTGTTCCCGTGGGACTGAATAATTGGTAACATTAGCTGACGCTTGAAGTGAACATAAGGCTAACGTTAAGTTAACTAGCTGCTAATGTTAATGCTGTGGTAGCAATTGGCAACGTTAGCTCTGTTGTAGAGACCTGCATCGGGCGGGAATTCCCGTGGAACCCGCAGAAAAAACCCCTCGGGACCCTTTTCACGTTGCCTCGGCCGGGATCGGGCCGTTTTCATGTTGCATCGGGCGGGAGCGGGCGGTCAGGCTAAAACATGTCGCGGGTCCCGACCAGACTTCTTTCTTTTTTCACTTTTTGTTTTTTAAGATTTGTCTGGAATTCAAAAGGATTGTGGGGAAAGACCTACAGAAGAAATTTTATTCTGCCCTTGATAACCACACTACTCATCTTATGGAAATTTTTAAAGCTAAGAGAGGCAACGTGGGTGAACAGTTGGCACATCTTTTACAGCAAATGCAGGTAATACTTTGTACTTTGTTTTGACTCTGTGTATGAGAGACTGTTTTTCTTTTAACTTATCATACAGTATCCATTTTCTGTTTTACAGTCACTGGATCCCACTGAAAAAAGGACAATCGCACTAAGAGGGCTTCCTTACTTACTCGGAGACAATCCCACTGAATTCTTCAAATCTACCTTTGTAAGTATATATTTTGTCTGTAATGTGAAACTTTTAGAATGTGACATTTATTGTATAATTTGAACAAGCCAAAATTGACAAGTAGCCTATATTCAAAAACTTTGGATTATTTGTTAGGACAATAGAATAGAGATGTATTTACCTTGTCAACATGTTTCGGTTGCTATCTGCGAGACGTCTTCAACAATTGTCACTGGTGACAATTTGAAAACTTTCAAAGTTTTTGAATATAACAAAAGAAGACAAAATGAACATTGTAGAAGAAGTCGCCTATACATTAGAAGCTCCATGATCTTTATCTAAAGAAAAAGTCAGATTAATGTTGATTTTCAGATGTTTGTTCAAACATTTGAAAATGCTTGACCAAATAGTTATGATGTCAGCATAAATTGAATTTCATGCAATTCCTTTTTTGTCATTCTTATTGATAGTCTGTTGTAGTTCAGTAATTTGATTCTGTAATGTTTATACTTCTGGCAATCATTTTCTTTTTTTGTTTATCTTTAGGATGGTGATGAATCCTAAACAGAAAAAAGTTTAGTGTTTTATATCTTATTTAGCAGCTAGAAGTTTATTGTTTGCACTGCTGAGGTTCAGTTTGTAGCCACCATTGATGAACACATTACACACACACACACATTGAAAATACAAGCATAATTCACTGAAATGTGAACTAGCATTAAACTTCTTAGGTTCTTTTTAAAGACAATACAGTAACTTGTATTTACCTTGTTGATAGTATTTCCTACAGGTTGACATTTTACACCTGTCCAGGGACTACGGATGAAAAATAGCCCTCGGGCTAATTCTGGCATATTTACATGCAAATGTTGATTAATGTGCATTGTCCCTGAAATAAATAAAACAAATAAAAAATGAAATTGACATGTTTCGGCTGCTAGCTGCGAGCCATCTTCAGAACTGTCACCGGTGTTGGTGGTGACGTGTCGTATATCAGCTGTTGTTACTTCCTGTAGGCGTGGTCAGCCTGATTGACCTGGCAGGTCGCTCAGACTGACCACGCCTCCCGTCGCCTGGTGGTCTCTGGAGGAGGGAGAACACAAAAAGACAAAGCATTGCAGAAAAACCTAAAATCCGCCATATCAGACCACTGTAAAAGAAATAACCACATTATGGATTGGGACGGGGCACAGGTCATCGGATCAGAAAACAACAAGTTCAAACGCTGGATCAGGGAGGCCATTGAAATCAGGAAACGAGGCACGGACAGCATTAACCGTGATGACGGAGCGTTCCTCCTTTCACACACCTCCAGAGACCACCAGGCGACGGGAGGCGTGGTCAGCCTGATTGACCTGGCAGGTCACTCAGGAAGCCTACAGGAAGTAACAACAGCTGATATACGACACGTCACCACCAACACCGGTGACAGTTCTGAAGATGGCTCGCAGCTAGCAGCCGAAACATGTCAACAAGGTAAATACAAGTTACTGTATTGTCTTTAAAAAGAACCTAAGAAGTTTAAAGTACATAAGAAGACAAAATGAACATTTTCGGTTTAGTGAACTAGCATTATTATGTTCACAGACTGAAAAATCTGTTGCACGTAAACCTTCCTGTTCATTATTACTTTTTAAAACAGTTGTTATGTGCCACTATGCTAGTTAATAACTTTAATCTCTAATCAATAAGGCTTCTGAAATTTAAAATTGTTCATGACAGGGCTCCTTATTAGGCAATTTACCTGTCGAAACCATTCCAGGTTTCCATTTTTCTCTTTTGACCAGATTAATGTAAATATTGTTTTTTTACCTACCTGTCCACTTTTAAGTTTAGGCACAATGCATTGGAAACGCATTAAAAATCTTAGGGCTGTCCTGGCCACAGCATTGTGTTCTAAAGTGAGTTTACGCCTGAAATCATGTCCTTTTGACAGGAAAAGCCCCCACATAGTGTAGTTTGCACCTCCTGTTACTTCTAAGGCAGGATTACATAGTTAGTCAAAATGTGATTTGCAGGCTCTGAAAAAGTGTTTGCCGCAATAAAAATTTAAAACGCTTATAACTTTGGCATTGAAGCAGATAGCACCAAGATTCCAAATGCATATTGTTCAGGTCCAGAAGCCCTACTTGCACAGTAAAAATGGCATTGAAATCTCATGTAGTTTTTCCACAATTTCACTTTTGAATTTAGGCACAATGCATTAGAAACGCATTCAACATCCTGGGGTGTCCTGGCCACAGCATTGTATTCTAAAGCGAGCTCACGCCTGAAATCATGTCATTTTGACAGGACAAGTCCCCACATAGTGTAGTTTGCACCTCCTGTTACTTCTAAGGCAGGATTGCATAGTTGGTCAAAATGTGATTTGCAGGCGCTGAAAAGGCGTTTGCCGCAATAAAAAATTAAAACGCTTATAACTTTGGCAAAGAAGCAGATAGAACCAATATTCCAAATGCATATTGTTCAGGTCCAAAAGCCCTACTTGCACAGCAAAAATGGCATTGATATCTCTTGTAGTTTTCCCACAATTTCACTTTTGAGTTTAGGCACAATGCATTAGGGGCTGTCAGGACAGGCTGCAGTGAGAAGCCCCGTGCGGTCCTACACACCGGTACAAGTTTATTGCCGACAGCACCGGCCGTAATGAAATATGGTCGCACTCATCTCGAGACCAAGATCGGTCTCGAGTAGGCCTTAATTTTTTAAAACTAATGTTCACAAGTAATTAACTTAACCATTACTCGTGTATTACATTGCATATGTTTATCAGTATTTATTTTTCATATTTATGGGTATTTATTGATCATGTTAATTAGTTGTAATTATGATTATTATTATTTTTTACATTAGATAATAATTGACAAAAAATGACAATTTTTTTTTTTTCTCACAAATGTATTGCCAAAATAATGCAATAGTAACATGCTTAAACCTGAATAAAGTGCAGTCTTCTGCCTGTAACCTGTAACAGCATTTGTTTTTGCTTTTACATTTCACAATTTTAAACAGTAATATAAAATCTGAGTAAAGTGCCATGTCAAAACAATTGTGCAATTAACCCTTTACAACAATGGGTTCATTTTTCTAACATTTAGAATCAAGGTCAAATTTAAACTTTTAAAACCTTGTAGAAAGGGAAACACACTTGCATAATGTCTGATGAACTAATTGAGGTAGCATTTATAGTGTACACAAATTAGTAGAAAAAAAACCCAAACATTTACATTAATCTGGTCAAAAGAAAAAAATGGAAACCTGGAATGGTTTTGACAGGTAAATTGCCTAATAAGGAGCATCCCTATCATGAACAATTTTAAATTTCAGAAGCCTTATTGATTAGAGACTAAAGTTATTAACTAACATAGTGGCACATAACAACTGTTTTAAAAAGTAATGACAAACAGGAAGGTTTACGTGCAACAGATTTTTCAGTCTGTAAACATAATAATGCTAGTTCACATTTCAGTGAATTATGCTTGTATTTTCAATGTGTGTGTGTGTGTAATATGTTCATCATGGTGGCTACAAACTGAACCTCAGTAGTGCAAACAATAAACTTCTAGCTGCTAAATAAGATATAAAACACTAAACTTTTTTTCTGTTTAGGATTCATCACCATCCTAAAGATAAACAAAAAAAAGAAAATGATTGCCAGAAGTATAAACATTACAGAATCAAATTACTGAACTACAACAGACTATCAATAAGAATGACAAAACAGGAATTGCATGAAATTCAATTTATGCTGACATCATAACTATTTGGTCAAGCATTTTCAAATGTTTGAACAGACATTTGAAAATCAACATTAGTCTGACTTTTTCTTTAGATAAAGATCATGGAGCTTCTAATGTATAGGCGACTTCTTCTACAATGTTCATTTTGTCTTCTTTTGTTATATTCAAAAACTTTGAAAGTTTTCAAATTGTCACCAGTGACAACTGTTGAAGACGGCTCGCAGATAGCAGCCGAAACATGTTGACAAGGTAAATACATCTCTATTCTATTGTCCTAACAAATAATCCAAAGTTTTTGAATATAGGCTACTTGTCAATTTTGGCTTGTTCAAATTATACAATAAATGTCACATTCTAAAAGTTTCACATTACAGACAAAATGTATACTTACAAAGGTAGATTTGAAGAATTCAGTGGGATTGTCTCAGAGTAAGTAAGGAAGCCCTCTTAGTGCGACTGTCCTTTTTTCAGTGGGATCCAGTGACTGTAAAACAGAAAATGGATACTGTATGATAAGTTAAAAGAAAAACAGTCTCTCATACACAGAGACAAAACAAAGTACAAAGTATTACCTGCATTTGCTGTAAAAGATGTGCCAAGTGTTCACCCACGTTGCCTCTCTTAGCTTTAAAAATTTCCATAAGACGAGTTGTGTGGTTATCAAGGGCAGAATAAAATTCCTTCTGTAGGTCTTTCCCCACAATCCTTTTGAATTCCAGACAAATCTTAAAAAACAAAAAGTGAAAAAAGAAAGAAGTCTGGTCGGGACCCGCGAAATGTTTTAGCCTGACCGCCCGCTCCCGCCCGATGCAACATGAAAACGGCCTGATCCCGGCCGAGGCAACGTGAAAAGGGTCCCGAGGGGTTTTTTCTGCGGGTCCCACGGGAATTCCCGCCCGATGCAGGTCTCTAGTTTGCACCTCCTTTTACTTCTAAGGCAGGATTGCATAGCTGGTCAAAATGTGATTTGCAGGCGCTGAAAAGGCGTTTGCCGCAATAAAAAATTAAAACGCTTATAACTCTGGCAAAGAAGCAGATAGAATCAAGATTCCAAATGTAGGTCCAAAAGCCCTACTTGCACAGCAAAAATGGCATTGATATCTCTTGTAGTTTTCCCACAATTTCACTTTTGACTTTAGGCACAATGCATTAGAAACACATGAAACATCCTGGGGTGTCCTGGCCACCGCATTGTATTCTAAAGCGAGCTCACGCCTGAAATCATGTCATTTTGACAGGACAAGTCCCCACATAGTGTAGTTTGCACCTCCTGTTACTTCTAAGGCAGGATTGCATAGTTGGTCAAAATGTGATTTGCAGGCGCTGAAAAGGCGTTTGCCGCAATAAAAAATTTAAACGCTTATAACTTTGGGTTGCACATCTCTGAAGTGCTGATAAAACGATGACAAGCACAGCCACGGCTACAATGTATTTTGGCCACAAGAGGGCGACGTCTGCCAACTCAAAGGCCTGGCTACACAGTTGCCGTCAATTCAGGGTCTGCATCCTCCGGAGGCTGCAAAGGCCGGGTGTTCCGAAGGCTGTGAAGGCTGCAGCCTCCGAACCAGCCTCCGCGGACCGCAAAACCGTTGCTGAAATGGGACAGGTCCAGCCCACGGAGCCGCTCCTGTCGCTCAGCAACCGAGACACGCTGCCTAACGCTAATGTTAACAACACGCACCACGCAGATTACGCACATGGATCAATAACAAAGATTACGCCTGGGTAATTGAACTATTGGATTTTGAGACCAAGTTATTCTAATAATGGGGTACTGTCGGCAAAACATCCGCTAGGGGAGCTGCGAGCATAGCGACCGGAAGTGAGCTTCGTGTCCCTCCATTGCCATTTACTTCAATGACAAATACTTCATGGGAAAATGGCTTCAAAATATGGGTCGTGGACGTTAGTTTTATTAAAGGAGGAGTTGAAGAGAAGGGGAAAGTTCGTGTCCGGCTGAAAATGCCAACTTATTGAAAGGCATGCTTATCTTTGTGTATATTTAATACTGTATATTTGTTTGCTTCTAGTACATGGGTACACACTTTGCAGACTCGAAGCACTGGACCAAATGGGTGTTACAGAGGCCGATGATGAAATTGCAAGAGAATATTGGATGACACTACCAGATTTTATATATGTGTGTGTGTGTGTGTGTGTGTGTGTGTGTGTGTGTGTGTATATATATATATATATACATATATATATATATATATATATATATATATATATATATGAGAGAGAGAGAGTATATATAAAAAATGTGTCCCTCACCTTCCACGGTGGTTGGTCTCTCTCAATCTCATCCAGCTCGGTCCTCTACCAGAGGCCCGGGAGCTTGAGAGTTCTGCGCAGTATCTTTGCTGTTCCTAGTACTGCACTTTTCTGGACTGATATTGAGAAACAAGGGTTTTAATGGTTCTATTGTGAAGTTGGTCTGTCCCGAAATATTGAATATTGTAAGTGCAAGTAACGCAAATCAAACTTAAGCGTGTACAATGCTATTTTGTTATAGTGCTAAAGTGGTGTAAAAGTATATATAATATATACAAGAATAACACGCAAGATTATGATGAATTATTGAAATAATCGGGAATTAAAATTGTATAAAATAGAATAAAATAGTTTTAATGATGTTGTATATACAATGAAGTAGACAAAAATGTTACCATCTAATATTCCACTCTGAGCAAATGCTGTCATAATCACATATTGAGGAGATTTCTCCACTAGAGGGAGACTTGTCATCACCAATGGCAACTAATATAAACAAAACAACAGCAGATCTTCAACGGGTCATGGCTCATGCAATATGTCAGCAGAACTTTGACTTAAGGGTTGCAAATGTTAAATGGCTGGTGACTCTTCCATGCGCTGTAGAGATAAATTAAACGAAAACTACTTAAATAAGTAAATATAGAAATCTGTATAACCATGTTAAACAGTGAGAGAAATGGGTCTTGAGGCATACATGTTTAGATCCAGCAATAATGTATCTTCATACAACAACAAAAAAAAGTTTAATATATATATATATATAAGTTAGATATAGTAAACATAATCAGCATTCAGAAATATAAATATATATAAATAACGAGACACAAGGTTAAAGTATGAAAGACTATAAAGATGATAATGAAAAATGCATATTGAATAGATTAAGTAGCAAATGAAAAAGCAAATCAGCACAAGTATAAGTCGAAAACGTTTAAACATTTAAATTTAAGGGGATTTAGAAACTAAAAGGAAAAACATATAAGTGTTTAGTAGTGGAAAGTGAAATAAACATAATAGTAAATAATAAAGAATAGCCGTAATATTGATGGAATGAAACATTTTATTATATACATGAATATAATATGAATACATAAATTATAGCTGAGGGATGAAGAGAATTCTTAAAACGAAAATAAAAGCATCATGCATCACTTCAGTGAGCACATCTGCAACAAATGATTAAATGTTAGAAACACTGCTTTATGTAATAGGAAGGAACTTGAGTGTTGTATTTCAGCATAGTTCTTGCAAAATATTAAACAAAAATGAGAACTGACCTTGATAACCTTAGTAGAATCAAATGGTATACATACAAGTAATGCCTTACTTAAGTGATTTAGTAGGAAAATACATAAAACATCAAACTAAATGATATACAATAAAATTTAACAAAAATAACAATAGGCAGTTTTCTTTTTTCAAGAGTTGAACTGGTTTAATCCGGATATTTCTTCTACGTGTTTTAGTGCTTTTTGTTGAGTGTGCTAAAAGTGTAATTTAAACCACAAAAGTAGCAAGATGCAAAGATGAGCATACGGAGGGCTGTGTTTTAATTATAAACTTCTAAAAGCCAAAAAAGGAGACATGCTGTAAAGTTACAATATCATTGGATGTTATTAGTATATATTGGGTAGAATATTCTGGAAATATCTATGTGGTATTTTCTCATAGGGTTGTGAGAATGTTAACCACTTTATGTGGGAGGAGAAATGGGTTACTGAGAAATCTTGACTACAATGGACATTGCGGCCAAGCCCACCTCAGACCCCTCCTTCTCCCCCACTGCCCTCACACTCTCCAAGCAGGATGTGACTAAGACATTTAAAAGGCAAAACCCACGGAAAGCCCCAGGTCCAGACGGTGTCTCTCCTTCCACCCTGAGACACTGCGCTGAAGAACTGGCTCCTGTCTTCACGGACATCTTTAACATCTCCCTGGAGTTATGCCATGTCCCAGCCTGCTTCAAGCTGTCCACCATTGTTCCCGTCCCCAAGAAGCCCAGGATCACCGGACTTAACGACTACAGGCCTGTGGCGCTGACGTCTGTAGTCATGAAGTCATTTGAACGCCTGGTTCTGCCTCACCTCAAGTCCTTCACCTCCCCCCTCCTGGACCCTCTGCAGTTCACCTACAGAGCCAATTGGTCTGTAGACGAAGCCATCAACCTGGCCCTCCACTTCATCCTTCAGCATCTGGACTCCCCGGGAACCTACGCCAGGATCCTGTTTGTGGACTTCAGCTCTGCATTCAACACCATCCTCCCTGCTCTGCTCCAGGACAAGCTCGCCCAGCTCAACGTGCCTGACTCCACCTACAGGTGGATCACTGACTTCCTGACGGACCGGAGGCAGTGCGTGCGGCTGGGGAAGAATGTCTCGGACACTCGGACTATAAGCACAGGATCTCCACAGGGCTGTGTACTTTCTCCCCTGTTCTTCTCCCTGTACACCAACTGCTGCACCTCCAGCCATGACTCTGTGAAACTGGTTAAGTTTGCGGATGACACCACCCTCATCGGGCTCATCTCGGACGGCGATGAGTCTGCCTACAGGAGGGAGGTGGACCGGCTGGTGTCCTGGTGCAGCAGCAACAACCTGGAGCTCAACGCCCAGAAGACAGTGGAGATGATCGTGGACTTCAGGAAAGTCACAGCCCCCCTGCCTCTCCTCACCCTGACAGACTCCTCCATCACCACTGTGGACTCCTTCCGCTTCCTGGGCACCTGCATCACCCACGACCTCAAGTGGGAGCCGACCATCAGCTCCCTCATCAAGAAAGCCCAGCAGAGGATGTACTTCCTGCGGCAGCTGAGGAAAGCCAAGCTGCCTGCTCAGATGATGGTGCAGTTTTACACGGCCATCATTGAGTCCATCCTCACCTCCTCCATCACTGTGTGGTACGCTGGGGCCACTGCCAGGGACAGACAGAGACTGCAGCACATTGTGCGCTCTGCTGAGAAGGTGATCGGCTGTAGCCTTCCATCTCTCCAGGACCTGTACGTCTCCAGGACTCGGGGGCGTGCAGGCCGGATAGCAGCTGACCCCTCTCACCCTGGACATGGACTATTCCAGCCACTTCCCTCCGGCAGAAGGCTACGGTCCATACGGACCAGAACCTCTCGCCATAAGAACAGTTTCTTCCCCTCTGCCGTTGGACTCATAAACACTTTATGAACACTTGTAACATCTGTACTAAGGACACTTTATAACACCAGTCACTTTAAATAAGTCATGTCACGTCACTTGCTCTTTTGCACTGTCGGTTTGCACTGTTGTTCTGATGCTCTGTATATACTTAACTATTTTTTATTTTTTTTTTAATTATATATCTTAATCTTTTTGCATGCTCTTACTTTATTCAAATAGTGATACTTTATTATTATTATTATTATTATTATTATTATCCTTTTCTAACAGTGATATCTCTACTTTGTATTATTATTATTATTATTATTATTATTATTATTATTATTATTATTATTCAGTGTTCTATGTTGCACCTTATCACCAAAGCAAGTTCCTAGTCTGTGAATTGTGTTCACTGACAATGGCAATAAAAGCTTTTCTGATTCTGATATAAGTAGGGGGAGATTTTAGTGGGATTTTGTCTCACTCTTACTCCGTGTTGTACGCCATAAGGCTAGAGTGTGATCAAAGGGCTACACTAGCTGAATCCTTGCTTTTGCATGATTTTGGTGATGTGCTAAGACTGAAACTTAACATAAGCTTCCACAGCCTCACACCTAAATTTAGATAGGATTGAAGCATTGCGTCCCTTGGGACCTTTGGCACATTGGTGATCTTGAAGCCCCAGCAGAGTTTAACTTGGGTTAGGTTTACTACCCAGAGCCGTAAGATTACTTACAATGAACTGCTGCCGCATTGCTTTAATTGCGAAACTGCCCCAGGTTTAATACCTAGAAGCTTGATAGTAGAAGTCTTATGGTCCGAGAAAAATTGTAACTTGCATCCTGAATAAACATTTCAACCTTAAGAACACAAATTCATCTCACTGGTCACAAGTGTTCAGGTGTTTTTATGTGTCCACATGCATTAAAACGTGAATAATGAAGGCTGAGTGAATCCTCGGCTATCGAGTTATTCAGGCTGATTATTAACCTACAGAAATGAATATAAAGGCTGGAACTTTGTCCTGATTTTAATTCATTTGATCTGATAATAGTGTAATCGGCAGCAATGTGGCTAAAATAGCAAAATATTTTCTTTATTGTGTAATGAGTTTTATTTTGTCAAAATGTATTTTACTGCTTATATAAAGTTAATAAAAAATGAAGCTGCAGTGCATTGTGGGCAATTTGAAGTGCTCCAAGGCAGCCAAGGATCCACCCAGGCATCCTTGGTAAAAGAGCCAGAGGAGTGGAGCGCGGAGGACATGAGGGCTTTGGGGTAACTGGAATACCACTTGGTGGAGCTCTGATGACATGGATCTGTTCGAAGTGGTTCAGAAGCAGAGGATCCTGGTAATTGGGAAACACCCATAGACTTAAGTCCTGTGAACCTGCCTGTCAGAAAAAGTTTTAACCAGTATTTTACATACAGAAGTCAAAAAACATTACTGAATAGTTTGTTTTATTATTGCCAAGTGTAACTTGAGGAAGGACCAAGTTAGCCTAGTCACACAAAAACACAGAAAACAAATGAAAGTTAGACAAAGAGCAGAGGTGGGTTTTAAGACGAAGCAACCCTCTCCATTTGTCCAGGCTGGGGACTGGCACAAAGGAGACACAGTGCCCCTTTGTGGCTGGATTAAGTGTTTGTGCAGGGTTAGTGTTAGTAGTGGGTTAGTAGTTATTCATAACAGAAACATGCACATGCACAGAAATTACAGCCACAGATTATCATACACACAACCTGGAAATAAGAAAACGTGATAATGTGTCACTTATGAGAACTGCAAACCCACAATGCATAAAAAAGGTTAATCACTCTCACATTAAAATTCATATTTCAGTAAAGCATAACATTTGCAGACACAGTAAACTTGATAAACCTCAGAGTGACTAACCACATTGCAGCACTAATAATAACATTAGTAAACACCGAAAACATTTTTTGTTTCTATACCTACAGTTGCATTACACAGACAGGACATTATGGGCAGCACTAAGGCGCAACAGTAAGTCCCATCGCCACAGAGCAAGCATGTTCCAGGTTCCATTCCTGTAGTGGATAGGGTCTTCCTGTGTGCAGTTTCCACGTTCTCCCGATGTCTGTGTGGGGGTAGTATTATTGCCTGACCCTACCTCTTACCCTGCCAAGTGAGTTGTGTTTTTGTGTGTAGTGGGTTTAAGTAACTGGAGGAAACAAAAAAAAAAAAAAAAAAAAAAAGACATTAAATGCCTTGAAACAGGGATAATCAATACAAGAATTGAATTTTACCTTGAACAGTAAGGTCTAGTGAATCTGGAAGGTTGCCGTCCATCTTGAAACCCTCCTCCCCCCTCCTTCTACCTTATATGTGACCCTGTCTGACCCTATTGCTTATCTTATTATAATATTTATACTACTAGAACTTCCAATCCTTAAAAAAATCTAACTCTACAATACAACCCTTGACCTTCTTGAAGAACCACTTCCATCTTGAAGCCCCCCTTTGGCTGCAATAATACTGCTAGTCCTACAACTGCAACTATTCCTACCATACAGGCCTCATCCATCTTGTAGATCCCCGTCCATCTGGAAGCCCCCCCTTCACCTGACATGTGAACCTGTCTGACCCTACCTCTTACCCTGCCATACAAGTGAGTTGTGTTTTTGCATGTAGCGGGTTTAAGCAACTGGAAAAAAAATAATAATAATAAAAAAAAAAAAATTAGACACTCAACACCTTGAAACAGGGTTATTCAATATAAGAAATGCATTTTACCTTGAACAGGACCAGAAGGGGAACAGGGTAGTCTAATCCATCTTAGAGGTTGTCGTCCCTCTTGAAACCCCCGTCCCCACTCCTTCTACATTGTATGTGAGCCTGTCTGACCCTATCGCTTAGCTTATTTTAATAGTAATACTACTATAACTTCCAATCCTAAAAAAATTTAATCTAACCCTACAATACAACCCTTGACCATCTTGAAAGAACCCCGTACGTCTTGAAGCCACCCTTAGCCTGCAATACTACTACTACTAATGCTAGTCCTACAACCGCAACTATTCCTACCATACAGGCCTCATCCATCTTGTAGATCCCCGTCCATCTGGAAGCCCCCCCCCTTCACCTGACATGTGAACCTGTCCGACCCTGCCATACAAGTGAGTCGTGTTTGTGCGTGTAGTGGGTTTAAGCAACTGAAGGAGGAAAAAAAAAAAAAAAAAAAAAAAAAAAAAAAAAAAAAATTTGAAACTGAACACATTGAAACAGGGTTATTCAATATAAGAAATGCATTTTTACCTTGAACAGGACCAAAAGGTGAACAGGGTGGTCTATTCCATCTTGAAATTTGTTGTCCCTCTTGAAACCCCCCTCCTTCTACATTGTAGGTGAGCCTGTCTGACCCTATCGCTTAGCTTATTTTAATAGTAATACTACTATAACTTCCAGTCCTAAAAAAATAAAATCTAACCCTACATTACAACCCTTGACAATCTTGAAGCCCCCCATTAGCCTACAATACTACTAATACTAATGCTAGTCCTCCAACTGCAACTATTCCTACCATACAGGCCTCATCCATCTTGTAGATCCCTGTCCATCTGGAAGCCCCCCCCTTCACCTGACATGTGAACCTGTCTGACCCTACCTCTTACCCTGCCATACAAGTGACTTGTGTTTGTGCGTGTAGCGGATTTAAGCAACTGAAGGAGAAAAAAAAAAAAAATTAGACACTGAACACATTGAAACAGGGTTATTCAATATAAGAAATGCATTTTTACCTTGAAAAGGACCAGAAGGTGGTCTATTCCATCTTGAAATTTGTTGTCCCTCTTGAAACCCCCCTCCTTCTACATTGTAGGTGAGCCTGTCTGACCCTATCGCTAAGCTTATTTTAATAGTAATACTACTATAACTTCCAGTCCTAAAAAAATAAAATTTAACCCTACATTACAACCCTTGACAATCTTGAAGAACCCCGTCCGTCTGGAAGCCTCCCCCTTCACCTGCAATACTACTAATACTAATGCTAGTCCTCCAACTGCAACTATTCCTACCATACAGGCCTCATCCATCTTGTAGATCCCTGTCCATCTGGAAGCCCCCCCTTCACCTGACATGTGAACCTGTCTGACCCTACCTCTTACCCTGCCATACAAGTGAGTTGTGTTTGTGCGTGTAGCAGGTTTAAGCAACTGAAAAAAAATAAAAAATTAGACACTCAACACATTGAAACAGGGTTATTCAATATAAGAAATGCATTTTACCTTGAACAGGACCAGAAGGGGAACACGGTGGTCTAGTCAATCTTGAAGGTTGTCGTCCCTCTTGAAACCCCCCTCCCCACTCCTTCTACATTGTATGTGAGTCTGTCTGACCCTATCGCTTAGCTTATTTTAATAGTAATACTACTATAACTTCCAATCCTAAAAAAATAAAATCTAGCTCTACAATACAACCCTTGACCATCTTGAAGAACCCCGTCCGTCTTGAAGCCCCCCCTTAGCCTGCAATCCTACTAACACTACTGCTAGTCCTACAACTGCAACTATTCCTACCATACAGGCCTCATCCATCTTGTAGATCCCCGTCCATCTGGAAGCCCCCCCTTCACCTGACATGTGAACCTGTCTGACCCTACCTCTTGCCCTGCCATACAAGTGAGTCGTGTTTGTGCGTGTAGTGGGTTTAATCAACTGAAGGAGAAAAAAAAAAAAAAAAAAAATTAGACACTGAACTCATTGCAACAGGGTTATTCAATATAAGAAATGCATTTTTTACCTTGAACAGGACCAGAAGGGGAACAGGGTGGTCTTTTCCATCTTGAAATTTGTTGTCCCTCTTGAAACCCCCCTCCTTCTACATTGTAGGTGAGCCTGTCTGACCCTATCGCTTAGCTTATTTTAATAGTAATACTACTATAACTTCCAGTCCTAAAAAAATAAAATTTAACCCTACATTACAACCCTTGACAATCTTGAAGAACCCCGTCCGTCTGGAAGCCCCACCCTTAACCTTCAATACTACTAATACTAATGCTAGTCCTCCAACTGCAACTATTCCTACCATACAGGCCTCATCCATCTTGTAGATCCCTGTCCATCTGGAAGCCCCCCCTTCACCTGACATGTGAACCTGTCCGACCCTGCCATACAAGTGACTCGTGTTTGTGCGTGTAGTGGGTTTAAGCAACTGAAGGAGAAAAAAAAAAAAATTAGACACTGAACACATTGAAACAGGGTTATTCAATATAAGAAATGCATTTTACCTTGAACAGGACCAGAAGGGGAACACGGTGGTCTAGTCCATCTTGAAGGTTGTCGTCCCTCTTGAAACCCCCCTCCCCACTCCTTCTACATTGTATGTGAGCCTGTCTGACCCTATCGCTTAGCTTATTTTAATAGTAATACTACTATAACTTCCAATCCTAAAAAAATAAAATCTAACCCTACAATACAACACATGACCATCTTGAAGAACCCCGTCCGTCTTGAAGCCCCCCCCTTAGCCTGCAATACTACTAATACTACTGCTAGTCCTACAACTGCAACTATTCCTACCATACAGGCCTCATCCATCTTGTAGATCCCCGTCCATCTGGAAGCCCCCCCTTCACCTGACATGTGAACCTGTCTGACCCTACCTCTTACCCTGCCATACAAGTGAGTTGTGTTTGTGCGTGTAGCAGGTTTAAGCAACTGGAAAAAAAATAAAAATTAGACACTCAACACCTTGAAACAGAGTTATTCAATATAAGAAATGCATTTTACCTAGAACAGGACCAGAAGGGGAACACGGTGGTCTAGTCCATCTTGAAGGTTGTCGTCCCTCTTGAAACCCCCCTCCCCACTCCTTCTACATTGTATGTGAGCCTGTCTGACCCTATCGCTTAGCTTATTTTAATAGTAATACTACTATAACTTCCAGTCCTAAAAAAATAAAATCTAACCCTACATTACAACCCTTGACAATCTTGAAGCCCCCCATTAGCCTACATTACTACTAATACTAATGCTAGTCCTCCAACTGCAACTATTCCTACCATACAGGCCTCATCCATCTTGTAGATCCCTGTCCATCTGGAAGCACCCCCTTCACCTGACATGTGAACCTTTCTGACCCTACCTCTTACCCTGCCATACAAGTGAGTTGTGTTTGTGCGTGTAGCAGGTTTAAGCAACTGAAAAAAAATAAAAAAATTAGACACTCAACACCTTGAAACAGAGTTATTCAATATAAGAAATGCATTTTACCTTGAACAGGACCAGAAGGGGAACACGGTGGTCTAGTCCATCTTGAAGGTTGTCGTCCCTCTTGAAACCCCCCTCCCCACTCCTTCTATATTGTATGTGAGCCTGTCTGACCCTATCGCTGATCTTATTTTAATAGTAATACTACTATAATTTCCAATCCTAAAAAAATAAAATCATAAGATAAGATAATCCTTTTTTCGTCCCACAGTGGGGAAATTTCAATAAAATCTAACCCTACAATACAACTCTTGACCATCTTGAAGAACCCCGTCCGTCTTGAAGCCCCCCCTTAGCCTGCAATACTACTACTAATACTACTGCTAGTCTTACAACTGCAACTATTCCTACCATACAGGCCTCATCCATCTTGTAGATCCCCGTCCATCTGGAAGCCCCCCCTTCACCTGACATGTGAACCTGTCCGACCCTGCCATACAAGTGAGTCGTGTTTGTGCGTGTAGTGGGTTTAAGCAACTGAAGGAGAAAAAAATAAATAAAATTAGACACTGAACACATTGAAACAGGGTTATTCAATATAAGAAATGCATTTTTACCTTGAAAAGGACCAGAAGGTGGTCTATTCCATCTTGAAATTTGTTGTCCCTCTTGAAACCCCCCTCCTTCTACATTGTAGGTGAGCCTGTCTGACCCTATCGCTTAGCTTATTTTAATAGTAATACTACTATAACTTCCATTCCTAAAAAAATAAAATCTAACCCTACATTACAACCCATGACAATCTTGAAGCCCCCCATTAGCCTGCAATACTACTAATACTAATGCTAGTCCTCCAACTGCAACTATTCCTACCATACAGGCCTCATCCATCTTATAGATCCCTGTCCATCTGGAAGCCCCCCCTTCACCTGACATGTGAACCTGTCTGACCCTACCTCTTACCCTGCCATACAAGTGAGTTGTGTTTGTGCGTGTAGCAGGTTTAAGCAACTGAAAAAAAAAATAAAAATTAGACACTCAACACCTTGAAACAGAGTTATTCAATATAAGAAATGCATTTTACCTTGAACAGGACCAGAAGGTGAACAGGGTGGTCCATTCCATCTTGAAATTTGTTGTCCCTCTTGAAACCCCCCTCCTTCTACATTGTAGGTGAGCCTGTCTGACCCTATCGCTTAGCTTATTTTAATAGTAATACTACTATAACTTCCAGTCCTAAAAAAATAAAATCTAACCCTACATTACAACCCTTGACAATCTTGAAGCCCCCCATTAGCCTGCAATACTACTAATACTAATGCTAGTCCTCCAACTGCAACTATTCCTACCATACAGGCCTCATCCATCTTGTAGATCCCTGTCCATCTGGAAGCCCCCCCTTCACCTGACATGTGAACCTGTCTGACCCTACCTCTTACCCTGCCATACAAGTGAGTTGTGTTTGTGCGTGTAGCAGGTTTAAGCAACTGAAAAAAAATAAAAAATTAGACACTCAACACCTTGAAACAGAGTTATTCAATATAAGAAATGCATTTTACCTTGAACAGGACCAGAAGGGGAACACGGTGGTCTAGTCCAACTTGAAAGTTGTCGTCCCGCTTGAAACCCCCCTCCCCACTCCTTCTACATTGTATGTGAGTCTGTCTGACCCTATCGCTTAGCTTATTTTAATAGTAATACTACTATAACTTCCAATCCTAAAAAAATAAAATTTAACCCTACAATACAACCCTTGACCATCTTGAAGAACCCCCTTCCGTCTTGAAGCCCCCCCTTAACCTGCAATCCTACTAACACTACTGCTAGTCCTACAACTGCAACTATTCCTACCATACAGGCCTCATCCATCTTGTAGATCCCCGTCCATCTGGAAGCCCCCCCTTCACCTGACATGTGAACCTGTCCGACCCTACCTCTTACCCTGCCATACAAGTGACTTGTGTTTGTGCGTGTAGCGGATTTAAGCAACTGAAGGAAATAAAAAATAAATAAATAAAAATTAGACACTGAACATGAAACAGGGTTATTCAATATAAGAAATGAATTTTACCTTGAACAGGACCAGAAGGGGAACAAGGTGGTCTAGTCCATCTTGAAGGTTGTCGTCCCCCTTGAAAACCCCCTCCCCACTCCTTCTACATTGTATGTGAGCCTGTCTGACCCTATCGCTTAGCTTATTTTAATAGTAATACTACTATAACTTCCAATCCTAAAAAAATAAAATCTAACCCTACAATACAACCCTTGACCATCTTGAAGAACCCCGTCCGTCTTGAAGTCCCCCCTTAGCCTGCAATACTACTACTAATACTACTGCTAGTCCTACAACTGCAACTATTCCTACCATACAGGCCTCATCCATCTTGTAGATCCCCGTCCATCTGGAAGCCCCCCCCTTCACCTGACATGTGAACCTGTCCGACCCTGCCATACAAGTGAGTCGTGTTTGTGCGTGTAGTGGGTTTAAGCAACTGAAAGAGGAAAAAAAAAAAAAAAAATTAGACACTGAACACATTGAAACAGGGTTATTCAATATAAGAAATGCATTTTTACCTTGAACAGGACAAGAAGGTGAACAGGGTGGTCTATTCCATCTTGAAATTTGTTGTCCCTCTTGAAACCCCCCTGCTTCTACATTGTAGGTGAGCCGGTCTGACCCTATCGCTTAGCTTATTTTAATAGTAATACTACTATAACTTCCAATCCTAAAAAAATAAAATCTAACGCTACAATACAACACATGACCATCTTGAAGAACCCCGTCCGTCTTGAAGCCCCCCCTTAGCCTGCAATCCTACCAAAACTACTGCTAGTCCTACAACTGCAACTATTCCTACCATACAGGCCTCATCCATCTTGTAGATCCCCGTCCATCTGGAAGCCCCCCCTTCACCTGACATGTGAACCTGTCCGACCCTGCCATACAAGTGAGTCGTGTTTGTGCGTGTAGTGGGTTTAAGCAACTGAAAGAGAAAAAAAAAAAAAAAAAAATTACACTGAACACATTGAAACAGGGTTATTCAATATAAGAAATGCATTTTTACCTTGAACAGGACAAGAAGGTGAACAGGGTGGACTATTCCATCTTGAAATTTGTTGTCCCTCTTGAAACCCCCCTCCTTCTACATTGTAGGTGAGCCTGTCTGACCCTATCGCTTAGCTTATTTTAATAGTAATACTACTATAACTTCCAATCCTAAAAAAATAAAATCTAACCCTACAATACAACCGTTGAGCATCTTGAAGAACCCCGTCCGTCTTGAAGCCCCCCTTTAGCCTGCAATCCTACTAACACTACTGCTAGTCCTACAACTGCAACTATTCCTTCCATACAGGCCTCATCCATCTTGTAGATCCCCGTCCATCTGGAAGCCCCCCCTTCACCTGACATGTGAACCTGTCCGACCCTACCTCTTACCCTGCCATACAAGTGACTTGTGTTTGTGCGTGTAGCGGATTTAAGCAACTGAAGGAAATAAAAAATAAATAAATAAAAATTAGACACTGAACAACATGAAACAGGGTTATTCAATATAAGAAATGAATTTTACCTTGAACAGGACCAGAAGGGGAACAAGGTGGTCTAGTCCATCTTGAAGGTTGTCGTCCCCCTTGAAAACCCCCTCCCCACTCCTTCTACATTGTATGTGAGCCTGTCTGACCCTATCGCTTAGCTTATTTTAATAGTAATACTACTATAACTTCCAATCCTAAAAAAATAAAATCTAACCCTACAATACAACCCTTGACCATCTTGAAGAACCCCGTCCGTCTTGAAGTCCCCCCTTAGCCTGCAATACTACTACTAATACTACTGCTAGTCCTACAACTGCAACTATTCCTACCATACAGGCCTCATCCATCTTGTAGATCCCCGTCCATCTGGAAGCCCCCCCCTTCACCTGACATGTGAACCTGTCCGACCCTGCCATACAAGTGAGTCGTGTTTGTGCGTGTAGTGGGTTTAAGCAACTGAAAGAGGAAAAAAAAAAAAAAAATTAGACACTGAACACATTGAAACAGGGTTATTCAATATAAGAAATGCATTTTTACCTTGAACAGGACAAGAAGGTGAACAGGGTGGTCTATTCCATCTTGAAATTTGTTGTCCCTCTTGAAACCCCCCTGCTTCTACATTGTAGGTGAGCCGGTCTGACCCTATCGCTTAGCTTATTTTAATAGTAATACTACTATAACTTCCAATCCTAAAAAAATAAAATCTAACCCTACAATACAACCCTTGACCATCTTGAAGAACCCCGTCCGTCTTGAAGCCCCCCCCTTAGCCTGCAATCCTACCAACACTACTGCTAGTCCTACAACTGCAACTATTCCTACCATACAGGCCTCATTCATCTTGTAGATCCCCGTCCATCTGGAAGCCCCCCCTTCACCTGACATGTGAACCTGTCCGACCCTGCCATACAAGTGAGTCGTGTTTGTGCGTGCAGTGGGTTTAAGCAACTGAAGGAGAAAAAAAAAAAAAAAATTAGACACTGAACACATTGAAACAGGGTTATTCAATATAAGAAATGCATTTTTACCTTGAACAGGACCAGAAGGTGGTCTATTCCATCTTGAAATTTGTTGTCCCTCTTGAAACCCCCCTCCTTCTACATTGTAGGTGAGCCTGTCTGACCCTATCGCTTATCTTATTTTAATAGTAATACTACTATAACTTCCAATCCTAAAAAAATAAAATCTAACCTTACATTACAACCCTTGACAATCTTGAAGCCCCCCATTAGCCTACAATACTACTAATACTAATGCTAGTCCTCCAACTGCAACTATTCCTACCATACAGGCCTCATCCATCTTGTAGATCCCTGTCCATCTGGAAGCCCCCCCCTTCACCTGACATGTGAACCTGTCTGACCCTACCTCTTACCCTGCCATACAAGTGACTTGTGTTTGTGCGTGTAGCGGATTTAAGCAACTGAAGGAGAAAAAAAAAAAATTAGAAACTGAACACATTGAAACAGGGTTATTCAATATAAGAAATGCATTTTTACCTTGAACAGGACCAGAAGGTGAACAGGGTGGTCTATTCCATCTTGAAATTTGTTGTCCCTCTTGAAACCCCCCTCCTTCTACATTGTAGGTGAGCCTGTCTGACCCTATCGCTTAGCTTATTTTAATAGTAATACTACTATAACTTCCAGTCCTAAAAAAATAAAATCTAACCCTACAATACAACCCTTGACCATCTTGAAGAACCCCGTCCGTATTGAAGCCCCCCCTTAGCCTGCAATACTACTACTAATACTACTGCTAGTCCTACAACTGCAACTATTCCTACCATACAGGCCTCATCCATCTTGTAGATCCCCGTCCATCTGGAAGCCCCCCCCTTCACCTGACATGTGAACCTGTCCGACCCTGCCATACAAGTGAGTCGTGTTTGTGCGTGTAGTGGGTTTAAGCAACTGAAGGAGAAAAAAAAAAAAAAATTAGACACTGAACACATTGAAACAGGGTTATTCAATATAAGAAATGCATTTTTACCTTGAACAGGACAAGAAGGTGAACAGGGTGGTCTATTCCATCTTGAAATTTGTTGTCCCTCTTGAAACCCCCCTCCTTCTACATTGTAGGTGAGCCTGTCTGACCCTATCGCTAAGCTTATTTTAATAGTAATACTACTATAACTTCCAGTCCTAAAAAAATAAAATTTAACCCTACATTACAACCCTTGACAATCTTGAAGAACCCCGTCCGTCTGGAAGCCTCCCCCTTCACCTGCAATACTACTAATACTAATGCTAGTCCTCCAACTGCAACTATTCCTACCATACAGGCCTCATCCATCTTGTAGATCCCTGTCCATCTGGAAGCCCCCCCTTCACCTGACATGTGAACCTGTCTGACCCTACCTCTTACCCTGCCATACAAGTGAGTTGTGTTTGTGCGTGTAGCAGGTTTAAGCAACTGAAAAAAAATAAAAAATTAGACACTCAACACATTGAAACAGGGTTATTCAATATAAGAAATGCATTTTACCTTGAACAGGACCAGAAGGGGAACACGGTGGTCTAGTCAATCTTGAAGGTTGTCGTCCCTCTTGAAACCCCCCTCCCCACTCCTTCTACATTGTATGTGAGTCTGTCTGACCCTATCGCTTAGCTTATTTTAATAGTAATACTACTATAACTTCCAATCCTAAAAAAATAAAATCTAGCTCTACAATACAACCCTTGACCATCTTGAAGAACCCCGTCCGTATTGAAGCCCCCCCTTAGCCTGCAATCCTACTAACACTACTGCTAGTCCTACAACTGCAACTATTCCTACCATACAGGCCTCATCCATCTTGTAGATCCCCGTCCATCTGGAAGCCCCCCCTTCACCTGACATGTGAACCTGTCTGACCCTACCTCTTGCCCTGCCATACAAGTGAGTCGTGTTTGTGCGTGTAGTGGGTTTAATCAACTGAAGGAGAAAAAAAAAAAAAAAAAAATTAGACACTGAACTCATTGCAACAGGGTTATTCAATATAAGAAATGCATTTTTTTACCTTGAACAGGACCAGAAGGGGAACAGGGTGGTCTTTTCCATCTTGAAATTTGTTGTCCCTCTTGAAACCCCCCTCCTTCTACATTGTAGGTGAGCCTGTCTGACCCTATCGCTTAGCTTATTTTAATAGTAATACTACTATAACTTCCAGTCCTAAAAAAATAAAATTTAACCCTACATTACAACCCTTGACAATCTTGAAGAACCCCGTCCGTCTGGAAGCCCCACCCTTAACCTTCAATACTACTAATACTAATGCTAGTCCTCCAACTGCAACTATTCCTACCATACAGGCCTCATCCATCTTGTAGATCCCTGTCCATCTGGAAGCCCCCCCTTCACCTGACATGTGAACCTGTCCGACCCTGCCATACAAGTGAGTCGTGTTTGTGCGTGTAGTGGGTTTAAACAACTGAAGGAGAAAAAAAATAAATTAGACACTGAACACATTGAAACAGGGTTATTCAATATAAGAAATGCATTTTACCTTGAACAGGACCAGAAGGGGAACACGGTGGTCTAGTCCATCTTGAAGGTTGTCGTCCCTCTTGAAACCCCCCTCCCCACTCCTTCTACATTGTATGTGAGCCTGTCTGACCCTATCGCTTAGCTTATTTTAATAGTAATACTACTATAACTTCCAATCCTAAAAAAATAAAATCTAACCCTACAATACAACACATGACCATCTTGAAGAACCCCGTCCGTCTTGAAGCCCCCCCCTTAGCCTGCAATACTACTAATACTACTGCTAGTCCTACAACTGCAACTATTCCTACCATACAGGCCTCATCCATCTTGTAGATCCCCGTCCATCTGGAAGCCCCCCCTTCACCTGACATGTGAACCTGTCCGACCCTACCTCTTACCCTGCCATACAAGTGAGTTGTGTTTATGCGTGTAGCAGGTTTAAGCAACTGAAAAAAAATAAAAAATTAGACACTCAACACCTTGAAACAGTTATTCAATATAAGAAATGCATTTTACCTAGAACAGGACCAGAAGGTGAACACGGTGGTCTAGTCCATCTTGAAGGTTGTCGTCCCTCTTGAAACCCCCCTCCCCACTCCTTCTATATTGTATGTGAGCCTGTCTGACCCTATCGCTGATCTTATTTTAATAGTAATACTACTATAACTTCCAATCCTAAAAAAATAAAATCATAAGATAAGATAATCCTTTTTTCGTCCCACAGTGGGGAAATTTCAATAAAATCTAACCCTACAATACAACTCTTGACCATCTTGAAGAACCCCGTCCGTCTTGAAGCCCCCCCTTAGCCTGCAATACTACTACTAATACTACTGCTAGTCTTACAACTGCAACTATTCCTACCATACAGGCCTCATCCATCTTGTAGATCCCCGTCCATCTGGAAGCCCCCCCTTCACCTGACATGTGAACCTGTCCGACCCTGCCATACAAGTGAGTCGTGTTTGTGCGTGTAGTGGGTTTAAGCAACTGAAGGAGAAAAAAATAAATAAAATTAGACACTGAACACATTGAAACAGGGTTATTCAATATAAGAAATGCATTTTTACCTTGAAAAGGACCAGAAGGTGGTCTATTCCATCTTGAAATTTGTTGTCCCTCTTGAAACCCCCCTCCTTCTACATTGTAGGTGAGCCTGTCTGACCCTATCGCTTAGCTTATTTTAATAGTAATACTACTATAACTTCCAGTCCTAAAAAAATAAAATCTAACCCTACATTACAACCCTTGACAATCTTGAAGCCCCCCATTAGCCTGCAATACTACTAATACTAATGCTAGTCCTCCAACTGCAACTATTCCTACCATACAGGCCTCATCCATCTTGTAGATCCCTGTCCATCTGGAAGCCCCCCCTTCACCTGACATGTGAACCTGTCTGACCCTACCTCTTACCCTGCCATACAAGTGAGTTGTGTTTGTGCGTGTAGCAGGTTTAAGCAACTGAAAAAAAAAAAAAAAAATTAGACACTCAACACCTTGAAACAGAGTTATTCAATATATGAAATGCATTTTACCTTGAACAGGACCAGAAGGTGAACAGGGTGGTCCATTCCATCTTGAAATTTGTTGTCCCTCTTGAAACCCCCCTCCTTCTACATTGTAGGTGAGCCTGTCTGACCCTATCGCTTAGCTTATTTTAATAGTAATACTACTATAACTTCCAGTCCTAAAAAAATAAAATCTAACCCTACAATACAACCCTTGACCATCTTGAAGAACCCCGTCCGTCTTGAAGCCCCCCCTTAGCCTGCAATACTACTACTAATACTACTGCTAGTCCTACAACTGCAACTATTCCTACCATACAGGCCTCATCCATCTTGTAGATCCCCGTCCATCTGGAAGCCCCCCCTTCACCTGACATGTGAACCTGTCCGACCCTGCCATACAAGTGAGTCGTGTTTGTGCGTGTAGTGGGTTTAAGCAACTGAAGGAGAAAAAAATAAATAAAATTAGACACTGAACACATTGAAACAGGGTTATTCAATATAAGAAATGCATTTTTACCTTGAAAAGGACCAGAAGGTGGTCTATTCCATCTTGAAATTTGTTGTCCCTCTTGAAACCCCCCTCCTTCTACATTGTAGGTGAGCCTGTCTGACCCTATCGCTTAGCTTATTTTAATAGTAATACTACTATAACTTCCAGTCCTAAAAAAATAAAATCTAACCCTACATTACAACCCTTGACAATCTTGAAGCCCCCCATTAGCCTGCAATACTACTAATACTAATGCTAGTCCTCCAACTGCAACTATTCCTACCATACAGGCCTCATCCATCTTGTAGATCCCTGTCCATCTGGAAGCCCCCCCTTCACCTGACATGTGAACCTGTCTGACCCTACCTCTTACCCTGCCATACAAGTGAGTTGTGTTTGTGCGTGTAGCAGGTTTAAGCAACTGAAAAAAAAAAAAAAAAATTAGACACTCAACACCTTGAAACAGAGTTATTCAATATATGAAATGCATTTTACCTTGAACAGGACCAGAAGGTGAACAGGGTGGTCCATTCCATCTTGAAATTTGTTGTCCCTCTTGAAACCCCCCTCCTTCTACATTGTAGGTGAGCCTGTCTGACCCTATCGCTTAGCTTATTTTAATAGTAATACTACTATAACTTCCAATCCTAAAAAAATAAAATCTAACCCTACAATACAACCCTTGACCATCTTGAAGAACCCCGTCCGTCTTGAAGTCCCCCCTTAGCCTGCAATACTACTACTAATACTACTGCTAGTCCTACAACTGCAACTATTCCTACCATACAGGCCTCATCCATCTTGTAGATCCCCGTCCATCTGGAAGCCCCCCCCTTCACCTGACATGTGAACCTGTCCGACCCTGCCATACAAGTGAGTCGTGTTTGTGCGTGTAGTGGGTTTAAGCAACTGAAAGAGGAAAAAAAAAAAATAAAATTAGACACTGAACACATTGAAACAGGGTTATTCAATATAAGAAATGCATTTTTACCTTGAACAGGACAAGAAGGTGAACAGGGTGGTCTATTCCATCTTGAAATTTGTTGTCCCTCTTGAAACCCCCCTGCTTCTACATTGTAGGTGAGCCGGTCTGACCCTATCGCTTAGCTTATTTTAATAGTAATACTACTATAACTTCCAATCCTAAAAAAATAAAATCTAACCCTACAATACAACACATGACCATCTTGAAGAACCCCGTCCGTCTTGAAGCCCCCCCCTTAGCCTGCAATCCTACCAACACTACTGCTAGTCCTACAACTGCAACTATTCCTACCATACAGGCCTCATCCATCTTGTAGATCCCCGTCCATCTGGAAGCCCCCCCTTCACCTGACATGTGAACCTGTCCGATCCTGCCATACAAGTGAGTCGTGTTTGTGCGTGCAGTGGGTTTAAGCAACTGAAGGAGAAAAAAAAAAAAAAAATTAGACACTGAACACATTGAAACAGGGTTATTCAATATAAGAAATGCATTTTTACCTTGAACAGGACCAGAAGGTGGTCTATTCCATCTTGAAATTTGTTGTCCCTCTTGAAACCCCCCTCCTTCTACATTGTAGGTGAGCCTGTCTGACCCTATCGCTTAGCTTATTTTAATAGTAATACTACTATAACTTCCAATCCTAAAAAAATAAAATCTAACCCTACAATACAACCCTTGACCATCTTGAAGAACCCCGTCCGTCTTGAAGCCCCCCCCTTAGCCTGCAATACTACTACTAATACTACTGCTAGTCCTACAACTGCAACTATTCCTACCATACAGGCCTCATCCATCTTGTAGATCCCCGTCCATCTGGAAGCCCCCCTTTCACCTGACATGTGAACCTGTCCGACCCTGCCATACAAGTGAGTCGTGTTTGTGCGTGTAGTGGGTTTAAGCAACTGAAGGAGAAAAAAAATAAAATAAATTAGACACTGAACACATTGAAACAGGGTTATTCAATATAAGAAATGCATTTTACCTTGAACAGGACCAGAAGGGGAACACGGTGGTCTAGTCCATCTTGAAGGTTGTCGTCCCTCTTGAAACCCCCCTCCCCACTCCTTCTACATTGTATGTGAGCCTGTCTGACCCTATCGCTTAGCTTATTTTAATAGTAATACTACTATAACTTCCAATCCTAAAAAAATAAAATCTAACGCTACAATACAACACATGACCATCTTGAAGAACCCCGTCCGTCTTGAAGCCCCCCCTTAGCCTGCAATCCTACCAAAACTACTGCTAGTCCTACAACTGCAACTATTCCTACCATACAGGCCTCATCCATCTTGTAGATCCCCGTCCATCTGGAAGCCCCCCCTTCACCTGACATGTGAACCTGTCCGACCCTGCCATACAAGTGAGTCGTGTTTGTGCGTGTAGTGGGTTTAAGCAACTGAAAGAGAAAAAAAAAAAAAAAAAAATTACACTGAACACATTGAAACAGGGTTATTCAATATAAGAAATGCATTTTTACCTTGAACAGGACAAGAAGGTGAACAGGGTGGACTATTCCATCTTGAAATTTGTTGTCCCTCTTGAAACCCCCCTCCTTCTACATTGTAGGTGAGCCTGTCTGACCCTATCGCTTAGCTTATTTTAATAGTAATACTACTATAACTTCCAATCCTAAAAAAATAAAATCTAACCCTACAATACAACCCTTGAGCATCTTGAAGAACCCCGTCCGTCTTGAAGCCCCCCTTTAGCCTGCAATCCTACTAACACTACTGCTAGTCCTACAACTGCAACTATTCCTACCATACAGGCCTCATCCATCTTGTAGATCCCCGTCCATCTGGAAGCCCCCCCTTCACCTGACATGTGAACCTGTCCGACCCTGCCATACAAGTGAGTCGTGTTTGTGCGTGTAGTGGGTTTAAGCAACTGAAGGAGAAAAAAAAAAAAAAAAATTAGACACTGAACACATTGAAACAGGGTTATTCAATATAAGAAATGCATTTTTACCTTGAACAGGACCAGAAGGTGGTCTATTCCATCTTGAAATTTGTTGTCCCTCTTGAAACCCCCCTCCTTCTACATTGTAGGTGAGCCTGTCTGACCCTATCGCTTAGCTTATTTTAATAGTAATACTACTATAACTTCCAATCCTAAAAAAATAAAATCTAACCCTACAATACAACCCTTGACCATCTTGAAGAACCCCGTCCGTCTTGAAGCCCCCCCCTTAGCCTGCAATACTACTACTAATACTACTGCTAGTCCTACAACTGCAACTATTCCTACCATACAGGCCTCATCCATCTTGTAGATCCCCGTCCATCTGGAAGCCCCCCCTTCACCTGACATGTGAACCTGTCCGACCCTGCCATACAAGTGAGTCGTGTTTGTGCGTGTAGTGGGTTTAAGCAACTGAAGGAGAAAAAAAATAAAATAAATTAGACACTGAACACATTGAAACAGGGTTATTCAATATAAGAAATGCATTTTACCTTGAACAGGACCAGAAGGGGAACACGGTGGTCTAGTCCATCTTGAAGGTTGTCGTCCCTCTTGAAACCCCCCTCCCCACTCCTTCTACATTGTATGTGAGCCTGTCTGACCCTATCGCTTAGCTTATTTTAATAGTAATACTACTATAACTTCCAATCCTAAAAAAATAAAATCTAACCCTACAATACAACACATGACCATCTTGAAGAACCCCGTCCGTCTTGAAGCCCCCCCTTAGCCTGCAATCCTACCAAAACTACTGCTAGTCCTACAACTGCAACTATTCCTACCATACAGGCCTCATCCATCTTGTAGATCCCCGTCCATCTGGAAGCCCCCCCTTCACCTGACATGTGAACCTGTCCGACCCTGCCATACAAGTGAGTCGTGTTTGTACATGTAGTGGTGGCTTTAAGCAACTGAAGGAAATTAAAAAATAAAAATAAAAAATTAGACACTGAACAACATGAAACAGGGTTATTCAATATAAGAAATGCATTTTACCTTGAACAGGACCAGAAGGGGAACAGGGTGGTCTAGTCCATCTTAAAGGTTGTCGTCCCTCTGGAAACCCGCCTCCCCCCTCCTTCTACCTTGTATGTGAGCCTGTCTGACCCTATCGCTTAGCTTATTTTAATACTACTAGAACTTCCAATCCTTAAAAAATATATAATAATAATAATAATAATACCACCCTTGACCATCTTGAAGAACCCGGTCCGTCTTAAAGCCCCCCCTTAGTCTGCACTACTACACCTAATACTACTGCTAACACTCCTCTTCCTACTCCTACATCCAGTCTATTTTGAAGCCCCCCTTCACCTAATCTGTGAACTTGTCTGACCCTACCTCTTAGCCTACCATACAATCTTTTAGATAATGAGATGTCCTTGTGGAGTACGTACTGGTTCTATACCCAGCCAACCGATCCATTCTACCAACCAAACCAGCACAAACATCGGCCTACTAGAGGTAAAATTCCACATTAAAGAATTAAACACCACAAAATCGAACAAAACGACACGTCAGAACAACACAGATTTAATGTCAAAACCAACCAACCAACCAACCAAGCAAGCAACAACAGCCACCAATCCACAAAACCAAGGCGCTACTAGTCCACCTACACCGAGCAACCTAGCAATCCCGAATTCAAAGCTCCAAACACCACCAAACAAGCCACCGACAACTCCAAACACCACCAAACAACTCCAAACATCACCATACAAGCCACCGACAACACCCTACTGACACATTACCAGACAGGTCAGACTAAACGTCATTACCAAATAAAGTGCAGACAGGAGGACAGCCCAAACAACTGCAGGAAAGGTTGGCGGGGTTTACCTTAAGCGTGTTTCTGAGCTGAGGCAGTGTCGGTGCGTACTGATTGTATCACAGTTTGTGTATCGTCACAGAATGCACGCGTGCCAAAAAGTTCGGAGCCATCTTTTAAACAGGAAGCACGGGGCGGATGTGACGCACTTAAAGGCTACGCCACTTCTCCCCTAAAATAAAATCAACATAAAAAACACACACTACACTACTAGCAAATACTTACTAAATTAAATATAAAAAGCATTTATAGAAATATAGATTTAAAAAAGTTTCTTTGAAAAAAAAAGTTGTTTTGTAATTTGATTTACAAGAGGCTGCAGATCGGCTTGTCTGATTGTGTGTAGACCTCTTGTGTAACTGTGTGCTTCCTTGATTGAAACACAGTGATACATTTGTATTGGTTATGTAAGTATGTAGCCTGTTGCCACCTAACCATGTAGGCTGCATAACTTAATTGGTGCTGCACACGTCATTAGCCTACCTTTTCTTTTTTTTCCCCATCCTTTCATCCAAGAGAGGATTTCTATTCAAGTGATTGAAAAAAAAAAATCCCCATATGTGAGAGGATGCTGGCGTTGTTTGCCGCTTCTCCATCTGTTTTTCTGTCTTTCTGCTTTTTGCCTTTTTGTTTTATTTTCACCATCTCATCCATCACCTAAAACTGCTACAACTTCCGTCACCATTCTACTGCTTGCCAAAAGTGGGCGGAAGTACCTGATGGGGGCTCTGTGTTCGCGCATGTGCAGTTTGTGTATTGTTGTACGGGTTTCACGACAGTGCCCGATTCGTCCCTTGCAGTTGGTTTACGGCTCTTGCAGTTTGTTTATGTCTGCATTGTGTGTAGGTGGCTGTCATCGGTTTTACTGTACGCGATGGCGATGAGCGAGGATTTTCAATTTTATGCCCAGTGACAGTGCACTGTCTCTGGGTAGGTGGTCTGGGGATGTCCCCCGATTGTCCCGGAGCTGAGGAGCTCCAGACCGGGACCGGGACTTCTCCGCAGATCTATCCCAGTGACGGTGCACTGTGGCTGTGTAGACGGTCTGGGGATGTCCCCCGGTTGTCCCGGAGCTCCAGAGACTGGGGCTTTTCCCCAGACCTATCCCAGTGACAGTGCACTGTCTCTGGGTAGGTGGTCTGGGGATGTCCCCTGTTTGTCCCGGAGCTGAGGAGCTCCAGACCCGGACCGGGGTTTCTCCGCGGACCTAGCCCAGTGACAGTGCACTGTCTCTGGGTAGATGGTCTGGGAATGTCAACGTTATTAAACTGGCTACGTATAATCCGTGTCTGTCTATCTGTCTATCTCTATCTATCCATCTATCTAGCTATATCATATCATATCTATCTATCTATCTATCTATCTATCTATCTATCTGTCTGTCTGTCTGTCTGTCTGTCTGTCTGTCTGTCCATCTATCCATCTATCCATCTATCCAAAATGCCGAAAATTGCCTTCGTTGTCAAAATACGTGTCTGTCGTAAATAAAATAAATAATAATAAAAAAAAAGCCCGAATCGGGCAGGAAAACCCTCCTTCTTCCTGATGTTTCCTGATACGGCATTATACGTCATTGTGCGCATGTGCAGTACACACAGAGCCCACATCAGGTACTTCCGCCCACATTGGGCACTTCCGTCCACATTGGGCACCCACACTGCTTACCTGTTGCTGCCCCGTTCTCGGACTATCCATGGCTCCGTGTCCACTACGTGGTTGATATGGGTCCATTTAGGTCCGTTTAGACTTGGAGCATGTTGGACGCTGCTTCACTGTTCGCACTGGTCGCTCTGTGCTTCCATCGCGCTAAACGCCCGCTCATTGTTCACAAATGTTGTTCGTGCGTCAGTGCCCATTCGCATCGTTCGCACTGCTCGATTCGCCCAAAATGGCAGCACTTCAGCCTCTACATAGGGTGAACATGTCAGCCGGTGGCGCAATTTGCGATACATCCAGTGTAAACATACCTTAAAGTGTTTCTTTTTAGTCCCGTTCTTCTGTCTCTCCAAACCTAGAGGACCAGTGCTTTAACTGTTTGTAAATGTCTTATTTACTGTTTTATACACGATTTCTCAATTACAATAAACACATATAAACACATGTCTCTTTCCAATAGTTTCTCTGATAATATCAAATCTTAAATGGTCCTGATATAGTCCTGGTTTAGTCGTGATGAGGAATTTTTGGAATTCATTCTTCTTTTATTTAACAGCAGTCATTTCACTCATGCACTTTATTTATGTTGGCTACTGTGTGTAAAGTACTGGGGGGTTGTAGGTAGATTTTCCTATCCTCGGTTAGAATGTACAGGAGCCTTTAATTCAACCCAAACATGACAGTTGAACAACAGCGGGTTGTGCATCTATGTGTTGGTATGTGTGTGTGGTTTTTATCATTAACGCACATGTCCAATACACCGCACTCGAAACACCCGCTTATCATAACACTGCGCAGGACTAGACCAAACATGCCCCGCGTGCGCTAGCGCTTACCACAGGGGCTTTTATACAGCTGCCCCCTAATGTGCGGGACAGATTAGTTAAAACTAAAAGCCCATGTGAAGATATCTAAGTATCATTTACAAGCATTTCAGGTAGTGCAACAAGTTTGGCCACTGGGCGTCGGTGGAATTCATTCTTAACTGGAACCAGGACTAGACTACACCACACCAGGAGTAAACAAATACTGTTGTGAGCACAGCTTTATGCCCTGTTCCCACCAAGGATGCTTGAGTTTGGGAATTTAGTCGCACAAGTAAATCCGCTCTATTCTCTGTACGCTCTAGAACAGGGGTTGGCAACCCGCGGCTCCAGAGCCGCATGTGGCTCTTTCATCGTTCTGTCGTGGCTCCCTGTGACTTTGGAAAACAATAATGAGTATTTAATTACATTGTATTTTTATTTTAGTTTGTTCGTTTTTAAATGTAAATCTAAAATTGTAGATAATGGTACTCTTGTAACATTTAAATAAAACGTTTTTAATATTTTTATCGCTCAAAACATGTGTCAAAGCCGCCGATGTGCGCCACCCGCACACACTGGCAGCCCGGACTTACCGGCGCCTACATCAGCAGTATGATTTTCGGTCCAATGATGATAAATCCAAGAAAAGAAAAGTTTCTGAAGAAAACAGAACGCTTAATGTTACGTGGGCATATTCATTTGCTTGGATAATTTAAGTTTGGATTTTTATTTCTTACGAGGACTCAAATAATAATGTGTTGAATGCAGCTTTGCCACATTTGTTTACTTTATACAGAAGCGAAACTTAAAACCAGATGGCTAATTTGCATAAACTATAAGCGCTGAAAAAAACAGCTCGCTCCTTGTGCGCGGTCGGTTTCCGTCGGACTAAAGGGCAGGACTCAGTTGAATATGCGTGTTCTTTCTGTGACTGAGGGATGTTCTGCCTATGGTGAGTCTGTTCTGTGCTTCTATCGCGTTGGAGATGGTTCATGTTAAACTTTTCTGAGATTATAGTCTGTAGGTCATACGTGTGCAGCGCAGTTCTTTTATTTAACAGCAGTCATTTCACTCATGCACTTTATTTATGTTGGCTACTGTTGTGTGTAAAGTACTGGGGGGTTGTAGGTAGATTTTCCTATCCTCGGTTAGAATGTACAGGAGCCTTTAATTCAACCCAAACATGACAGTTGAACAACAGCGGGTTGTGCATCTATGTGTTGGTATGTGTGTGTGGTTTTTATCATTAACGCACATGTCCAATACACCGCACTCGAAACACCCGCTTATCATAACACTGGGCAGGACTAGACCAAACATGCCCCGCTTGCGCTAGCGCTTACCACAGGGGCTTTTATACAGCTGCCCCCTAATGTGCGGGACAGATTAGTTAAAACTAAAAGCCCATGTGAAGATATCTAAGTATCATTTACAAGCATTTCAGGTAGTGCAACAAGTTTGGCCACTGGGCGTCGGTAAGTGTGGTCCCCAGTGGCCACTTCCACCACTCGCACCTGTCCGTCCTGGCTGGGAAACACCTGTGTGACCTTACCCACAGGCCAAAGTGCCTGCGGGAGTTGTAAGTCAACCACCATTTCGGCTTGTCCCACTGTCAGTGCTGAAGTAGTCTGTTGCCATTTCTGGTCGTGCTGTAGTGCAGATAGGTAACGTCGAACAAACTGAGTCCAGAAATGGTCGGTTATTACCTGGCTGTGCCGTGACTTCTGCCTCCCAAGCTGTTCCCTGGTGCCATACACAGCTTGAGGCAATGAAGCCTCCCGCCACCCCATGAGCAGCATATTTGGGGTGACAGGATCAATGTCTGCAATGTCAGAGGCCACATATCCAAGTGGTCTGGAGTTTAGTATTTCCTCCACCTCAATGAGGACAGTGTGCAGTTGATCCTCTGCTACAGTCTGACCCTGGAGGACCACCTGAAGTGCAGATTTAACTGAGCGAATCTCCCGCTCCCAGGCTCCCCCAAAATGTGGAGCATGTGGAGGGTTAAAGTAAAACGTGATGCTCTGTTCACTGAGCTTCTCCTGCAACTGAGGCTCCATTGCCTTAAATGCCTTTCATAGCTCCCTATTGCCTCCTTTGAAGTCTGTGCCCTGATCACTCAATATTTCAAATGCCTTTCCTCTCCGTGCAATGAAGTGGCGCAGAGCCATGAGAAACGAGTCCGTGTCCATACCAATAAGTAGGTTCAGGTAAACACAGCGGTTGGTGAGATATTTAAAAATAATGCCCCAGTGCTTTTCTTGTCTCCCGCCTATTTTTATGGTGAAAGGGCAAAAATAGTCCATGCCAGTAGACCAGAACGGAGGTTGCTGTAGGTGCAGCCGGCTGACAGGGAGATCAGACATTTTAGGTGTGACAGGATTAGCGCTCTACTTTTAACACTCTAAGCAGTGATGTTGGTGCTTTCTAATGGCCTGCCTACCCTTAAATCCAGTACACACGCCTCAATTCAGCAAAGACACGCTCAGGGCCAGGATGCAGGAGGCAAGAATCATAGTCTTTAACTTATAGGTCACGTGTTCTCATGCAAAAGATGAACCCGAACCAGCCACTCCTACAGAAAATGTGTATGAGGAAATGTTACCATATGAGATGGGTGTGTATTAAGAAAGCTGTCATGTTGTGGTGACAACATGACAACATGACAACATGCCAGTCAAGCAAAGCCTCTTGCTTCTGACACCTGTGGTGCTCATGTCACAACTCGCAGTACTTGCCGAGTGTTGTGGCAGTCTCATCAATCAATGGTATATGTTTTGTAATTCAATTTCCAATAAATGATTTTCTTTGTTTTTATTTAAAAGTGGCTCAAGTGTCCAAGAAAATGTAATGATTATCATAATTATGTACATTTGTACATTTAATTTGAGGATAGCACAAGGGTTAAAAACAGCCCCCACCCGCCCACATTTTCTACATGCTTCCCAAGTCAGTGCTATTCTGTAAGCTGCATTAGTGTCAGGGCTTTTTGATAGAATTGATCTGCCTAACGGCATCAAGGTAGAAACTGTTGCCAAGTCTGGTGGTCCTGGCCTGTAGGTGGTGCAGTCTTCTGCCTGATGGAAGAGCTGTAAAAAGTCCATGTGCTGGATGGGTGGACTCTTCCATCATGCTGTAGGTTTTTTTCCTGCTGCACCTGTTGATGTAAATGTCTTCAATGTAGGGCAGACTACAGCCACAGAGCAGAAGCGCTCAGCAGCTCTCACTACCCTCTGCAGAGCTTTCCTCTCTGCCACAGTGCTGCAGCTGCTGCTGAACCACACAGTCTTGTTGGAGGTGAGGATACTCTCCACTGCACACCTGTAAAAGGCTGCCAGGACAGAGGGGCCTAGACCTGCTTTTTGTGGCACCTAAGAAAGTAGAGGCATTGATGTGCTTTCTTTAATATGCAACTGGTATTGTTAGACCAGGTGAGATTCATGATTTGGGTTCCTAGGTATTTGAAGCAGGAGACAATCTCCACTGCATCTCCATTGATGTATAGAGGAGAAGGGGCACTGTATGTGTATGTGTGTGTGTGTGTGTGTGTGTGTGTGTGTGTGTGTGTGTGCGTGTGTGTGCGTGCGTGTGTGTGTGTGTGTGTGTGTGTGTGTGTGTGCGTGTGGGTGTGTGCGTGTGTGTGTGTGTGTGCGTGTGTGTGTGTGTGTGTTACTGGAAAAAGGAGAGACGGGTGTCTGAAACAGTCTATGGTCTGAACTCACGTTTTCAAAGGAGGAGTCTATCTATTTGGGGGCATAATTAGGCTACTATTGTTTGGAATATGATTAGGCTATATTCAAACAGCATCATGGTGCGCTGTGTGTGTCAGCTACAAAATCATATTGCCAGTTCAGGCACATGAAGCAACACACAGGCTTCACACTTCCATGTGTAATACAAATGTGAATGTGTTTGTTCAGGTGAAGTCAGTGCAGTCGGTCTACACCAGGTGGATGCCAAGGACTGAAGAGAGAAGGCCAAGTACAGGCCTTATCTCACCATGAGCTGGCTCTTCTACACGGATATAAAAGTCCACTGTGCACTGGATTCAAGTACAGGTAATCATGAGATTAAATTAAAGAATTGGCCAAAGATGTCTCATAACATAGAACACAATGTTTTGTGATTTCAGATGTAATAATGAACAAATATTTAATATAAATTATTTGTTTAGGTGTCACCGCACCAGGTGGACACTGGAGACGGAGGACCAAACATCACCTCTGTAGCTGTCTGCTTTCTTCACCAAAAGCCTACTGCACACTGGAATGGTAAGCACAATTGTTTTCTGTCATTCCTCTCTGTGTGAATATTAAAGGTGTATTAGGTGTATTTCTAATAATAAAATGTGATTGTTTGTGTTTAGGCCAGCAGGTGTATACTGAGCACTGAGCAGTAAAGACCAGGTCACATTCCAGCACTGTGTCTGAGCTCAACTCACTTCTAGGCTGCATCCACTGCACTTTACAGGTGAGCCTTTCATTTCATGAGAATGATGTTGACAAGCAAAAGATGAAATGATAAGCAAGGGGAGCTTGAACTTGAGAGGTGAAAGCTTTATTTAGCAGTTGCATTTTCCTACTTGGATTGTTTTTGACTTGTCCCTATGATGCACTCCCCCACAAGTCCCGTATGCAATATGTCCCATAAATCATGAAGCACATGCATCCATTTTGGTCCAAAGCGTTTATTGAAAGACAAATGCTCGCTGCTACTTGTCATAAATCCAGAACAAACACTGTAACAAATCTCCTGTAAATTTTACAGTAAACACCTTGTAAGGTGTAGGATGTACGATTTATATCCTACGCGTGTTCACGCATCGAGGAAGAGATGACCAGGATCCATCAAGTACAATCCAATAAGTTTTATTCCATCCTAACAGAGGAATCTAAGAAATGTGCAACAGACGTCCGGATCTTAGTTATGAGACTAATCACACACGAGACGTGTGCCTTCTGATTAGCCTGGCATAAAAAGACTCTGTTATCCGGTAACACAGGGTTTTTATAACATTGATATTGCATGAAGTATGGCCCCGCCTGGGCCCTGCTCGAACCCCAGACAGTGCCTCATCTTCTCCTAATATGGTGTTGTTTTTCTCCTTTTAACAGGTGTCTGTTGATGTTGAACCGTTGTCTCATGGTTTTCACTTCCCCGTGTTTTGTCTGCACAGAAGATGCAGCAGGAAATGGCCCTTGCCTGTCTGTTCCATTTCCGCCACTCTGTTTTAGGCTGTGAAGCTCAAGCATGAATTAAAGCAAGCATATATAGTATTTAATAAAGCTTTTAAATTGTCTTCATTCCCTCTCTTGATCTCCATTCTGGAGATCATCAACACCTGAAATGCATTATTACAGTAAACATAATAATAAAAGTAAAACCTTTAATGACATGGATCTGTTCATCTATATACACACATGAACTGCACACAGTGCAAAGGACATCTGTGAGACCTAAACCTTCCTATTGTCAACATGTCATACAACTCTGTTAATACACAATTACATCAAACATTATTATTATATAATTTTAAACTCTTAAACCATAGATAAGGCTTGCGAGGGGCTGCTTGATTCCTCCTTTGCTAGGGGCTCTTCCACAGGCAGCAGTGCATATTGGCCCTGTGGGGTCTGCCCCCCCACAGCCCTTTCAATCAACCTGTTAAGCAAAGATCTGATACATGGAATACAACAACATCCACAGAGAATCATGATAGCGACAAACACAGCAAATGCGATGGATCTATCGATGCATCCAGGCGCTTGTATCTCCGTAGGTGTATTTTATCATGTGTGTTTGACAGAGTTAGGGTGTCATTTGTGTTACCTTGTCCGACCATGCTGTTTCCCTGTGTATGTGTCTTTATTACCTCCTCCTCATGTGGCTCTCCATTGTGTGCTGTGACATTACTCATCTCTGTGGTGGTCTCTGCGTTTATAACCAGTTCTGCTTCCCATATGATCATTCCTGTTATTACACAACATCCATTGAACAATATAATAAAAAACATAATAAAAAATATAATCCCACAGGTTATTCTCCCTCTCTTGGACTGGGGTAACTCCAGTCCACCAGACGACAGCATGATAGCAGGCGTCACTTCGCCGGCTATAAAGCAAAAGTTATGTAGGAAATGTAAAAGTTATTGTGATATAGATGCGGGTCTCAGCATGGAGTAATGATACCACTTGTGCGTGCAGTTTTAGCAACACAGTTTTAGTAACAGTCAGGCATGTCTGCGGTGTTGGGGCTGTCACAAGCAAGTCGTCCACATACATTAGTAGTGCACAGTCTGTGGGAAGAACCACATCGGATAACAAATTCTTCAGACACTGATTGAAGATACCAGGGGAGTTCTTGAAACCTTGTGGTAGGCGTGTGTACTGTAACTTACAACCTCTGTACATGAATGCAAATAAGTGTCGAGAATTTGGGTGTAATGGGATGCAGAAGTAAGCGTTTGCCAAATCAATTGCCGTGAACCATTTTGCTTGTGGCGAAATGGATGATAACATGCGGTGTGGATCAGGTACTGGTAGTGTAGGTGTTACCGTAACATCATTTACAGCTCGCAAATCGTGTGCCATGCGATATGACAGACCATCTGCTTTTAAGACCGGTCTGAGTGGGGTGCACCATGATGACTGGGACTGTTCAATGACACCTGACTCCCAGAGTCCTGTCAATGTCTCCTCCATTCCCTTGTCCACCTCTGGGGGCCACCTGTATTGGGGTCTGTACACATGCGCTCCCGGGGAGACGTCAATCTCCACAGGTGCAACAGTTGCACAGTATCCCACATCGAATGGCCCCGCTGACCATAAGTCATGCGGAAATGTGGCCAACATGGCTGCTGCGTCGTCATGGTCCGTCAGTTCTCGTCCATGATCCCTGGTTAAACACACATGTTCCAAAATAGTAGAATTAGTAGTATGAGTCAATGAAATATGCCAAGTCTGTATGGAGGGTGAATATTGTATTTGTGGAATGTCTGTTGGTCCCCAGTCTACTGCTTCAATGGCCTTCTTGACCATAGGACCTAGTTCTCGGGCCTCATGACCTGGTGCCAATGCTAGTGAAATGTGTGGTGCTGCATTGTCTGTCATTCTGTACCAATAACTCTGTTCCTGTGTAAGGTGACAGTGTGCGGCTACTCCCTGTGGTCCGACATAAATAGGGCCAGATTCAATGTGCCACTGGTGTTGATCAATGTGTTTGAAGTCGTCTGCATATGTCAAATCATTTTCTCTGTCATAATAGAGTGTGCAGTGGAGAGGATCAGTGGGGGGAAAATAAGGCTTGATGGTCAATATCCAGGGCTTCCACGCTTGGAAGGCTCGAAAAACACCTGGATTTAAGCCAGTCTCTGGATCCAGTAGAGCCCAGTAAATGTCAGCAGTGGGAGTGGGCTGGGGTATGTCTGCCAGCATCCATTGTCCTTCAGAGACCAAGACATCAGATCCAGTCAGCATCTGTCCATTAGGAAATGACACATAAATACCATTGTCATTGCATAGTATAGTAGCTTGCAATTTAGTCAACAAATCTCGTCCGAGTAGGTTGACCGGTGTCTGTGGAGAGTATACATATTCATGAAAAAATGTCTGTTGTGCCATTGTGGTTTTAAGTGGCACAGTCTTTTGCAGGACTTGTGGAGTCCCTGAGAAGCCTACGAGGTGAATGAAATCTTGGGCTAGTGAGGCTGGTGGTATGGGGCCGGTCAGAGATGAGTGTGTGGCACCTGTATCTACCAGACCTGTCAGCTGTTGTCCATTCACAAAAAATGGGACCATGGCGCCTGCACTGCCCGATGGCCCCGGGCTCTCAGGGCACCCCTAGTTGTATTGTCCTTCTTGTCCCCATGGAGGACCAGCATATCCTCCGCGGTAGGAGCCATATGGGGGTGGAGTCTGCATGTGTCCACCTCTTGGACCTCCTCTCTGATGCCAGCCACCTCGTCCCCGTGGTGGTCCGTACATATGGCCTGGGGGTTCCTGTTGCTGTCCCATGCCTTGTGGACAATCTGCCGCCCAGTGGTCAGTGCTGTTACAAATAAAACATCCATTATTTTGCATGTGATTCCTGGTGCTCCCTCGTCTCCCAGCATGTCCACTCCGGGATCGACCTCTCGCCCTTCCCATCTGTCCTTGCCACATCATGATGTCTGTGTTGTCATTTTTTGACTCTTTCTTATCTTGTTTTTTCTTAGTAGCATCCTCTCTAGCCTGTGCTAGTTGTAATTTAAGCAGTTGTGCTTGTAAGTTTTCTATTTCTAATTTTTCACTCTGAACCTTCTCAAGGTGTGCTTTGCAGTGATGTGCTAAATGTCTACGAAACCTGCTGTCTTCGTGTGCCATCATGTCTGGGTCAAGATTCATCTGTTTCTGTACGTCAGCTGGTAGTCCTTTAATTAATGCAGTCCTGAACATTACAGTTTCAGATGCAGTATACCCTGGGTCCCGTCCGGTCGCGTCAGTCCATTGTTGTAGGCATCGGGAGTAATGTGTCAGTGGGTCCTCACCATTGTATGAGAATGACGTGGGTGCAGATGTTATGGGTGTGGGGAACATCTCCCTGATCACATCAAAACAGCGTCGTGAATAATTTCTCAGTAACTCGGAATGTGGTACATTGTCTATCCCTGCCTCGCACTCAATGTTTCTGGCCTCCATGTGGGTGGCCGTCCGTGACAAAGCTTGTCTCAGATCGCCCACACATGGAACAAATCCCTGCATTGCATCACAAAATTGTAATACCCACTTACCCCCTATCTTTGATCCCCATGGCTTGGTACACAGGACCACCTGCTGTCTCAATCATAGGAAATTGGTAAGGAGGTTTTGGGTCACGTGTTTTGAGGTTATAGTCATATTTTCTTTGTGGTCTGACTGGTTTCTCCCTTCTCAGTTCTGCATTTGTTTTAGGTGTCGGCAGATCTAGGTCCTCCTCCTCTTGATCACTCCACTCCTCATCCCGTTCTGACCTGTCCTCGGACGCACTAGGCCTTAAGGGCCTGTCGTCCATCTGTCTGTCTTTGTGTGGTGTCTTACCTGGTGTTGGGGTACTATGAGCGTTTCCGCCTATAGTCCCATGACGCTTTAACTCTTTTTCCCTCTTCCCCGCTAGTAGTGACAGTAGTTCTACCACCTTCATGCGTTTGGCCCTCTCTTTTTCCATCTGTCTCAGCTTGTGCTCATCACTGGGGTCATATTTCTTGCTGCTGCCTCTGTCCTCTGGGTCTGGGGTACTTGATCTCGATCTCCTGTTCTGGGAAGAGGGGTCTGTCCACTCACTTAAAATTTCGTATGTCCACTCACCTGTTCGGTTGAGGTCGTCGTCAGCACCTGAACTTCGTTTGGACCTTGTCCAGCGCTCCTCTTCTTCCTCACTCTTTGCATTTTCTTCTTTTCTTTATCATGTTTTTTTTTTTTTCTCAATTCCATTTAATATTTGTTTCTCCAGGGTTGTATACAAATTATGATCAACATCCATGTCATCATTCACATCAGCATGCACACCATCATTCATGTCATCCACCTGTTTACAGCCAAACTCCTCACATTCTCTATCAAATTCACCTTCCATGATTATATTTATTGTTCGTAATTTAGTAGTCACTCTTCCTGCTAATTCAAGTTTTACTTTGGCCTATCGCGCAGGTTCCAAATTGGTCAATAATTTATCTCTGTTTTCGTTCACTTCTTACAAGTGACCCAGGCCCAACAGACGAACCCTCCATTTTCGGGACTTCTAATTCCCAAGGTCTAACGGGTGAACCTTTCTTTCTCTTTGTCTGTTTTCGTTCACTCTTACAGTGACCCAGGTTCCACAGACCAAACCCTCTGTTTTTTAGGGGCCCTAAACTCCCTAAGGTTTAACAGGTGAACCTCACATTGTAACTGTACGTCTACAGTTGCGTCAGTCTACGACAGGGCATCTCACTCTACATATACTTGTTTCTTCTATTTACTCTGACTCAATATTACTGTCCCCTTATTAACATTCAGTCAAACTGATTTCTCCGTTTATTTAAACACATCAATTATGCAGAATTTGACATTCTCGTAACAGGTTTCTGCTTACCTTTGTATTTGGGGGCCCCTCAGAGAAATCAGTCGGACCAAACTTCCACCCTCGACTTTATGTAGATAATCTCAGTGTTCCAGTATTCCGTTTCCCGTACTTGAAGTCGTCCATACGACTCCCTCGACTCACGGTCGGGGTCACCAAGAACTGTAGGATGTACGATTTATATCCTACGCGTGTTCACGCATCGAGGAAGAGATGACCAGGATCCATCAAGTACAATCCAATAAGTTTTATTCCATCCTAACAGAGGAATCTAAGAAATGTGCAACAGACGTCCGGATCTTAGTTATGAGACTAATCACACACGAGACGTGTGCCTTCTGATTAGCCTGGCATAAAAAGACTCTGTTATCCGGTAACACAGGGTTTTTATAACATTGATATTGCATGAAGTATGGCCCCGCCTGGGCCCTGCTCGAACCCCAGACAGTGCCTCATCTTCTCCTAATATGGTGTTGTTTTTCTCCTTTTAACAGGTGTCTGTTGATGTTGAACCGTTGTCTCATGGTTTTCACTTCCCCGTGTTTTGTCTGCACAGAAGATGCAGCAGGAAATGGCCCTTGCCTGTCTGTTCCATTTCCGCCACTCTGTTTTAGGCTGTGAAGCTCAAGCATGAATTAAAGCAAGCATATATAGTATTTAATAAAGCTTTTAAATTGTCTTCAAAGGTCAGATAATTACTGTAATATTTCAGCAAATGACTGTAAATCACATTTACAGATGAGAACTGGGAACACTTTACAGGTTTTTGTTGGGCTATTTTTTACACTTATTCATTGGCTTGAAGTATACAGTAAAGAATTGCTCTGCAGGTAACAGCAAAATCTTGAATGCTAAATTTACATGTATTACCTGGCAATATTGTTGCCAATAATTACCTGTCATTTAAAATACAGATAACCTATGCCATGAGAAGACACAGATTTTAAATGCATTCAAACATTTATTAAACACCCCCCCCTCTTAAAAAAACAGTTAACACAAATATACATTAAAATATGTACACAAATGATGTAAGAAACAATTTAAGAAAGTTAAAGGCGCATGTAAGTGACACAATTGGACATGAGCTGATGTGTAAAGTCCATAAACAGCCTGAACAGACATGAGGATCATATTGCTTTTGTGTGAGCTGCACTCAGGTCCTTTAGGCTTCTTCTAGACCTGTAGTCTTGCGTTCACCTCATAAAACATGTGCAATCACAAACATAGCAGAATCAAAGGAGGTAACGCTGTTATTTTAATGTCATACAGTTTAACTGTCTGTCACTAAACCTTTAACCTTAGGAAGGAACACCTTGCCAAAAAACACAATGAGATTTTCTTCCCTTCAGTGGTACCAACAAGCCAAATATGGGGCTGTGACACAAGGACTGGAGAAGAAAGATACTTTGACTATAACATGGAAGGGACTTGTAAGACGTGGACAACACACATTAGACCTATGGTTTGCTAAATTACGCAGGAACTTTTATTGCTGAAAATATCCTCTTCCCTCCTCCATGGCCTCTCCGAACTCCTCCCAGCCCAGAGTTTTTGCCTCTGTGACCGCCCGGGCTGCAGCACGTTTGGCCCGCCGTTACCCGTCAGCTGCCTCAGGAGTCCCATGAGCCAACAAGGCCCGATAAGACTCCTTCTTCAGCCTGACAGCATCCCTTACTTCCGGAGTCCACCACCGGGTTCAGGGATTGCCGCCGCGACAGGCACCACAGACCTTACGACCACAGCTACGAGCAGCCGCATCGACAATAGAGGCCGAGAACAAAGCCCACTCGGACTCCATGTCCCCAGCCTCCCCCGGAATCTGGGAGAAGCTCTCCCGGAGGTATGAGTAGAAGGTCCCCCTGACAGAGGGCTCTGCCAAATGTTCCCAACAGACCATCACTATAAGCTTGGGCCTACCACGTCTTTCCGGCTTCCTCCCATGCCAGCGGACCCAACTCACAATCAGGTGATCAGTTGACAGCTCTGCCCCTTTCTTCACCCGAGTGTCCAAGACACGCGACCAGAGGTCAGATCACACAACAACAAAGTCGAGGGCCGGAGCTGGAGGGCCTAGGGTGTCCTGGTGCCACGTGCACTGATGGACACCCTTGTGCTCGAACATGGTGTTCATTATGGACAAACCGTGGCTAGCACAGAAGTCCAATAACAGAACACCGCTTGGGTTCAGATCAGGGAGGCCATTCCTCCCAATCACCCCTCTCCAGGTGTCACTGTCGTTGCCCACGTGGGTGTTGAAGTCCCCCAGTAGAACAACAGAGTCCCCGGTCGGTGCACTGTCCAGTATTCCTCCCAGAGACTCCAAGAAGGCCGGGTACTCTGCACTGCTGTTTGGCCCGTAGGCCGACACAACAGTGAGAGACCTGTCCCCAACCCAAAGGCGCAGGGACGCAACCCTCTCGTTCACCGGGGTGAACTCCCAACACACAGCGGCTGAGCTGTGGGGCAATGAGCAGGCTCACACCAGCCCGCCGCCGCTCCCCGCGTGCAACACCAGAGAAATGGAGAGTCCAGCCCCGCACAAGGAGTTGGGTTCCAGAGCCCAAGCTGTGCGTGGAGGTGAGGCCGACTATATCTAGTCGGTAACGCTCAACCTCCCGCACGAGCTCGGGCTCCTTCCCCCCCAGCGAGGTGACATTCCATGTCCCCAGAGCTAGTCTCCATGAGCTAGTCTCCGGTCGTCGAGGCCCCCGCCTTCGACTGCTGCCCAGATCTCTGCACCGGCCCCCTATGGATACTCCTGCGGGTGGTGGGTCCACGGGAGGACGACCCCACGTCGCTCCTTCGGGCTGTGCCCAGCCAAGCCTCGTGTGGGAAGGTGTTAGAATAATTGTGTATATATATTATCCCATATTTTCTATAATCATATGTTAAATATTTGTGTGTTGTGAATAACCTCTTTTTGCTCCTCATACTGTGTGTAGTAATGTGGGAGGCAGTGGAGGGGGTCTTCAAAGATTACAAAGGTGCAAGGCAGCGGAATGCAGCTTCAAGATAACAGACGAAATGCAACTTTAAGATAACGGACGTTTGATCCTTATTTATGTTTGATACTGATTTACATTGAAAGTGCATAGCCATATATCATGTTAATTGTTGCTCTCCCCCTTTCCCTTAGAAGTCATTGTAACTAGGGACCACCCTAAATAAATAGAGGAGACGGGGCGAGGGGCATTGGTTCGGAGAGTTTACATGGATGACCTCTCTGCCCGTTCTCCTCGCGAGTAAAACTTAATAATCTCTTGTCTTTCTTCTTGTATATTACAATGTTTTGGTTGGTTTGAACCCAACATTAATTTGGTCCTTCGAGCCGGATTCCAAGATACCTGGAGACTCCATCGGGCGTTAAGAATCCAGAAAGACCGTGGCCACGGCAGAATACTCCCTTTCTCGGGCTGGAGTCCGACGGTTGAAGGAATACCGAGGGAGAAAGACAACAGAGGGTGAGTAAGTCTTGACTTAGGCCCAATCCCAATTCTCCCCCTTAGCCCTCTGTCTTTGTCTTAGCCCTACCCCTTAGCCCTACCCCTCTGTCTTTAAACAGAGGGGTAAGGCAAAGGGGTATGTTTTAAACAGTCGCAACAATATGACATTATTTTTAAAGTTTTGAAGTATTGTGCTCCTTTTGAGTTTGTTTTAAATGAACTTTGCAAAAAGTCAAATGTTTTTTTAATTTTTTATTTTTTTTAAATTACTATACTCTGTACAACATATGTAAATCAAATTTTAATCAACTGTAACACAAAATTAAAATGCTGCAGAGGTGGACGGAGTTGTAGAGGATGCCTGGTACACACAAAAAAGAAAACAAAATTAATACATAGTCATAAACATATATAGTTGTTCTGGTACCTACAAATATTATAGAATGTAATATACCTTATATTTTATTTTCAAATTCTCCCACTTTTTTGAAGCTTGTTGGGCTGACACAACTCCAACAAGTCCAGCCTCCTACAAGAAATTTCTAAACAAAATACAAATGTGATTAATAACATGTCATTTTTAATATAAATAGGGGATAAGTTACAAGGCGAAACGAAACAATAATATTTTAGGCCATGCATGTTCGTAATACTTTACATTCTACGTAACGCGTATAGTTCTAAAAGCGCATGAGACGAGTTACGAGGCGAAATACAGCGATATATTTGACACATTCTAGTCTAACATATATGCGTATATAGTTCTTTTAGGCCATGCATGTTCGTAATACCGTAACAAGCGTATAGTTCTAACCGGGCATGTTACGATAAGCCGTATATGTCAGAAAGCGTAAATGCTGCCGCCATGAGTATACCTACAACTTTTCAAAAGTTACTACAGTTTTATACAACTTTTTATGAGGTTCTTGAGTGCAAATACTCACATTTGTCCAATTTCTTCCTGATTGCCGACACTTCCCGATTTCCGTGTTGGTTTTTGCTCCGACTTGCGTTAAGCCACGCCTATCCCCTTTGCGCAAAGTGTGCATCTGAAAAAGCTTTGCGCAGAGGGGTATCATAGCCCTTCCCCTTAGCCCTCGCCCTTACAGAAAAGAGTATTGGGACACCCCTCTGTCTCTCGTGAACGCGCACAACAGAGGGGTAGGGCTAAGACAGAGGGCTAAGGGGTAGAATTGAGACGCAGCCTTAAAAAGAAGCGAATGACTGAGGGTCGTTGCGCGTAGACAAACCCTATGAATCCTAGGCACTGATAGGTAAGGACGGCGGAGTCCTCTTCGGGTTAAATTCCGTAAAACAAAGGACGGCGGAGTCCTCTTCGTGTTAAATTCCGTATTTAAAACATAAAATATAATAGAATATGGTATAATAGTATATAATATAATATAATATAGTATAATATAGTAAAAATAGTATATAAAAATATTTAAAAAATAAAATAGGAGTGTGAATGAGTGTGTGAGTGGAAGTTAATAACCACTAGGTTATTAATTTCATACCAAAAGATTGGGGCTGGAAATAGTGAGTTTTTGTGGATGTAAAGACAAGATTTCTCCACCTTAACGGGTAGAAGTGAGAAATACCACAAAAATAAATTAATCACTATCCCAATCGGATCTTGAAATCAGTCTTAGAGACCTCCCTACGAGTAACAGACTGATCCAAATTGTGATAAAAATGTGAAACCTGCTAACAACCAGTAAACCTAGAGACAGGTTACAATGTAAGGATTATAAAATAATGGAAGCAAAAAATGCAGGATACAATAAATACCTAGACTTATGGGTTAAAAAATATAATTTTAAAGGCAGATTGAGTGTAGTGACCTTAGAGGCATTGCGCAACCAGATAAAAGAAAAAACAAAAAATAATGAGAAGAAAATGCGTAAACATGGCATGAGAGAATTAGAAAGTTGGTTAGAAGCAGCAGCAAGAGTGAGAGAGGGGCGACAAAAGAGGAAACAAGAAGGTAGAGAGGACAGAAGGAAAGAGGAAGTGTTTTTTCACAGAAAAGAGGATGATGAGATGACAGTGGTAGCAGAGGTGCAAGTAGTACAGGGAGCAGAATCAGGAGATAACACACACCCTCCCCCATACACTGAAGAGACACAGACACCCAAAACACATGCGGAAGCAGTGAAATCTTCAACATACCCCAACTTGACAGAACTTAAAGGCGCTATAGGAGGACCAATAACCCGTAGTAAGACAGATAAACACTGGGAGTGGTCCAAAGTTATGGGTGGGGGTTTAAATGAAATGCCTACAGCTCCAGAATTAGAAACATCACCGCACAACCCTTTTAGACATAATCCAGACCCAGACCCTTGCACACGACTATTTCCAATGATAGAAGTAGCAAACCCCAGAGCAGGACAGGACAATCAACCACCAACTATGATGGTTTATAGAACCTGGACAACAGCAGATGTAAAGAAAGCAGTAGAGGGTGTTACACCCTACAACGAGGACGTAGATCAGTTTTGTAATGACATGGAAGCACTGAGAAAATCCTATAACCTAGACGGACGTGAGGCACAGCAGGCCTTGGATGGCCGCACTAGGACCAAACTGGAGTCATGCTAGAGGAGACTGGAACCCCTCCGGAAATGATGGAGTTGCTTTAAAGTATGATGACAATGAACTAGCAATTAGACTACAACAGTTAGCGACTAGAACAAGAGACAGATGTTGGTCATGTGGAAAACCAGGACATTTTGCTAGAGACTGTAGGTCAAAGATGCAAGGCAGACAAAGTGAGGGAGGATATCAAGCATGACTAGAACCAGAAGCGCAAAGGGAGAAAAAGCAGGAAGACCCTAAGCCTAAAGTTGCGTGGCCAGAAGAGAAGGAAGTGCTGTTAAATTACCAAGATATTTTTCTAAATAGAGAAGAGTTGCCAGAAATAACACTTATAGTAAATGGAGTTCCAGTTAAGTTTTTATGTGACTCCGGAGCATGTAGGACTACGTGCAAACACCCAGTGCCAGGTCTCAAATTCGGCCCAAATGATGTAATGATCAGGGCAGCGAACGGATCAGTAACAGGAATCTCAGAAACTGCCCCCCTGTGGATCCGAGATCCAGAGGGCCAAACATGCCACTTACCAGTTTTGTACTTTCCACAATGTCCAGAAAATCTATTAGGAAGAGACGCTTTAACCCAACTGGGCCTGGCTATCATCCCACAAGGAAGCAGTATGATAGTAAAAAGAAAACATGAATTGGCTAATTCAGACATATATGTTTTGCAAGGCAGAGGCCAACCTCATTATTATTATTAGTTAAATCTGTCCAAAAATGATCCAACTCAAATGGCAAATGCACTCCTAGATGAAGGAAGGAAAGCTATTTTTAAAGAGCAAGATAAAATGCCACTAGGAAATTTGCACGTTACCACGTGGTTCAAGAAAACGCCAGGCCCAGATGAGGAGTATTTAAATAAACTTCAGAAATTATCACCCATCAAAATAACCATTGCGCATGTGTACAGTGACGCGGACAGTGCCAGCGCAGCGAGTGTAGTACTCCCTTGGGACGCAGGCACAATGTATGACATGTACAGAAACCATCTGCCTCCACACATTTCTCTGTACAAACCTATAGAATGGGAATGGAAAGACTTGGGGCGGATGGTTCACAAAGGACAGAATGCAAAGGACTGGGTAGTGACTGTCATGAACACTGAAACTAGCGCAGAGACTGGACTGACCAGAACATCTCTATTCTGGACGGCTAGACTGACAGGACAAGCAAACCTAGAACCCTTTGATCAACAACCGTGACGAATCTTCTTAACTGAAGCTGATGATGACTTTTTAGCTGACGTACCAGACAAAGTGTGGTCAACAGGACCATCTGACGTAGGACTAATTAAAGGAGCCCTACCAGTAATTATAAGACCACAATCTGAATATAGACCATGTGTAAAGCAATATCCGCTAAAACCAGATGCAATTGAGGGAATAAAGCCAGTAATAAATGATTTAATTAAAGCAGGCGTCATAATTAGGTGTGATGATTCACCATGTAATACACCAATATTTCCAGTAAGGAAACAGGCGCCCTCCATAGGCTGGCGTATGATACAAGACCTGCAGGCAGTAAATAATGCAGTAATTCAACGAGCACCTTGTGTCCCAGATCCACACACGTTATTAAATTCATTGAGGCCTGATGCCACAATATTCACGGTAATTGACATCAGTAAGGCATTTTTCTCAATTCCAATTGACAAAGATTGCCAGTTTTGATTTGCATTACTTTAGAAGGTAAAAGACTACCCCAAGGTTATTGTGAAAGTCCCACAATTTACTCGCAGGTCATGTCAGCAAATATGTCAAAATTTGACCCTCCAGGAGGAAGTCAGATTTTGTTATATGTAGATGACATATTAATTGCCTCACCAGACAAGAAAACCTGTAAAACAGATACGGTAGCATTACTGAAGTATCTCGCTGAAAATGGGCACAAAGTGAGCAAAAACAAAGTACAACTGTGTAAATCAGAAGTTAAATATCTTGGACATAATTTAAGTGCTGGAGGAAGAACAATAGCAGACAGTAGAAAAGCGGCAATATTAGCCACACCAAAACCCATGATCAAGAAACAAATTATGTCTTTCTTAGGACTGACTAATTACTGTAGATCATGGATTCCAAATTATGCGGAAATCAGTGTTAATTTTGACAAGGAATTTTAATTTAGTTTTAGTCTTAGTCTTTTGACTAAAATTACTTTTAATTTTAGTCTAGTTTTAGTCATCAGATTTGTTTAGTTTTAGTCTAGTTTTAGTCGACTAAAATTAAAATAGATTTAGTCGACTAAAATTACAATAGATTTAGTCGACTAAAAGCTTTTCACACGTATCAATTTTTACCTCTTACATTGAACATAAAACTATACTTTCTTGAAATTGGGATATTAATATGCAAACATTTCACACTTTATATTTAAACACAACTGTTTTTATTGAAAATGTGTTTCAATGTTTAAATGGAAAAGCAGTAGCAAACAAAGCACAAAGACAGTATAAATTATTGCTGTCTGTCTTTATGACACCAGTGTATACCACATCAATAACTGTCAAAATGATAATTCACAGCTAAATCCAAAATATATTTAAAAAAAATTAAAGTGCAGGTGTCAAAGGCCCTTTTGCCCTATATAGCTTATTACTGCAGCTTATTAATGCATAACAAGTACTGTAACAACCTTTGAACTCTAAAACTCTAACCCTAACTCTTTTTCCCCTTGATTGACGCGCCACATGGTTTACACGTCGTCTTATTCTCTTTGTTATCAAATGTGAAGTGAGACCACAGGTCAGACCGTCTTTTTCTCCCAATCCCAGTCGCCAGCATCTTCTCTTAGCACTCGTTGCTCCTCTGTCCTCCTCATGTTTCTCGGCGGGGCGCGTTAGCTTTTCGGCACCGCGCAACACCGCGCGCTGTGATTGGCTCTTTAGCGCAGCGGCCGCTCGTTCCTCTCGCTCTTCTCCTGAGGAGTCCTGACCACTTATTCGTCACCATGGATCTATTATTCGTCACAGGTTATATTTTCGTTTCGTCTTTTATTTGTTGACGAAAATGTCCGTCTATTTCGTCATCGTTTTAGTCATTTAAAAGTAATTTTTATTTAGTTTTCGTCTCGTTTTCGTCCGCAAAAAACCTTCGTTGACGAAATAATTTCGTCATAGTTTTCGTCAACGAAATTAACACTGGCGGAAATAACTCATCCATTGCAGAAACTAATGTATGAGGAGCAAATGAAAATGACAGATCCAATAACATGGACAGAGGAGGCAGAAAGCGCATTCTGCACATTAAAACAGGTGTTAGTATCAAGCACAACAGAATTCATTCAAATGGTAGACTGCAAAGGACATTTTATGACGTCAGTGTTAACCCAGAAATATGGAGATAAGCTAAGACCTATAGCTTATTTCTCCTCAAAATTAGACAGTGTAGCATGTGCACTGCCCCCTTGTGTTCGAGCTGTAATAGCAGCCTCCATGGCAGTAGAGGTGAGTGTAGGCATTGTATTGTTTCATCCGTTAACTTTAAAGGTACCACATGCGGTTTCAGCACTATTATTACAAACCAATATGACCGTCTTATCCCCTGCTCGTCACCTCTCCTGCATGGCAACCCTGCTATTCCAACCTCATTTGACCCTAGAGAGATGCACAATCCTAAATTCAGCAACTTTAATTCCACTACCAGATGAGGGACATATAAATGATTGTCAAGAATTGGCAGAAACATCAACTAAAAGTAGATCAGATTTACTAGATCAACCAATTGCAGGTAGTGAACTAATATTTGTAGATGGATCATCTAAAAAGAATGATTTAGGCAAAACTAATACCAGACAGAATAGCATTAGGAAATGCATTTGCATTCTGACGGTGGCTAAGGCACTGTGTAAAGACATAATACCGAGATTTGGCATACCTGAAAGAATTTATAGTGATAATGGTACACATTTTGTAAACAGTCTAATTTCATACATTGGAAAGCTATTCCATATTGATTTAAAAAAATCACTGTGCATACCACCCTCAAAGCGCTGGTTTAGTAGAAAGGATGAATGGTACAGTCATAAATAGACTGAAAAAGTGTATGGAAGAAACGCGAAGACCATGGACTCAATGCGTAGATTTAGTTAAACTATACATTAACATAACCAGTACATCAGGATTGACACCTTATGAAACCATATTTGGGAGAATGTACAGATTACCACAATTTAAGAATGAGTGGGAAATAGACGAAGAATCTACTTTAGCAGATTATATGAGAAAAGTCTTAGAAAAACAAAAGCAAAAGGAGCTAAGCCAGCACCCTTCTGTTAATCTCAGGACAAAACAACAATTGGTTGCTTATGGTAGAACAAGCTGCAAAAGCTGTAAATTCTGATTGTGTCGTATGTTTAGGCGCTAGACCAATACTCCGTGTGGTACCAGCAGCCATGTCCCCAGAATGTGTAGTTGATGTTATGCAAAAAACCGTCCCACAAACCAACTGCACACCCTGGGACTCGGTATACCCTCTTACACCTGAAGAAAAGAAAAAAACATTGTTTGATAAAAATGTTTTTATGGCTAATTATACGTGTATTAATATGACAGGCACAGGTGAGGTATTAGGCAACCTAACTTCAGAATGGTGTTATATAATGTTACACGTAGGAAACAAATTTCAACCTGTATCTAGGGGAAATGTATGGTGGTGGTGTGGGGAAGATAAACTGTATGACAAATTACCAAAGAATGTAACTGGCTTATGTGCCTTAGTGTCCTTGCTCCTGCCCACGACCATATATCCCCTCTCAGCGCAGGATTTATTACAAGAAATGAATAGTTTATAGGCGGCACGGTGGCTGAGTGGCAACACTCATGCCTCACAGCAAGAAGGTTACGGGTTCGATCCCCGGGTCGCCCGGGCCTTTCTGTGTTGAGTTTGCATGTTTCCTCCCCGTGTCTGGATGGGTTTCCTCCGGGTACTCCGGTTTCCCCCCATCAACCAAAAACATGCAACACCCCTATGAACAGTTTACCATCAAGGACCGTCAAGGAATTCCTCCCTCCTGTGGGCTCACCACCTGCAGAGGGGTTCATAGGGGTCTGGGTCTGGTGCACGCGGGGGCAGCGTGCCAGCCGGATTAAGCGGGAGAAGATGGATGGATGAATAGTTTATTACCAGAAGAATGGCATAGATATAAAAAAGCTACTAAGTGGCTAGGAGGTAATGATCCTACTTATACTGACGCAATAGGAGTGCCCAGAGGAGTTCCCAACGAGTACAAATTGGTAGACCAAATTGCAACAGGCTTTGAAAATTTACCTATAATTGCAGCGTTCTTTCCAGTATCGCCTAACAAAAATATGGACAGAATCAACTACATCCACTACAATGTGAAAAAATTAGACAATTGGACACAATCAGGCTTTGAGGCGGTGCACGAACAGCTGGCAGCCACATCACTGATGGCATTCCAGAATCGCATAGCCTTGGACATGCTATTAGCAGAAAAAGGATCTGTGTGTGCGATATTTGGGGACCAGTGTTGTTCTTTCATCCCAAATAATACTGCATCCGACGGCAGCTTAACCAAAGCGATAAAGGGCCTCCGTATCCTTAACAAGCGCATGAAGGAGCAGTCTGGCATAGACCAATCAATATGGGATGATTGGATGGGTGTATTTGGCAAGTACAAAGCACTCGTATCCTCGGTACTGATCTCAATAGCCGTGTTTGCCGCGATATTGACCTTGTGTGGGTGCTGTTGTATTCCCTGTATCCGTAGTCTAATCAATCGTCTAATCACCACAGCAATAGCCCCTAGTCCAGAGGACAGGGCAATTCAGATCCATCTTTTGGCTGATGGTGACTCTGACGTTGAGGACTCCACTGAGGCCTTTACCACATTGTTTAGAGACGAAAAATAAACACCTCTGTAAATAACATAGATCTCTGAGTGTAAGCTTATTTTGATTGTTTATGACTTTATAGCTGAAAATCAAAAGAAGTGGTTATAAATGATTTTATCTATGCAAATATGTGATAAACAGGAGGGAAATGTTAGAATAATTGTGTATATATATTATCCCATATTTTCTATAATCATATGTTAAATATTTGTGTGTTGTGAATAACCTCTTTTTGCTCCTCATACTGTGTGTAGTAATGTGGGAGGCAGTGGAGGGGGTCTTCAAAGATTACAAAGGTGCAAGGCAGCGGAATGCAGCTTCAAGATAACAGACGAAATGCAACTTCAAGATAACGGACGTTTGATCCTTATTTACGTTTGATACTGATTTACATTGAAAGTGCATAGCCATATATCATGTTGATTGTTGCTCTCCCCCTTTCCCTTAGAAGTCATTGTAACTAGGGACCACCCTAAATAAATAGAGGAGACGGGGCGAGGGGCATTCAGAACTGGTTCGGAGAGTTTACATGGATGACCTCTCTGCCCGTTCTCCTCGCGAGTAAAACTTAATAATCTCTTGTCTTTCTTCTTGTATATTACAATGTTTAGGTGGGTTTGAACCCAACAAAAGGCCCGGCCACCAGACGCTCGCAGTCGAGCACCCACCTCAGGCCTGGTCAAATTAAATTTCTCCTTTTGCCATCATTTGTAAAAGGTGACCCTGAATGACATATAGTGAAGTAATGTTTCATTATCTGCTTCCACTTTTAAGGGGTGCAAAAAGTTTCAGATATAAGTCTAAAAAGTAACGGATCATCTATAAGAGCTTAGCCTTTGAGCTACAGATATTGAGGTAAGTGTTTGTATGCAGATTCAGATTAGTGGATGTAATTAACTGTGTAGATGTGTTGCATATCATTAATAAAACTTTAACAAATTATAATATGAGAGGTGAATCTGGGCTAGCCACATTTGAAGTCTTCCTCATGAGGCTTGTATATACGTGATAAACAGAACCTTAGTCACATATTAACAAGTAATCAATAAATGTTTAATGTTTTCTTGACATGTCTTCTTGGACCTACAGCCTTGCACATGGCCAGGGCATGTCCTAATCATTTACAAAAACTGTCTAAATGTTTTGTTCATAATTAGTTCATTGTCTAAGACTGGATATAGACTTTCAGCCAATGCTATTGAGCACATAGCCTATATATGTATACATATCTTAAATAATGTTTCCTTGGCTTTCAGTTTGACCACACTTAATGATTTACAAGCTAATCTTAATGCAATAATAATGTAGCTATGAATTACTTATACAAAGTATTTACAAATAATATTTTGAAGATTTTACAAAGTTTACAAATAATGCACAATTCATTTGAGGAAAATGAACTTGTTCAGTTTGTTTTTGCTAAAAGACTTAAATGTTTGTAAAGGTTTAAGTTTGTTTTTGCTAAAAGACTTAAATGTTTGTAAAGGTTTAATTATTATTAATTTCATCATTACGTAATCATTGACTAATGTTTTTCAAATGAGGAATGACATATATATAACATTATTATAGTATTTCTTACTCATTAACAAATATTTGTAAATGTTTTGTAAAATAATTAGTTCATTATTTACTATGTGTTACTAATGCTTTATAAGCGCCCGTTATTTTAAAGTGTTACCAATAAAAGCTTTCTGATTCTGATTCTGATTCTGATGACACATGGGGAGCTGTCACGCCTAGGTCAGCAGTAGAGGTAACAAATCAGAAGACTACCGCTCCAGCATTTGTAAACACATACAGAGAAGGCATAAATTTGTGCCGAAGAGTAATAGTTACCGGGGTACAAAGCACATAAAATAACCTTATTTGTGAACAATTTGGTCTCTGAATTGTAGCCTGAAAGTGCTCAAGAGCAATTACCTAATAAAACTGATCATAACGTTTTAAAGGTAGTTCCTACTGTTTTAAGCCGACGGGTGACTACTCCGACTGTGAAGGTGGATAGTGTTACATTCGGTAGCATTAAGCTAAATAATATATCTTTAATCACAACACCCACAACTATACTAAATAGGACCTCCACTACTACATTTGCTACTACACCAATTACAACTTCTATCACTATATCGATAATTACAACTTGCTCCTTGTGCCCTGATGCGGTCAGCTTCTGTCGGACTAAAGGGCAGAACTCAGTTGAATATGTGTGTTCTTTCTGTGACTGAGGGATGTTCTGCCTATGGTGAGTTTATTCTGCGCTTCTATTGCGTTGGAGATGGTTCATGTTAAACTTTTCAGAGATTATACGTGTGCAGGTCCTACGTGTGCAGCGCAGTTCTTTATTTAACAGCAGTCATTTCACTCATGTACTTTATTTATGTTGGCTACTGTTGTGATGAAAAGACTGAAAGGTGTAAATAATTCTCTTAAGACTCGCGCTTATGAGCTGTAGTGGAGGATGGTGCGCTTGTTGTAGTCCGTTTTCTGGGAGTTGTAGTTTTCCCTGTAGTTCCCCTGGTTAGCACTGGTTTAGATGTCAAAAGGGTTTTGTGGCTCCGGGTGTTTTCTTTTCTATGGGAGACGGTCCAAATGGCTCTTTGAGTATTTAAGGTTACCGACCCCTGACATAGATAATATAACATATACGCTAATGAGTTTTTGCTAATGAGACTATAAAGGGATTTAGTACTTTGACAAATACTCAGAAAAGTCACTGTCTAACTCTGCTGAAACGCTCTTGATTGACATGGCTCTTGATTATATTTTGGCTAAACAAGGTGGGCTGTGTGTAGCTTTAAATTTAACTGGTGACACCTGCCATACCTTAATCCCTGATAGCTCTGATAATATGACTAATGTAATTGATGCTTTAAAGAAGATTAGAGAGGCATTTGGGCCGTCAGAAGGTTCAGGTTGGTCAGCCAATGCTTGGTTATGAGATAGATTTGGAGCTTTGGGAGCTATGATATTTTGGGCTTTGTTGGGAGGATTTATGACATTATGCGTTATGTTTTGTTTTTCTACCATACTGTTGACCTTTGCTAAAGATGGGTTGGAGTTGTTATGCCGTCGGATCAAACACAGATGCCATTATTGCACGAAAATGACTTGCAGATTAGTGAAGAGAGAGTCGGAACAGAATTTGAATTAGTTGATAAATACCAGACCTGACCTGACCTGATTGTAATTGGATTGGCTTTGCACCGAAATTTCTGACCATTTAAAGGTGTAATTTCAGTGCAAAGGGGTGATTACTTAAATTTCACATATTTTACATAATAAATGTGATAAATGTGATATATTCATACATATAAATATATTCATACATACTGTACATATATATATACACACACACACACACACATACATATATATACATTATATATATATATATATATATATATATATATATATATATATATATATATATATATATATATATATATATATATATATATATATATATAGGTAGGTATATATAGGTAACTTAAAATATAATATAAACAAAAAAAAAGTATATATATATAATAAAATTTCTTCTTTTGCTTTAGTGTCTAATCAATAAAGCTTCTGAAATTTAAAATTGTTCATGACAGGGACACTCCTTATTAGGCAATTTACCTGTCGAAACCAGTCCAGGTTTCCATTTTTCTCTTTTGACCAGATTAATGTACATGTTTTTTTTTTCTTTTCTACTCAATTAGTTCATCAGACATTATGCAAGTGTGTTTCCTTTTGTACAGGTTTTAAAAGTTTAAATTTGACCTTGATTCTAAATGTTAGAAAAATGAACCCATGGTTGTAAAGGGTTAATTGCACAATTGTTTTGACATGGCACTTAACTCAGATTTTATATTACTGTTTAAAATGTTTAAGATTGTGAAATGTAAAAGCAAAAACAAATGCTGTCACAGGTTACAGGCAGAAGACTGCACATTATTCAGGTTTAAGCATGTTACTATTGCATTATTTTGGCAATAAATTTGTGAGAAAAAAACAAACAAATTGTCATGTTTTGTCAATTATTATATAATGTAAAAAAAAATAAAATTAATAAATACAACTAATTAACATGATCAATAAATACCCATAAATATGAAAAATAAACACTGATAAACACAAGTAGTGATTACTATAATACACGAGTAATGGTTAAGTTAATTACTTGTAAACATTAGTTTTAAAAAAGTAAGTTCTTTAGTAATGGATTATCTTGGACACAAGGCTTTATGTAAACAGAGCTTGATTTGTTTAGTTTTTGATATTGTAAAAACTAGACATCCCAGTGCAATCACTTACCATGCACGGTTTTAGTAATGATTACTAATTTGGGTTTACAGTGTAGATCGTAGCGTCGTAGTAGGCCTACTCGAGACCGGTCTTGGTCTCGAGATGAGTGCGACCATATTTAATTTCGGCCGATTTCGTCGGCAATAAACTTGTACCGGTGTGCGGGACCGCACGGGGCTTCTCACTGCAGCCTGTGCGCTCGTCTGGAACCTGCGGACACTTGTACGCAACAGCGTGTACCCTTGAGTACCAGCATGTATCACAGTGCACGTTAAACTTTTTAAAACATCCTAGCTGTCCATCTGCCTCACGTCAGCGTGCCGCTCCTCGCCTTTTTGCGTTCTTGCTCCTCCCTCCATATAACTCACACACACCCCCTCCTCAATGCACGCAGATTAGAAGAGCAAGATGAAACGCGAAGCAAAAACTAATCTGAATTTATGTTGGCAAAAAACAGGCCTACAGCACAGAGCTGGCCTACCGCGACATGTGGTTGAAGTTTGCCTAATAAAAGTGCACAAATACATCTGTATTTGTCACGACGTGTGTTTGATAAATGTGCAGACGCTGGTAAATACTGCTGCAAAACCAGTAAGATAATGTAACTCCAGTTAGGAACTTGAAAAACAGGTTTAAAATCAACGAAGGGGGTTCTCAAACTGTGGGTGAGGGTCCAAAAAAGGGGCACAGAATGTTTAAAAGCAGTACAGTTTGCTTGGCTTATTTTAAGCTTAAATGAACATTTATCAGATAAAATGGAGATAGATCTATAAAAACGTATTTGTGTGAGTCATTCTTGTCTGTGTGGTTCTGTGTGTAGTTCTGGTTCTGTGTGTAGTTCTGTGTGTGGTTCTGGTTCTGGGTGTGGTTCTGGGTCTGTGTGTGGTTCTGTTTCTGTGTGTAATTCTGGTTCTGGTTCTGTGTGTCGTTCTGTGTTTGGTTCTGGTTCTGGCTGTGATTCTGGTTCTTTGTGTGGTTCTGTGTGTGGTTCTGGTTCTGTGTGTAGTTCTGTTTCTGTGTGTGGTTCTGTGTGAAGTTCTGTGTGTGGTTCTGGTCCTGTGTGGTTGTGTGTGTAGTTCTGGTTGTGTGTGTCGTTCTGTGTGTGGATCAGGTTCCGGGTGTGGTTCTGGTTCTCTGAGTAGTTCTATTCTGTGTGTAGTTCTGTCTGTGGTTCTGGTTCTGTGTATGTTTCTGAGTGTGGTTCTGGTTCTGTGTGTAGTTCTGCTTCTCTGTGTGGTTCTGGTTCTGTGTGTAGTTCTGTGTTTGGTTCTGGTTCTTTGTGTAGTTCTGTGTTTGGTTCTGGTTCTGGCTGTGGTTCTGGTTCTTTGTGTGGTTCTGTGTGTGGTTCTGGTTCTGTGTGTAGTTCTGTGTGTGGTTCTGGTTCTGTGTGTAGTTCTGGTTCTGGTTCTGTGTTTATTTCTGTGTGGCTCTGTTTCTGTTTGTGTTTCTGGTTCTGTGTATGGTTCTGGTTCTGTGTGTGGTTCTGGTTATGGTTCTGTGTGTAGTTCTGTGTGTGGTTCTGGTTCTCTGTGTGGTTCTTTTTCTGTGTGTGGTTTTGGTTCTAGTTCTGTGTGTAGTTCTGTGTATGGTTCTGGTTCTGTGTGTGGTTCTGGTTCTCTGTGTGGTTCTGGTTCTGTGTGTAGTTCCGTTTCTGTGTGTAGTTCTGTGTGTAGTTCTGGTTCTGTGTGTAGTTCTGTGTGTGGTTCTGGTTCTCTGTGTGGTTCTTTTTCTGTTTGTGGTTCTGTGTGTGGTTTTGGTTCTAGTTCTGTGTGTGGTTCTGGTTCTGTGTGCGGTTCTGGTTCTTTCTGTAGTTCTGTTTCTGTGTGGTTCTGTGTGTGGTTCTGGTTCTATGTGTGGTTCTGGTTGAAATTGTACCTTATCATCCTAACCATTCACTCCGCTCTCAAAATGCTGCACTATTGGTGGTTCCTAGAGTCGCTAAAAGTACTTTAGGAGGTAGAGCTTTTAGGTACCAAGCACCCTTGTTGTGGAATCAGCTCCCTGCTCATGTCAAAGAAGCTGACACAGTCTCTATATTTAAGATTAGGCTCAAAACGTTCCTCTTTGAATTAGCTTATGGTTAGGTCACTTAGGAACAGAAACTAAACCCATAGGCCTAGTTAAGCTGCTCTAGGAGCTATATTACTGGCGAAACTATGGCAACTTGAGCACTGTCCTCTGGTTTCTCCTCCTTTTTCTCCTCCTACTGTTAAGAATATTCAATTACTAGTTCATTCGTAGTCTGTTCTTTGCTATTCACATGTTGTCCCTGTCCCACTCCCCTTTTGGGGAGTGTAACTGTTTCAGATGCTGCTGTTCCAGATTGGACCGCTGCTGTCCTGGATTAACTGTCCTTGTCCTGCTAGATTAGTAGTTTCATCTGCCAGTCCGTCCATAGGAGTGGATCTCTCCTTCACTGTGGTTCTCCTCGAGGTTTCTCCGTTTTCCCATTGGGTTTTTCGGAGTTTTTCCTTGCCGAGAAGGAGGGTCTAAGGACAGGAGATGCTGGGACAATTATCCATTTGCCTGCTTGTTGTTGGACATTCTGTATTTTTGATTTATGAATGTTTCTTATTCTGCTTTATTAATCAACAATTTTGTGAAGTCCGCCGAGATAACTCTTGTTGTGATTTTGGGCTATACAAAAATAAATTGAATTGAATTGAATTGAATTCTGGTTCTATGTGTAGTACTGTGTGTGGTTCTGGTTCTGTGTGTGGTTGTGATTCTGTGTGTGGTTCTGGTTCTGTGTACTTCTGTGTGTGGTTCTGGTTCTGTTTGTGGTTCTGATTCTGGTTGTGGTTCTGGTTCTGTGTGTAGTTCTGTGTGTGGTTCTTGTTCTGTGTGTGGTTCTGGTTCTGGTTGTGTGTATGTTTCTGTGTGTGTTTCTGGTTCTGGTTGTGTGTATGTTTCTGTGTGTGTTTCTGGTTTTGTGTGTGGTTCTGGATCTTTGTGTGGTTCTGTTTCTGGTTCTGTGTGTACTTCTGTTCTGTGTGTGGTCCTGGTTCTGTCTGTAGTTGTGTTGATGGTTCTGGTTTTGTGTGTGGTTCTGGTTCTGGTTGTGTGTGTAGTTCTGTTTGTGGTTCTGGTTCTGTCAGTGGTTCTGGTTTTGTGTGTAGTTCTCTGTGTGGTTCTGGTTCTATGTGTGGTTCTGGTTCCATGTGTGGTTCTGATTCTGGTTCTGTGTGTAGTTCTCTATGTGGTTCTAGTTATGTGTGTGGTTCTGGTTCTGTGTGTGGTTCTGGTTGTGTGTGTAGTTCTGTGTGTAGTTCTGGTTTTATGTGTCATTCTGGTTCTATGTGTAGTTCTGTGTGTGGTTGTGGTTCTGGTTCTGTGTGTGGTTCTGGTTCTGTGTGTGGTTCTAGTTCTGGTTCTGTGTGTAGTTCTCTTTGTGGTTCTGGTTCTGTGTGTGGTTCTGGTTCTATGTGTAGTTCTGTTTCTGAGTGTGGTTGTGTGTGGTTCTGGTTCTGGGTGTGGTTCTGGTTCTGTGTGTAGTTCTGTGTGTAGTTCTGGTTTTTGTGTGGTTCTGGTTCTGTGTGTAGTTGTGTGTGGTTCTTGTTCTGTGTAGTTCTGTTTCTGTGTGTGGTTTTGTGTGTGATTCTGGTTCTGTGTGTGGTTATGTGTGTAGTTCTGGTTCTGTGTGTAGTTCTGTGTGTCGTTCTGGTTCTGTGTGTGGTTCTGGTTCTGTTGGTGGTTCTGGTTCTGTGTGTGGTTCTGTTTCTGGGTGTGGTTCTGGTTGTGTCTGTAGTTGTCTTTGGTTCTGGTTCTGTGTGTGGTTCTGGTTCTGTGTATGGTTCTGGTTCTGTCTGTAGTTCTGTGTGTGGTTCTGGTTCTGTGTGTAGTTCTGGTTCTGTCTGTAATTCTGTGTGTGGTTCTGGTTCTGTCTGTAGTTCTGTGTGTGGTTCTGGTTCTGTCTGCAGTTCTGTGTGTGGTTCTGATTCTGGTTTTGTGTGTAGTTCTGTTGGTGGTTCTGGTTCCGTGTGTGGTTCTGGTTCTGTGTGTGGTTCTGTGTGTAGTTCTGGTTCTGTGTGTACTTCTGTGTGTGGTTCTGGTTCTGGGTGTGGTTCTGGTTTTGGTTCTGTGTGTAGTTCTGTGTGTGGTTCTGGTTCTGTGTGTGGTTCTGGTTCTGTTTGTGGTTCTGGCTCTGTGTGTGGTTTTGGTTATGGTTCTGTGTGTAGTTCTTTGTGTGGTTCTGGTTCTGTGTGTGGTTCGGGTTCTGTTTGTGGTTCTGGTTGTGTGTAGTTCTGTTTCTGTGTGTGGTCCTGTGTGTGATTCTGGTTCTGTGTGTGGTTCTGTGTGTGGTTCTGGTTCTGTGTGTAGTTCTGTTGTGGTTCTGGTTCTGTTTGAGGTTCTGGTTGTCTGTGTGGTTCTGTGTAGTTCTGGTTCTGTGTGGTTCTGTGTGTGGTTCTGGTTCTATGTGTGGTTCTGGTTCTGTGCGTAGTTCTGTGTGTGGGTCTGGTTCTGTGTGTGGTTGTGATTCTGTGTGTGGTTCTGGTTCTGTGTACTTCTGTGTGTGGTTCTGGTTGTTTGTGGTTTTGATTCTGGTTGTGGTTCTGGTTCTGTGTGTAGTTCTGTGTGTGATTCTTGTTCTATGTGTGGTTCTGGTTCTGGTTGTGTGTATGTTTCTGTGTGTGTTTCTGAATCTGGTTGTGTGTATGTTTCTGTCTGTGTTTCTGGTTTTGTGTGTGGTTCTGGATCTTTGTGTGGTTCTGTTTCTGGTTCTGTGTGTACTTCTGTTCTGTGTGTGGTTCTTTTTGTGGTCCTGGTTCTGTCTGTAGTTGTGTTGGTGGTTCTGGTTCTGTGTGTGGTTCTAGTTCTGTGTGTGGTTCTGGATCTGTGTGTAGTTATTGTGTGTGGTTCTGATTCTGGTTGTGGTTCTACTTCTGTGTGTGGTTCGGATTTTGTGTGTGGTTCTGGTTCTGTTTGTGGTTCTGGTTCTGTGTGTAGTTCTGTTTGTGGTTCTGGTTCTGTGTGTGGTTCTGGTTCTGTGTGTAGTTCTGTGTGTGGTTCTGATTCTGGTTCTAGTTTTGTGTGTGGTTCGGATTCTGTGTGTGGTTCTGGTTCTGTTTGTGGTTCTGGTTCTGTGTGTAGTTCTGTTTGTGGTTCTGGTTCTGTATGTGGTTCTGGTTCTGTGTGTAGTTCTGTGTGTGGTTCTGGTTGTGGTTCTGGTTTTGTGTGTAGTTCTGGTTGTGGTTCTTGTTCTGTGTGTGGTTCTGGTTCTGTGTGTGGTTCTGTGTATGGTTCTGGTTCTGTCTGTAGTTGTCTTGGTGGTTCTGGTTCTTTGTGTGGTTCTGGTTCTGTGTGTAGTTCTCTTTTTGGTTCTGGTTCTGTTTGTGGTTCTGGTTCTGTGTGTGGTCCTAGTTCTGTGTGTAGTTCTGTGTGTGGTTCTGTTTCTGTCTGTAGTTCTGTTTGTGGTTCTGGTTCTGTGTGTGGTTCTGGTTCTGTGTGTGGTTCTTTTTCTGGGTGTGGTTCTGGTTGTGTCTGTAGTTGTCTTTGGTTCTGGTTCTGTGTGTGGTTCTGGTTCTGTGTATGGTTCTGGTTCTGTCTGTAGTTCTGTGTGTGGTTCTGGTTCTGTGTGTAGTTCTGGTTCTGTCTGTAATTCTGTGTGTGGTTCTGGTTCTGTCTGTAGTTCTGTGTGTGGTTCTGGTTCTGTCTGCAGTTCTGTGTGTGGTTCTGATTCTGGTTTTGTGTGTAGTTCTGTTGGTGGTTCTGGTTCAGTGTGTGGTTCTGGTTCTGTGTGTGGTTCTGTGTGTAGTTCTGGTTCTGTGTGTACTTCTGTGTGTGGTTCTGGTTCTGGGTGTGGTTCTGGTTTTGGTTCTGTGTGTAGTTCTGTGTGTGGTTCTGGTTCTGTGTGTGGTTCTGGTTCTGTTTGTGGTTCTGGCTCTGTGTGTGGTTTTGGTTATGGTTCTGTGTGTAGTTCTTTGTGTGGTTCTGTTTCTGTGTGTGGTCCTGTGTGTGATTCTGGTTCTGTGTGTGGTTCTGTGTGTGGTTCTGGTTCTGTGTGTAGTTCTGTTGTGGTTCTGGTTCTGTTTGAGGTTCTGGTTGTCTGTGTGGTTCTGTGTAGTTCTGGTTCTGTGTGGTTCTGTGTGTGGTTCTGGTTCTATGTGTGGTTCTGGTTCTGTGCGTAGTTCTGTGTGTGGGTCTGGTTCTGTGTGTGGTTGTGATTCTGTGTGTGGTTCTGGTTCTGTGTACTTCTGTGTGTGGTTCTGGTTGTTTGTGGTTTTGATTCTGGTTGTGGTTCTGGTTCTGTGTGTAGTTCTGTGTGTGATTCTTGTTCTATGTGTGGTTCTGGTTCTGGTTGTGTGTATGTTTCTGTGTGTGTTTCTGAATCTGGTTGTGTGTATGTTTCTGTGTGTGTTTCTGGTTTTGTGTGTGGTTCTGGATCTTTGTGTGGTTCTGTTTCTGGTTCTGTGTGTACTTCTGTTCTGTGTGTGGTTCTTTTTGTGGTCCTGGTTCTGTCTGTAGTTGTGTTGGTGGTTCTGGTTCTGTGTGTGGTTCTAGTTCTGTGTGTGGTTCTGGATCTGTGTGTAGTTATTGTGTGTGGTTCTGATTCTGGTTGTGGTTCTACTTCTGTGTGTGGTTCTGGTTCTGTGTGTGGTTCTGGTTCTGTTTGTGGTTCTGGTTCTGTGTGTAGTTCTGTTTGTGGTTCTGGTTCTGTATGTGATTCTGGTTCTGTGTGTAGTTCTGTGTGTGGTTCTGATTCTGGTTGTGGTTCTGGTTTTGTGTATAGTTCTGGTTGTGGTTCTGGTTCTGTGTGTAGTTCTGTTTCTGTGTGTGGTTCCTTTTGTGGTTCTGGTTCGATGTGTGGCTCTGGTTCTGTTTGTAGTTCTGTGTGTGGTTCTGGTTCTGTGTGTGGTTGTGGTTCTGTGTTTGTTTCTGGTTCTGGTTCTGTGTTTAGTTCTGTTTGTGGTTCTGGTTCTGTGTGTGGTTCTGGTTCTGTGTGTAGTTCTGTGTGTGGTTCTGATTCTGGTTGTGGTTCTAGTTCTGTGTGTGGTTCTTGTTCTGTTTGTGGTTCTGGTTCTGTGTGTATTTCTGTTTGTGGTTCTGGTTCTGTATGTGGTTCTGGTTCTGTGTGTAGTTCTGGTTGTGTTTCTGGTTTTGTTTATGGTTCTGGTTGTGGTTCTGGTTCTGTGTGTGGTTCTGGTTCTGTGTGTGGTTCCTTTTGTGGTTCGGGTTCTATGTGTGGTTCTGCTTCTGTGTGTAGTTTTGTGAGTGGTTCTGGTTCTGTGTGTAGTACTGTTGGTGGTTCTGGTTTTGTGTGTGGTTCTGGATATTTGTGTGGTTCTGTTTCTGGTTCTGTGTGTAGTTCTGTTCTGTGTGTGGTTCTGTGTATGTTTCTGGTTCTGTTTGTAGTTGTGTTGGTGGTTCTGGTTCTGTTTGTGGTTCTGGTTCTGTGTGTAGTTCTGTTTTTGGTTCTGGTTCTGGATGTGGTTGTGGTTCTGTATGTGGTTCTGTTTGTGGTTCTGTTTCTGTGTGTGGTCCTAGTTCTGTGTGTAGTTCTGTGTGTGGTTCTGCTTCTGTGTGTGGTTCTGGTTCTCTGTGTAGTTCTGTTTGTGGTTCTGGTTTTGTGTGTATTTCTGGTTCTGTGTGTGGTTCTGTGTGTGGTTCTGGTTCTGTATGTGGTTCTGGTTCTGTGTGTGTTTGTGGTTCTGTGTTTGGTTCTGGTTCTGTTTCTGTCTTTAGTTCTGTTTGTGGTTCTGGGTCTGTGTGTGGTTCTGGTTCTGTGTGTAGTTCTAGTTCTGTGTGTGGTTCGGATTTTGTGTGTGGTTCTGGTTCTGTTTGTGGTTCTGGTTCTGTGTGTAGTTCTGTTTGTGGTTCTGGTTCTGTGTGTGGTTCTGGTTCTGTGTGTAGTTCTGTGTGTGGTTCCTTATTCTGGTTCTAGTTTTGTGTGTGGTTCGGATTCTGTGTGTGGTTCTGGTTCTGTTTGTGGTTCTGGTTCTGTGTGTAGTTCTGTTTGTGGTTCTGGTTCTGTATGTGGTTCTGGTTCTGTGTGTAGTTCTGTGTGTGGTTCTGGTTGTGGTTCTGGTTTTGTGTGTAGTTCTGGTTGTGGTTCTGGTTCTGTATGTGGTTCTGGTTCTGTGTGTAGTTCTTGTTGTGTTTCTGTTTTTTTTTATGGTTCTGGTTGTGGTTCTGGTTCTGTGTGTGGTTCTGGTTCTGTGTGTGGTTCCTTTTGTGGTTCGGGTTCTATGTGTGGTTCTGCTTCTATGTGTAGTTTTGTGAGTGGTTCTGGTTCTGTGTGTAGTACTGTTGGTGGTTCTGGTTTTGTGTGTGGTTCTGGATATTTGTGTGGTTCTGTTTCTGGTTCTGGTTCTGGATGTGGTTGTGGTTCTGTATGTGGTTCTGTTTCTGTGTGTGGTCCTAGTTCTGTGTGTAGTTCTGTGTGTGGTTCTGCTTCTGTGTGTGGTTCTGGTTCTCTGTGTAGTTCTGTTTGTGGTTCTGGTTTTGTGTGTATTTCTGGTTCTGTGTGTGGTTCTGTGTATGTTTCTGGTTCTGTTTGTAGTTGTGTTGGTGGTTCTGGTTCTGTTTGTGGTTCTGGTTCTGTGTGTAGTTCTGTTTTTGGTTCTGGTTCTGGATGTGGTTGTGGTTCTGTATGTGGTTCTGTTTCTGTGTGTGGTCCTAGTTCTGTGTGTAGTTCTGTGTGTGGTTCTGCTTCTGTGTGTGGTTCTGGTTCTCTGTGTAGTTCTGTTTGTGGTTCTGGTTTTGTGTGTATTTCTGGTTCTGTGTGTGGTTCTGTGTGTGGTTCTGGTTCTGTATGTGGTTCTGGTTCTGTGTGTGTTTGTGGTTCTGTGTTTGGTTCTGGTTCTGTTTCTGTCTTTAGTTCTGTTTGTGGTTCTGGGTCTGTGTGTGGTTCTGGTTCTGTGTGTAGTTCTAGTTCTGTGTGTGGTTCGGATTTTGTGTGTGGTTCTGGTTCTGTGTGTAGTTCTGTTTGTGGTTCTGGTTCTGTGTGTGGTTCTGGTTCTGTGTGTAGTTCTGTGTGTGGTTCCTTATTCTGGTTCTAGTTTTGTGTGTGGTTCGGATTCTGTGTGTGGTTCTGGTTCTGTTTGTGGTTCTGGTTCTGTGTGTAGTTCTGTTTGTGGTTCTGGTTCTGTATGTGGTTCTGGTTCTGTGTGTAGTTCTGTGTGTGGTTCTGGTTGTGGTTCTGGTTTTGTGTGTAGTTCTGGTTGTGGTTCTGGTTCTGTGTGTGGTTCTCGTTCTGTGTGTGGTTCTGTGTATGGTTCTGGTTCTGTCTGTAGTTGTCTTGGTGGTTCTGGTTCTGTGTGTGGTTCTGGTTCTGTGTGTAGTTCTGTTTTTGGTTCTGGTTCTGTTTGTGGTTCTGGTTCTGTGTGTGGTCCTAGTTCTGTGTGTAGTTCTGTGTGTGGTTCTGTTTCTGTCTGTAGTTCTGTTTGTGGTTCTGGTTCTGTGTGTGGTTCTGGTTCTGTGTGTGGTTCTGGATCTGTGTGTGGTTCTAGTTCTGGTTCTGTGTGTAATTCTGTGTATAGTTCTGTTCTGTGTGTGGTTCTGAGTGTGGTTCTGGTTCTGTGTGTATTTATGTTGGTGGTTCTGGTTCTGTGTGTGGTTGTGGTTCTGTGTTTGGTTCTGGTTCTGTGTGTAGTTCTGTGTGTGTTTCTGTTTATGTGTGTTGTTCTGGCTCTGTGTGTGGTTCTGCATGGAGTTCTGGTTCTGTGTGTAGTTCTGTGTGTGGATCTGGTTCTGTGTGTAGTTCTGTGTGTGGTACTGGTTCTGTGTGTAGTTCTGTTTGTGGGTCTGATTCTGTCTATCGTTCTGGTTTTGTGTGTAGTTCTGTGTGTGGTTCTGGTGCTGTGTGTGGCTCTGGTTCTGTGTCTGGTTCTGGTTCTGTGTGTAGTTCTGTTTGTGGTTCTGGTTCTGTTTCTGGTTCTAGTTCTGTGTGTGGTTCTGATTCTGTTTGTGTGGCTCTGGTTCTGTGTGTGGTTCTGGTTCTGGTTCTGTGTGTAGTTCTGTTTGTGGTTCTGGTTATGTGTGTGGTTCTGGTTCTGTGTGTAGTTCTGTGTGTGGTTCTGATTCTGGTTGTGGTTCTAGTTCTGTGTGTGGTTCTGGTTGTGGTTCTGGTTTTGTGTGTAGTTCTGGTTGTGGTTCTGGTTCTGTGTGTGGTTCTGGTTCTGGTTCTGTGTGTGGTTCTGGTTCTGTGTGTGGTTCCTTTTGTGGTTCTGGTTCTATGTATGGTTCTGGTTCTGTGTGTAGTTCTGTGAGTGGTTCGGGTTCTGTGTGTAGTTCTGTTGGTAGTTCTGGTTTTGTGTGTGGTTCTGGATATTTATGTGGTTCTGTTTCTGGTTCTGTGTGTAGTTCTGTTCTGTGTGTGGTTCTGTGTATGGTTCTGGTTCTGTCTGTAGTTGTCTTGGAGGTTCTGGTTCTGTGTGTGGTTCTGGTTCTGTGTGTAGTTCTGTTTTTGGTTCTGGTTCTGGGTGTGGTTGTGGTTCTGTATGTGGATCTGTGTGTGGTCCTAGTTCTGTGTGTAGTTCTGTGTGTGGTTCTGCTTCTGTGTGTGCTTCTGGTTCTCTGTGTAGTTCTGTTTGTGGTTCTGGTTCTGTGTGTGGTTCTGGATCTGTGTGTAGTTCTGTTTCTGGGTCTTATTCTGTCTATCGTTCTGGTTTTGTGTGTAATTCTGTGTGTGATTCTGGTGCTGTGTGTGGCTCTGGTTCTGTGTGTAGTTCTGTTTGTGGTTCTGGTTATGTTTGTGGTTCTAGTTCTGTGTGTGTTTCTGATTCTGTGTGTGGCTCTGGTTCTGTGTGTGGTTCTGGTTCTGTGTGTAGTTCTGTTTGTGGTTCTGGTTCTATGTGTCGTTCTGGTTCTGTGTGTAGTTCTGTGTGTGGTTCTGATTCTGTGTGCGGTTCTGGTTCTGTTTGTGGTTGTGGTTCTGTATATAGTTCTGTTTGTGGTTCTAGTTCTGTGTGTAGTTCTGTTTGTGATTCTGATTCTGTCTGTGGTTCTGGTTTTGTGCGTAGTTGTGTTTGTGTTTCTGGTTCTGTGTGTGGTTCTGGTTCTGTGTGTGGTTGTGGTTCTGTGTTTGTTTCTGGTTCTGGTTCTGTGTATAGTTCTGTTTGTGGTTCTGATTCTCTGTGTGGTTCTGGTTCTGTGTGTAGTTCTGTGTGTGGTTCTGATTCTGGTTGTGGTACTAGTTCTATGTGTGGTTCTTGTTCTGTTTGTGGTTCTGGTTCTGTGTGTAGTTCTGTCTGTGGTTCTGGTTCTGTATGTGGTTCTGGTTCTGTGTGTAGTTCTGGTTGTGGTTCTGATTCTGGTTGTGGTTCTGGTTTTGTTTATAGTTCTGGTTGTGGTTCTGGTTCTGTGTGTGGTTCCTTTTGTGGTTCTGGTTCTATGTGTGGTTGTGGTTCTGTGTGTAGTTTTGTGAGTGGTTCTGGTTCTGTGTGTCGTTCTGTTAGTGGTTCTGGTTTTGTGTGTGGTTCTGGTTATTTGTGTGCTTCTGTTTCTAGTTCTGTGTGTGGTTCTGGTTCTGTGTGTGGTTCTAGTTCTGGTTCTGTGTGTAATTCTGTGTATAGTTCTGTTCTGTGTGTGGTTCTGAGTGTGGTTCTGGTTCTGTGTGTATTTGTGTTGGTGGTTCTGGTTCTGTGTGTGGTTGTGGTTCTGTGTTTGGTTCTGGTTCTGTGTTTGGTTCTGGTTCTGTGTGTAGTTCTGTGTGTGTTTCTGCTTATGTGTGTTGTTCTGGCTCTGTGTGTGATTCTGCATGGAGTTCTGGTTCTGTGTGTAGTTCTGTGTGTTGTTCTGTGTGTGGCTCTGGTTCTGTGTGTAGTTCTGTGTGTGGTACTGGTGCTGTGTGTGGCTCTGGTTCTGTTTGTAGTTCTGGTTCTGTTTGTGGTTCTAGTTCTGTGTGTGGTTCTGATATTGTGTGTGGCTCTGGTTCTGTGTGTGGTTCTGGTTCTGGTTCTGTGTGTAGTTCTGTGTGTGGTTCTGATTCTGGTTGTGGTTCTAGTTCTGTGTGTGGTTCTGGTTGTGGTTCTGGTTTTGTGTGTAGTTCTGGTTGTGGTTGTGGTTCTGTGTGTGGTTCTGGTTCTGGTTCTGGTTCTGTGTGTGGTTCTGGTTCTGTGTGTGGTTCCTTTTGTGGTTCTGGTTCTATGTATGGTTCTGGTTCTGTGTGTAGTTCTGTGAGTGGTTCGGGTTCTGTGTGTAGTTCTGTTGGTAGTTCTGGTTTTGTGTGTGGTTCTGGATATTTATGTGGTTCTGTTTCTGGTTCTGTGTGTAGTTCTGTTCTGTGTGTGTGGTTCTCTGTATGGTTCTGGTTCTGTCTGTAGTTGTCTTGGTGGTTCTGGATCTGTGTGTGGTTCTGGTTCTGTGTGTAGTTCTGTTTTTGTTTCTGGTTCTGGGTGTGGTTGTGGTTCTGTATGTGGTTCTGTTTGTGGTTCTTGTTCTGTGTGTGGTCCTAGTTCTGTGTGTAGTTCTGTGTGTGGTTCTGCTTCTGTGTGTGCTTCTGGTTCTCTGTGTAGTTCTGTTTGTGGTTCTGGTTCTGTGTGTGGTTCTGGATCTGTGTGTGGTTCTAGTTCTGGTTCTGTGTGTACTTCTGTGTGTAGTTCTGTTCTGTGTGTGGTTCTGAGTGTGGTTCTGGTTCTGTGTGTGTTTGTGTTGGTGGTTCTGGTCCTGTGTGTGGTTGTGGTTCTGTGTGTGGTTCTGGTTCTGTGTGTAGTTCTGTGTGTGTTTCTGCTGATGTTTGTTGTTCTGGCTCTGTGTGTGGTTCTGCATGGAGTTCTGGTTCTGTGTGTAGTTCTGTGTGTTGTTCTGTGTGTGGCTCTGGTTCTGTGTGTAGTTCTGTGTGTGGTTCTGGTTCTGTGTGTAGTTCTGTTTGTGGTTCTGGTTCTGTATGTGCTTCTGGTTCTGTGTGTAGTTCTGTGTGTGGTTCTGGTTTTGGTTCTGGTTTTGTGTGTAGTTCTGGTTGTGGTTCTGGTTCTGTATGTGGTTCTGGTTCTGTGTGTAGTTCTGGTTGTGTTTCTGTTTTTGTTTATGGTTCTGGTTGTGGTTCTGGTTCTGTGTGTGGTTCTGGTTCTGTGTGTGGTTCCTTTTGTGGTTCGGGTTCTAAGTGTGGTTCTGCTTCTGTGTGTAGTTTTGTGAGTGGTTCTGGTTCTGTGTGTAGTACTGTTGGTGGTTCTGGTTTTGTGTGTGGTTCTGGATATTTGTGTGGTTCTGTTTCTGGTTCTGTGTGTAGTTCTGTTCTGTGTGTGGTTCTGTGTATGTTTCTGGTTCTGTTTGTAGTTGTGTTGGTCGTTCTGGTTCTGTTTGTGGTTCTGGTTCTGTGTGTAGTTCTGTTTTTGGTTCTGGTTCTGGATGTGGTTGTGGTTCTGTATGTGGTTCTGTTTCTGTGTGTGGTACTAGTTCTGTGTGTAGTTCTGTGTGTGGTTCTGCTTCTGTGTGTGGTTCTGGTTCTCTGTGTAGTTCTGTTTGTGGTTCTGGTTTTGTGTGTATTTCTGGTTCTGTGTGTGGTTCTGTGTGTGGTTCTGGTTCTGTATGTGGTTCTGGTTCTGTGTGTGTTTGTGGTTCTGTGTTTGGTTCTGTTTCTGTTTCTGTCTTTAGTTCTGTTTGTGGTTCTGGGTCTGTGTGTGGTTCTGGTTCTGTGTGTAGTTCTAGTTCTGTGTGTGGTTCGGATTTTGTGTGTGGTTCTGGTTCTGTTTGTGGTTCTGGTTCTGTGTGTAGTTCTGTTTGTGGTTCTGGTTCTGTGTGTGGTTCTGGTTCTGTGTGTAGTTCTGTGTGTGGTTCCTTATTCTGGTTCTAGTTTTGTGTGTGGTTCGGATTCTGTGTGTGGTTCTGGTTCTGTTTGTGGTTCTGGTTCTGTGTGTAGTTCTGTTTGTGGTTCTGGTTCTGTATGTGGTTCTGGTTCTGTGTGTAGTTCTGTGTGTGGTTCTGGTTGTGGTTCTGGTTTTGTGTGTAGTTCTGGTTGTGGTTCTGGTTCTGTGTGTGGTTCTGGTTCTGTGTGTGGTTCTGTGTATGGTTCTGGTTCTGTCTGTAGTTGTCTTGGTGGTTCTGGTTCTGTGTGTGGTTCTGGTTCTGTGTGTAGTTCTGTTTTTGGTTCTGGTTCTGTTTGTAGTTCTGGTTCTGTGTGTGGTCCTAGTTCTGTGTTTAGTTCTGTGTGTGGTTCTGTTTCTGTCTGTAGTTCTGTTTGTGGTTCTGGTTCTGTGTGTGGTTCTGGATCTGTATGTGGTTCTAGTTCTGGTTCTGTGTGTAATTCTGTGTATAGTTCTGTTCTGTGTGTGGTTCTGAGTGTGGTTCTGGTTCTGTGTGTATTTATGTTGGTGGTTCTGGTTCTGTGTGTGGTTGTGGTTCTGTGTTTGGTTCTGGTTCTGTGTGTAGTTCTGTGTGTGTTTCTGTTTATGTGTGTTGTTCTGGCTCTGTGTGTGGTTCTGCATGGAGTTCTGGTTCTGTGTGTAGTTCTGTGTGTGGATCTGGTTCTGTGTGTAGTTCTGTGTGTGGTACTGGTTCTGTGTGTAGTTCTGTTTGTGGGTCTGATTCTGTCTATCGTTCTGGTTTTGTGTGTAGTTCTGTGTGTGGTTCTGGTGCTGTGTGTGGCTCTGGTTCTGTGTCTGGTTCTGGTTCTGTGTGTAGTTCTGTTTGTGGTTCTGGTTCTGTTTGTGGTTCTAGTTCTGTGTGTGGGTCTGATTCTGTGTGTGGCTCTGGTTCTGTGTGTGGTTCTGGTTCTGGTTCTGTGTGTAGTTCTGTTTGTGGTTCTGGTTCTGTGTGTGGTTCTGGTTCTGTGTGTAGTTCTGTGTGTGGTTCTGATTCTGGTTGTGGTTCTAGTTCTGTGTGTGGTTCTGGTTGTGGTTCTGGTTTTGTGTGTAGTTCCGGTTCTGGTTCTGGTTCTGTGTGTGGTTCTGGTTCTGGTTCTGTGTGTGGTTCTGGTTCTGTGTGTGGTTCCTTTTCTGGTTCTGGTTCTATGTATGGTTCTGGTTCTGTGTGTAGTTCTGTGAGTGGTTCGGGTTCTGTGTGTAGTTCTGTTGGTAGTTCTGGTTTTGTGTGTGGTTCTGGATATTTATGTGGTTCTGTTTCTGGTTCTGTGTGTAGTTCTGTTCTGTGTGTGGTTCTGTGTATGGTTCTGGTTCTGTCTGTAGTTGTCTTGGAGGTTCTGGTTCTGTGTGTGGTTCTGGTTCTGTGTGTAGTTCTGTTTTTGGTTCTAGTTCTGGGTGTGGTTGTGGTTCTGTATGTGGATCTGTGTGTGGTCCTAGTTCTGTGTGTAGTTCTGTGTGTGGTTCTGCTTCTGTGTGTGCTTCTGGTTCTCTGTGTAGTTCTGTTTGTGGTTCTGGTTCTGTGTGTGGTTCTGGATCTGTGTGTAGTTCTGTTTCTGGGTCTTATTCTGTCTATCGTTCTGGTTTTGTGTGTAATTCTGTGTGTGGTTCTGGTGCTGTGTGTGGCTCTGGTTCTGTGTGTAGTTCTGTTTGTGGTTCTGGTTATGTTTGTGGTTCTAGTTCTGTGTGTGTTTCTGATTCTGTGTGTGGCTCTGGTTCTGTGTGTGGTTCTGGTTCTGTGTGTAGTTCTGTTTGTGGTTCTGGTTCTATGTGTCGTTCTGGTTCTGTGTGTAGTTCTGTGTGTGGTTCTGATTCTGTGTACGGTTCTGGGTCTGTTTGTGGTTGTGGTTCTGTATATAGTTCTGTTTGTGGTTCTAGTTCTGTGTGTAGTTCTGTTTGTGATTCTGATTCTGTCTGTGGTTCTGGTTTTGTGCGTAGTTGTGTTTGTGTTTCTGGTTCTGTGTGTGGTTCTGGTTCTGTGTGTGGTTGTGGTTCTGTGTTTGTTTCTGGTTCTGGTTCTGTGTATAGTTCTGTTTGTGGTTCTGATTCTCTGTGTGGTTCTGGTTCTGTGTGTAGTTCTGTGTGTGGTTCTGATTCTGGTTGTGGTACTAGTTCTATGTGTGGTTCTTGTTCTGTTTGTGGTTCTGTTTCTGTGTGTAGTTCTGTCTGTGGTTCTGGTTCTGTATGTGGTTTTGGTTCTGTGTGTAGTTCTGGTTGTGGTTCTGATTCTGGTTGTGGTTCTGGTTTTGTTTATAGTTCTGGTTGTGGTTCTGGTTCTGTGTGTGGTTCCTTTTGTGGTTCTGGTTCTATGTGTGGTTGTGGTTCTGTGTGTAGTTTTGTGAGTGGTTCTGGTTCTGTGTGTAGTTCTGTTGGTGGTTCTGGTTTTGTGTGTGGTTCTGGATATTTGTGTGCTTCTGTTTCTAGTTCTGTGTGTGGTTCTGGTTCTGTGTGTGGTTCTAGTTCTGGTTCTGTGTGTAATTCTGTGTATAGTTCTGTTCTGTGTGTGGTTCTGAGTGTGGTTCTGGTTCTGTGTGTGGTTGTGGTTCTGTGTTTGGTTCTGGTTCTGTGTTTGGTTCTGGTTCTGTGTGTAGTTCTGTGTGTGTTTCTGCTTATGTGTGTTATTCTGGCTCTGTGTGTGATTCTGCATGGAGTTCTGGTTCTGTGTGTAGTTCTGTGTGTTGTTCTGTGTGTGGCTCTGGTTCTGTGTGTAGTTCTGTGTGTGGTACTGGTGCTGTGTGTGGCTCTGGTTCTGTTTGTAATTCTGGTTCTGTTTGTGGTTCTAGTTCTGTGTGTGGTTCTGATATTGTGTGTGGCTCTGGTTCTGTGTGTGGTTCTGGTTCTGGTTCTGTGTGTAGTTCTGTGTGTGGTTCTGATTCTGGTTGTGGTTCTAGTTCTGTGTGTGGTTCTGGTTGTGGTTCTGGTTTTGTGTGTAGTTCTGGTTGTGGTTGTGGTTCTGTGTGTGGTTCTGGTTCTGGTTCTGTGTGTGGTTCTGGTTCTGTGTGTGGTTCCTTTTGTGGTTCTGGTTCTATGTATGGTTCTGGTTCTGTGTGTAGTTCTGTGAGTGGTTCGGGTTCTGTGTGTAGTTCTGTTGGTAGTTCTGGTTTTGTGTGTGGTTCTGGATATTTATGTGGTTCTGTTTCTGGTTCTGTGTGTAGTTTTGTTCTGTGTGTGTGGTTCTCTGTATGGTTCTGGTTCTGTCTGTAGTTGTCTTGGTGGTTCTGGTTCTGTGTGTGGTTCTGGTTCTGTGTGTAGTTCTGTTTTTGTTTCTGGTTCTGGGTGTGGTTGTGGTTCTGTATGTGGTTCTGTTTGTGGTTCTTGTTCTGTGTGTGGTCCTAGTTCTGTGTGTAGTTCTGTGTGTGGTTCTGCTTCTGTGTGTGCTTCTGGTTCTCTGTGTAGTTCTGTTTGTGGTTCTGGTTCTGTGTGTGGTTCTGGTTCTGTGTGTGGTTCTGGATCTGTGTGTGGTTCTAGTTCTGGTTCTGTGTGTACTTCTGTGTGTAGTTCTGTTCTGTGTGTGGTTCTGAGTGTGGTTCTGGTTCTGTGTGTGTTTGTGTTGGTGGTTCTGGTCCTGTGTGTGGTTGTGGTTCTGTGTGTGGTTCTGGTTCTGTGTGTAGTTCTGTGTGTGTTTCTGCTGATGTTTGTTGTTCTGGCTCTGTGTGTGGTTCTGCATGGAGTTCTGGTTCTGTGTGTAGTTCTGTGTGTTGTTCTGTGTGTGGCTCTGGTTCTGTGTATAGTTCTGTGTGTGGTTCTGGTTCTGTGTGTAGTTCTGTTTGTGGGTCTGATTCTGTCTATCGTTCTGGTTTTGTGTGTAATTCTGTGTGTGGTTCTGGTGCTGTGTGTGGCTCTGGTTCTGTGTGTATTTCTGGCTCTGGTTCTGTGTGTAGTTCTGTTTGTGGTTCTGGTTATGTTTGTGGTTCTAGTTCTGTGTGTGTTTCTGATTCTGTGTGTGGCTCTGGTTCTGTGTTTCGTTCGGGTTCTGTGTGTAGTTCTGTTTGTGGTTCTGGTTCTGTGTGTGGTTCTGGTTCTGTGTGTAGTTCTGTGTGTGGTTCTGATTCTGTGTGCGGTTCTGGTTCTGTTTGTGGTTGTGGTTCTGTTTGTAGTTCTGTTTGTGGTTCTAGTTCCGTGTGTGGTTCTGTTTGTGATTCTGATTCTGTCTGTGGTTCTGGTTTTGTGCGTAGTTGTGTTTGTGTTTCTGGTTCTGTGTGTGGTTCTGGTTCTGTGTGTAGTTCTGTTTGTGGTTCTGGTTCTGTATGTGATTCTAGTTCTGTGTGTATTTCTGTGTGTGGTTCTGATTCTGGTTGTGGTTCTGGTTCTGTGTGTGGTTCCTTTTGTGGTTCTGGTTCTATGTGTGGTTCTGGTTCTGTTTGTAGTTCTGTGTGTGGTTCTGGTTCTGTGTGTGGTTGTGGTTCTGTGTTTGTTTCTGGTTCTGGTTCTGTGTATAGTTCTGTTTGTGGTTCTGGTTCTGTGTGTAGTTCTGTGTGTGGTACTGGTGCTGTGTGTGGCTCTGGTTCTGTTTGTAGTTCTGGTTCTGTTTGTGGTTCTAGTTCTGTGTGTGGTTCTGATATTGTGTGTGGCTCTGGTTCTGTGTGTGGTTCTGGTTGTGGTTCTGTGTGTAGTTCTGTGTGTGGTTCTGATTCTGGTTGTGGTTCTAGTTCTGTGTGTGGTTCTGGTTGTGGTTCTGGTTTTGTGTGTAGTTCTGGTTGTGGTTGTGGTTCTGTGTGTGGTTCTGGTTCTGGTTCTGTGTGTGGTTCTGGTTCTGTGTGTGGTTCCTTTTGTGGTTCTGGTTCTATGTATGGTTCTGGTTCTGTGTGTAGTTCTGTGAGTGGTTCGGGTTCTGTGTGTAGTTCTGTTGGTAGTTCTGGTTTTGTGTGTGGTTCTGGATATTTATGTGGTTCTGTTTCTGGTTCTGTGTGTAGTTTTGTCTGTGTGTGTGGTTCTCTGTATGGTTCTGGTTCTGTCTGTAGTTGTCTTGGTGGTTCTGGTTCTGTGTGTGGTTCTGGTTCTGTGTGTAGTTCTGTTTTTGTTTCTGGTTCTGGGTGTGGTTGTGGTTCTGTATGTGGTTCTGTTTGTGGTTCTTGTTCTGTGTGTGGTCCTAGTTCTGTGTGTAGTTCTGTGTGTGGTTCTGCTTCTGTGTGTGCTTCTGGTTCTCTGTGTAGTTCTGTTTGTGGTTCTGGTTCTGTGTGTGGTTCTGGTTCTGTGTGTGGTTCTGGATCTGTGTGTGGTTCTAGTTCTGGTTCTGTGTGTACTTCTGTGTGTAGTTCTGTTCTGTGTGTGGTTCTGAGTGTGGTTCTGGTTCTGTGTGTGTTTGTGTTGGTGGTTCTGGTCCTGTGTGTGGTTGTGGTTCTGTGTGTGGTTCTGGTTCTGTGTGTAGTTCTGTGTGTGTTTCTGCTGATGTTTGTTGTTCTGGCTCTGTGTGTGGTTCTGCATGGAGTTCTGGTTCTGTGTGTAGTTCTGTGTGTTGTTCTGTGTGTGGCTCTGGTTCTGTGTATAGTTCTGTGTGTGGTTCTGGTTCTGTGTGTAGTTCTGTTTGTGGGTCTGATTCTGTCTATCGTTCTGGTTTTGTGTGTAATTCTGTGTGTGGTTCTGGTGCTGTGTGTGGCTCTGGTTCTGTGTGTGTTTCTGGCTCTGGTTCTGTGTGTAGTTCTGTTTGTGGTTCTGGTTATGTTTGTGGTTCTAGTTCTGTGTGTGTTTCTGATTCTGTGTGTGGCTCTGGTTCTGTGTTTCGTTCGGGTTCTGTGTGTAGTTCTGTTTGTGGTTCTGGTTCTGTGTGTGGTTCTGGTTCTGTGTGTAGTTCTGTGTGTGGTTCTGATTCTGTGTGCGGTTCTGGTTCTGTTTGTGGTTGTGGTTCTGTTTGTAGTTCTGTTTGTGGTTCTAGTTCCGTGTGTGGTTCTGTTTGTGATTCTGATTCTGTCTGTGGTTCTGGTTTTGTGCGTAGTTGTGTTTGTGTTTCTGGTTCTGTGTGTGGTTCTGGTTCTGTGTGTAGTTCTGTTTGTGGTTCTGGTTCTGTATGTGATTCTAGTTCTGTGTGTATTTCTGTGTGTGGTTCTGATTCTGGTTGTGGTTCTGGTTCTGTGTGTGGTTCCTTTTGTGGTTCTGGTTCTATGTGTGGTTCTGGTTCTGTTTGTAGTTCTGTGTGTGGTTCTGGTTCTGTGTGTGGTTGTGGTTCTGTGTTTGTTTCTGGTTCTGTGTATAGTTCTGTTTGTGGTTCTGGTTCTGTGTGTAGTTCTGTGTGTGGTTCTGGTTCTGGTGTGGTTCTAGTTCTGTGTGTGGTTCTGGTTCTGTGTGTGGTTCTGGTTCTGTTTGTGGTTCTGGTTCTGTGTGTAGTTCTGTTTGTGGTTTTGGTTCTGTATGTGATTCTAGTTCTGTGTGTAGTTCTGTGTGTGGTTCTGATTCTGGTTGTGGTTCTGGTTCTGTGTGTGGTTCCTTTTGTGGTTCTGGTTCTATGTGTGGTTTTGGTTCTGTGTGTGGTTCTGGTTCTGTGTGTAGTTCTGTGTGTGGTTCTGATTCTGGTTGTGTTTCTACTTCTGTGTGTGGTTCTGGTTCTGTGTGTGGTCCTGGTTCTGTTTGTGGTTCTGGTTCAGTTCTGTTTGTGGTTCTGGTTCTGTATGTGGTTCTGGTTCTGTGTGTAGTTCTGGTTGTGGTTCTGATTCTGGTTGTGGTTCTGGTTTTGTTTATAGTTCTGGTTGTGGTTCTCGTTCTGTGTGTGGTTCTGGCTCTGTGTGTGGTTCTTTTTGTGGTCCTGGTTCTGTCTGTAGTTGTGTTGGTGGTTCTGGTTCTGTGTGTGGTTCTGGTTCTGTGTGTGGTTCTGGTTCTGTGTGTAGTTCTGTGTGTGGTTCTGGTTCTGGTGTGGTTCTAGTTCTGTGTGTGGTTCTGGTTCTGTGTGTGGTTCTGGTTCTGTTTGTGGTTCTGGTTCTGTGTGTAGTTCTGTTTGTGGTTTTGGTTCTGTATGTGATTCTAGTTCTCTGTGTAGTTCTGTGTGTGGTTCTGATTCTGGTTGTGGTTCTGGTTCTGTGTGTGGTTCCTTTTGTGGTTCTGGTTCTATGTGTGGTTTTGGTTCTGTGTGTAGTTCTGTGAGTGGTTCTGGTTCTGTGTGTAGTTCTGTTGGTGGTTCTGGTTTTGTGTGTGGTTCTGGATCTTTGTGTGGTTCTGTTTCTGGTTCTGTGTGTACTTCTGTTCTGTGTGTGGTTCTTTTTGTGGTCCTGGTTCTGTCTGTAGTTGTGTTGGTGGTTCTGGTTCTGTATGTGGTTCTGGTCCTGTGTGTGTTTGTGGTTCTGTATTTGGTTCTGGTTCTGTCTTTAGTTCTGTTTGTGGTTCTGGTTCTGTGTGTGGTTCTGTTTCTGTGTGTAGTTCTGTTTGTGGTTCTGGATCTGTATGTGGTTCTGGTTCTGTGTGTAGTTCTGTGTGTGGTTCTGGTTGTTGTTCTGGTTTTGTGTGTAGTTCTGGTTGTGGTTCTGGTTCTGTGTGTGGTTCTGTGTATGGTTCTGGTTCTGTCTGTAGTTGTCTTGGTGGTTCTGGTTCTGTGTGTGGTTCTGGTTCTGTGTGTAGTTCTGTGTGTGGTTCTGGTTCTGTTTGTGGTTCTGGATCTGTATGTGGTTCTGGTTCTGTGTGTAGTTCCTTCTGTGGTTCTGGTTCTATGTGTGGTTTTGGTTCTGTGTGTAGTTCTGTTTGTGTTTCTGGTTCCGTGTGTAGTTCTGTTGGTGGTTCTGGTTTTGTGTGTGGTTCTGGATATTTGTGTGGTTCTGTTTCTGGTTCTGTGTGTAGTTCTGTTCTGTGTGTGGTTCTGTGTATGTTTCTGGTTCTGTCTCTAGTTGTGTTGGTGGTTCTGATTTTGTTTGTGGTTCTGGTTCTGTGTGTAGTTCTGTGTGTGGTTCTGATTCTGGTTGTGGTTCTAGTTCTGTGTGTGGTTCTGGTTGTGGTTCTGGTTTTGTGTGTAGTTCTGGTTGTGGTTCTGGTTCTGTGTGTGGTTCCTTTTGTGGTTCTGGTTCTATGTATGGTTCTGGTTCTGTGTGTAGTTCTGTGAGTGGTTCGGGTTCTGTGTGTAGTTCTGTTGGTGGTTCTGGTTTTGTGTGTGGTTCTGGATATTTATGTGGTTCTGTTTCTGGTTCTGTGTGTAGTTCTGTTCTGTGTGTGGTTCTGTGTATGGTTCTGGTTCTGTCTGTAGTTGTCTTGGTGGTTCTGGTTCTGTGTGTGGTTCTGGTTCTGTGTGTAGTTCTGTTTTTGGTTCTGGGTGTGGTTGTGGTTCTGTATGTGGTTCTGTTTGTGGTTCTGGTTCTGTGTGTGGTTCTGGTTCTGTGTGTGGTTCTAGATCTGTGCGTGGTTCTAGTTCTGGTTCTGTGTGTACTTGTGTGTGTAGTTCTGTTCTGTGTGTGGTTCTGAGTGTGGTTGTGGTTCTGTGTGTATTTGTGTTGGTGGTTCTGGTCCTGTGTGTGGTTGTGGTTCTGTGTTTGGTTCTGGTTCTGTGTGTAGTTCTGTGTGTGTTTCTGCTGATGTTTGTTGTTCTGGCTCTGTGTGTGGTTCTGCATGGAGTTCTGGTTCTGTGTGTAGTTCTGTGTGTTGTTCTGTGTGTGGCTCTGGTTCTGTGTGTAGTTCTGTGCGTGGTTCTGGTTTTGGTTCTGTGTGTAGTTCTGTTTGTGGGTCTGATTCTGTCTATCGTTCTGGTTTTGTGTGTAGTTTTGTGCGTGGTTCTGGTTTTGGTTCTGTGTGTAGTTCTGTTTGTGGGTCTGATTCTGTCTATCGTTCTGGTTTTGTGTGTAATTCTGTGTGTGGTTCTGGTGCTGTGTGTGGTTCTAGTTCTGTGTGTGTTTCTGATTCTGTGTGCGGCTCTGGTTCTGTGTGTGGTTCTGGTTCTGTGTGTAGTTCTGTTTGTGGTTCTGGTTCTGTGTGTGGTTCTGGTTCTGTGTGTAGTTCTGTGTGTGGTTCTGATTCTGTGTGCGGTTCTGGTTCTGTGTGTGGTTGTGGTTCTGTTTGTAGTTCTGTTTGTGGTTCTATTTCTGTGTGTAGTTCTGTTTGTGATTCTAATTCGGTCTGTGGTTCTGGTTTTCTGCGTAGTTCTGTTTGTGTTTCTGGTTCTGTGTGTGGTTCTGGTTCTGTGTGTGGTTGTGGTTCTGTGTTTGGTTCTGGTTCTGTGCTTAGTTCTGTTTGTGGTTCTGGTTCTTTGTGTGGTTCTCGTTCTGTGTGTGGTTCTGTGTGTGGTTCTGGTTCTGGTTGTGGTTCTAGTTCTGTGTGTGGTTCTGGTTCTGTGTGGTTCTGTGTGTGGTTCTGGTTCTATGTGTGGTTCTGGTTTTGTGTGTAGTTCTGTGTGTGGTTCTTGTTCTGTGTGTGGTTCTGGTTCTGGTTGTGTGTATGTTTCTGTGTGTGTTTCTGGTTCTGGTTGTGTGTATGTTTTCATGTGTGTTTCTGGTTTTGTGTGTGGTTCTGGATCTTTGCGTGGTTCTGTTTCTGGTTCTGTGTGTACTTCTGTTCTGTGTGTGGTTCTGTGTGTGGTCCTGGTTCTGTCTGTAGTTGTGTTGGTGGTTCTGGTTTTGTGTGTGGTTCTGGTTCTGGTTCTGTGTGTAGTTCTGTTTGTGGTTCTGGTTCTGTCAGTGGTTCTGGTTTTGTGTGTAGTTCTCTGTGTGGTTCTGGTTCTGTGTGTGGCTCTGGTTCTATGTGTGGTTCTGTGTATGGTTCTGGTTCTGTGTGTAGTTCTCTTTGTGGTTCTAGTTATGTGTGTGGTTCTGGTTCTGTGTGTGGTTCTGCTTGTGTGTGTAGTTCTGTGTGTAGTTCTGGTTTTATGTGTCGTTCTGGTTCTATGTGTAGTGCTATGTGTGGTTGTGGTTTGGTTCTGTGTGTAGTTCTGTTTGTGGTTCTGGTTATGTTTGTGGTTCTAGTTCTGTGTGTGTTTCTGATTCTGTGTGTGGCTCTGGTTCTGTGTGTGGTTCGGGTTCTGTGTGTAGTTCTGTTTGTGGTTCTGGTTCTGTGTGTGGTTCTGGTTCTGTGTGTAGTTCTGTGTGTGGTTCTGATTCTGTGTGCTGTTCTGGTTCTGTTTGTGGTTGTGGTTCTGTTTGTAGTTCTGTTTGTGGTTCTAGTTCTCTGTGTAGTTCTGTTTGTGATTCTGATTCTGTCTGTGGTTCTGGTTTTGTGCGTAGTTGTGTTTGTGTTTCTGGTTCTGTGTGTGGTTCTGGTTCTGTGTGTGGTTGTGGTTCTGTGTTTGGTTCTGGTTCTGGTTCTGGTTCTGTGTTTAGTTCTGTTTGTGGTTCTGGTTCTGTGTGTAGTTCTGTGTGTGGTTCTGGTTCTGGTTGTGGTTCTAGTTCTGTGTGTGGTTCTGGTTCTGTGTGTGGTTCTGGTTCTGTTTGTGGTTCTCGTTCTGTGTGTAGTTCTGTTTGTGGTTCTGGTTCTGTATGTGATTCTAGTTCTGTGTGTAGTTCTGTGTGTGGTTCTGATTGTGGTTGTGGTTCTGGTTCTGTGTGTGGTTCCTTTTGTGGTTCTGGTTCTATGTGTGGTTTTGGTTCTGTGTGTAGTTCTGTGAGTGGTTCTGGTTCTGTGTGTAGTTCTGTTGGTGGTTCTGGTTTTGTGTGTGGTTCTGGATATTTGTGTGGTTCTGTTTCTGGTTCTGTGTGTACTTCTGTTCTGTGTGTGGTTCTTTTTGTGGTCCTGGTTCTGTCTGTAGTTGTGTTGGTGGTTCTGGTTCTGTGTGTGGTTCTGGTTCTGTGTGTGGTTCTGGTTCTGTGTGTAGTTCTGTGTGTGGTTCTGATTCTGGTTGTGGTTCTACTTCTGTGTGTGGTTCTGGTTCTGTGTGTGGTCCTGGTTCTGTTTGTGGTTCTGGTTCTGTGTGTAGTTCTGTTTGTGGTTCTGGTTCTGTATGTGATTCTGGTTCTGTGTGTAGTTCTGTGTGTGGTTCTGATTCTGGTTGTGGTTCTGGTTTTGTTTATAGTTCTGGTTGTGGTTATGGTTCTGTGTGTGGTTCTGGTTCTGTGTGTAGTTCTGTGTGTGGTTCTGATTTTGGTTGTAGTTGTGGTTCTGTGTTTGGTTCTGGTTCTGGTTCTGTGTATAGTTCTGTTTGTGGTTCTGGTTCTGTGTGTGGTTCTGGTTCTGTGTGTAGTTATGTGTGTGGTTCTGATTCTGGTTGTGGTACTAGTTCTGTGTGTGGTTCTTGTTCTGTTTGTGGTTCTGATTCTGTGTGTAGTTCTGTTTGTGGTTCTGGTTCTGTGTGTGGTTCTGGTTCTGTGTGTAGTTCTGTTGGTGGTTCTGGTTTTGTGTGTGGTTCTGGATATTTGTGTGGTTCTGTTTCTGGTTCTGTGTGTGGTTCTGGTTCTGTGTGTGGTTCTGGATCTGTGTGTGGTTCTAGTTCTTGTTCTGTGTGTAATTCTGTGTATAGTTCTGTTCTGTGTGTGGTTCTGAGTGTGGTTCTGGTTCTGTGTGTATTTGTGTTGGTGGTTCTGGTTCTGTGTGTGGTTGTGGTTCTGTGTTTGGTTCTGGTTCTGTGTGTAGTTCTGTGTGTGTTTCTGCTTAAGTGTGTGGTTCTGGGTCTGTGTGTGGTTCTACAGGGAGTTCTGGTTCTGCGTGTAGTTCTGTGTGTTGTTCTGTGTGTGGCTCTGGTTCTGTGTGTAGTTCTGTGTGAGGTACTGGTTCTGTGTGTAGTTCTGTTTGTGGGTCTGATTCTGTCTATCGTTCTGGTTTTGTGTGTAATTCTGTGTGTGGTTCTGGTGCTGTGTGCGGCTCTGGTTCTGTGTGTGGTTCTGGTTCTGGTTCTGTGTGTAGATCTGTTTGTGGTTCTGGTTCTGTTTGTGGTTCTAGTTCTGTGTGTGGTTCTGATTCTGTGTGTGGCTCTGGTTCTCTGTGTGGTTCTGGTTCTGGTTCTGTGTGTAGTTCTATTTGTGGTTCTGGTTCTGTGTGTGGTTCTGGTTCTGTGTGTAGTTCTGTGTGTGGTTCTGATTCTGGTTGTGGTTCTAGTTCTGTGTGTGGTTCTGGTTGTGGTTCTGGTTTTGTGTGTAGTTCTGGTTCTGGTTGTGGTTCTGGTTCTGTGTGTGATTCTGGGTCTGGTTCTGTGTGTGGTTCCTTTTGTGGTTCTGGTTCTATGGATGGTTCTGGTTCTGTGTGTAGTTCTGTGAGTGGTTCGGGTTCTGTGTGTAGTTCTGTTGGTAGTTCTGGTTTTGTGTGTGGTTCTGGATATTTATGTGGTTCTGTTTCTGGTTCTGTGTGTAGTTCTGTTCTGTGTGTAGTTCTGTGTGTGGTTCTGATTCTGGTTGTGGTTCTGGTTTTGTGTATAGTTCTGGTTGTGGTTCTGGTTCTGTGTGTGGTTCTGTTTCTGTGTGTGGTTCCTTTTGTGGTTCTGGTTCTATGTGTGGTTCTGGTTCTGGTTCTGTGTGTGGTTGTGGTTCTGTGTTTGTTTCTGGTTCTGGTTCTGTGTATAGTTCTGTTTGTGGTTCTGGTTCTGTGTGTGGTTCTGGTTCTGTGTGTAGTTCTGTGTGTGGTTCTGATTCTGGTTGTGGTACTAGTTCTGTGTGTGGTTCTTGTTCTGTTTGTGGTTCTGGTTCTGTGTGTAGTTCTTTTTTTGGGTCTGGTTCTGTATGTGGTTCTGGTTCTGTGTGTAGTTTTGGTTGTGGTTCTGATTCTGGTTGTGGTTCTGGTTTTGTTTATAGTTCTGATTGTGGTTCTGGTTCTGTGTGTGGTTCTGGTTCTGTGTGTGGTTCCTTTTCTGGTTCTGGTTCTTTGTGTGGTTGTGGTTCTGTGTGTAGTTTTGTGAGTGGTTCTGGTTCTGTGTGTAGTTCTGTTGGTGGTTCTGGTTTTGTGTGTGATTCTGGATATTTGTGTGGTTCTGTTTCTTGTTCTGTGTGTAGTTCTGTTCTGTGTGTGGTTCTGTGTATGTTTCTGGTTCTGTTGGTAGTTGTGTTGGTGGTTCTGGTTCTGTTTGTGGTTCTGGTTCTGTGTGTAGTTCTGTTTTTGGTTCTGGTTCTGGGTGTGGTTGTGGTTCTGTGTGTAGTTCTGTGTGTGGTTCTGATTCTGGTTGTGGTACTAGTTCTGTGTGTGGTTCTTGTTCTGTTTGTGGTTCTGGTTCTTTGTGTAGTTCTGTTTCTGGTTCTGGTTCTGTATGTGGTTCTGGTTTTGTGTGTAGTTCTGGTTGTGGTTCTGATTCTGGTTGTGGTTGTGGTTTTGTTTATAGTTCTGGTTTTGGTTCTGGTTCTGTGTGTGGTTCTGGTTCTGTGTGTGGTTCCTTTTGTGGTTCTGGTTCTATGTGTGGTTGTGGTTCTGTGTGTAGTTTTGTGAGTGGTTCTGGTTCTGTGTGTAGTTCTGTTGGTGGTTCTGGTTTTGTGTGTGGATCTGGATATTTGTGTGGTTTTGTTTCTGATTCTGTGTGTAGTTCTGTTCTGTGTGTGGTTCTGTGTATGTTTCTGGCTCTGTTTGTAGTTGTGTTGGTGGTTCTCGTTCTGTTTGTGGTTCTGGTTCTGTGTGTAGTTCTGTTTTTGGTTCTGGTTCTGGGTGTGGTTGTGGTTCTGTATGTGGTTCTGTTTGTGGTTCTGTTTCTGTGTGTGGTCCTAGTTCTGTGTGTAGTTCTGTGTGTGGTTCTGCTTCTGTGTGTGGTTCTGGTTCCCTGTATAGTTCTGTTTGTGGTTCTGTTTCTGTGTGTGGTACTAGTTCTGTGTGTAGTTCTGTGTGTGGTTCTGCTTCTGTGTGTGGTTCTGGTTCACTGTGTAGTTCTGTTTGTGGTTCTGGTTTTGTGTGTAGTTCTGGTTCTGTTTGTGGTTCTGTGTGTGGTTCTGTGTGTGGTTCTGTGTGTGGTTCTGGTTCTGTATGTGGTTCTGGTTCTGTGTGTGTTTGTGGTTCTGTGTTTGGTTCTGGTTCTGTCTTTAATTCTGTTTGTGGTTCTGGTTCTGTGTGTGGTTCTGGTTCTGTGTGTAGTTCTGTGTGTGGTTCTGATTCTGGTTGTGGTTCTAGTTCTGTGTGTGGTTCGGAGTCTGTGTGTGGTTCTGGTTCTGTTTGTGGTTCTCGTTCTGTGTGTAGTTCTGTTTGTGGTTCTGGTTCTGTATGTGGTTCTGGTTCTATGTGTAGTTCTGTGTGTGGTTCTGATTCTGATTGTGGTTGTAGTTTTGTGTGTGGTTCGGATTCTGTGTGTGGTTCTGGTTCTGGTTGTGGTTCTGGTTCTGTGTGTAGTTCTGTTTGTGGTTCTTGTTCTGTATGTGGCTCTGGTTCTGTGTGTAGTTCTGTGTGTGGTTCTGGTTGTGGTTCTGGTTTTGTGTGTAGTTCTGGTTGTGGTTCTGGTTCTGTGTGCGGTTCTGTGTATGGTTCTGGTTCTGTCTGTAGTTTTCTTGGTGGTTCTGGTTCTGTGTGTGGTTCTGGTTCTGTATGTAGTTCTGTTTTTGGTTCTGGTTCTGTTTTGGTTCTGGTTCTGTGTTTGGTCCTAGTTCTGTGTGTAGTTCTGTGTGTGGTTCTGCTTCTGTGTGTAGTTCTGTTTGTGGTTCTGGTTCTGTGTGTGGTTCTGGTTCTGTGTGTGGTTGTGGATCTGTGTGTGGTTCTAGTTCTGGTTCTGTGTGTACTTCTGTGTATAGTTCTGTTCTGTGTGTGGTTCTGAGTGTGGTTCTGGTTCTGTGTGTATTTGTGTTGGTGGTTCTGGTTCTGTGTGTGGTTGTGGTTCTGTGTTTGGTTCTGGTTCTGTGTGTAGTTCTGTGTGTGTTTCTGCTTATGTGTGTTGTTCTGGCTCTGTGTGTGGTTCTGCATGGAGTTCTGGTTCTGTGTGTAGTTCTGTGTGTTGTTCTGTGTGTGGCTCTGGTTCTGTGTGTAGTTCTGTGTGTGGTTCTGGTTCTGTGTGTAGTTCTGTTTGTGGTTCGGTTCTGTTTGTGGTTCTAGTTCTGTGTGTAGTTCTGATTCTGTGTGTGGCTCTGGTTCTGTGTGTGGTTCTGGTTCTGTGTGTGGTTCTGGTTCTGTGTGTTGTTCTGTGTGTGGTTCTGATTCTGGTTGTGGTTCTAGTTCTGTGTGTGGTTCTGGTTGTGTTTCTGGTTTTGTGTGTAGTTCTGGTTGTGGTTCTGGTTCTGTGTGTGGTTCTGGTTCTGTGTGTGGTTCTGATTCTGTGTGTGGTTCCTTTTGTGTTTCTGGTTCTATGTATGGTTCTGGTTCTGTGTGTAGTTCTGTGAGTGGTTCGGGTTCTGTGTGTAGTTCTGTTGGTGGTTCTGGTTTTGTGTGTGGTTCTGGATATTTATGTGGTTCTGTTTCTGGTTCTGTGTGTAGTTCTGTTCTGTGTGTGGTTCTGTGTATGGTTCTGGTTCTGTCTATAGTTGTCTTGGTGGTTCTGGTTCTGTGTGTAGTTCTGTTTTTGGTTCTGGTTCTGGGTGTGGTTGTGGTTCTGTATGTGGTTCTGTTTGTGGTTCTGGTTCTGTGAGTGGTTCTGGTTCTGTGTGTAGTTCTTTTGGTAGTTCTGGTTTTGTGTGTGGTTCTGGATATTTATGTGGTTCTGTTTCTGGTTCTGTGTGTAGTTCTGTTCTGTGTGTAGTTCTGTGTGTGGTTCTGATTCTGGTTGTGGTTCTGGTTTTGTGTATAGTTCTGGTTGTGGTTCTGGTTCTGTGTGTGGTTCTGTTTCTGTGTGTGGTTCCTTTTGTGGTTCTGGTTCTATGTGTGGTTCTGGTTCTGTTTGTAGTTCTGTGTGTGGTTCTGGTTCTGTGTGTGGTTGTGGTTCTGTGTTTGTTTCTGGTTCTGGTTCTGTGTATAGTTCTGTTTGTGGTTCTGGTTCTGTGTGTGGTTCTGGTTCTGTGTGTAGTTCTGTGTGTGGTTCTGATTCTGGTTGTGGTACTAGTTCTGTGTGTGGTTCTTGTTCTGTTTGTGGTTCTGGTTCTGTGTGTAGTTCTGTTTTTGGTTCTGGTTCTGTATGTGGTTCTGGTTCTGTGTGTAGTTCTGGTTGTGGTTCTGATTCTGGTTGTGGTTCTGGTTTTGTTTATAGTTCTGATTGTGGTTCTGGTTCTGTGTGTGGTTCTGGTTCTGTGTGTGGTTCCTTTTCTGGTTCTGGTTCTTTGTGTGGTTGTGGTTCTGTGTGTAGTTTTGTGAGTGGTTCTGGTTCTGTGTGTAGTTCTGTTGGTGGTTCTGGTTTTGTGTGTGATTCTGGATATTTGTGTGGTTCTGTTTCTTGTTCTGTGTGTAGTTCTGTTCTGTGTGTGGTTCTGTGTATGTTTCTGGTTCTGTTGGTAGTTTTGTTGGTGGTTCTGGTTCTGTTTGTGGTTCTGGTTCTGTGTGTTGTTCTGTTTTTGGTTCTGGTTCTGGGTGTGGTTGTGGTTCTGTGTGTAGTTCTGTGTGTGGTTCTGATTCTGGTTGTGGTACTAGTTCTGTGTGTGGTTCTTGTTCTGTTTGTGGTTCTGGTTCTGTGTGTAGTTCTGTTTGTGGTTCTGGTTCTGTATGTGGTTCTGGTTTTGTGTGTAGTTCTGGTTGTGGTTCTGATTCTGGTTGTAGTTGTGGTTTTGTTTATAGTTCTGGTTGTGGTTCTGGTTCTGTGTGTGGTTCTGGTTCTGTGTGTGGTTCCTTTTGTGGTTCTGGTTCTATGTGTGGTTGTGGTTCTGTGTGTAGTTTTGTGAGTGGTTCTGGTTCTGTTTCTGGTTCTGTTGGTAGTTGTGTTGGTGGTTCTGGTTCTGTATGTGGTTCTGGTTCTGTGTGTAGTTCTGTTTTTGGTTCTGGTTCTGGGTGTGGTTGTGGTTCTGTGTGTAGTTCTGTGTGTGGTTCTGATTCTGGTTGTGGTACTAGTTCTGTGTGTGGTTCTTGTTCTGTTTGTGGTTCTGGTTCTGTGTGTAGTTCTGTTTCTGGTTCTGGTTCTGTATGTGGTTCTGGTTTTGTGTGTAGTTCTGGTTGTGGTTCTGATTCTGGTTGTGGTTGTGGTTTTGTTTATAGTTCTGGTTGTGGTTCTGGTTCTGTGTGTGGTTCTGGTTCTGTGTGTGGTTCCTTTTGTGGTTCTGGTTCTATGTGTGGTTGTGGTTCTGTGTGTAGTTTTGTGAGTGGTTCTGGTTCTGTGTGTAGTTCTGTTGGTGGTTCTGGTTTTGTGTGTGGATCTGGATATTTGTGTGGTTTTGTTTCTGATTCTGTGTGTAGTTCTGTTCTGTGTGTGGTTCTGTGTATGTTTCTGGCTCTGTTTGTAGTTGTGTTGGTGGTTCTCGTTCTGTTTGTGGTTCTGGTTCTGTGTGTAGTTCTGTTTTTGGTTCTGGTTCTGGGTGTGGTTGTGGTTCTGTATGTGGTTCTGTTTGTGGTTCTGTTTCTGTGTGTGGTCCTAGTTCTGTGTGTAGTTCTGTGTGTGGTTCTGCTTCTGTGTGTGGTTCTGGTTCCCTGTATAGTTCTGTTTGTGGTTCTGTTTCTGTGTGTGGTACTAGTTCTGTGTGTAGTTCTGTGTGTGGTTCTGCTTCTGTGTGTGGTTCTGGTTCTCTGTGTAGTTCTGTTTGTGGTTCTGGTTTTGTGTGTAGTTCTGGTTCTGTTTGTGGTTCTGTGTGTGGTTCTGTGTGTGGTTCTGTGTGTGGTTCTGTGTGTGGTTCTGGTTCTGTTTGTGGTTCTGGTTCTGTGTGTGTTTGTGGTTCTGTGTTTGGTTCTGGTTCTGTCTTTAGTTCTGTTTGTGGTTCTGGTTCTGTGTGTGGTTCTGGTTCTGTGTGTAGTTCTGTGTGTGGTTCTGATTCTGGTTGTGGTTCTGGTTGTGTGTGGTTCGGAGTCTGTGTGTGGTTCTGGTTCTGTTTGTGGTTCTGGTTCTGTGTGTAGTTCTGTTTGTGGTTCTGGTTCTGTATGTGGTTCTGGTTCTATGTGTAGTTCTGTGTGTGGTTCTGATTCTGATTGTGGTTCTAGTTTTGTGTGTGGTTCGGATTCTGTGTGTGGTTCTGGTTCTGGTTGTGGTTCTGGTTCTGTGTGTAGTTCTGTTTGTGGTTCTTGTTCTGTATGTGGTTCTGGTTCTGTGTGTATTTCTGTGTGTGGTTCTGGTTGTGGTTCTGGTTTTGTGTGTAGTTCTGGTTGTGGTTCTGGTTCTGTGTGTGGTTCTGTGTATGGTTCTGGTTCTGTCTGTAGTTTTCTTGGTCGTTCTGGTTCTGTGTGTGGTTCTGGTTCTGTATGTAGTTCTGTTTTTGGTTCTGGTTCTGTTTTGGTTCTGGTTCTGTGTTTGGTCCTAGTTCTGTGTGTAGTTCTGTGTGTGGTTCTGCTTCTGTGTGTAGTTCTGTTTGTGGTTCTGGTTCTGTGTGTGGTTCTGGTTCTGTGTGTGGTTCTGGATCTGTGTGTGGTTCTAGTTCTGGTTCTGTGTGTACTTCTGTGTATAGTTCTGTTCTGTGTGTGGTTCTGAGTGTGGTTCTGGTTCTGTGTGTATTTGTGTTGGTGGTTCTGGTTCTGTGTGTGGTTGTGGTTCTGTGTTTGGTTCTGGTTCTGTGTGTAGTTCTGTGTGTGTTTCTGCTTATGTGTGTTGTTCTGGCTCTGTGTGTGGTTCTGCATGGAGTTCTGGTTCTGTGTGTAGTTCTGTGTGTTGTTCTGTGTGTGGCTCTGGTTCTGTGTGTAGTTCTGTGTGTGGTTCTGGTTCTGTGTGTAGTTCTGTTTGTGGTTCGGTTCTGTTTGTGGTTCTAGTTCTGTGTGTGGTTCTGATTCTGTGTGTGGCTCTGGTTCTGTGTGTGGTTCTGGTTCTGTGTGTGGTTCTGGTTCTGTGTGTAGTTCTGTGTGTGGTTCTGATTCTGGTTGTGGTTCTAGTTCTGTGTGTGGTTCTGGTTGTGTTTCTGGTTTTGTGTGTAGTTCTGGTTGTGGTTCTGGTTCTGTGTGTGGTTCTGGTTCTGTGTGTGGTTCTGATTCTGTGTGTGGTTCCTTTTGTGTTTCTGGTTCTATGTATGGTTCCTGGTTCTGTGTGTAGTTCTGTGAGTGGTTCGGGTTCTGTGTGTAGTTCTGTTGGTGGTTCTGGTTTTGTGTGTGGTTCTGGATATTTATGTGGTTCTGTTTCTGGTTCTGTGTGTAGTTCTGTTCTGTGTGTGGTTCTGTGTATGGTTCTGGTTCTGTCTATAGTTGTCTTGGTGGTTCTGGTTCTGTGTGTGGTTCTGGTTCTGTGTGTAGTTCTGTTTTTGGTTCTGGTTCTGGGTGTGGTTGTGGTTCTGTATGTGGTTCTGTTTGTGGTTCTGGTTCTGTGTGTGGTTCTGGTTCTGTGTGTGGTTCTAGATCTGTGTGTGGTTCTAGTTCTGGTTCTGTGTGTACTTCTGTGTGTAGTTCTGTTCTGTGTGTGGTTCTGAGTGTGGTTCTGGTTCTGTGTGTATTTGTGTTGGTGGCTCTGGTCCTGTGTGTGGCTGTGGTTCTGTGTTTGGTTCTGGTTCTGTGTGTAGTTCTGTGTGTGTTTCTGCTGATGTTTGTTGTTCTGGCTCTGTGTGTGGTTCTGCATGGAGTCTGGTATTGTGTGTAAATCTGTGTGTGGTTCTGGTGCTGTCTGTGGCTCTGGTTCTGTGTGCAGTTCTGTTTGTGGTTCTGGTTATGTTTGTGGTTCTAGTTCTGTGTGTGTTTCTGATTCTGTGTGTGGCTGTGGTTCTGTGTGTGGTTCTGGTTCTGTGTGTAGTTCTGTTTCTGGTTCTGGTTCTGTGTGTGGTTCTGGTTCTGTGTGTAGTTCTGTGTGTGGTTCTGATTCTGTGTGCGGTTCTGGTTCTGTGTGTGGTTGTGGTTCTGTTTGTAGTTCTGTTTGTGGTTCTAGTTCTGTGTGTAGTTCTGTTTGTGATTCTGATTCTGTCTGTGGTTCTGGTTTTGTGCGTAGTTCTGTTTGTGTTTCTGGTTCTGTGTGTGGTTGTGGTTCTGTGTTTGGTTCTGGTTCTGTGTTTAGCTCTGTTTGTGGTTCTGGTTCTGTGTGTGGTTCTGTGTGTGGTTCTGGTTCTGGTTGTGGTTCTAGTTCTGTGTGTGGTTCTGGTTCTGTGTGTTGTTCTGGTTCTGTTTGTGGTTCTGGTTCTGTGTGTAGTTCTGTTTATGGTTCTGGTTCTGTATGTTATTCTAGTTCTGTGTGTAGTTCTGTGTGTGGTTCTGATTCTGGTTGTGGTTCTGGTTCTGTGTGTGGTTCCTTTTGTGGTTCTGTTTCTATGTGTGGTTTTGGTTCTGTGTGTGGTTCTGTGAGTGGTTCTGGTTCTGTGTGTAGTTCTGTTGGTGGTTCTGGTTTTGTGTGTGGTTCTGGATATTTGTGTGGTTCTTTTTCTGGTTCTGTGTGTAGTTCTGTTCTGTGTGTGGTTCTGTGTATGTTTCTGGTTCTGTCTCTAGTTGTGTTAGTGGTTCTGGTTCTGTTTGTGGTTCTGGTTCTGTGTGTAGTTCTGTTTTTGTATCTGGTTCAGGGTGTGGTTGTGGTTCTGTATGTGGTTCTGTTTGTGGTTCTGTTTCTGTGTGTGGTCCTAGTTCTGTGTGTAGTTCTGTGTGTGGTTCTGCTTCTGTATGTGGTTCTGGTTCTGTCTGTAATTCTGTGTGTGGTTCTGGTTCTGTCTGTAGTTCTGTGTGTGGTTCTGATTCTGGTTATGTGTGTAGTTCTGTTGGTGGTTCTGGTTCCGTGTGTGGTTCTGGTTCTGTGTGGTTCTGTGTGTAGTTCTGTTTCTGTGTGCACTTCTGTGTGTGGTTCTGGTTCAGGGTGTAGTTCTGATTTTGGTTCTGTGTGTAGTTCTGTGTGTGGTTCTGGTTCTGTTTGTGGTTCTGGCTTTGTATGTGGTTTTGGTTATGGTTCTGTGTGTAGTTCTTTGTGTGGTTCGGGTTCTGTTTGTGGTTCTAGTTGTGTGTAGTTCTGTTTCTGTGTGTGGTGCTGTGTGTGATTCTGGTTCTGTGTGTGGTTCTGTCTGTGGTTCTGGTTCTGTGTGTAGTTCTGTTGTGGTTCTGGTTCTGTTTGAGGTTCTGGTTGTCTGTGTGGTTCTGTGCGTAGTTCTGGTTTTGTGTCGTTCTGTGTGTGGTTCTGGTTCTATGTGTGGTTCTGGTTTTGTGTGTAGTTCTGTGTGTGGTTCTTGTTCTGTGTGTGGTGATTCTGTGTGTGGTTATGGTTCTGTGTACTTCTCTGTGTGGTTCTGGTTATGTTTGTGGTTTTGATTCTGGTTGTGGTTCTGGTTCTGTGTGTGGTTCTTGTTCTGTGTGTGGTTCTGGTTCTGGTTGTGTGTATGTTTCTGTGTGTGTTTCTGGTTCTGGTTGTGTGTATGTTTCTGTGTGTGTTTCTGGTTTTGTGTGTGGTTCTGGATCTTTGCGTGATTCTGTTTCTGGTTCTGTGTGTACTTCTGTTCTGTGTGTGATTCTGTGTGTGGTTCTGGTTCTGTGTACTTCTGTGTGTGGTTCTGGTTCTGGTTGTGGTTCTGGTTCTGTGTGCAGTTCTTGTTCTGTGTGTAGTTCTGTTTCTGTGTGGTTCTGTTTGTGGTTCTGGTTCTATGTGTGGTTCTGGTTCTGTGTGTAGTTCTGTGTGTGACTGATTCTGTGAGTGGTTCTATTCTGTGTGTAGTTCTGTCTGTGGTTCTGGTTCTGTGTTTGTTTCTGAGTGTGGTTCTGTTTCTGTGTGTGGTTCTGTGTGTAGTTCTGGTTCTGTCTGTACTTCTGTGTGTGTTTCTGGTTTTGGGTGTGGTTCTGGTTCTTGTTCTGTGTGTGGTTTTGGATCTGTGTGTGGTTCTGGTTCTGGTTGTGGTTCTGGTTCTGTGTGCAGTTCTTGTTCTGTCTGTAGTTCTGTTTCTGTGTGGTTCTGTGTGTGGTTCTGGTTCTATGTGTGGTTCTGGTTCTGTGTGTAGTTGTGATTCTGTGTGTGGTTCTGATTCTGTGTACTTCTGTGTGTGGTTCTGGTTATGTTTGTGGTTTTGATTCTGGTTGTGGTTCTGGTTCTGTGTGTAGTTCTGTGTGTGGTTCTTGTTCTGTGTGTGGTTCTGGTTCTGGTTGTGTGTATGTTTCTGTGTGTGTTTCTGGTTCTGGTTGTGTGTATGTTTCCGTGTGTGTTTCTGGTTTTGTGTGTGGTTCTGGATCTTTGCGTGGTTCTGTTTCTGGTTCTGTGTGTACTTCTGTTCTGTGTGTGGTTCTGTGTGTGGTCCTGGTTCTGTCTGTAGTTGTGTTGGTGGTTCTAGTTTTGTGTGTGGTTCTGGTTCTGTGTGTAGTTCTGTTTGTGGTTCTGGTTCTGTCAGTGGTTCTGGTTTTGTGTGTAGTTCTCTGTGTGGTTCTGGTTCTGTGTGTGGTTCTGGTTCTGTGTGTGGTTCTGATTCGGGTTCTGTGTGTAGTTCTCTTTGTGGTTCTAGTTATGTGTGTGGTTCTGGTTCTGTGTGTGGTTCTGCTTGTGTGTGTAGTTCTGTGTGTAGTTCTGGTTTTATGTGTCGTTCTGGTTCTATGTGTAGTTCTATGTGTGGTTGTGGTTCTGGTTCTGTGTATAGTTCAGTGTGTGATTCTGGTTCTGTGTGTGGTTCTGGATCTTTGTGTGGTTCTGATTCTGGTTCTGTGTGTAGTTCTCTTTGTGGTTCTAGTTATGTGTGTGGTTCTAGTTCTGTGTGTGGTTCTAGTTCTGGTTCTGGTTCTGTGTGTAGTTCTCTTTGTGGTTTTGGTTCTGTGTGTGGTTCTGGTTCTATGTGTAGTTCTGTTTCTGTGTGTGGTTGTGTGTGGTTCTGGTTCTGGGTGTGGTTCTTGTTCTGTGTGTAGTTCTGTGTGTAGTTCTGGTTTTGTGTGTGGTTCTGGTTCTGTGTGCAGTTGTGTGTGTGGTTCTTGTTCTGTGTAGTTCTGTTTCTGTGTGTGGTTTTGTGTGTGATTCTGGTTCTGTGTGTGGTTATGTGTGTAGTTCTGGTTCTGTGTGTAGTTCTGTGTGTCGTTCTGGTTCTGTGTGTGGTTCTGGTTCTGTTTGTGGTTCTGGCTTTGTGTGTCGTTTTGGTTATGGTTCTGTGTGTAGTTCTTTGTGTGGTTCGGGTTCTGTTTGTGGTTCTGGTTGTGTGTAGTTCTGTTTCTGTGTGTGGTGCTGTGTGTGATTCTGGTTCTGTGTGTGGTTCTGTCTGTGGTTCTGGTTCTGTGTGTAGTTCTGTTGTGGTTCTGGTTCTGTTTGAGGTTCTGGTTGTCTGTGTGGTTCTGTGTGTAGTTCTGGTTTTGTGTGGTTCTGTGTGTGGTTCTGGTTCTATGTGTGGTTCTGGTTTTGTGTGTAGTTCTGTGTGTGGTTCTGGTTCTGTGTGTGGTTGTGATTCTGTGTGTGGTTATGGTTCTGTGTACTTCTGTGTGTGGTTCTGGTTATGTTTGTGGTTTTGATTCTGGTTGTGGTTCTGGTTCTGTGTGTAGTTCTGTGTGTGGCTCTTGTTCTTTGTGTGGTTCTGGTTCTGGTTGTGTGTATGTTTCTCTGTGTGTTTCTGGTTCTGGTTGTGTGTATGTTTCTGTGTGTGTTTCTGGTTTTGTGTGTGGTTCTGGATCTTTGCGTGGTTCTGTTTCTGGTTCTGTGTGTACTTCTGTTCTGTGTGTGGTTCTGTGTGTGGTCCTGGTTCTGTCTGTAGTTGTGTTGGTGGTTCTGGTTTTGTGTGTGGTTCTGTTTCTGTGTGTGGTTCTGTGTGTAGTTCTGCGTGTGTTTCTGGTTATGTTTGTACTTTTGTGTGTGGTTCTGGTTCTGTGTCTGGTTCTGGTTCTGTGTGTAGTTCTGTGTGTGACTCTGGTTCTGTGTTTGTTTTTGAGTGTGGTTCTGTTTCTGTGTGTGGTTCTGTGTGTAGTTCTGGTTCTGTCTGTACTTCTGTGTGTGTTTCTGGTTTTGTGTGTGGTTCTGGTTCTGGTTCTGTGTGTGGTTTTGGTTCTGTGTGTAGTTCTGTGTGTGGTTCTGGTTCTGCTTGTGGTTCTGGTTCTGTGTGCAGTTCTTGTTCTGTCTGTAGTTCTGTTTCTGTGTGGTTCTGTGTGTGGTTCTGGTTCTGTGTGTGGTTCTGGTTCTGTGTGTAGTTCTGTGTGTGACTCTGGTTCTGTGAGTGGTTCTATTCTGTGTGTAGTTCTGTCTGTGGTTCTGTGTTTGTTTCTGAGTGTGGTTCTGTTTCTGTGTGTGGTTCTGTGTGTAGTTCTGGTTCTGTCTGTGGTTCTGGTTGTGTGTAGTTTTGTGTGTGGTTCTGGTGCTGTGTGTGGCTCTGGTTCTGTGTGTGGTTCTGGTTCTGTGTGTAGTTCTGTTTGTGGTTCTGGTTATGTTTGTGGTTCTAGTTCTGTGCGTGTTTCTGATTCTGTGTGTGGCTCTGGTTCTGTGTTTGGTTCTGGTTCTGGTTCTGTGTGTAGTTCTGTTTGTGCTTCTGGTTCTGTGTGTGGTTCTGTTTCTGTGTGTGGTTCTGTGTGTGGTTGTGATTCTGGTTGTGGTTCTAGTTCTGTGTGTGGTTCTGGTTGTGGTTCTGGTTTTGTGTGTAGTTCTGGTTGTGGTTCTGGTTCTGTGATGTGGTTCTGGTTCTGTGTGTGGTTCTGTGTATGGTTCTGGTTCTGTCTGTAGTTGTCTTGGTGGTTCTGGTTCTGTGTGTGGTTCTGGTTCTGTGTGTATTTCTGTTATTGTTTCTGGATCTGTTTGTGGTTCTGATTCTGTGTGTGGTCCTAGTTCTGTGTGTAGTTCTGTGTGTGGTTCTGCTTCTGTGTGTAGTTCTGTTTGTGGTTCTGGTTCTGTGTGTGGTTCTGGTTCTGTGTGTGGTTCTGGTTCTGTCTGTGGTTCTGGTTGTGTGTAGTTCTGTTTCTGTGTCTGGTCCTGTGTGTGATTTTGGTTCTGTGTGTGGTTCTGGTTCTGTGTGTGGTTCCTTTTGTGGTTCTGGTTCTATGTGTGGTTCTGGTTCTGTGTGTAGTTTTGTGAGTGGTTCTGGTTCTGTGTGTAGTTCTGTTGGTGGTTTTGGTTTTGTGTGTGGTTCTGGATATTTGTGTGGTTCTGTTTCTGCTTCTGTGTGTAGTTCTGTTTGTGGTTCTGGTTCTGTATGTGGTTCTAGTTCTGTGTGTGGTTCGGATTCTGTGTGTGGTTCTGGTTCTGTTTGTGGTTCTGGTTCTGTGTGTAGTTCTGTTTGTGGTTCTGGTTCTGTATGTGGTTCTGGTTCTGTGTGTAGTTCTGTGTGTGGTTCTGATTCTGGTTGTGGTTCTAGTTTTGTGTGTGGTTCGGATTCTGTGTGTGGTTCTGCTTCTGTTTGTGGTTCTGGTTCTGTGTGTAGTTCTGTTTGTGGTTCTGGTTCTGTGTGTAGTTCTGTGTGTGATTCTGGTTGTGTTTCTGGTTTTGTGTGTAGTTCTGGTTGTGGTTCTGGTTCTGTGTGTGGTTCTGGTTCTGTGTGTGGTTCTGTGTATGGTTCTGGTTCTGTCTGTAGTTGTCTTGGTGGTTCTGGTTCTGTGTGTGGTTCTGGTTCTGTGTGTATTTCTATTATTGTTTCTGGTTCTGTTTGTGGTTCTGGTTCTGTGTGTGGTCCTAGTTCTGTGTGTAGTTCTGTGTGTGGTTCTGCTTCTGTGTGTAGTTCTGTTTGTGGTTCTGGTTCTGTGTGTGGTTCTGTTTCTGTGTGTGGTTCTGGATCTGTGTGTATTTGTGTTGGTGGCTCTGGTTCTGTGTGTGGTTGTGGTTCTGTGTTTGGTTCTGGTTCTGTGTGTAGTTCTGTGTGTGTTTCTGCTTATGTGTGTTGTTCTGGCTCTGTGTGTGGTTCTGCATGGAGTTCTGGTTCTGTGTGTAGTTCTGTGTGTTGTTCTGTGTGTGGTTCTGGTTCTGTGTGTAGTTCTGTGTGTGGTACTGGTTCTGTGTGTAGTTCTGTTTGTGGGTCTGATTATGTCTATCGTTCTGGTTTTGTGTGTAGTTCTGTGTGTGGTTCTGGTGCTATCTGTGGCTCTGGTTCTGTGTGTGGTTCTGGTTCTGTGTGTAGTTCTGTTTGTGGTTCTGGTTATGTTTGTGGTTCTAGTTCTGTGTGTGTTTCTGATTCTGTGTGTGGCTCTGGTTCTGTGTGTGGTTCTGGTTCTGGTTCTGTGTGTAGTTCTGTTTGTGGTTCTGGTTCTGTGTGTGGTTCTGTGTGTGGTTGTGATTCTGGTTGTGGTTCTAGTTCTGTGTGTGGTTCTGGTTGTGGTTCTGGTTTTGTGTGTAGTTCTGGTTGTGGTTCTGGTTCTGTGTGTAGTTCTGGTTCTGGTTCTGTGTGTGGTTCTGGTTCTGTGTGTGGTTCCTTTTGTGGTTCTGGTTCTATGTATGGTTCTGGTTCTGTGTGTAGTTCTGTGAGTGGTTCGGGTTCTGTGTGTAGTTCTGTGTGAGGTTCTTGTGGTGGTGTGGTTCTTGTTCTGTGTGCAGTTGTGATTTTATGTGTAGTTCTGGTTCTGTCTGTACTTCTCTGTGTGTTTCTGGTTTTGGGTGTGGTTCTGGTTCTGGTTCTGTGTGTGGTTTTGATTCTCTGTGTGGTTCTGGTTCTGGTTTTGGTTCTGGTTCTGTGTGCATTTCTTGTTCTGTCTGTAGTTCTGTTTCTGTGTGTAGTTCTGTGTGTTGTTCTGTGTGTGGTTCTGGTTCTGTGTGTAGTTCTGTGTGTGGTACTGGTTCTGTGTGTAGTTCTGTTTGTGGGTCTGATTATGTCTATCGTTCTGGTTTTGTGTGTAGTTCTGTGTGTGGTTCTGGTGCTATCTGTGGCTCTGGTTCTGTGTGTGGTTCTGGTTCTGTGTGTAGTTCTGTTTGTGGTTCTGGTTATGTTTGTGGTTCTAGTTCTGTGTGTGTTTCTGATTCTGTGTGTGGCTCTGGTTCTGTGTGTGGTTCTGGTTCTGGTTCTGTGTGTAGTTCTGTTTGTGGTTCTGGTTCTGTGTGTGGTTCTGTGTGTGGTTGTGATTCTGGTTGTGGTTCTAGTTCTGTGTGTGGTTCTGGTTGTGGTTCTGGTTCTGTGTGTAGTTCTGGTTCTGGTTCTGTGTGTGGTTCTGGTTCTGTGTGTGGTTCCTTTTGTGGTTCTGGTTCTATGTATGGTTCTGGTTCTGTGTGTAGTTCTGTGAGTGGTTCGGGTTCTGTGTGTAGTTCTGTGTGAGGTTCTTGTGGTGGTGTGGTTCTTGTTCTGTGTGCAGTTGTGATTTTGTATGTAGTTCTGGTTCTGTCTGTACTTCTGTGTGTGTTTCTGGTTTTGGGTGTGGTTCTGGTTCTGGTTCTGTGTGTGGTTTTGATTCTCTGTGTGGTTCTGGTTCTGGTTTTGGTTCTGGTTCTGTGTGCATTTCTTGTTCTGTCTGTAGTTCTGTTTCTGTGTGGTTCTGTGTGTGGTTCTGGTTCTATGTGTGGTTCTGGTTCTGTGTGTAGTTCTGTGTGTGGTTCTTGTTCTGTGTGCAGTTGTGATTCTGTGTGTGGTTCTGGTTCTGTGTACTTCTGTGTGTGGTTCTGGTTATGTTTGTGGTTTTGATTCTGGTTGTGGTTCTGGTTCTGTGTGTAGTTCTGTGTGTGGTTCTGGTTCTGGTTGTGTCTATGTTTCTGTGTGTGTTTCTGGTTCTGGTTGTGTGTATGTTTCTGTGTGTGTTTCTGGTTTTGTGTGTGGTTCTGGATCTTTGCGTGGTTCTGTTTCTGGTTCTGTGTGTACTTCTGTTCTGTGTGTGGTTCTGTGTGTGGTCCTGGTTCTGTCTGTAGTTGTGTTGGTGGTTCTGGTATTGTGTGTGGTTCTGGTTCTGTGTGTAGTTCTGTTTGTGGTTCTGGTTCTGTCAGTGGTTCTGGTTTTGTGTGTAGTTCTCTTTGTGGTTCTAGTTATGTGTGTGGTTCTGGTTCTGTGTGTGCTTCTGCTTGTGTGTGTAGTTCTGCGTGTAGTTCTGGTTTTATGTGTCGTTCTGGTTCTATGTGTAGTTCTATGTGTGGTTGTGGTTCTGGTTCTGTTTAGAGTTCAGTGTGTGATTCTGGTTCTGTGTGTGGTTCTGGTTCTGTGTGTGGTTCTAGTTCTGGTTCTGTGTGTAGTTCTCTTTGTGGTTCTGGTTCTGTGTGTGGTTCTGGTTCTATGTGTAGTTCTGTTTCTGTGTGTGGTTGTGTGTGCTTCTGGTTCTGGGTGTGGTTCTGGTTCTGTGTGTAGTTCTGTGTGTAGTTCTCGTTTTGTGTGTAGTTCTGGTTCTGTGTGTAGTTGTGTGTGTGGTTCTTGTTCTGTGTAGTTCTGTTTCTGTGTGTGGTTTTGTGTGTGATTCTGGTTCTGTGTGTGGTTAGGTATGTAGTTCTGGTTCTGTGTGTAGTTCTGTGTGTGGTTCTGGTTCTGGTTGTGGTTCTGGTTCTGTTGGTGGTTCTGGTTCTGTTAGTGGTTCTGTTTCTGGGTGTGGTTCTGGTTGTGTTTGTAGTTGTCTTTGGGTCTGGTTTTGTCTGTGGTTCTGGTTCTGTGTGTGGTTCTGGTTCTGTCTGTCGTTCTGTGTGTGGTTCTGATTCTGGTTCTGTGTGTAGTTCTGTGTGTGTTTCTGGCTCTGTGTGTGGTGCTGAGTGTGGTTCTGGTTCTGTGTGTAGTTCTGTTGGTGGTTCTGGTTCTCTGTGTGCTTCTGGTTCTGTTTGTGGTTCTGGCTCTGTATATGGTTTTGGTTATGGTTCTGTGTGTAGTTCTTTGTGTGGTTCTGGTTCTGTGTGAGGTTCTGGTTCTGTCTGTGGTTCTGGTTGTGTGTAGTTCTGGTTCTGTGTCTGGTCCTGTGTGTGATTCTGGTTCTGTGTGTGGTTCTGGTTCTGTGTGTGGTTCCTTTTGTGGTTCTGGTTCTATGTGTGGTTCTTGTTCTGTGTGTAGTTTTGTGAGTGGTTCTGCTTCTGTGTGTAGTTCTGTTGGTGGTTCTGGTTTTGTGTGTGGTTCTGGATATTTGTGTTGTTCTGTTTCTGGTTCTGTGTGTAGTTCTGTTCTGTGTGTGGTTCTGTGTATGTTTCTGGTTCTGTCTGTAGCTGTGTTGGTGGTTCTGGTTCTGTTTGTGGTTCTGGTTCTGTGTGCAGTTCTGTTTTTGGTTCTGGTTCTGGGTGTGGTTGTGGTTCTGTATGTGGTTCTGTTTGTGGTTTTGTTTCTGTGTGTGCTCCGAGTTCTGTGTGTACTTCTGTGTGTGGTTCTGCTTCTGTATGTGGTTCTGGTTCTCTGTGTAGTTCTGTTTGTGGTTCTGGTTTTGTGTGTAGTTCTGGTTCTGTTTGTGGTTCTGGTTCTGTGTGTGGTTCTGTGTGTGGTTCTGGTTCTGTATGTGGTTCTCGTTCTGTGTGTGTTTGTGGTTCTGTGTGTGGTTCTGGTTCTGTGTGTGGTTCCTTTTGTGGTTCTGGTTCTATGTATGGTTCTGGTTCTGTGTGTAGTTCTGTGAGTGGTTCGGGTTCTGTGTGTAGTTCTGTGTGAGGTTCTTGTGGTGGTGTGGTTCTTGTTCTGTGTGCAGTTGTGATTTTGTGTGTAGTTCTGGTTCTGTCTGTACTTCTGTGTGTGTTTCTGGTTTTGGGTGTGGTTCTGGTTCTGGTTCTGTGTGTGGTTTTGATTCTCTGTGTGGTTCTGGTTCTGGTTTTGGTTCTGGTTCTGTGTGCATTTCTTGTTCTGTCTGTAGTTCTGTTTCTGTGTGGTTCTGTGTGTGGTTCTGGTTCTATGTGTGGTTCTGGTTCTGTGTGTAGTTCTGTGTGTGGTTCTTGTTCTGTGTGCAGTTGTGATTCTGTGTGTGGTTCTGGTTCTGTGTACTTCTGTGTGTGGTTCTGGTTATGTTTGTGGTTTTGATTCTGGTTGTGGTTCTGGTTCTGTGTGTAGTTCTGTGTGTGGTTCTGGTTCTGGTTGTGTGTATGTTTCTGTGTGTGTTTCTGGTTCTGGTTGTGTGTATGTTTCTGTGTGTGTTTCTGGTTTTGTGTGTGGTTCTGGATCTTTGCGTGGTTCTGTTTCTGGTTCTGTGTGTACTTCTGTTCTGTGTGTGGTTCTGTGTGTGGTCCTGGTTCTGTCTGTAGTTGTGTTGGTGGTTCTGGTATTGTGTGTGGTTCTGGTTCTGTGTGTAGTTCTGTTTGTGGTTCTGGTTCTGTCAGTGGTTCTGGTTTTGTGTGTAGTTCTCTTTGTGGTTCTAGTTATGTGTGTGGTTCTGGTTCTGTGTGTGCTTCTGCTTGTGTGTGTAGTTCTGCGTGTAGTTCTGGTTTTATGTGTCGTTCTGGTTCTATGTGTAGTTCTATGTGTGGTTGTGGTTCTGGTTCTGTTTAGAGTTCAGTGTGTGATTCTCGTTCTGTGTGTGGTTCTGGTTCTGTGTGTGGTTCAAGTTCTGGTTCTGTGTGTAGTTCTCTTTGTGGTTCTGGTTCTGTGTGTGGTTCTGGTTCTATGTGTAGTTCTGTTTCTGTGTGTGGTTGTGTGTGCTTCTGGTTCTGGGTGTGGTTCTGGTTCTGTGTGTAGTTCTGTGTGTAGTTCTCGTTTTGTGTGTAGTTCTGGTTCTGTGTGTAGTTGTGTGTGTGGTTCTTGTTCTGTGTAGTTCTGTTTCTGTGTGTGGTTTTGTGTGTGATTCTGGTTCTGTGTGTGGTTAGGTATGTAGTTCTGGTTCTGTGTGTAGTTCTGTGTGTGGTTCTGGTTCTGGTTGTGGTTCTGGTTCTGTTGGTGGTTCTGGTTCTGTTAGTGGTTCTGTTTCTGGGTGTGGTTCTGGTTGTGTTTGTAGTTGTCTTTGGGTCTGGTTTTGTCTGTGGTTCTGGTTCTGTGTGTGGTTCTGGTTCTGTCTGTCGTTCTGTGTGTGGTTCTGATTCTGGTTCTGTGTGTAGTTCTGTGTGTGTTTCTGGTTCTGTGTGTGGTGCTGAGTGTGGTTCTGGTTCTGTGTGTAGTTCTGTTGGTGGTTCTGGTTCTCTGTGTGCTTCTGGTTCTGTTTGTGGTTCTGGCTCTGTATATGGTTTTGGTTATGGTTCTGTGTGTAGTTCTTTGTGTGGTTCTGGTTCTGTGTGAGGTTCTGGTTCTGTCTGTGGTTCTGGTTGTGTGTAGTTCTGGTTCTGTGTCTGGTCCTGTGTGTGATTCTGGTTCTGTGTGTGGTTCTGGTTCTGTGTGTGGTTCCTTTTGTGGTTCTGGTTCTATGTGTGGTTCTTGTTCTGTGTGTAGTTTTGTGAGTGGTTCTGCTTCTGTGTGTAGTTCTGTTGGTGGTTCTGGTTTTGTGTGTGGTTCTGGATATTTGTGTTGTTCTGTTTCTGGTTCTGTGTGTAGTTCTGTTCTGTGTGTGGTTCTGTGTATGTTTCTGGTTCTGTCTGTAGCTGTGTTGGTGGTTCTGGTTCTGTTTGTGGTTCTGGTTCTGTGTGCAGTTCTGTTTTTGGTTCTGGTTCTGGGTGTGGTTGTGGTTCTGTATGTGGTTCTGTTTGTGGTTTTGTTTCTGTGTGTGCTCCGAGTTCTGTGTGTACTTCTGTGTGTGGTTCTGCTTCTGTATGTGGTTCTGGTTCTCTGTGTAGTTCTGTTTGTGGTTCTGGTTTTGTGTGTAGTTCTGGTTCTGTTTGTGGTTCTGGTTCTGTGTGTGGTTCTGTGTGTGGTTCTGGTTCTGTATGTGGTTCTGGTTCTGTGTGTGTTTGTGGATCTGTGTGTGGTTCTGGTTCTGTATGTGGTTCTAGTTCTGTGTGTGGTTCGGATTCTGTGTGTGGTTCTGGTTCTGTTTGTGGTTCTGCTTCTGTGTGTAGTTCTGTTTGTGGTTCTGGTTCTGTATGTGGTTCTGGTTCTGTGTGTAGTTCTGTGTGTGGTTCTGATTCTGGTTGTGGTTCTACTTTTGTGTGTGGTTCGGATTCTGTGTGTGGTTCTGGTTCTGTTTGTGGTTCTGGTTCTGTGTGTAGTTCTGTGTGTGGTTCTGGTTGTGTTTCTGGTTTTGTGTGTAGTTCTGGTTGTGGTTCTGGTTCTGTGTGTGGTTCTGGTTCTGTGTGTGGTTCTGTGTATGGTTCTGGTTCTGTTTGTAGTTGTCTTGGTGGTTCTGGTTCTGTGTGTGGTTCTGGTTCTGTGTGTATTTCTGTTATTGTTTCTGGTTCTGTTTGTGGTTCTGGTTCTGTTTGTGGTTCTGGTTCTGTCTGTGGTTCTGGTTGTGTGTAGTTCTGTTTCTGTGTCTGGTCCTGTGTGTGATTCTGGTTCTGTGTGTGGTTCTGGTTCTGTGTGTGGTTCCTTTTGTGGTTCTGGTTCTATGTGTGGTCCTAGTTCTGTGTGTAGTTCTGTGTGTGGTTCTGCTTCTGTGTGTAGTTCTGTTTGTGGTTCTGGTTCTGTGTGTGGTTCTGTTTCTGTGTGTGGTTCTGGATCTGTGTGTGGTTCTAGTTCTGGTTCTGTGTGTACTTCTGTGTATAGTTCTGTTCTGTGTGTGGTTCTGAGTGTGGTTCTGGTTCTGTGTGTATTTGTGTTGGTGGCTCTGGTTCTGTGTGTGGTTGTGGTTCTGTGTTTGGTTCTGGTTCTGTGTGTAGTTCTGTGTGTGTTTCTGCTTATGTGTGTTGTTCTGGCTCTGTGTGTGGTTCTGCATGGAGTTCTGGTTCTGTGTGTAGTTCTGTGTGTTGTTCTGTGTGTGGTTCTGGTTCTGTGTGTAGTTCTGTTTGTGGGTCTGATTCTGTCTATCGTTCTGGTTTTGTGTGTAGTTTTGTGTGTGGTTCTGGTGCTGTGTGTGGCTCTGGTTCTGTGTGTGGTTCTGGTTCTGTGTGTAGTTCTGTTTGTGGTTCTGGTTATGTTTGTGGTTCTAGTTCTGTGTGTGTTTCTGATTCTGTGTGTGGCTCTGGTTCTGTGTTTGGTTCTGGTTCTGGTTCTGTGTGTAGTTCTGTTTGTGCTTCTGGTTCTGTGTGTGGTTCTGTGTGTGGTTGTGATTCTGGTTGTGGTTCTAGTTCTGTGTGTGGTTCTGGTTGTGGTTCTGGTTTTGTGTGTAGTTCTGGTTGTGGTTCTGGTTCTGTGTGTGGTTCTGGTTCTGTGTGTAGTTCTGTGTTTGGTTCTGGTTGTGTTTCTGGTTTTGTGTGTAGTTCTGGTTGTGGTTCTGGTTCTGTGTGTGGTTCTGGTTCTGTGTGTGGTTCTGTGTATGGTTCTGGTTCTGTCTGTAGTTGTCTTGGTGGTTCTGGTTCTGTGTGTGGTTCTGGTTCTGTGTGTATTTCTGTTATTGTTTCCGGATCTGTTTATGGTTCTGATTCTGTGTGTGGTCCTAGTTCTGTGTGTAGTTCTGTGTGTGGTTCTGCTTCTGTGTGTAGTTCTGTTTGTGGTTCTGGTTCTGTGTGTGGTTCTGGTTCTGTGTGTGGTTCTGGTTCTGTCTGTGGTTCTGGTTGTGTGTAGTTCTGTTTCTGTGTCTGGTCCTGTGTGTGATTCTGGTTCTGTGTGTGGTTCTGGTTCTGTGTGTAGTTTTGTGAGTGGTTCTGGTTCTGTGTGTAGTTCTGTTGGTGGTTCTGGTTTTGTGTGTGGTTCTGGATATTTGTGTGGTTCTGTTTCTGCTTCTGTGTGTAGTTCTGTTTGTGGTTCTGGTTCTGTATGTGGTTCTAGTTCTGTGTGTGGTTCGGATTCTGTGTGTGGTTCTGGTTCTGTTTGTGGTTCTGGTTCTGTGTGTAGTTCTGTTTGTGGTTCTGGTTCTGTATGTGGTTCTGGTTCTGTGTGTAGTTGTGTGTGTGGTTCTGATTCTGGTTGTGGTTCTAGTTTTGTGTGTGGTTCGGATTCTGTGTGTGGTTCTGGTTCTGTTTGTGGTTCTGGTTCTGTGTGTAGTTCTGTTTGTGGTTCTAGATCTGTGTGTAGTTCTGTTTGTGATTCTGATTCTGTCTGTGGTTCTGGGTTTGTGCGTAGTTGTGTTTGTGTTTCTGGTTCTGTGTGTGGTTCTGGTTCTGTGTGTGGTTGTGGTTCTGTGTTTGGTTCTGGTTCTGGTTCTGTGTTTAGTTTTGTTTGTGGTTCTGGTTCTGTGTGTAGTTCTGGTTCTGTGTGTCGTTCTGTGTGTGGTTCTGGTTCTGTGTGTGGTTCTGGTTCTGTGTGTGGTTCTGGTTCTGTTTGTGGTTCTGATTCTGGTTGTGGTTCTGGTTCTGTGTGTGGTTCTGTTTCTGTGCGTGGTTCCTTTTGTGGTTCTGGTTCTGTGTGTGGTTCTGGTTCTGTGTGTAGTTCTGTGTGTGGTTCTGATTCTGTGTGCAGTTCTGGTTCTGTGTGTGGTTGTGGTTCTGTTTGTGGTTCTAGTTCTGTGTGTAGTTCTGTTTGTGATTCTGATTCTGTCTGTGGTTCTGGTTTTGTGCGTAGTTGTGTTTGTGTTTCTGGTTCTGTGTGTGGTTCTGGTTCTGTGTGTGGTTGTGGTTCTGTGTTTGGTTCTGGTTCTGGTTCTGTGTTTAGTTCTGTTTGTGGTTCTGGTTCTGTGTGTGGTTCTGGTTCTGTGTGTAGTTCTGTGTGTGGTTCTGGTTCTGGTTGTGGTTCTAGTTCTGTGTGTGGTTCTGGTTCTGTGTGTGGTTCTTGTTCTGTTTGTAGTTCTGGTTCTGTGTGTAGTTCTGTTTGTGGTTCTGGTTCTGTATGTGATTCTAGTTCTGTGTGTAGTTCTGTGTGTGGTTCTGATTCTGGTTGTGGTTCTGTGTGTGGTTCCTTTTGTGGTTCTGGTTCTATCTGTGGTTTTGGTTCTGTGTGTAGTTCTGTGAGTGGTTCTGGTTCTGTGTGTAGTTCTGTTGGTGGTTCTGGTTTTGTGTGTGGTTCTGGATATTTGTGTGATTCTGTTTCTGGTTCTGTGTGTAGTTCTGTTCTGTGTGTGGTTCTGTGTATGGTTCTGGTTCTGTCTCTAGTTGTGTTAGTGGTTCTGGTTCTGTTTGTGGTTCTGGTTTTGTGTGTGGTTCTGTTTTTGTTTCTGGTTCAGGGTGTGGTTGTGGTTCTGTATGTGGTTGTTTGTGGTTCTGTTTCTGTGTGTGGTCCAAGTTTTGTGTGTAGTTCTGTGTGTGGTTATGGTTCTGTGTGTGGTTCTGTGTGTGGGTTTGGTTCTGTGTGTAGTTCTGTGTGTGGTTCTGATTCTGATTGTGGTTCTGGTTCTTTGTGTGGTTGTGGTTCTGTTTGTAGTTCTGTTTCTGGTTCTAGTTCTGTGTGTGGTTCTGATTGTGATTCTGATTCTATCTGTGGTTCTGGTTTTGTGTGTCGTTGTGTGTGTGGTTCTGGTTCTGTGTGTGGTTCTGGTTCTGTGTGTATTTGTGTTTCTGTGTTTGGTTCTGGTTCTGTGTGTAGTTCTGTTTGTGGTTCTGGTTCTGTGTGTGGTTGTGGTTCTGTGTGTAGTTCTGTTTCTGGTTCTGTTTGTGGTTCTGGTTCTGTGTGTAGTTCTGTTTGTGGTTCTGGTTCTGTATGTGGTTCTGGTTCTGTGTGTAGTTCTGTGTGTGGTTCTGATTCTGTGTGTGGTCCAAGTTCTGTGAGTAGTTCTGTGTGTGGTTATGGTTCTGTGTGTGGTTCTGGTTCTCTGTGTAGTTCTGTTTGTGGTTCTGGTTTTGTTTGTAGTTCTGGTTCTGCTTGTGGTTCTGGTTCTGTGTGCGGTTCTGTGTTTGGTTCTGGTTCTGTGTGTGGTTCTGGATCTGTGTGTGGTTCTAGTTCTGGTTCTGTGTGTACTTCTGTGTGTAGTTCTATTCTGTGTGTGGTTGTGAGTGTGGTTCTGGTTCTGTGTGTATTTGTGTTGGTGGTTCTGGTTCTGTGTGTGGTTGTGGTTCTGCATTGAGTTCTGGTTCTGTGTGCAGTTCTGTGTGTTGTTCTGGGTGTGGTTCTGGTTCTGTGTGTAGTTCTGTGTGGGGTTTTGGTTCTGTGGTAGTTCTGTTTGTGGGTCTGGTTCTGTCTGTAGTTGTGTTGGTGGTTCTGGTTCTGGATGTGGTTCTGGGTCTGTATGTGGTTCTGTTTGTGGTTCTGGTTCTGTGTGTGGTCCTTGTTCTGTCTGTAGTTCTGTGTGTGGTTCTGATTCTGTGGGTGGTTCTGGTTCTGTGTGTAGTTCTGTGTGTGGTTCTGATTCTGGTTGTGTTTGTACTTCTGTGTGTGGTTCGAATTCTGTGTGTGGTTCTGGTTCTGTTTGCGGTTCTGTTTCTGTATGTAGTTCTGTTTGTGGTTTCTGTTCTGTGTGTAGTTCTGTGTGTGGTTCTGATTCTGGTTGTGGTTCTGGTTTTGTGTGTGGTTCTGGTTGTGGTTCTGGTTCTGTGTATAGCTCTAGTTCTGTGTATGGTTCCTTTTGTGGTTCTGGTTCTCAGTGTAGTTCTGTGAGTGGTTCGGGTTCTGTGTGTAGTTCTGTCTGTGGGTTTGGTTCTGTGTGTAGTTCTGTGTGTGGTTCTGATTCTGATTGTGGTTCTGGTTCTTTGTGTGGTTGTGGTTCTGTTTGTAGTTCTGTTTTGGTTCTAGTTCTGTGTGTGGTTCTAGTTCTGGTTCTGTGTGTACTTCTGTGTGTAGTTCTATTCTGTGTGTGGTTGTGAGTGTGGTTCTGGTTCTGTGTGTATTTGTGTTGGTGGTTCTGGTTCTGTGTGTGGTTGTGGTTCTGCATTGAGTTCTGGTTCTGTGTGCAGTTCTGTGTGTTGTTCTGGGTGTGGTTCTGGTTCTGTGTGTAGTTCTGTGTGGGGTTTTGGTTCTGTGGTAGTTCTGTTTGTGGGTCTGGTCTGTCTGTAGTTGTGTTGGTGGTTCTGGTTCTGGATGTGGTTCTGGGTCTGTATGTGGTTCTGTTTGTGGTTCTGGTTCTGTGTGTGGTCCTTGTTCTGTCTGTAGTTCTGTGTGTGGTTCTGATTCTGTGGGTGGTTCTGGTTCTGTGTGTAGTTCTGTGTGTGGTTCTGATTCTGGTTGTGTTTGTACTTCTGTGTGTGGTTCGAATTCTGTGTGTGGTTCTGGTTCTGTTTGCGGTTCTGTTTCTGTATGTAGTTCTGTTTGTGGTTTCTGTTCTGTGTGTAGTTCTGTGTGTGGTTCTGATTCTGGTTGTGGTTCTGGTTTTGTGTGTGGTTCTGGTTGTGGTTCTGGTTTTGTGTATAGCTCTAGTTCTGTATGTGGTTCCTTTTGTGGTTCTGGTTCTGAGTGTAGTTCTGTGAGTGGTTCGGGTTCTGTGTGTAGTTCTGTGTGTGGGTTTGGTTCTGTGTGTAGTTCTGTGTGTGGTTCTGATTCTGATTGTGGTTCTGGTTCTTTGTGTGGTTGTGGTTCTGTTTGTAGTTCTGTTTTGGTTCTAGTTCTGTGTGTGGTTCTGATTGTGATTCTGATTCTGTCTGTGGTTCTGGTTTTGTGCGTCGTTTTGTGTGTGGTTCTAGTTCTGTGTGTGGTTCTGGTTCTGTGTGTATTTGTGTTTCTGTGATTGGTTCTGGTTCTGTGTGTAGTTCTGTTGGTGGTTCTGGTTTTGTGTGTGGTTCTGGATATTTGTGTGGTTCTGTTTCTGGTTCTGTGTGTAGTTCTGTTCTGTGTGTGGTTCTGTGTATGTTTCTGGTTCTGTCTGTAGCTGTGTTGGTGGTTCTGGTTCTGTTTGTGGTTCTGGTTCTGTGTGCAGTTCTGTTTTTGGTTCTGGTTCTGGGTGTGGTTGTGGTTCTGTATGTGGTTCTGTTTGTGGTTTTGTTTCTGTGTGTGCTCCGAGTTCTGTGTGTACTTCTGTGTGTGGTTCTGCTTCTGTATGTGGTTCTGGTTCTCTGTGTAGTTCTGTTTGTGGTTCTGGTTCTGTGTGTGGTTCTGTGTGTGGTTCTGGTTCTGTATGTGGTTCTGGTTCTGTGTGTGTTTGTGGTTCTGTGTGTGGTTCTGGTTCTGTATGTGGTTCTAGTTCTGTGTGTGGTTCGGATTCTGTGTGTGGTTCTGGTTCTGTTTGTGGTTCTGCTTCTGTGTGTAGTTCTGTTTGTGGTTCTGGTTCTGTATGTGGTTCTGGTTCTGTGTGTAGTTCTGTGTGTGGTTCTGATTCTGGTTGTGGTTCTAGTTTTGTGTGTGGTTCGGATTCTGTGTGTGGTTCTGGTTCTGTTTGTGGTTCTGGTTCTGTGTGTAGTTCTGTGTGTGGTTCTGGTTGTGTTTCTGGTTTTGTGTGTAGTTCTGGTTGTGGTTCTGGTTCTGTGTGTGGTTCTGGTTCTGTGTGTGGTTCTGTGTATGGTTCTGGTTCTGTTTGTAGTTGTCTTGGTGGTTCTGGTTCTATGTGTGGTTCTGGTTCTGTGTGTATTTCTGTTATTGTTTCTGGTTCTGTTTGTGGTTCTGGTTCTGTGTGTGGTCCTAGTTCTGTGTGTAGTTCTGTGTGTGGTTCTGCTTCTGTGTGTAGTTCTGTTTGTGGTTCTGGTTCTGTTTGTGGTTCTGGTTCTGTCTGTGGTTCTGGTTGTGTGTAGTTCTGTTTCTGTGTCTGGTCCTGTGTGTGATTCTGGTTCTGTGTGTGGTTCTGGTTCTGTGTGTGGTTCCTTTTGTGGTTCTGGTTCTATGTGTGGTCCTAGTTCTGTGTGTAGTTCTGTGTGTGGTTCTGCTTCTGTGTGTAGTTCTGTTTGTGGTTCTGGTTCTGTGTGTGGTTCTGTTTCTGTGTGTGGTTCTGGATCTGTGTGTGGTTCTAGTTCTGGTTCTGTGTGTACTTCTGTGTATAGTTCTGTTCTGTGTGTGGTTCTGAGTGTGGTTCTGGTTCTGTGTGTATTTGTGTTGGTGGCTCTGGTTCTGTGTGTGGTTGTGGTTCTGTGTTTGGTTCTGGTTCTGTGTGTAGTTCTGTGTGTGTTTCTGCTTATGTGTGTTGTTCTGGCTCTGTGTGTGGTTCTGCATGGAGTTCTGGTTCTGTGTGTAGTTCTGTGTGTTGTTCTGTGTGTGGTTCTGGTTCTGTGTGTAGTTCTGTATGTGGTACTGGTTCTGTGTGTAGTTCTGTTTGTGGGTCTGATTCTGTCTATCGTTCTGGTTTTGTGTGTAGTTTTGTGTGTGGTTCTGGTGGTGTGTGTGGCTCTGGTTCTGTGTGTGGTTCTGGTTCTGTGTGTAGTTCTGTTTGTGGTTCTGGTTATGTTTGAGGTTCTAGTTCTGTGTGTGTTTCTGATTCTGTGTGTGGCTCTGGTTCTGTGTTTGGTTCTGGTTCTGGTTCTGTGTGTAGTTCTGTTTGTGGTTCTGGTTCTGTGTGTGGTTCTGGTTCTGTGTGTGGTTCTGTGTGTGGTTGTGATTCTGGTTGTGGTTCTAGTTCTGTGTGTGGTTCTGGTTGTGGTTCTGGTTTTGTGTGTAGTTCTGGTTGTGGTTCTGGTTCTGTGTGTGGTTCTGGTTCTGTGTGTAGTTCTGTGTGTGGTTCTGGTTGTGTTTCTGGTTTTGTGTGTAGTTCTGGTTGTGGTTCTGGTTCTGTGTGTGGTTCTGTGTATGGTTGTGGTTCTGTCTGTAGTTGTGTTGGTGGTTCTGGTTCTGTGTGTGGTTCTGGTTCTGTGTGTATTTCTGTTATTGTTTCTGGATCTGTTTGTGGTTCTGATTCTGTGCGTGGTCCTAGTTCTGTGTGTAGTTCTGTGTGTGGTTCTGCTTCTGTGTGTAGTTCTGTTTGTGGTTCTGGTTCTGTGTGTGGTTCTGGTTCTGTGTGTGGTTCTGGTTCTGTCTGTGGTTCTGGTTGTGTGTAGTTCTGTTTCTGTGTCTGGTCCTGTGTGTGATTCTGGTTCTGTGTGTGGTTCTGGTTCTGTGTGTGGTTCCTTTTGTGGTTCTGGTTCTATGTGTGGTTCTGGTTCTGTGTGTAGTTTTGTGAGTGGTTCTGGTTCTGTGTGTAGTTCTGTTGGTGGTTCTGGTTTTGTGTGTGGTTCTGGATATTTGTGTGGTTCTGTTTCTGCTTCTGTGTGTAGTTCTGTTTGTGGTTCTGGTTCTGTATGTGGTTCTAGTTCTGTGTGTGGTTCGGATTCTGTGTGTGGTTCTGGTTCTGTTTGTGGTTCTGGTTCTGTGTGTAGTTCTGTTTGTGGTTCTGGTTCTGTATGTGGTTCTGGTTCTGTGTGTAGTTGTGTGTGTGGTTCTGATTCTGGTTGTGGTTCTAGTTTTGTGTGTGGTTCGGATTCTGTGTGTGGTTCTGCTTCTGTTTGTGGTTCTGGTTCTGTGTGTAGTTCTGTTTGTGGTTCTAGATCTGTGTGTAGTTCTGTTTGTGATTCTGATTCTGTCTGTGGTTCTGGGTTTGTGCGTAGTTGTGTTTGTGTTTCTGGTTCTGTGTGTGGTTCTGGTTCTGTGTGTGGTTGTGGTTCGGTGTTTGGTTCTGGTTCTGGTTCTGTGTTTAGTTTTATTTGTGGTTCTGGTTCTGTGTGTAGTTCTGGTTCTGTGTGTAGTTCTGTGTGTGGTTCTGGTTCTGTGTGTGGTTCTGGTTCTGTGTGTGGTTCTGGTTCTGTTTGTGGTTCTGATTCTGGTTGTGGTTCTGGTTCTGTGTGTGGTTCTGTTTCTGTGCGTGGTTCCTTTTGTGGTTCTGGTTCTGTGTGTGGTTCTGGTTCTGTGTGTAGTTCTGTGTGTGGTTCTGATTCTGTGTGCAGTTCTGGTTCTGTGTGTGGTTGTGGTTCTGTTTGTGGTTCTAGTTCTGTGTGTAGTTCTGTTTGTGATTCTGATTCTGTCTGTGGTTCTGGTTTTGTGCGTAGTTGTGTTTGTGTTTCTTGTTCTGTGTGTGGTTCTGGTTCTGTGTGTGGTTGTGGTTCTGTGTTTGGTTCTGGTTCTGTGTTTAGTTCTGTTTGTGGTTCTGGTTCTGTGTGTGGTTCTGGTTCTGTGTGTAGTTCTGTGTGTGGTTCTGGTTCTGGTTGTGGTTCTAGTTCTGTGTGTGGTTCTGGTTCTGTGTGTGGTTCTGGTTCTGTTTGTAGTTCTGGTTCTGTGTGTAGTTCTGTTTGTGGTTCTGGTTCTGTATGTGATTCTAGTTATGTGTGTAGTTCTGTGTGTGGTTCTGATTCTGGTTGTGGTTCTGTGTGTAGTTCCTTTTGTGGTTCTGGTTCTATCTGTGGTTTTGGTTCTGTGTGTAGTTCTGTGAGTGGTTCTGGTTCTGTGTGTAGCTCTGTTGGTGGTTCTGGTTTTGTGTGTGGTTCTGGATATTTGTGTGATTCTGTTTCTGGTTCTGTGTGTAGTTCTGTTCTGTGTGTGGTTCTGTGTATGGTTCTGGTTCTGTCTCTAGTTGTGTTAGTGGTTCTGGTTCTGTTTGTGGTTCTGGTTTTGTGTGTGGTTCTGTTTTTGTTTCTGGTTCAGGGTGTGGTTGTGGTTCTGTATGTGGTTGTTTGTGGTTCTGTTTCTGTGTGTGGTCCAAGTTTTGTGTGTAGTTCTGTGTGTGGTTATGGTTCTGTGTGTGGTTCTGTGTGTGGGTTTGGTTCTGTTTGTAGTTTTGTGTGTGGTTCTGATTCTGATTGTGGTTCTGGTTCTTTGTGTGGTTGTGGTTCTGTTTGTAGTTCTGTTTCTGGTTCTAGTTCTGTGTGTGGTTCTGATTGTGATTCTGATTCTATCTGTGGTTCTGGTTTTGTGTGTCGTTGTGTGTGTGGTTCTGGTTCTGTGTGTGGTTCTGGTTCTGTGTGTATTTGTGTTTCTGTGTTTGGTTCTGGTTCTGTGTGTAGTTCTGTTTGTGGTTCTGGTTCTGTGTGTGGTTGTGGTTCTGTGTGTAGTTCTGTTTCTGGTTCTGTTTGTGGTTCTGGTTCTGGTTCTGTGTGTAGTTCTGTTTGTGGTTCTGGTTCTGTATGTGGTTCTGGTTCTGTGTGTAGTTCTGTGTGTGGTTCTGATTCTGTGTGTGGTCCAAGTTCTGTGAGTAGTTCTGTGTGTGGTTATGGTTCTGTGTGTGGTTCTGGTTCTCTGTGTAGTTCTGTTTGTGGTTCTGGTTTTGTTTGTAGTTCTGGTTCTGCTTGTGGTTCTGGTTCTGTGTGCGGTTCTGTGTTTGGTTCTGGTTCTGTGTGTGGTTCTGGATCTGTGTGTGGTTCTAGTTCTGGTTCTGTGTGTACTTCTGTGTGTAGTTCTATTCTGTGTGTGGTTGTGAGTGTGGTTCTGGTTCTGTGTGTATTTGTGTTGGTGGTTCTGGTTCTGTGTGTGGTTGTGGTTCTGCATTGAGTTCTGGTTCTGTGTGCTGTTCTGTGTGTTGTTCTGTGTGTGGTTCTGGTTCTGTGTGTAGTTCTGTGTGGGGTTTTGGTTCTGTGGTAGTTCTGTTTGTGGGTCTGGTTCTGTCTGTAGTTGTGTTGGTGGTTCTGGTTCTGGATGTGGTTCTGGGTCTGTATGTGGTTCTGTTTGTGGTTCTGGTTCTGTGTGTGGTCCTTGTTCTGTCTGTAGTTCTGTGTGTGGTTCTGATTCTGTGGGTGGTTCTGGTTCTGTGTGTAGTTCTGTGTGTGGTTCTGATTCTGGTTGTGTTTGTACTTCTGTGTGTGGTTCGAATTCTGTGTGTGGTTCTGGTTCTGTTTGCGGTTCTGTTTCTGTATGTAGTTCTGTTTGTGGTTTCTGTTCTGTGTGTAGTTCTGTGTGTGGTTCTGATTCTGGTTGTGGTTCTGGTTTTGTGTGTGGTTCTGGTTGTGGTTCTGGTTCTGTGTATAGCTCTAGTTCTGTGTGTGGTTCCTTTTGTGGTTCTGGTTCTCAGTGTAGTTCTGTGAGTGGTTCGGGTTCTGTGTGTAGTTCTGTGTGTGGGTTTGGTTCTGTGTGTAGTTCTGTGTGTGGTTCTGATTCTGATTGTGGTTCTGGTTCTTTGTGTGGTTGTGGTTCTGTTTGTAGTTCTGTTTTGGTTCTAGTTCTGTGTGTGGTTCTAGTTCTGGTTCTGTGTGTACTTCTGTGTGTAGTTCTATTCTGTGTGTGGTTGTGAGTGTGGTTCTGGTTCTGTGTGTATTTGTGTTGGTGGTTCTGGTTCTGTGTGTGGTTGTGGTTCTGCATTGAGTTCTGGTTCTGTGTGCAGTTCTGTGTGTTGTTCTGGGTGTGGTTCTGGTTCTGTGTGTAGTTCTGTGTGGGGTTTTGGTTCTGTGGTAGTTCTGTTTGTGGGTCTGGTTCTGTCTGTAGTTGTGTTGGTGGTTCTGGTTCTGGATGTGGTTCTGGGTCTGTATGTGGTTCTGTTTGTGGTTCTGGTTCTGTGTGTGGTCCTTGTTCTGTCTGTAGTTCTGTGTGTGGTTCTGATTCTGTGGGTGGTTCTGGTTCTGTGTGTAGTTCTGTGTGTGGTTCTGATTCTGGTTGTGTTTGTACTTCTGTGTGTGGTTCGAATTCTGTGTGTGGTTCTGGTTCTGTTTGCGGTTCTGTTTCTGTATGTAGTTCTGTTTGTGGTTTCTGTTCTGTGTGTAGTTCTGTGTGTGGTTCTGATTCTGGTTGTGGTTCTGGTTTTGTGTGTGGTTCTGGTTGTGGTTCTGGTTCTGTGTATAGCTCTAGTTCTGTGTGTGGTTCCTTTTGTGGTTCTGGTTCTCAGTGTAGTTCTGTGAGTGGTTCGGGTTCTGTGTGTAGTTCTGTGTGTGGGTTTGGTTCTGTGTGTAGTTCTGTGTGTGGTTCTGATTCTGATTGTGGTTCTGGTTCTTTGTGTGGTTGTGGTTCTGTTTGTAGTTCTGTTTTGGTTCTAGTTCTGTGTGTGGTTCTGATTGTGATTCTGATTCTGTCTGTGGTTCTGGTTTTGTGCGTCGTTTTGTGTGTGGTTCTAGTTCTGTGTGTGGTTGTGGTTCTGTGTGTAGTTCTGTTTCTGGTTCTGTTTGTGGTTCTGGTTCTGGTTCTGGTTATGTGTGTAGTTCTGTTTGTGGTTCTGGTTCTGTATGTGGTTCTGGTTCTGTGTGTAGTTCTCTGTGTGGTTCTGATTCTGGTTGTGGTTCTGGTTTTGTGTGTAGTTCTGGTTGTGGTTCTGGTACTGTGTGTGGTTCTGGTTCTCTGTGTCGTTCTGTGAGTGGTTCTGGTTCTGTCTGTAGTTGTGTTGGTGGTTCTGGTTCTGTGTGTGGTTCTGGTTCTGTGTGTAGTTCTGTCTGTGGTTCTGGTTCTGGATGTGGTTCTGGGTCTGTATGTGGTTCTGTTTGTGGTTCTGTTTCTGTGTGTGGTCCTTGTTCTGTCTGTAGTTCTGTGTGTGGTTCTGATTCTGTGTGTAGTTATGTGTGTGGTTCTGGTTCTGGGTGTAGTTCTGTGTGTGGTTCTGGTTTTGTGTGTAGTTCTGGTTCTGGTTCTGGTTCTGTGTGTAGCTCTGGTTTTGTGTGTGGTTCCTTTTGTGGTTCCGGTTCTATGTGTGGTTCTGGTTCTGTATATAGTTCTGTGAGTGGTTCGGGTTCTGTGTGTAGTTCTATGTGTGGTTCTGGTTCTCTGTGTAGTTTTGTGTGTGGTTCTGATTCTGGTTGTGGTTCTAGTTCTGTGTGTGGTTCTAATTCTGTGTGTGGTTCTGGTTCTGTGTGTGGTTCTGGTTCCGTTTCTGTGTGTAGTTCTGTTTGTGGTTCTGGTTCTGTGTGTAGTTCTGTGTGTGGTTCTGATTCTGTTTGTGCTTCTGGTTCAGTGTGTGGTTCAGGTTCTGGTTCTGTCCCTGGTTCTGGTTTTGTCTGTATTTCTGTGAGTGGTTCAGGTTCTGTGTGTAGTACTGTGTGTGGTTCTGGTTCTGTGTGTATTTGTGGTTCTGTGTTTGGTTCTGGTTCTGGTTATGTGTGTAGTTCTGTTTGTGGTTCTGGTTCTGTATGTGGTTCTGGTTCTGTGTGTAGTTCTCTGTGTGGTTCTGATTCTGGTTGTGGTTCTGGTTTTGTGTGTAGTTCTGGTTGTGGTTCTGGTACTGTGTGTGGTTCTGGTTCTCTGTGTCGTTCTGTGAGTGGTTCTGGTTCTGTCTGTAGTTGTGTTGGTGGTTCTGGTTCTGTGTGTGGTTCTGGTTCTGTGTGTAGTTCTGTCTGTGGTTCTGGTTCTGGATGTGGTTCTGGGTCTGTATGTGGTTCTGTTTGTGGTTCTGTTTCTGTGTGTGGTCCTTGTTCTGTCTGTAGTTCTGTGTGTGGTTCTGATTCTGTGTGTAGTTATGTGTGTGGTTCTGGTTCTGGGTGTAGTTCTGTGTGTGGTTCTGGTTTTGTGTGTAGTTCTGGTTCTGGTTCTGGTTCTGTGTGTAGCTCTGGTTTTGTGTGTGGTTCCTTTTGTGGTTCCGGTTCTATGTGTGGTTCTGGTTCTGTATATAGTTCTGTGAGTGGTTCGGGTTCTGTGTGTAGTTCTATGTGTGGTTCTGGTTCTCTGTGTAGTTTTGTGTGTGGTTCTGATTCTGGTTGTGGTTCTAGTTCTGTGTGTGGTTCTGATTCTGTGTGTGATTCTGGTTCTGTGTGTGGTTCTGGTTCCGTTTCTGTGTGTAGTTCTGTTTGTGGTTCTGGTTCTGTGTGTAGTTCTGTGTGTGGTTCTGATTCTGTTTGTGCTTCTGGTTCAGTGTGTGGTTCAGGTTCTGGTTCTGTCCCTGGTTCTGGTTTTGTCTGTATTTCTGTGAGTGGTTCAGGTTCTGTGTGTAGTACTGTGTGTGGTTCTGGTTCTGTGTGTATTTGTGGTTCTGTGTTTGGTTCTGGTTCTGTCTGTAGTTCTATATGTGGTTCTGGTTCTCTGTGTAGTTCTGTGTGTGGTTCTGGTTCGGTTTGTGGTTCTGATTCTGTGTGTAGTTCTGTTTGTGGTTCTGGTTCTGTATGTGGTTCTGGTTCTGTGTGTAGTTCTGTGTGTGGTTCTGATTCTGGTTGTGGTTCTGGTTTTGTGTGTAGTTCTGGTTGTGGTTCTGGTTTTGTGTGTGGTTCTGGTTCTGTGTGTAGTTCTGTGAGTGCTTCTGGTTCTGTGTATAGTTCTGTTGGTAGTTCTGGTTTTGTGTGTGGTTCTGGATCTTTGTGTGGTTCTGTTTCTGGTTCTGTTTGTTGTTCTGTTCTGTGTGTGGTTCTGTGTATGGTTCTGGTTCTGTCTGTAGTTGTGTTGGTGGTTCTGGTTCTGTGTGTGGTTCTGGTTCTGTGTGTAGTTCTGTTTTTGGTTCTGGTTCTGGGGGTGGTTGTGGTTCTGTATATGGTTCTGTCTGTGCTTCTGGTTCTGTGTGTGGTCCTACTTCTGTGTGTAGTTCTGTGTGTGGTCCTACTTCTGTGTGTAGTTCTGTGTGTGGTTCTGCTTCTGTGTGTGGTTCTGGTTCTCTGTCTACTTCTGTTTGTGTTTCTGGTTTTGTGTGTAGTTCTCTGTGGTTCTGGTTCTGTATATGGTTCTGGGTCTGTCTGTCATTCTGGGTCTGTGCGTGGTTCTGGTTCTGTGTGTGGTTCTGTGTGTGGTTCTGGTTCTGTGTGTGGTTCTGGATCTGTGTGGGGTTCTAGTTCTGGTTCTGTGTGTAGTTCTGTGTGTAGTTCTGTTCTGTGTGTGGTTCTGAGTGTGGTTCTTGTCCTGTGTGTATTTGTGTTGGTGGTTCTGGTTTTGTGTGTGGTTGTGGTTCTGAGTGTGGTTCTGGCTCTGTGTGTGGCTCTGCATGGAGTTCTTGTTCTGTGTGTAGTTCTGTGTGTGGTTCTGGGTGTGGCTCTGGTTCTGTGTGTAGTTCTGTCTGTGTTTCTGGTTCTGGTTCTGTGTGTAGTTCTGTTTGTGGGTCTGATTCTGTCTGTGGTTCTGGTTTTGTGTGTAGTTCTGTGTGTGGTTCTGGTTCTGTGTGTGGTTGTGTTTCTGTGTTTTGTTCTGTTTCTGGTTCTGTGTGTAGTTCTGTTTGTGGTTCTGGTTCTGTGTGTGGTTCTGATTCTGTGTGTGGTTCTGGTTCTGTGTGTGGTTCTGGTTCTGTGTGTAATTCTGTGTGTGGTTCTGGTTCTCTGTGTAGTTCTGTTGGTGGTTCTGGTTCTGTGTGTGGTTCTGGATCTTTGTGTGGTTCTGTTTCTGGTTCTGTGTGTAGTTCTTCTCTGTGTGTGGTTCTGTGTATGGTTCTGGTTCTGTCTGTAGTTGTGCTGGTGGTTCGGATTCTGTGTGTGGTTCTGGTTCTGTTTGCAGTTCTTGTTCTGTGTGTAGTTCTGTGTGTGGTTCTGGTTCTGTGTGTAGTTCTGTGTGTGGTTCTGGTTTTGTGTGTAGTTCTGGTTGTGATTCTGGTTCTGTGTGTAGCTCTGGTTTTGTGTGTGGTTCCTTTTGTGGTTCTGGTTCTATGTGTGGTTCTGGTTCTGTGTATAGTTCTGTGAGTGGTTCTGGTTCTGTGTGTAGTTCTGTGTGTGGTTCTGGTTTTGTGTGTAGTTCTGGTTGTGGTTCTGGTTCTGTGTGTAGCTCTGGTTTTGTGTGTGGTTCCTTTTGTGGTTCTGGTTCTATGTGTGGTTCTGGTTCTCTGTGTAGTTTTGTGTGTGGTTCTGATTCTGGTTGTGGTTCTAGTTCTGTGTGTGGTTCCGATTCTGTGTGTGGTTCTGGTTCTGTGTGTGGTTCTGGTTCCGTTTCTGTGTGTAGTTCTGTTTGTGGTTCTGGTTCTGTGTGTAGTTCTGTGTGTGGTTCTGATTCTGTTTGTGCTTCTGGTTCAGTGTGTGGTTCAGGTTCTGGTTCTGTCCCTGGTTCTGGTTTTGTCTGTATTTCTGTGAGTGGTTCAGGTTCTGTGTGTAGTACTGTGTGTGGTTCTGGTTCTGTGTGTATTTGTGGTTCTGTGTTTGGTTCTGGTTCTGGTTCTGTGTGTAGTTCTATATGTGGTTCTGGTTCTCTGTGTAGTTCTGTGTGTGGTTCTGGTTCGGTTTGTGGTTCTGGTTCTGTGTGTAGTTCTGTTTGTGGTTCTGGTTCTGTATGTGGTTCTGGTTCTGTGTGTAGTTCTGTGTGTGGTTCTGATTCTGGTTGTGGTTCTGGTTTTGTGTGTAGTTCTGGTTGTGGTTCTGGTTCTGTTTGTGGTTCTGGTTCTGTGTGTAGTTCTGTGAGTGCGTCTGGTTCTGTGTATAGTTCTGTTGGTAGTTCTGGTTTTGTGTGTGGTTCTGGATCTTTGTGTGGTTCTGTTTCTGGTTCTGTTTGTTGTTCTGTTCTGTGTGTGGTTCTGTGTATGGTTCTGGTTCTGTCTGTAGTTGTGTTGGTGGTTCTGGTTCTGTGTGTGGTTCTGGTTCTGTGTGTAGTTCTGTTTTTGGTTCTGGTTCTGGGTGTGGTTGTGGTTCTGTATATGGTTCTGTCTGTGCTTCTGGTTCTGTGTGTGGTCCTACTTCTGTGTGTAGTTCTGTGTGTGGTTCTGCTTCTGTGTGTGGTTCTGGTTCTCTGTGTACTTCTGTTTGTGTTTCTGGTTTTGTGTGTAGTTCTCTGTGGTTCTGGTTCTGTATATGGTTCTGGGTCTGTCTGTCGTTCTGGGTCTGTGTGTGGTTCTGGTTCTGTGTGTGGTTCTGTGTGTGGTTCTGGTTCTGTGTGTGGTTCTGGATCTGTGTGGGGCTCTAGTTCTGGTTCTGTGTGTAGTTCTGTGTGTAGTTCTGTTCTGTGTGTGGTTCTGAGTGTGGTTCTGGTCCTGTGTGTATTTGTGTTGGTGGTTCTGGTTTTGTGTGTGGTTGTGGTTCTGTGTGTGGTTCTGGCTCTGTGTGTGGTTCTGCATGGAGTTCTTGTTCTGTGTGTAGTTCTGTGTGTGGTTCTGGGTGTGGCTCTGGTTCTGTGTGTAGTTCTGTGTGTGTTTCTGGTTCTGTGTGTAGTTCTGTTTGTGGGTCTGATTCTGTCTGTGGTTCTGGTTTTGTGTGTAGTTCTGTGTGTGGTTCTGGTTCTGTGTGTGGTTGTGTTTCTGTGTTTTGTTCTGTTTCTGGTTCTGTGTGTAGTTCTGTTTGTGGTTCTGGTTCTGTGTGTGGTTCTGATTCTGTGTGTGGTTCTGGTTCTGTGTGTGGTTCTGGTTCTGTGTGTAATTCTGTGTGTGGTTCTGGTTCTCTGTGTAGTTCTGTTGGTGGTTCTGGTTCTGTGTGTGGTTCTGGATCTTTGTGTGGTTCTGTTTCTGGTTCTGTGTGTAGTTCTTCTCTTTGTGTGGTTCTGTGTATGGTTCTGGTTCTGTCTGTAGTTGTGCTGGTGGTTCTGATTCTGTGTGTGGTTCTAGTTCTGGTTCTGTGTGTAGTTCTGTTTGTGGGTCTGATTCTGTGTGTGGTTCTGGTTTTGTGTGTAGTTCTGTGTGTGGTTCTGGTTCTGTGTGTGGTTCTGATTCTGTGTGTGGTTGTGTTTCTGTGTATGGTTCTTGTTCTGTCTGTAGTTGTGTTGGTGGTTCTGGTTCTGTGTGTGGTTCTGATTGTGATTCTGATTCTGTCTGTGGTTCTGGTTTTGTGCGTCGTTGTGTGTGTGGTTCTGGTTCTGTGTGTGGTTCTGGTTCTGTGTGTATTTGTGTTTCTGTGTTTGGTTCTGGTTCTGTGTTTAGTTCTGTTTGTGGTTCTGGTTCTGTGTGTGGTTGTGGTTCTGTGTGTAGTTCTGTTTGTGGTTCTGGTTCTGTATGTGGTTCTGGTTCTGTGTGTAGTTCTGTGTGTGGTTCTGGTTCTGTGTGTAGTTCTGTGTGTAGTTCTGTTCTATTGTGTGGTTCTGCTTCTGTGTGTAGTTCTGTGTGTGGTTCTGATTCTGGTTGTGGTTCTGGTTCTGTCTGTAGTTGTGTTGGTGGTTCTGGTTCTGTGTGTGGTTCTGGTTCTGTGTGTAGTCCTGCTTTTGGTTCTGTTTCTGGGGGTGGTTGTGGTTCTGTATATGGTTCTGTTTGTGGTTCTGGTTCTGTGTGTGGTCCTACTTCTGTGTGTAGTTCTGTGTGTGGTTCTACTTCTGTGTGTGGTTCTGGTTCTCTGTGTAGTTCTGTTTGTGGTTCTGGTTCTGTATGTGGTTCTGGTTTTGTGTGTAGTTCTGTGTGTGGTTCTGGTTCTGTGTGTAATTCTGTTTTTTTGTGTGGTTCTGGTTATGTGTGTGGTTCTGCTTCTGTGTGTGGTTCTGGTTCTGTGTGTATTTGTGTTGGTGGTTCTGGTTTTGTGTGTGGTTGTGGTTCTGTGTGTGGTTCTGGTTCTGGTTCTGTGTGTAGTTCTGTTTGTGTTTCTGGTTATGTGTGTTGTTCTGGCTCTGTGTCTGGTTCTGCATGGAGTTCTTGTTCTGTGTGTAGTTCTGTGTGTGGTTCTGGGTGTGGCTCTGGTTCTGCGTGTAGTTCTGTGTGTGTTTCATTTTCATTTCATTTTTCATTTCTTTATTTGTTTCATTCATAAAAGATTAATACAAAATAATTCTGTTACATTTAACAATGTGAATGAAAAGGAGCAGAAAGAAGTATAAACTTATAATATCTGCCCCCTTTTCACACAAAATCAAACATTTACAACACTTCAACAGTTCCAACTACACTCATGAGGAACTTATTTACGTGACGTGCACAATCTCAAATACATGTTAATTAGCACAAAGGACAGTTCATATTTCATACTTTTTTAGCATATCATGTTTAACATTTCTTTTAAACACTTGAAAAGATTTTGAAGCTTTGAATTTTTCATTTAGATTGTTCCATAGACTCACACCTTTGACTGAAACACATTTTTCCATTGTTGTTGTTCTGAATTTGGGTTTTTTAAAGATTTCAATTCCTTTCAAATTATAAGGACTTTCTCTCTTTGTAAATTTCCTTTGCAAATTAGTGGGCAAGATTTGCTGATTTGCTTTGTACATAATTTTTAAAATATGAAGTTCAACCAGTTCATTGAATTTCAGTATTTTTAATTGTATAAATATTGGGTTTGTTGAATCTCTGTATCCACTTCCACTGACGATTCTTACCGCTCTTTTCTGTAAAAGGAAAACTGAATTAACATAAGTTTTACAAGCACTTCCCCAGTGTTAGAATAATTGTGCATGTATTTTATCCCATATTTGCTGTAAGCATTTATATATCTTATCCTATATTGTTATAATCAAATGTTAGAGACATTGTGTGTTTGAATAATCTCTTTGTGCTCTTGTTATGTGCAGTGTTTTACGTGCGGAGGCTGGTGTGACATCAAAACGAGATAGGGTCCGAGGTCACACAACTGTGTCAGACATATGTGATAGATGTCTCTTTCCTTGCCCTCCTTGGAAGCATATATTATCTCTCTGTCTCTCTCCTTGACATTTTAAGAGACGTATATTATCTTCTTATCTTTTTCCCCCTTCCCCTTAGACACATTGTAATCAGGGACATTCCTAAATAAAAAGAGGAGCGCGGCTTTGGGTGGCAGAGCGGGTTGGAGATTGTAACTGCACACTCTCTGCCGTTCTCCTCGCGAGTAAAACTTATTAATCTCTTGTCTTTCTTCTTGCATTTTACAATGTTTAGGTGGGTTTGAACCTGACATTAACTTGGTCCTTCGAGCCGGATTCCAAGACACCTGAAGACTCCATCGGACGTTAAGAATCCAGAAAGACCGTGGCCACGGCGGAAAAGTCCCTTTCTCGGGCTGGTTATCTTCACGTCGGTTGGAGTCCGACGGTTGAAGGAATACCGAGGGAGAAAGACAACAGAGGGTGAGTAAGTCTTGACTTAAAAAGAAGCGAATGACTGAGGGTCGTTGCGCGTAGACAAACCCTATAAATCCTAGGCACTGATAGGTAAGGACGGCGGAGTCCTCTGCTAGTTAAATTCCGTAAGGACGGCGGAGTCCAACTACTAGACACAAGAAAGTGGGCTAGGGAGTAAAATTCCGTAAACCAAAGGACGGCGGAGTCCTCTTCGTGTTAAATTCCGTAAAACAAAGGGCGACGGAGTCCTCTTCGTGTTAAATTCCGTGAATAAAAGTAAAATAGGAGTGTGAATGAGTGTGTGAGTGGAAGTTAATAACCACTAGGTTATTGATTTCATACCAAAAGATTGGGGCTGGAAATAGTGAGTTTTGTGGATGTAGAGACAAGATTTCTCCACCTTAACGGGTAAAAGTGAGAAATACCACAAAATAAATTAAATCACTATCCCAATCGGATCTTGAAATCAGTCTTAGATACTCCCTAGGAGTGACAGACTGATCCAAATTGTGATAAAATGGGGAACTTATTAAGAACTAGTAAACCTAGAGACAGGTTACTATGTGAGGATTATAAAATAATGGAAGCAAAAAATGCCGGGTACAATAAATACCTAGACTTATGGATCAGAAAGTATAATTTTAGAGGCAGACTGAGTGTAGTGACCTTAGAGGCATTACGCAACCAGATAAAAGAGAAAACGAAAAATAATGAGAAGAAAATGCGTAAACATGGCATAAGAGAATTAGACTATTGGTTAGAGATAGCGAGAGTAAAGGAGGAGCGACAACAGAAAAAGCAGGAGAGTAGAAAAGACAGAAATAAAAAAGAAGAAGTGTTTTTTCACAGAAAAGAGGATGATGAGACCACAACAGTAACAGGAATGCAAACAGTACAGAGAGCAGAAGCAGGAGGGAACACACACCCTCCCCCGTACACTAACGAGACACAGGCGCCCAAAACACATGCGGAAGCAGTGAAATCTTCAATATACCCCGACTTGACAGAACTTAAAGGCGCTGTAGGAGGACCAGTAACCCGTAGTAAGACAGATAAACGCTGGGAATGGTCTAAAGATATGGGTGGGGGTTTAAATGAAATACCCACAGCTCCAGAATTAGGAACCTCACCGTACAACCCTTTTAAACATGATCTAGACGACTCAGACCCCTTAACCCGAATATTTCCAATGATAGAAGTAGCAAACCCCAGAGCAGGGCAAGACAATCAGACACCAACTATGATGGTTTATAGAACCTGGACAACAGCAGATGTAAAAAAGGCAGTAGAGGGTGTTACGCCGTATAATGAGGATGTAGATCAGTTTTGTAATGACATGGAAGCACTGAGAAAATCCTACAACCTAGACGGTCGTGAGGCACAGCAGGCCTGGATGGCCGCACTAGGGCCAAACTGGAGTCATGTTAGAGGAAACTGGAACCCCTCCAGTAATGATGGTGTTGCTTTAAAATATGATGACAGTGAACTGACAAGCAGACTTGAACAGTTAGCGACAAGAACAAAGGACAGGTACAAAAAGAAAGCTAACTATGGTGAGATATCCAGAACAACACAAAAGGAGAACGAATCCTTTGAGGACTTTAAAGTGAGGATGACTACAGTGTTTAAAATACACAGTGGACTGACAGAAACTGCTGACGCGCAGGGAGTTTACCAACAACAGCTTAAAAATGCCCTTCATGCAGGTGCCAGAGAGGGAATCAGGTGTTGGTTAGAAAAACACTATTACGGAATGGCAGGAGCAACTTTAGAAGACTATGTAAATCATGCACTGCATGCAGAGAAAGTAGTGGTAGAGAAGAACAGAAAGAAAAACAAACCGGTACAAGTATTCCTCCAAGCAGAAGAAAAGGAAATATTTTTCCAGGGGGGAGCACGCCGTAAATGGGGCAGAGGCAGAGGAGGCCAGAACAGTGACAGAGGCAGAGGAGGATATAAAAGCCGACAAAACAGAGATCAGTACCAGGACGACCGAGATGATCAGGAACCGAATGTATGTTGGTCATGTGGGAAACCAGGACATTTTGCCAGAGACTGTAGGTCAAGGCCACGAAACAGACAGAATGAGGGAGATTATCAAGCATGACTAGAATCAGAACAGCAAAGAGAGGAAGAGCAGGAAGACCCAGAACCTGAAAGCGTGTGGCCAGAAGAGAAGGAAGTGCTGTTAAATTACCAAGACATTTTTCTAAATAGAGAAGTGTTGCCAGAAATAACACTTATAGTAAATGGAGTTCCAGTAAAATTTTTATGTGACTCCGGAGCATGTAGGACTACGTGCAAACACCCAGTACCAGGTCTGAAATTCGGCCCAAACGATGTAATGATCAGAGCAGCGAACGGATCGGTAACACGAATCTCAGAAACTGCTCCCCTGTGGATCCGAGATCCAGAGGGCCAAACATGCCACTTACCAGTTTTGTACTTTCCACAATGTCCAGAAAATTTGTTAGGAAGAGACGCTTTAACCCAACTGGGCCTAGCTATCATTCCACAAGGAGGCAGTATGGTAGTAAAAAGAAGACATGAATTGGCTGATTCAGACATATATGTTTTGCAAGGCAGAGGCCAACCTCAGTATTCTTACTCGTTAAACCTGCCCAAAAATGATCCAACTCAGATGGCAAATGCACTCCTAGATGAAGGAAGGAAAGCTATTTTTAGAGAGCAAGATAAGATGCCGCTAGGAAATCTGCATGTTACCACTTGGTTTAAAAAGACTCCAGGTCCAGATGTAGAGTATTTAAATAAGCTCCAGAAATTGTCACCCACCAAAGTTACCATTGCACACGTGTACAGTGACGCGGACAGTGCCAGCGCAGCGAGTGTAATTCTCCCTTGGGACGCAGGCACAATGTTTGACATGTACAGAAACCATCTGCCTCCACACATATCTCTGTACAAACCCATAGAGTGGGAATGGAAAGACCTGGGGCGGATGGTTCACGAAGGTCAGAATGCAAGGGATTGGGTAGCAACTTCTATGAACACTGAAACTAGCGCAGAGACTGGACTGACCAGAACATCTCTATTCTGGACAGCTAGACTGACAGGACAAGCAAACTTAGAGCCCTTTGATCAACAACCGTGACGAATCTTCTTAACTGAAGCAGAAGAGGACTTTTTAGCTGACGTACCAGACAAAGTGTGGTTAGCAGGACCATCTGACGTAGGACTAATTAAAGGAGCCTTACCAGTAATTATAAGACCGAAATCTGAATATAGACCATGTGTTAAGCAATACCCGCTAAAGCCAGATGCAATTGAGGGAATAAGGCCAGTAATAAATGATTTAATTAAAGCAGGCGTCATAATTAGGTGTGATGATTCACCATGTAATACACCAATATTTCCAGTAAAAAAGCAGGCACCCTCTATAGACTGGCGTATGATACAAGACCTACAGGCAGTAAATAATGCAGTAATTCAGCGAGCACCTTGTGTCCCAGATCCGCACACGTTATTAAATTCATTGAGGCCTGATGCCACTATATTCACAGTAATTGACATCAGCAATGCATTTTTCTCAATTCCAATTGACAAAGATAGCCAGTTCTGGTTTGCATTTACTTTCGAAGGTAAAAGATATACCTATACCAGACTACCCCAAGGTTATTGTGAAAGTCCTACAATCTACTCACAGGTCATGTCAGCAAATATTTCAAAATTTGACCCCCCAGGAGGAAGCCAGATTTTACTGTATGTAGATGACATATTAATTGCATCACCAGACAGAGAAACCTGTAAGATAGACACAGTGGCATTGTTAAAATATCTTGCTGAAAATGGGCACAAAGTGAGCAAAAAGAAAGTGCAGCCGTGTAGATCAGAAGTTAAATATCTTGGCCATAATTTAAGTGCAGGTGGGAGAACAATAGCAGACAGTAGAAAAGCAGCAATATTAGCTGCACCAAAACCCATGACGAAAAGGCAACTTATGTCCTTCTTAGGACTGACTAACTACTGTAGATCTTGGATTCCTAATTATTCAGAAATAACTCATCCATTGCAGAACCTAATGTATGAAGAGCAAATGAAAATGACAGATCCACTAACATGGACAGAGGAGGCAGAAAGTGCATTCTGCACATTAAAACAGATGTTAGTGTCAAGTACCGCTCTAGCTTTACCAGATTACAGTAAAGAGTTTATTCAAATGGTAGACTGCAGAGGACATTTTATGACGTCAGTGTTAACCCAGAAATATGGAGATAAACTAAGGCCTATAGCTTATTTCTCCTCAAAATTAGACAGTGTAGCATGTGCATTGCCCTCATGTGTTCGAGCTGTTATAGCAGCCTCCATGGCAGTAGAGGTGAGTGCAGGCATTGTATTGTTTCATCCATTAACTTTAAAGGTACCACATGCTGTTTCAGCGCTACTACTGCAAACTAATATGACCTTTTTATCTCCTGCTCGTCACCTCTCCTGCATGGCGACCCTGTTATCTCAACCTCATTTGACCCTAGAGAGATGCACAGTCCTAAATCCTGCAACGTTAATCCCACTACCAGATGAGGGACATAAACATGATTGTCAGGAACTGGCAGAAACTCTAACTAAAAGCAGACCAGATTTACTAGATCAACCGATTGCAGGTAGTGAACTAATATTTGTAGATGGCTCATCTAAAAAGAATGATTTAGGCAAAACTAATACTGGTTATGCTGTAGTAACAGAAACAAAAGTATTGAAAGCTGAAGCATTACCATCTAATTATTCCGCTCAAGCAGCAGAATTAGTAGCACTCACGGAGGCGTGTAAACTAATGAAAGGAAAAATAGTAACTATATTTACGGACAGCCAGTACGCATATGCAACTGTTCACACATTCGCTCAATATTGGAAGAATAGAGGAATGGTGACCTCCACAGGCAAGCCGGTAACACATGCCAAGTTATTACTTGACCTGCTACAAGCAGTACAATTACCAATGAAGCTAGCAATATGCAAGTGCGCAGCACATACAAACAGGACAGACAGAATAGCATTGGGAAATGCATTCGCAGATAAGACAGCAAAAGAAGCAGCAGCAAAACAGAACCACGTGTTGCACTTAGACGCGTCAGGCACAGTAACAGATGACATACTGAGAGATATGCAGCAGCAAAGTCCGCAGCAGGAGATACAAGCATGGATAAAAAAAGGAGCAATATTGAAAAATGGCATTTATGTATGTCCTCAAAATAAACCTATCCTACCAAAAAACTTGTTTAAATGGGCAGCAATATTGAGCCATGGTGTAACACATGTCTCAACAGGAGGGATGGTAGGGGAGGTAGAGAAACATTATACAACCTACGGATTCAGTTTATACTCGAAAAATTTTTGTAGAGCTTGTTTAATATGTGCGAAACATAATTCACAGGGAAACTTAAGACCAAAGCGAGGGAAATTTCCACAACCACAATATCCATTTCAAATTATTCACATGGACTTCATAGAGTTAAATCAAAGTGAAGGCAAAAAGTATTGTTTGGTAATAATAGATGCGTTTTCTAAATGGGTAGAACTATTCCCAACTAAAACACCTGACGCTCTGACGGTGGCTAAAGCACTGTGTAAGGACATAATACCGAGATTTGGCATACCTGAAAGAATTTATAGTGATAATGGTACACATTTTGTAAACAACCTAATTTCACACATTGGAAAGCTATTCCATATTGATTTAAAGAATCACTGTGCATACCACCCTCAAAGCGCTGGTTTAGTAGAAAGGATGAATGGTACAGTCAAAAATAGACTGAAAAAATGTATGGAAGAAACAGGAAGGCAATGGACTCAATGCTTAGATTTAGTTAAGCTATACATTAATATAACCAGTACATCAGGGTTGACACCTTATGAAACCATATTCGGGAGAATGTACAGATTACCACACTTTAAGAATGAGTGGGAAGTAGATGAAGAATCTACCTTAGCAGATTATATGAGAAAAGTCTTAGAGAAGCAAAAACAAAAGGAGTTAAGCCAGCACCCTTCTGCTCCCCAGGAAGACTTCGACTTAGTGGAACCAGGAGACTGGGTGCTGATAAGGAGCATTAAGAAGAAGCACTGGCACTCTCCCAAGTGGGAAGGTCCTTACCAAGTCCTATTGACAACGCCCACGGCAGTAAAAATAGCAGAGAGATCCACTTGGGTACATCTATCACATTGTAAAAAGATTATATCGATTAAAGGTAACGTTCTCGAGTAAGATGACACCCCTGGGGCTTAAAATAGCAATAGCATCCTGGATAGTGTTCTCTATACTTGTGGTACCATACTGGCTAGTGTGGTACCTCTGGATGTCCCCCAAAATGATCTCAGCTAATTACAATACTACTACCACTGCACTGAACAGTACTAATCTAACGCACTCCAGAGCGAGGCGACATGTGATGGGCGGCTTCGGGCTTGAACAACTAACACCTCCTACAATACCAGAAAACCCCTGCAGCAATAATGGAAGTGGTCAGAAAACTGCTGAGCCATATGTGTGCTATAATTCTCCAGACTTTAAAAGCGTAATGATGTTACCTTTGGACTCATTCACTCTGGGAGGATATAAGGCTAGTGCATGGATGGGTTATCCCTTTTACTTGGCAGCTACCCGTTATTATCCAAAATGGGGTCATGTATTCGCAACTACAGACAGTACTTGGAAAAGTGACAGCTATGGCTGGGAACCTATAGCCCAGCGTTGGTCAGGAGCATTAAACATGTCCATTCAAGCTAAAAACGGCATCCCCACTCTCGTCTTGCATTTTGACACTAGGCAGGTCCCACTGGTGCAAAATCCTGCCGCTCTGACCTACTCACCTTTATTGCCCCCTCCTCCTCACTGTTACGGGTTCTCATTGTGTGTGTATAAGTCAGGAGAAAACCCATGTGCAAGGTTTTCTGTGTGCTCAAACATAACGACACAGCAGCGCACCCCTAAAGCAACTTCAGGATTGAGCGTGGGTCCTAAATCAAAACTTAAATTCAAAATTCAAATATTTAATGGTCCATTATCTACGGATGATTGGTTTCAAGTTACCACGGGAATCTCAGGGCAGAATAACAATTGGTTGCTTATGGTAGAACAAGCTGCAAAAGCTGTGAATACTGATTGTGTCGTATGTTTGGGTGCTAGGCCAATACTCCGTGTAATACCAGCAGTCATGTCTCCAGAATGTGTAGTTGATGTTATGCAAAGAACCGTCCCACAAATCAACTGCACATCCTGGGACTCAATTTACCCTCTTACACCTGAAGAAAAGAAAAAACCATTGTTTAGCAAAAATGTTTTTATGGCTAACTATACATGTATTAATATGACAGGCACAGGTGCAGTGTTAGGCAACCTAACCTCAGAATGGTGTTATGTAATGTTACATGTCGGAAACAAATTTCAACCTGTGTCTAGAGGAGATGTATGGTGGTGGTGTGGGGAAGATAAACTGTATGACAAATTACCAAAGAATGTAACTGGGTTATGTGCCTTAGTGTCCTTGCTCCTACCCACGACCATATATCCCCTCTCGGCCCAGGATGTATTACAAATGATGAATAGTCTATTACCAGAAGAATGGCATAGATATAAAAGAGCATCTAAGTGGCTAGGAGACAATGATCCTACTTATATTGATGCAATAGGAGTGCCCAGAGGAGTTCCCAACGAGTACAAAATGGTAGATCAAATTGCAGCAGGCTTTGAAAGTTTACCTATAATCTCAGCAATCTTTCCAATCACGCCTAACAAAAATGTAGACCGAATAAATTATATCCATTACAATATTCAGAAGCTCGGGAATTGGACACAGACTGGATTTGAAGCAGTGCACGAGCAACTGGCAGCCACATCACTGATGACATTCCAGAATCGCATAGCCTTGGACATGCTATTAGCAGAAAAAGGATCTGTGTGTGCGATATTTGGAGATCAGTGTTGTTCTTTCATCCCAAATAATACTGCATCCGACGGCAGCTTGACCAAGGCGATAGAGGGTCTCCGTACCCTTAACAAGCGCATGAAGGAGCAGTCTGGCATAGACCAATCAATGTGGGATGACTGGATGGGTGTATTTGGCAAGTACAAAGCACTCGCAACCTCTGTACTGCTCTCAGTAGCTGTGTTCGCCGCGATTTTGACATTGTGTGGATGTTGTTGTATTCCCTGTCTCCGTAGTCTAATCAATCGCTTAATCACCACAGCAATAGGCCCTGGTCCAGATGACAGGGCACTCATGTTACACCTTTTAGCTGATGGTGACTCTGACGTTGAGGACTCCACTGAGGCATTCGCCACATTGTTTAGAGACGAGAAATAAAACATTTCTGTAAATAACATAGACTTCTGGGTGTAAGCTTATTTTGCTGATTTATGAATTTATAGCTGAAAATCGAGAGAAGTGGTTATAAATGATTCTATCTATGCAAATATGTGATAAACAGGAGGGAAATGTTAGAATAATTGTGCATGTATTTTATCCCATATTTGCTGTAAGCATTTATATATCTTATCCTATATTGTTATAATCAAATGTTAGAGACATTGTGTGTTTGAATAATCTCTTTGTGCTCTTGTTATGTGCAGTGTTTTACGTGCGGAGGCTGGTGTGACATCAAAACGAGATAGGGTCCGAGGTCACACAACTGTGTCAGACATATGTGATAGATGTCTCTTTCCTTGCCCTCCTTGGAAGCATATATTATCTCTCTGTCTCTCTCCTTGACATTTTAAGAGACGTATATTATCTTCTTATCTTTTTCCCCCTTCCCCTTAGACACATTGTAATCAGGGACATTCCTAAATAAAAAGAGGAGCGCGGCTTTGGGTGGCAGAGCGGGTTGGAGATTGTAACTGCACACTCTCTGCCGTTCTCCTCGCGAGTAAAACTTATTAATCTCTTGTCTTTCTTCTTGCATTTTACAATGTTTAGGTGGGTTTGAACCTGACACCCAGACTTCAATACAATAGGTCAGATATGGAACAATCAATGAATTATACAACAAATACAAAGCTCTCATATTTAATGACTCTTTTACCTTATGTAACACAGCTATTACTTGTGATAATTTAATTTTCACATAATCTATATGGGATTTCCATGTCAGATGTTCATCGATCATAACACCCAAAAATCTGAACTCATGTGCCCTCTGTATTTCCTCATCTCCAATAAATAATGTGGCATTGACACTTTTTTTCCTACTACTAAATACCATGAATTTTGTTTTACTGATATTTAAGGACAATCTATTACAATGAAACCAGTTTTTTATTTTTTTAAACTCTTTCTCTACGACCTCTAGAACATCCTTAACATTTGGTCCTGAATAAAACAGAGTGGTGTCATCTGCAAATAATATACACTTTAATAATGAAGATACGGATGCAATATCGTTAACATAAATTAGAAAAAGTAAAGGCCCAAGGACCGAACCTTGAGGCACTCCACAACCACTTTTACGGACATCTGACTTAATATTGTCTATTTCAACAAATTGAATCCTGTCTTTTAGATAACTAATAACCCACTGGTGCGCTACACCTCTAATGCCACACTTGTATAATTTATCTAGCAGTATTTCATGATCCAGTGTATCAAATGCTTTTTGAAGGTCTACAAACATACTAACTATATAATGTTTTTGATCAATAGCATTTGAAATTTCCTCTGTTAGGTCCATTATTGCTGTGGCAGTTGAATGATTAGTACGAAATCCATACTGGCTATTTGACAGAATGTTATATTTATTCATAAATTTATTGAGCCTGGCAGCAAAAAGTTTTTCCAGGACTTTAGAGAATTGTGGAAGTAAAGATATGGGTCTATAATTAGAGAAATCATGTTTATTACCTTTTTTGAAGAGTGGAATTATTTTTGCTATTTTCATTTTATCTGGGAATATTCCTTTTGTCAGTGACAAATTACAGATATAAACAAATGGTTCAATGATCACGTCAATTATTTTCTTAATAAGTACCATGTTTATATCTGTAAAGTCATTAGATTTTTTGTTTTGACATTTTTGCACAATAGTTAAAATCTCATTTTTATGAACCTTTTCAAGAAAGATACTGTTAACATTATTAGGCAGGATTCCTCCTCTGTCATTTTGATTCTTTTTTGGGATTTGCTGAGCTAATTTGAAACCAATGTTTACAAAATAATCATTGAATTCATTTACAATATCAATTTTATTATGTATATCAACATTATTCTTAATAAAATAATTTGGGATTTTAAAATTTACTTTGTCACTTTTAAGAACTGAGTTAATGACACGCCATGTATCTGTTGTGCTCCCTTTATTTTTATCTAATAAATTACTGAAATAGTCTTTTTTTTGTTTTCTTATAATGCCTACCAGTTTATTTTTGTACTTTTTGTATCTAACTTCGGATTCTCTTGTCCTTTGCCTCAGAAACAATTTATACAAATAATTTTTTTTTTTTGCAGGCATTTTTCAAACCTTTTGTCATCCAGGGATTGTTTATGGAATTCCTCTTGTTACTGGCATTTCTTTTGATTTTTTTACAGTTCTTGTCATACAGGTTAATCAGTATATTCATAAAGGTATCATAAGCAATATTCACATCATTTAGTTGGTACACTTCATCCCAATTTTGATTCTTTAAGTCATCTCTGAATGCCTCTATAGCCTTTGTAGATTTGTCTCTTATATATATAACAGACTCATCTTCCAAACTGTCACAACACAATTTCTCATAAATAGTAAATACTGGTAGATGATCACTCACATCAGTCATTAAGATACCACTCGTTAAGTTGCCCATCACATTTGTGAAAATATTATCAATAATAGTTGCACTGTGAGCAGTGACTCTCGTTGGTTTTGATATCATGGGATATAAGCAAATACTGTTCATAGATACTATAAATTCATCAGATGGTTTTAGGCCTCTAGAATTTCCTATATCGATGTTAAAATCCCCACACAAAAATACTGGTTTGGAGTTCATTGTGTGAAATATCTCTGTGACCTTGTCAGTAAATGCTTCTATGCAAGATCCAGGTGCTCTGTACACACAACTGACAAAGATGTTTTTACTATTTTTGTTCATAATTTCTACAGTAATCATTTCCAACATATTGTTAATTTTCAGTGTCATTTGTTCAACTGCTTTGCATTTTAAGTTGGCATCTACATATAGGGCTACTCCCCCTCCCTTTTTACTGGTTCTGTTTACATAGTACATGTTATAACCATTAATCTGAACATCATTTATGTCAGTTTCCTTCAGCCATGTTTCTGTAACTGCAATCACTTTAAAGCTTCTATTAAGATGTTTTAAATACTCCTTGATTTTTGTTAAATTACATTTCAAGCTGCGGCTATTGAAGTGTATGATGGACAAGGCTTTATCATTTCCCCTACATATATTATTATTGTATTGTTCCGCTGTATAATAGTTACATTCATTTACAATAGGTTTAAGCAAGTTATGCTCTGTGTCCTTTTCTAGGTCATATATCTTGTCTTCAAATGCAATGTTGGTGTTTATGTCAGTGTTCATGTTAAGTGTAGGCCTGTGTGTTCATTATCACGTGTGTCCAACCTGATTTCCACTGTGGACACTCTCCAGGTCAGTCCTTCTTGTTTGCAGTCAATCTTCATTCTTATAATTGTCCATTCTTAAACTTTTCAAGCTCTCTTAAATCCTTTATCACCTTTGCTGATCCATTCTGCTCTCTGATCCACACGTTTCCATTGCGAGTCCATGTTCCTGTAATTTTTCTCTGTTTTCTCAGTAATCTTGCTTCTCTTGCGATGTCCCCGTTTTTCTTTGTCAGGTGCTCATTTATGAACACATTCGTCCCTTTCAGTTTTTTTGCCTGGAACATCACATCGTTCCTCAGCTTCCTGCTAATAAATCGGATGATTATAGCAGGTCTTGTCTTTTCTGATTTCCTTGGTAGTGTGTGGCAGATCGATATTCCCTCACTGTGAACGTTTATGTTCTTACTGTTCAGAAAATCCACCACCTGTTGCTCGAGTGAGCGCAGTTCGTCCCTCGGAGCGTCCTCTGTTGTGGCCACATTAGCGGCGGCTCTGGCGTACGTCTGGTGTCGGGTTTCCAGTCCCGTAATCACCAAATCGTCTCTCCTTGTATATTGCTCCAATTCCTCAACTCGCTGCTCCAGCGTGAATATCCGTTTATCTTTTTCTTTCATCATGATTTTCAATGTTTTCACCTCTCCGAAAAGTTCGAGCAGGCGTTCCTGCTGCGATGTCAACTTTGCCAGCTCTCCGGACATAAAGTTCAATGAACGCTGTATTTCCACCATGTCATCTGTAGCCGGCATGTTTTTATTTTTGTGCATTTGTCCAGTTTGCTGTCACCCACCCCTGGGGCAGCTTGGGCTAACTGGGCGCTGGTGCCGGTTAGCTTGAATGCGACTGTGCGCACGTAAATATCAGTCCGCAGTCTATTCCGAGCTTGTCACAACTCGATGTTTATGACCCGTTTGGCTTAATCTGTAAGGTAACGAGATCGCCTAATTTGCCGATCCAAATCCAAACTTTTAAGCGAAAATCGGGTCAAAGTTGTGCTGAGATATTACTCGGAGCTGCGTCTCGACAACACGGCGTGTCCTCGGGCAGAGTGGGCGTGTTCTGCCCACTCTGCATTCTGATGTGAGGCATGTTTCTGGTTCTGGTTTTGTGTGTAGTTCTGTGTGTGGTTCTGGTTCTGTGTGTGGTTGTGTTTCTGTGTTTTGTTCTGTTTCTGGTTGTGTGTGTAGTTCTGTTTGTGGTTCTGGTTCTGTGTGTGGTTCTGATTCTGTGTGTGGTTCTGGTTCTGTGTGTGGTTCTGGTTCTGTGTGTAATTCTGTGTGTGGTTCTGGTTCTCTGTGTAGTTCTGTTGGTGCTTCTGGTTCTCTGTGTGGTTCTGGATCCTTGTGTGGTTCTGTTTCTGGTTCTGTGTGTAGTTCTTCTGTGTGTGGTTCTGTGTATGGTTCTGGTTCTGTCTGTAGTTGTGCTGGTGGTTCTGATTCTGTGTGTGGTTCTAGTTCTGGTTCTGTGTGTAGTTCTGTTTGTGGGTGTGATTCTGTGTGTAGTTCTGGTTTTGTGTGTGGTTCTGATTCTGTGTGTGGTTGTGTTTCTGTGTATGGTTCTTGTTCTGTCTGTAGTTGTGTTGGTGGTTCTGGTTCTCTGTGTAGTTCTGATTGTTATTCTGATTCTGTCTGTGGTTCTGGTTTTGTGCGTCGTTGTGTGTGTGGTTCTGGTTCTGTGTGTCGTTCTGGTTCTGGTTCTGTGTTTAGTTCTGTTTGTGGTTCTGGTTCTGTGTGTAGTTCTGTTTGTGGTTCTGGTTCTGTATGTCGTTCTGGTTCTGTGTGTAGTTCTGTGTGTGGTTCTGGTTCTGTGTGTAGTTCTGTGTGTAGTTCTGGTTTTTTGTGTGGTTCTGGTTCTGTGTGTAGTTCTGTGTGTGGTTCTGATTCTGGTTGTGGTTCTGGTTCTGTGTGTAGTTCTGTTGGTGGTTCTGGTTTTGTGTGTGGTTCTGAATCTTTGTGTGGTTCTGTTTCTGGTTCTGATTGTTGTTCTGTTCTGAGTGTGGTTCTGTGTATGGTTCTGGTTCTGTCTGTAGTTGTGTTGGTGGTTCTGGTTCTGTGTGTGGTTCTGGTTCTGTGTGTAGTCCTGCTTTTGGTTCTGGTTCTGGGGGTGGTTGTGGTTCTGTATATGGTTCTGTTTGTGGTTCTGGTTCTGTGTGTGGTCCTAGTTCTGTGTGAAGTTCTGTGTGTGGTTCTGCTTCTGTGTGTGGTTCTGGTTCTCTGTGTAGTTCTGTTTGTGGTTCTGGTTCTGTATGTGGTTCTGGTTCTGTGTGTAGTTCTGTGTGTGGTTCTGATTTTGGTTGTAGTTCTGTGTGTAGTTCTGGTTTTTTGTCTGGTTCTGGTTCTGTGTGTGGTTCTGATTCTGGTTGTGGTTCTGGTTCTGTGTGTAGTTCTGTTGGTGGTTCTGGTTTTGTGTGTGGTTCTGGATATTTGTGTGATTCTGTTTCTGGTTCTGTGTGTAGTTCTGTTCTGTGTGTGGTTCTGTGTATGGTTCTGGTTCTGTCTCTAGTTGTGTTAGTGGTTCTGGTTCTGTTTCTGGTTCTGGTTTTGTGTGTAGTTCTGTTTTTGTTTCTGGTTCAGGGTGTGGTTGTGGTTCTGTATGTGGTTCTGTTTGTGGTTCTGTTTCTGTGTGTGGTCCAAGTTTTGTGTGTAGTTCTGTGTGTGGTTATGGTTCTGTGTGTGGTTCTGGTTCTCTGTGTAGTTCTGTTTGTGGTTCTGGTTTTGTTTGTAGTTCTGGTTCTGCTTGTGGCTCTGGTTCTGTGTGCGGTTCTGTTTGTGGTTCTGGTTCTGTGTGTGGTTCTGTGTGTAGTTCTATTCTGTGTGTGGTTGTGAGTGTGGTTCTGGTTCTGTGTGTATTTGTGTTGGTGGTTCGGGTTTTGTGTGTGGTTGTGGTTCTGTGTGTGGTTCTGGTTCTGTGTGTGCTTCTGGTTGTGTTTCTGGTTATGTGTGTTGTTCTGGCTCTGTGTCTGGTTCTGCATGGAGTTCTTGTTCTGTGTGTAGTTCTGTGTGTGGTTCTGGGTGTGGCTCTGGTTCTGCGTGTAGTTCTGTGTGTGTTTCTGGTTCTGGTTTTGTGTGTAGTTCTGTGTGTGGTTCTGGTTCTGTGTGTGGTTGTGTTTCTGTGTTTTGTTCTGTTTCAGGTTGTGTGTGTAGTTCTGTTTGTGGTTCTGGTTCTGTGTGTGGTTCTGATTCTGTGTGTGGTTCTGGTTCTGTGTGTGGTTCTGGTTCTGTGTGTAATTCTGTGTGTGGTTCTGGTTCTCTGTGTAGTTCTGTTGGTGCTTCTGGTTCTCTGTGTGGTTCTGGATCCTTGTGTGGTTCTGTTTCTGGTTCTGTGTGTAGTTCTTCTGTGTGTGGTTCTGTGTATGGTTCTGGTTCTGTCTGTAGTTGTGCTGGTGGTTCTGATTCTGTGTGTGGTTCTAGTTCTGGTTCTGTGTGTAGTTCTGTTTGTGGGTGTGATTCTGTGTGTGGTTCTGGTTTTGTGTGTGGTTCTGATTCTGTGTGTGGTTGTGTTTCTGTGTATGGTTCTTGTTATGTCTGTAGTTGTGTTGGTGGTTCTGGTTCTGTGTGTGGTTCTGATTGTGATTCTGATTCTGTCTGTGGTTCTGGTTTTGTGCGTCGTTGTGTGTGTGGTTCTGGTTCTGTGTGTGGTTCTGGTTCTGTGTGTATTTGTGTTTCTGTGTTTGGTTCTGGTTCTGTGTTTAGTTCTGTTTGTGGTTCTGGTTCTGTGTGTAGTTCTGTTTGTGGTTCTGGTTCTGTATGTGGTTCTGGTTCTGTGTGTAGTTCTGTGTGTGGTTCTGGTTCTGTGTGTAGTTCTGTGTGTAGTTCTGTTTTTTGTGTGGTTCTGGTTCTGTGTGTAGTTCTGTGTGTGGTTCTGATTCTGGTTGTGGTTCTGTGTGTAGTTCTGTTGGTGGTTCTGGTTTTGTGTGTGGTTCTGAATCTTTGTGTGGGTCTGTTTCTGTTTCTGATTGTTGTTCTGTTCTATGTGTGGTTCTGTGTATGGTTCTGGTTCTGTCTGTAGTTGTGTTGGTGGTTCTGGTTCTGTGTGTGGTTCTGGTTCTGTGTGTAGTCCTGCTTTTGGTTCTGGTTCTGGGGGTGGTTGTGGTTCTGTATATGGTTCTGTTTGTGGTTCTGGTTCTGTGTGTGGTCCTAGTTCTGTGTGAAGTACTGTGTGTGGTTCTGTTCTGTGTGTGGTTCTGGTTCTCTGTGTAGTTCTGTTTGTGGTTCTGGTTCTGTATGTGGTTCTGGTTCTGTGTGTAGTTCTGTTTTTGGTTTTGGTGCTGGGTGTGGTTGTGGTTCTGTATATGGTTCTGTCTGTGCTTCTGGTTCTGTGTGTGGTCCTACTTTTGTGTGTAGTTCTGTGTGTGGTTCTGCTTCTGTGTGTGGTTCTGGTTCTCTGTGTACTTCTGTTTGTGTTTCTGGTTTTGTGTGTAGTTCTCTGTGGTTCTGGTTCTGTATATGGTTCTGGGTCTGTCTGTCGTTCTGGGTCTGTGTGTGGTTCTGGTTCTGTGTGTGGTTCTGGATCTGTGTGGGGTTCTAGTTCTGGTTCTGTGTGTAGTTCTGTGTGTAGTTCTGTTCTGTGTGTGGTTCTGAGTGTGGTTCTGGTCCTGTGTGTATTTGTGTTGGTGATTCTGGTTTTGTGTGTGGTTGTGGTTCTGTGTGTGGTTCTGGCTCTGCGTGTGGTTCTGCATGGAGTTCTTGTTCTGTGTGTAGTTCTGTGTGTGGTTCTGGGTGTGGCTCTGGTTCTGTGTGTAGTTCTGTGTGTGTTTCTGCTTCTGGTTCTGTGTGTAGTTCTGTTTGTGGGTCTGATTCTGTCTGTGGTTCTGGTTTTGTGTGTAGTTCTGTGTGTGGTTCTGGTTCTGTGTGTGGTTGTGTTTCTGTGTTTTGTTCTGTTTCTGGTTCTGTGTGTAGTTCTGTTTGTGGTTCTGGTTCTGTGTGTGGTTCTGATTCTGTGTGTGGTTCTGGTTCTGTGTGTGGTTCTGGTTCTGTGTGTAATTCTGTGTGTGGTTCTGGTTCTCTGTGTAGTTCTGTTGGTGGTTCTGGTTCTGTGTGTGGTTCTGGATCTTTGTGTGGTTCTGTTTCTGGTTCTGTGTGTAGTTCTTCTCTGTGTGTGGTTCTGTGTATGGTTCTGGTTCTGTCTGTAGTTGTGCTGGTGGTTCTGATTCTGTGTGCGGTTCTAGTTCTGGTTCTGTGTGTAGTTCTGTTTGTGGGTCTGATTCTGTGTGTGGTTCTGGTTTTGTGTGTAGTTCTGTGTGTGGTTCTGGTTTTGTGTGTGGTTCTGATTCTGTGTGTGGTTGTGTTTCTGTGTATGGTTCTTTTTCTGTCTGTAGTTCTGTTGGTGGTTCTGGTTCTGTGTGTGGTTCTGATTGTGATTCTGATTCTGTCTGTGGTTCTGGTTTTGTGCGTCGTTGTGTGTGTGGTTCTGGTTCTGTGTGTGGTTCTGGTTCTGTGTGTATTTGTGTTTCTGTGTTTGGTTCTGGTTCTGTGTTTAGTTCTGTTTGTGGTTCTGGTTCTGTGTGGTTGTGGTTCTGTGTGTAGTTCTGTTTGTGGTTCTGGTTCTGTATGTGGTTCTGGTTCTGTGTGTAGTTCTGTGTGTGGTTCTGATTCTGGTTGTGGTTCTGGTTTTGTGTGTAGTTATGATTGTGGTTCTGGTTCTGTGTGTGGTTCTGGTTCTGTGTGTAGTTCTGTGTGTAGTTCTGGTTTTTTGTGTGGTTCGGGTTCTGTGTGTAGTTCTGTGTGTGGTTCTGATTCTGGTTGTGGTTCTGGTTCTGTGTGTAGTTCTGTTGGTGGTTCTGGTTTTGTGTGTGGTTCTGAATCTTTGTGTGGTTCTGTTTCTGGTTCTGTTTGTTGTTCTGTTCTGTGTGTGGTTCTGTGTATGGTTCTGGTTCTGTCTGTAGTTGTGTTGGTGGTTCTGGTTCTGTGTGTGGTTCTGGTTCTGTGTGTAGTTCTGTTTTTGGTTCTGGTTCTGGGGGTGGTTGTGGTTCTGTATATGGTTCTGTTTGTGGTTCTGGTTCTTTGTGTGGTCCTAGTTCTGTGTGTAGTTCTGTGTGTGGTTCTGCTTCTGTGTGTGGTTCTGGTTCTCTGTGTAGTTCTGTTTGTGTTTCTGGTTTTGTGTGTAATTCTCTGTGGTTCTGGTTCTGTATGTGGTTCTGGGTCTGTCTGTCGTTCTGGGTCTGTGTGTGGTTCTGGGTCTCTGTGTGGTTCTGTGTGTGGTTCTGGTTCTGTGTGTGGTTCTTGATCTGTGTGGGGTTCTAGTTCTGGTTTTGTGTGTAGTTCTGTGTGTGGTTCTGGTTCTGTGTGTGGTTGTGTATCTGTGTTTTGTTCTGTTTCTGGTTCTGTGTGTAGTTCTGTTTGTGATTCTGGTTCTGTGTGTGGTTCTGATTCTGTGTGTGGTTCTGGTTCTGTGTGTGGTTCTGGTTCTGTGTGTAATTCTGTGTGTGGTTCTGGTTCTCTGTGTAGTTCTGTTGGTGGTTCTGGTTCTGTGTGTGGTTCTGGATCCTTGTGGGGTTCTGTTTCTGGTTCTGTGTGTAGTTCTTCCCTGTGTGTGGTTCTGTGTATGGTTCTGGTTCTGTCTGTAGTTGTTCTGTGTGTGGTTCTGGTTCTGTGTGTAATTCTGTGTGTGGTTCTGGTTCTGTGTGTGGTTCTGGTTCTGTGTGTAATTCTGTGTGTGGTTCTGGTTCTCTGTGTAGTTCTGTCCGTGGTTCTGGTACTGTGTGTGGTTCTGGATCTGTGGGTAGTTCTGTTGGTGGTTCTGGTTCTGTGTGTGGGTCTGGTTCTTTATATAGTTCTGTTTGTGGTTCTGGTTCTGGTTCTATGTGTGGTTCTGGTTTTGGTTCTGGTTCTGTGTGTAGTTTTGTTTGTGGTTCTGGTTCTGTACACACACACACACACACACACACACACACACACACACAGAGAGAGAGAGAGAGAGTGCCCCTTCTCCTCTATACATCAATGGAGATGCAGTGGAGATTGTCTCCTGTTTCAAATACCTAGGAACCCAAATCATGAATCTCACCTGGTCTAACAATACCAGTTGCATATTAAAGAAAGCACATCAATGCCTCTACTTTCTTAGGTGCCACAAAAAGCAGGTCTATGCTCCTCTGTCCTGGCGGCCTTTTACAGGTGTGCGGTGGAGAGTATCCTCACCTCCAACAAGACTGTGTGGTTCAGCAGCAGCAGCTGCAGCAGCAGCAGCAGCACTGCGGCAGAGGAAAGCTCTGCAGAGGGTAGTGAGAGCAGCTGAGCGCTTCTGCACTGTGGCTGTAGTCTACCCAACATTAAGGCACCTTGCAGAATAGCACTGACTTGGGAAGCATGTAGAAAATGTGAGCAGGTGAGAGCTGTTTTTAACCTTTGTGCTATCCTCAAATTAAATGTACAAATGTACTGCTCTGGGGTTGAAACTCTTTCCAAGAAAATAAAGAGCATAAACACCACAGGGCGCACGAAGAACAGAGACTTGACTACCAGAGGGAGACAGAGCAATATATCCACATGTAATATGAGCTTTGACCACCAGAGGGAGGCAGATGAGCCAAGGTAGGTCAGATCAGCCCAGTATTCTTCTTCTTCTTCTTCTTCTTCTTCTTCTTCTTATTATTATTATTATTATTATTATTATTATTATTATTATTATTATTATACATAATTATGATAATCATTGCATTTTCTTGGACACTTGAGCCACTTTTAAATAAAAACAAAGAAAATCATTTATTGGAAATTGAATTACAAAACATATACATAATAACATTGATTGATGAGACTGCCACAACACTCGCAAGTACTGCAAGTTGTGACATGAGCACCACAGGTGTCAGAAGCAAGAGGCTTTTCTTAACTATGGCATGTTGTCATGTTGTCATGTTGTCACCACAACATGACATCTTTCTTAATACACACCCATCTCATATGGTAACATTTCCTCATACATGGCAAAAAGGAGAAATTTAATTTGTCAACTAATATACGTTTCTCAGCTCATCCAAGCTGCTTCCTCAGTTCTGGTCAGATGCTGGCGGACACTGCCTTATATCTACCTGAAGGCAGGAGCTAACTACAATGAAATTACTCTGAGACTACCACACCTATTTGTTTACAGCAGGGGTGGGCAATTATTTTTCCCCAGGGGCCAAATGAGAAGCAAAAAATATTGTGGAGGGCCAGGCCAAAAGTTTGAAGTCTACTGTGGTTATTAATTTTATTTCTACGTTGAAATCAGTAAATGGCATTGTTTACAGAAGCTGGTAAGAGTATGTGTTATTATTAGGTAATGAGAGAGTGAGGGTGTTTTACAAAAACTGAATTTATTCAGTGAAATTATTCAAAACAATGGAAAATGTCTTTTTCAGTCACATTAACCCCACAATTTGACATATATATGTATAAATGTATATATATATGTATATATGTACATATACATACATATATATACATATATATACACATATACATACATATATGTACAACGAGGCTCTGTTGGAATGCTACTACTCTAGTAACCCTAGTCAGAGGGGGTTACATGAACAGGATGTGGGAGAAATGGTTACTTCGAAACCCACAGTCCAAGCTAACTGCCAAACAACTAGTAGCTCAGTGTTCCAACATCCACAAACGGCAACTGCTATCACAACTAGAGATTGACGAGGTACAACACAAATGCTACGGCAAGGGGGAGCCAGGACGCCAGGTCAGAGGGGAGTTAACACCAACTCCCCAACCAGAGATTGGGTCCGAAGCCCCAATAAGTATCACGCTGAACGAGGCAGCGACTGACCTGAAAGATAAGATCATGGCCCGAATGAACACAAGGCAACCCCGACGCCAGTTACAGAGGCTAAGTGAAGTACCATCTGAAAGTCTCCTAGAAGATGTGAATGCAGCACTGAGAGCGATCCCTACCACAACCATCACTGAAACCAATGAGCTGATATACACTTCAGCAACAGTGATCCTAGAGGTGCTGGGCTATAAGAGCAACCATGAGAGCCATGAGAGACAATACCCACCATGGAAAAGACGGTTAGAGGGCAAAATCAAGGAGGCGCGGAGAGAAGTGAGCCAATTGTTAGAGGCCAAGAAAGGTGCAATGAAAAAAACAAGTACCCAGGAGGTACAGCCAGATGCCCATACCTGAAGCACTCGAAACTGCCAAGCAAAGGCTGCAAGCCTTAGCCAGCCGCCTAAAGAGGTACACGCGGGAAAATGAAGCCAGACGAATAAACCGCCTCTTCACAACACAACCTGCGAAAGTGTATGCTCAATGGCAGGGGAATAACACCAGAGCAGACCCCCCAAGGCTGGAGACTGAAAGGTACTGGAAGGGCATATGGGAGAGGGAGGCATCACATAACACTGATGCACAGTGGCTGGTGGCTCTGAGGGAAGACCACAGTAACCTCCCTGAACAAGATCCAGTCACCATCACAGTGGCAGACATTCAGGAAAGAGACTCAGGCATGAAAAACTGGACACCTGGCCCTGACATGATCCATGCGTACTGGCTAGAGAAGTTCACGGTTCTCCACGATCGCCTGGCAGCACAAATGAACCAGCTGCTAAGGGATGGGACTCACCCTGAATGGCTAACCCAAGGGCGTACGATCCTGATCCTGAAGGATCCCTCAAAGGGTACAGTCCCATCTAACTATCGGCCAATAACCTGTCTCTCCACAACATGGAAGCTCATGTCAGGCATCATTGCGGCTAAGATAAGTGGGCACATGGATCAATACATGAGCACAGCACAGAAGGGCATTGGCAAAAACACCAGAGGAGCCAAACACCAACTCCTGGTTGACCGAACAGTCGCCCATGACTGCAGAACCCGTCAGACCAACCTGTGCACTGCCTGGCTTGATTACAAGAAAGCCTATGACTCAATGCCACACACATGGATCACTGAGTGCTTGGAGTTGTACAATATCAGTCGGACTCATTGCAAACTCAATGCGGTTGTGGAAAACCATCCTTGAAGCCAATGGCAAGCCAATTGCACAAGTGGCCATCAAATGTGGCATATACCAAGGAGATGCACTGTCCCCACTGCTGTTCTGCATAGGTCTGAACCCCCTCAGCCAAATCATTGACCGCACTGGCTATGGATACCAACTCAGAAACGGGGCCACCATCAGCCACCTCCTCTACATGGATGACATCAAGCTGTACGCTAAGAGTGAGCGGGACATCGACTCACTGATCTACACCACCAGGATCTACAGCACAGACATTGGAATGTCATTCAGGCTCGAGAAATGTAGTAGGATGGTGACAAAGAGAGGGAAGGTAGTCCACACAGAGGAGGTCTCACTCCCAGAGGGAACAATAGCAGACATTGAGGACAGTTACAAGTACCTTGGTATCCCACAAGCAAATGGCAACCTTGAAGAGGCAACAAGGAAAGCGGCTACGGCCAAATACCTGCAACGAGTAAGGCAAGTCCTAAGAAGCCAGCTCAATGGCAAGAATAAGGCACAGGCAATAAACAGCTACGCCCTGCCAGTGATCAGATACCCTGCAGGAATCATAAGCTGGCCAAAGGAGGAGATACAGACCACAGACGTTAAGGCACGAAAGCTCTTGACCATGCATGGAGGGTTCCATCCCAAATCCAGCACCCTGAGACTGTATGTGAGCCGGAAGGAAGGAGGCCGAGGACTAGTGAGTGTGGGAACCACTGTCCAGGATGAAACAGTCAAAATCCATAAGTACATCAAGGATAAGGCCCAAACAGATGATGTGCTCAGGGAATGCCTCAGACAGTGGAGCTCAGAGGAAGAGGTGCTGGAGGGACCATCATGGCAGGACAAGCCCCTACATGGGGCATACCACCGAAACATAACTGAAGTGGCTGATATCAAGAAATCCTACCAATGGCTGGAGAGGGCTGGTCTGAAGGACAGCACAGAGGCCCTCATCCTGGCTGCACAGGCCTTGAGCACCCGAGCAATAGAGGCCCAGATCTACCACACCAGACAAGACCCAAGGTGTAGGTTGTGCAAAGAGGCTCCTGAGACAGTCCAGCACATAACTGCAGGGTGTAAGATGCTGGCAGGGAAAGCATACATGGAGCGACACAACCAAGTGGCGGGCATAGTGTACAGAAACATCTGTGCAGAGTACAGGCTGGAGACCCCAAGGTCAATGTGGGGAACTCCCCCAAAGGTTGTGGAGAATGAGCGTGCCAAGGTCCTGTGGGACTTCCAGATACAGACTGACAGAATGGTGATGGCAAACCAACCAGACATAGTGGTGGTGGATAAGCAACAGAACAAAGCCGTGGTGGTGGACATTGCAATACCAAGCGATGGTAATATCAGGAAAAAGGAACACGAGAAACTAGAGAAATACCAGGTGCTCAAGGAAGAGCTGGAGAAGGCCTGGAAGGTGAAGGTGCCCGTGGTGATCGGAGCACTCGGGGCTGTAACCCCCAAACTGGAAGAGTGGCTAAAGCAGATACCCGGAAAAACATCAGACATCTCAGTCCAGAAAAGCGCAGTACTAGGAACAGCAAAAATACTGTGCAGAACTCTCAAGCTCCCAGGACTCTGGTAGAGGGCCTGAGCTGATGAGGGTGAGAGAGACCAACCACCGTGGAAGGCTATGTGGGAACTCAGCTGATTATGAGGCTAAGGTTAACAGCCTACTCAGTGACACCACAACCTACGAATTACTAAAACGGGACCCCACCAGTGTGTACAAAAAGAAGATCATTGATTGCTTGCAGAAGCTGGAGAAGGAAGAAGTCATTGATCGACAGCTATATTACAGACTGTACCCTGGTGACGCCATCCCTGGCATCTATGGCCTCCCAGAGATCCACAAACAAGGAGTACCACTCAGACCCATTGTATGCAGCACAGACTCCATCACGTACAATGTGGCCAAACACCTAAAAACCATCTTGGCTCCGCTGGTGGGTAACACGGAGCACCACATTGAAAACACAGCCGAATTTGTGAACAAAATCAAGCATCTCCAGTTTGACCAGGATGAGACTATGGTTTTCTTTGATGTGACCTCTCTTTTCACTTGTATCCCTACATCGGTAGCGGTGGAGGCAGCAAGGAGGAGACTACTGGAGGATACCAAGCTAGAAGAGAGAACCAAACTTTCACCCGACCAAATCTGCCAACTGCTGGAAATTTGTTTAAGTACCACCTATTTCCAGTTCAGAGGAAACTTCTACAGACAAATCCACGGCTGCGCAATGGGCTCACCAGTCTCCCCTATCATTGCAAACTTATACATGGAACAATTTGAACAGAGTGCCCTGGCCTCATATCCAGGCACTCCACCCACACACTGGTATCGCTTTGTTGATGATAATTTCTCAAAAATCAAAATTCAAGATTTGGAACCTTTTACTGCACATATCAATTCTGTAGATCCGAACATCAAATTCACACGTGAAGATGCCAAGGACAACACACTGGCCTTCTTAGATTGTGCAGTAACGATAAGAGAAGACCGGCGACTTCAGGTAGAGGTCTTCAGGAAGCCCACACACACCGACCAATATCTTTTTGATTCACACCACCCACTTCAGCACAAACTGGGAGTCATTCGGACATTACAACACAGGGCCCAAGTGGTTCCTACAAGCGCAGAGGGAAAGGAGAAAGAAGAACAACATGTGGAGAAAGCCCTCTCCGTTTGTGGATATCCTAAATGGGCTTTCAATAAAACAAAGAGAGCAAAGAAACAGGACAACAGAGAACCAGAGCCCAGGAGAAAAGGTGTAACTATTCCTTACCTGGCTGGCGTTTCCGAAAAACTACAGAGGATCTTCAGACAACATGAAATCCCAGTCTACTTCAAACCCACAAACACTTTAAGACAAAAACTGGTCCATCCTAAGGACAAAACACCGAGCCACAAACAAAGCAATGTGGTCTACTCCATTCAGTGTAGTGAAGACTGCAGTGAGCGCTACATTGGAGAAACAAAACGGCCACTTCACAAAAGGATGTATCAACACAGACGGGAAAACCAGGGTGGGCCGCAATCTGCCGTACATCTCCACCTAAAAGCCACGGGCCACTCCTTTGAGGACAGCGAGGTCCAGATTTTGGCCAGAGAAAAGAACTGGTTTGAGAGGGGAGTTAAAGAAGCTATTTTTGTCAAGAAAGAGAATCCTTCCTTGAACAGAAATGGAGGTCTCAGACATCATTTGTCTCCCATCTATAACTCTATCCTCAAACCTAAATCAAAACAAACAGAGAAAACAATGGGACTAGCCAGGACATGTCCAGAGGTGTGAAAACACCCATCATGGCCCTGAATGGATCTGCTAACTACTCCCCCACTCCCACTCCATATTGAATAGACACACCTAACTAACAGAAACTGTAAACAACTCCATATTGAATAGACTCACCTGACTAACAGAAACTGTAAATAAATATGTGTTGTCTCAGAGTAATTTTCATTGTAATTAAGCTCCTCCCTTCAAACAGATATAAAGCAGTGTCTGCCAGCATCTGACCAGAACTGAAGAAGCAGCTCGGATGAGCTGCGAAACGTATTCGACCAAATAAACTCTGTCCAGTTGACAAATAAAATTTTCTCCTTTTTTTGCCATGACACCGTTATGATTAAACAACATCCTTGTGAACTTTAGTCTCCAATAAGAGAATTATTACACCGTTCATTTCGAGCCATGAGTAGCCTCCGTTTGCTGTAACCCTAAGGCAAATCTCTACCAGCTGCCGTTAGCTAGTTTAGTTAAGTTAGCCTTGACAAGAATCCAATGCTACTGAATGGAGAACACAGACACCTACCGGTGTGGTGGTAGCCCTGTGGGGGTTGCTGTCACTGTCATGGTCGCTGTAGAGAAATTCTGGATTGCCCCAGAACGGCTCTGCCGATGTTTTCTGCTAAGGATGATTCAGACATGTTTGCAGACCAATCATAAGAACAGTTGTAGATTCTGCCAGATGGAGGAAGGAGGGAGAAGGCTCTTGCTGAGCAAGGATGTCAAAGTCAGTCAAAGTGTGCCCCCTTGTGGCTGGTTGTTGTGGCCATAGTGGAATTTGCATATTAGTTAAATATTTAGTTTCACCCGAAACATTTAGATTTAACATTTAGATTTAACATTTAGATTTAGATTTAACATTTAGATTTAACATTTAGATATAGATATAGATTTACATTTAACGTTTAGATTTAACATTTAGATTTAGATTTAGATTTAACATTTAGATTTAACATTTAGATTTAGATTTAACGTTTAGATTTAACATTTAGATTTATATTTAGATATAACATTTACATTTACATTTAACATTTACATTTAGATTTAAGATTTAGATTTAACTTTAAGATTTAGATTTAACATTTAGATTTAGATTTAAATTTAACATTTAGATTTAACATTTAGATTTAGATTTAAATTTAACATTTAGATTTAGATTCAGCATTTAGATTTAACATTTAGATTTAGATTTAAATTTAACATTTAGATTTAGATTCAGCATTTAGGTTTAACATTTAGATTTAGATTCAGCATTTAGATTTAACATTTAGATTTAGATTTAAATTTAACATTTAGATTTAGATTCAGCATTTAGGTTTAACATTTAACATTTAGGTGTTACATTTAACATTTGGATTTAACTATTTAAAATATCTCTAAGATGACAAATATTGTTATAAATGTGCAAAAAATTTAATTTTAAAAATTTACACCCGTTTTTTAAACATTGTTTAAGGCTAAATGTGATGAAATGTTGCTGTAATTTTCAGCTTTACAAACGGCACCCCATAAGTCTTTGCTTAAGCATAGTGCTTCAAAGGGTAGCTGTTAACATAAAAACTACCACTTCTTGACAACACAAGGTGAAACAGAGCATTTTGATCAATGATTAAGGATTACTCATACTCAATGTGTGGATGGAACAAAACACAGCCCCAAGTATGTTTTTGCTTAAAGTTCACAAGAGTAAATTTTATGTAATATAGGACTTTTAAACAGAGTTGCAATAAATCACAAAATAATATCACCAATAAGGCCCCTCTAGGACACGACAGAGCATGTTTACTGCCTATCATCTCCGGTGTGTCTTTGGCAGTGCTGGTTGGAAACTGGTCATTAGACAAAGGCTTCCTACAGTGACAGATTTAAGATTACTCAGAGCACAATGTCAGGGATTTATTCATAAACTGTTAAAAGCGTGGCACATTTATTCATATTTTAAAAAATTGCTGTTAAAAACAACACACACATTACTGGGAGGAATGAATAAAGGAGAAAGTGTTTGATAATCATAATTTCTTAAGTTGGCTGCACTGAACACAGCCATTCCAAATATTTGTAAAAATAAATAAATAAATAAACAAATATATATATATACATATATATATATACAGTCCCTGACAAAAGTCTTGTCGCTTATCCATTTTGTAGAAACAAAAGCTTATAACCTGACTTTAAATTAATCGATTGGTTTTAGAAATGTCTCATATGAAAGCTAAAACCCTCCCAAATTATGCTCAATATACTAAAATAAATTTGCTTCACTGAAGAAAGATTGATCATTTAATGAACACAGAAAGGTCAGATTTTGGCAAGACAAAAGTCTTGTCGCCTTGTCATATGATGCACCCAATCCTAGATTACAGCCTCACCTGTGATCAGTTACTGATCAATCAATTAGTGGGTGTGTATAAAAAGAACCCCAGCACACCAGACCTTCACATCAACTGCAACTTGACCTCTGACAACATGCCTAAGCGCCACCCTGAGACCAAAGCGTTAATTATCAAGAGGCTGAAGACCAGATCCACTGCTGAGGTGGCTGACACTTTCAATGTGTCTCAGCGTCAAGTACAAAGAATAAGAAAAAGATCTGAAAAGACTGGAAATGTTTTTGACAAGCCCAGGTCCAGCAGACCCCACAAGACAACTGCTCGGGAGGACCATTTGTTGATTCGAAAATCCAAGGCCAGCCCCTTTTCCACTGCAGCAGAGCTCCACCAGGCCTGGTCACCTCAAGTCCCTGTGTCAACCAGAACAGTTTGTAGAATTCTGTCTCGAAATGGCCTCCATGGTCGAATCAGTGCACAGAAACCAACACTAAACAAAAGGCAATTAAAAAACCGTGTGGCATTTGCCAAGGCCCACAGCCTGCTAAAAGGGTGGACACTGGAAAAGTGGCAGAAGGTGGATTTCTCAGATGAATCCTCGGTTGAATTACATCACAGCCGCCGCAAATATTGCAGGAGACCTACTGGAGCCCGCATGGATCCAAGATTCACCCAGAAAACAGTTAAGTTTGGTGGCGGAAAAATCATGGTCTGGGGTTACATCCAGTATGGGGGTGTGCGAGACATTTGCAGGGTGGAAGGCAATATCAATAGCCTAAAATATCAAGAAGTATTAGCTACCTCTTACATTCCCAACCATAAAAGGGGTCAAATTTTGCAGCAGGATGGTGCTCCATCGCATACTTCTATCTCTACATCAAAGTTCCTCAAGGCGAAGAAGATCAAGGTGCTCCAGGACTGGCCAGCCCAGTCACCAGACATGAACATCATTGAGCATGTCTGGGGTAGAATGAAAGAGGAAGCATGGAAGGCAAAACCAAAGAATCTTGATGAACTCTGGGAGGCATGTAAGACTGCTTTCTTTGCTATTCCTGATGACTTCATCAACAAATTGCATGAATCATAGTCGAACCGCATGGATGCAGTCCTTCAAGCTCATGGAAGTCATACAAGATATTAAATATGGATCTCACAGCACCACTACTTAATTCACTGACGTTATGCAACATATTTTTGTATTTGAAGTAAATTATTTGTTCAATTTTCTGTAGGCGACAAGACTTTTGTCTTGCCAAAATCTGACCTTTCTGTGTTCATTAAATGATCAATCTTTCTTCAGTGAAGCAAATTTATTTTAGTATATTGAGCATAATTTGGGAGGGTTTTAGCTTTCATATGAGACATTTCTAAAACCAATCGATTAATTTAAAGTCAGGTTATAAGCTTTTGTTTCTACAAAATGGATAAGCGACAAGACTTTTGTCAGGGACTGTATATATATATATATATATATATATATATATATATATATATATATATATATATATATATATATATATATATATACATATATATAAAACACAAGGCAACCCCGACGCCAGTTATAGAGGCTAAGTGAAGTGCAGCACTGAGAGCGATCCCTACCACAACCATCACTGAAACCAATGAGCTGATATACACTTCAGCAGCAGTGATCCTAGTGGTGCTGGGCTGTAAGAGCAACCATGGGAGCCATGAGAGACAATACCCACCATGGAAAAGACGGTTAGAGGCCAAAATCAAGAAAGCACGGAGAGAAGTGAGCCAATTGTCGGAGGCCAAGAAAGGTGTGATGAAAAAGCAAGTACCCAAGAGGTACAGCCAGATGCCCATACCTGAAGCACTCGAAACTGCCAAGCAAAGGCTGAAAGGCTGCAAGAGGTACACGCGAGAAAATGAAGCCAGATGAATAAACTCCATATTGAATAGACCCACCTAACTAACAGAAACCGTAAACACTCCATATTGAATAGACCCACCTAACTAACAGAAACTGTAAACAAATATGTGTTGTCTCAGAGTAATTTCATTGTAATTAGCTCCTCCCTTCAGGCAGATATAAAGCAGTGTCCACCAGCATCTGACCAGAACTGAAGAAGCAGCTTGGATGAGCTGCGAAACGTATTCGACCAAATAAACTCTGTCCAGTTGACAAATTGAATTTCTCCTTTTGCCATGGATTCTACCTGGACGACTGAGGGATTCTACACACACACACACACACACACACACACACACACACACACACGCACACACACACACATATGTGTGTGTCTGATGTTTTTCCTGGCATCTGCTGTAACCACTCCTACAGTTTGGGAGTTACAGCCCCGAGCGCTCCAATGGCAATGATGCCTTCACCTTCCAGGCCTTTTCCAGTTCTTCCTTAAGCCCCTGGTATTTCTCTAGTTTTTCATTTTTCGTGTTCCTTTTTCCTGATAATTGTTTCACCAACAGTCTGTATCTGAAAATATATATACTTTGCACTGGTTATAACTGGCTGGTTCTTTCATGATAGTTGTTGTGAGATGTGTGTCTGACTCATGTGTCATTTGTTGAGAAGCACAAAGTACTCATTGCCAGAGTCCTTGTTAATGCACAGCCCACCAGTGTTGTCCCACTACGCCTCTTTAACCCTGGCAACCAACCTGTGACTATTAAAGAAGGTGCTATTGCAGGCCTCCTTCAGCCAGCTGAAACTGTCCCACCATCCAGTGACCCCACAGACTCTTTGATTGACCCGCCTGCAGTCCCAGAACATCTCCAGGAGCTCTATGCTCAGAGCTCTTAGGACCTTAATGACAATGAAAAGAGAGAACTAATGAAAATGTTGTGTGCATATGAAAGTGTGTTTTCCAGGGGACCGGGTGACCTGGGCCAGACTAGCCTCGTCCAACATGACATCCTAACTCGGCCGGGAGCCCCAATCAAGCAGCCCTCTTGTCGGATGGCTGGAGAGAAACAGCTGAGTGCAGACCAGCAGATCTGTGAGAGCCTACGCAGTGACATCGCCACCCGCAGCCACAGCAGCTGGGCCTCACCCATCGTTATGGTGCATAAAAAGATGGAACTTACCGCCTCTGCATTGATTACAGAGCACTCAATGACCGCACCATAAAAGATGCGTACCCGCTACCCCGCATCCAAGACACGCTGGAAACGCTCTCCACTGCCAAATGGTTCAGCACTTTGGACCTTGCCTCAGGGTACTGGCAAGTTGAACTCACACCAAGATCCCGCTGTGCAGCTGCCTTTTGTACCCGAAATGGACTATTTGAGTGGAACGTTATGCCATTTGGTCTTTGCAATGCGCCGGCGACATTCCAGCGCCTAATGGACCGCGTCCTGGCTGGCATGCAGTGGGAGACCTGACTTGTCTACCTCGATGATATCATCGTGCTGGCCAGGGACGTGCCCGAGATGCTGCAGAGGCTGCGCCAAGTGTTAGAAAGACTCAAACAGGCGAATCTCAAACTCAAACCCACTAAATGCTGCCTTTTTCGCTACCAAAGTCCACAAAGTCCTGGCATGGCCAGGGCATGGCCCACTCCCACCACAATCCAAGACATCCGACGCTTTATAGGTCTCGCCTCCTACTATCGCAGGTTCGTGAAAGACTTTGCCTCTGTTGCCGAACCGTTACACAACTTGACCAAAAAGAATGCACACTTTCACTGGCACGCTGAACACCAAGCCGCTTTTGATACACTCAAGCACCGACTAACCACAGCACCCGTCTTGGGTTACCCACTGGACCATGGCGAGATGATTCTGGACACTGATGCCAGTGACATAGGCATTGGCGCTGTCCTGTCACAAATGCAGGATGGTGCAGAACGTGTGTTGGCCTACGGTAGTCGCAAACTGGCCAAGGCTGAACAGAACTATTGTGCAACAAGAAGGGAGCTGCTAGCCATTGTTGAGTTCACGTCACACTTCCGACAGTATCTCCTCGGTCGGCCCTTCAAGGTACGCACTGATCATAGCAGCCTGCATTGGCTAACGCGAATGAAAGAGCCAGAAGGTCAGTTAGCCCGGTGGCTAGAGAAGCTAGCAGAGTACGACTTTACAATCATTCATCATCCAGGTCGCTTACACACTAATGCTGACAGTCTCTCTCGCAGACCCTGCCGCCAGTCCTGTCCTTGTAAACTGCAGGACCTCTCCTCCCAGACAAAAACCACAATTCAATTCAATTCAATTCAATTTCAGCTCAATTTATTTTTGTATAGCCCAAAATCACAACAAGAGTTATCTCGGCGGACTTCACAAAATTGTTGAATTAGCAGACAGGAGATGTCAGAGAATAAAGCAGAATGAGAAACATTCATAAATCAAAAATACAGAATGTCCAACAACAAGCAGGCAAATGGATAATTGTCCCAGCATCCCCTGTCCTTAGACCCTCCTTCTCGGCAAGGAAAAACTCCGAAAAACCCAATGGGAAAAAATGGAGAAACCTCGAGGAGAACCACAGTGAAGGAGAGATCCACTCCTATGGACGGACAGGCAGATGAGGCCAGGGCGTATCCATTGCAAGTAAAGTTGTAAGTCTGTAGGCCAAAGCTATTGGCAGAAGGAAACTACTAATCTAGCAGGACAAGGACAAATAATCCAGGACAGGGAAGGAGAGGAGGAGTCCAGGTCCTCGACACTAGGGGACAGCAGCGGTCCAAACTGGAACAGCAGCATCTGAAACAGTTACACTCCCCAAAAGGGGACCTTTCTTCGTTCTCGGAGAGCTGGATGATCTGGTCTACAGGATCCAAAAGAGCCCCAGATCTAAAGTGAAAGTTGTCCATCATGATCAGCTCAAGCACTACCGCAGCCGTGAACCACTGGACAACGCCTGGATCCAGGGCCAAGCTCAGCGCTGGACACCTTCAGAGATTTCACCACCGGCTGTGGATGGGGACCCCGACGACCAGGACCTCGGCCTCTTCAGCCTCTTCTCTTCCGTGTCATGTGACGGCCTCAGCGGCTCCCAGCCACCATCGCCAGCTGCATGTGATCCCATTGTGGTTGGATCTCTACCGTCCTCTCCTTCCCATGTGATACTTGACCATGGTGGGGGTGCGATGGGAGGGTCAAACCGGTTGGGCCACCATGAAGAACAGTCCTCCAGACGTCAGCGCAGAGCACCTGACCGGTATGGTGACTGGTTAACTGAGTAACGTTACAACTCACAGTAAAGTTGCACTAGAGACAGTTGATTTTTTGGGACTCTAGTTTTGTTTACATTGTTCTATGCATCTGTTAAGAAGCACTTAATTATTATTGGAAAAAAAAAAAACAAAAAAAAACAACAAACCCAAAGTGTTTTGTTGAATGTTGAGTGAATGTTTTCACACGCAATATGCACTTTATTTTGAATGTATTTACCAAGATCAGTCAGTTGGTGTTGATCCCGGTCGCCGAACAGGTAATAGAATTACTATTAGCTATTAAAGTGTAATGTTTTCTTTTCAATTAGAGATATTTAAATTCCGATGTATTTTCTTTGTCACTCATGCTGCCTCAAATTAGCTACCCTTCCGCCACAGAGTAGACAGTCTATTTTGCCTTATAGCCTACCTAACTAGAAGTATTTTTGTAATGAACACTACTACCTCTTTGTAATTCTCAGGCCTGCATATAGGAGGATTGTGTACCAGTTATGTATTGTTCCTGCTGGAGTGGAATTGTTCATTGCCATCCAGGGTGGGGGTAGTGTTGTGAGATGTGTATCTGACTCATGTGTGCATGGAGTAGTGTGTGTAGCGTGAGTGAGTGACTGCGTGCGCGCCCCCGGGGCACGCGCGTTTTGAATGAGCCTGCGGCGCGTGCGGTGCTACCCGGTCTGTATGTAGCGAAGAGAGAGGTGGCGACCGGGGATCAAGTACTCGATGTTCGGTGCACTTAAGTTAATAAACGGGGTTTTTGAGAGACAGTCTGAAGTCTGAGTTTGTGAGTCAGTGTCCTGACTCACAAACTCACGACTACGGCAAGGTTCGGACAGGGAGTTGCACCCCGGAGGGAACAACCGAAGGCGGACGACCCTCCGGCCCTGGAGAGAAGAGCAGCTCTCCCCTGCGTCCTCTGACCACGGTCCGATGGCTGAAGCAGGAAAGGTTTAGCAACATAGTGATACTGCTGATTCGTTCAAAGGTGCAACCATACCTAACCAGTGGAGGGCAGCAACGCACTGACTGTGCCCAGTCTGCAACAAAAAGATGGGAGAAGCTAGCTCTGTTAGCCTAGTATAGACATTTTCGCTGTTTTTTGTTGGCGAAACCGTTGTTATTTAACTTAATAGCTGAAGCTGAAGATGGGAAAGCGAGACAATCGAGTGGTGAGTTATTTAATATAATTTTCTGAATCAAATGGATCAACATGAGCATTGCATTCCTCTCGCTCAGCACGTCTTCTGCAAGGCTGTGGGTTTGAAAACATGCATTATCTTTTATTCGGCCAAATCTAAGCTAACGTTGTTAATGGGCACCGTTTAATTCCTACCTTTCGAAATTGGATATTGGATAATACACAGGACTAGCATAGAGCTCGGGCTTGTGTCAACACACAGTTTTTATATTAGCTAATAATATTAGCTAAATCAATGGAGATTTTAAGATGATAAATACCGAGTTTAGCGTTCATTCAAATGTACTATAGTGATATATTTACCAGTAGTGACCCAGCCATTCGTAGTTTGGGGAATTTTCAAAAATGAAATATGGTCAAAATGCTTACAAAACATAACATTTTTGCTGATTGTCACCTTTATATGTCACCTTTATATAACACACTAGTTAGCATGTTTTATGTGTAATACCCACCCTACTTACAAAATGAAAACAATAAAAGTCCCCTTCCACCAATTAGTTCATGTGACATATAGATACTCTGTGGAGGCTATCCCATTAAATGCCAGAGTTGTTGCCCTGAATGCCCCAAACTTCTTCCTCATCGAGCTTTAATTAACAGCCATGGTGATACATTTTTGGTGAGGCTTTTGCGGTCTTTACTGTGATGGTGAAAGCATGTGTTTTGTTTCATTCACACATCCATTACTATTTATCTGTCTGCATCTGGAAAGCTCAAAATGCAGCTACCTTTTACCTTTTCAGTAGAGACAAGCAATTCCAGGGCTGAAAATATCCAAATGATTATAGTGACGGTGTATGGAGTTTAAAAACGCAGTTGTTTGAAACAGCCTAAATACTGAATTCAGCCTAAATATGTAGAGTTTATTTGTTAATGTGTGAATAAATAAACACAACTCCAGGTTTTTGATGAAGAAACAACATTATAACATCCTCAGAAAATGGCATAATATTTAAGTATAAACGCCATACATTTAGGTGTGTAGGCTTCTGTGCATCATTCCTACTAAAAAGACAAGCTTCAGCAGTGTCTCTGTTTATTCACTTGACCTAGCATGATGGCAAATTTTGAAGTTGAAACCAAAACAATAAAGCAGAATTAGTCCCTGAAAACTATTCTAAAGGTACAAAATATTGTTAAAAATATGAGCTGCAATAAATGACGGAATGCAACAGAAGTAGTTGGTTCATAACCCTCTACAGCTCAAAACTTATACAGAAAAGTAATCAGAAATTTCCCAATAGTACAAAGAAAAAGTAAAAAAAAAATAAATATATATATATATATATATATATATATATGTATATATATATGTATATATATAACATTTTTTTTATGTTATATATATATTTTTTATATATACAAGTGTCATGTATTGAGCAAGTCGATATAGTAATTGTGCAGTTTTTTTATTCCCATAATGTTTCTACTTTGAACAATTTTTCAACCAATTCTATATGATGAATTTTATAGTGTTATCAGATTTCTATCCCCACACATTTTAATCTTACTTATTTCAACTACTATGAAGGTATTTTCTGAATAGTAAATTTTTATTCTCCTATCTGCAATTTAGGCTTATATTAACCCTATTGCAGCGGCACGAGCAAGGGGTCCAGTGCAGAGTTCAGGGCCCAGCATACAGGACTACTTGAGCAGACCACGTCCAACATGGTGAGGTCTCCACCAAATGTTATAGGTGATTCCATAATTAGGGGTACATTTCCTATTAGCTGGCTGTATTTATCAATTGTACAATTATTTCCTTAAAGCACTGGTAGTTGTTACATTGGACCCTTACTGGACAAAATTGGGCGACCTGATGGTATTATTGATGGAAAAAATCTATCAATTTATGTCCTTTGAATAAATATTAAAAAAAATTGAATTATGTCTTCTTTTAACCTTCATAATTTTGGTTCCATTTAAAGACAATAAATTAAGTCATGTATTTACATTTACATTGCTGACATGTTTTCATGTTAACTGGGTCACAATTCTCATAGGCTTCAATATAAATCAGCATTACACAGTTGACTTTTATAAAAATGCAGCTACAGCTGCTGATCTGCTGTGATGTGTTCAGAGGGCTTGGGAAGTTTTAACTTTTGAAGCTCTAAATGCAAGATATTGCATATTTCCTACATGGTAGTCATAGATTTCCAAACAAGTAAGCAGGAACATGCTCCTTTGTATATCAGATTGTAACACATTAATGTCAAGCAGCAATTGTTTGTTACACAGTTACAGTATATTTCTTCAAGCACTTTTAAAACATTAATAACAAAAAAGAAGTTTTTTAGTTTTTAAAAAAGTTGAAGTGAAGTGTACCTCTGATTATCGAATCACCCATCTACTATGTTTCTGTCCGTTTCTGATGTTATTTCTTTACCTGAAGGGAGGAACTAAAAGAGCAACTAGATAAAAAGAAAAAGGGCTCCCGTGCCTTAGCTGATTTTGAAGACAAAATGAATGAGGTTTGAATTCAACACTCCTTTGTAACACTGCTACATATCATTGTGATCTTTTTATTAAACTTTGTTTTTTTGTTTTGTTTTTTACAGAGATGGCGGAAAGAACTGGCAAAGAACAGGGAAAAGTTAATTGGGGCAAGGGAAAATCAAAAGGAAAGGAAGGCCACAGAGCATAAGGACAAGGACAAGCGAGAGGTACTCACTGAACAAAAGACCTTGTAGGTTTAACACAGGAACCTCAAAAGATCATTTAAAATGCTAATAGCATTACAATGTTCAGAATTGTGGAATTGAGGTGATTGGTGTGAAGTAGACCATAATACAGTCCCTGACAAAAGTCTTGTCACTTATCCATTTTGTAGAAACAAAAGCTTATAACTTGACTTTAAATTAATCGATTGGTTTTAAGATAAGATAAGATAAGATAAGATAATCCTTTATTTGTCCCACAATGGGGAAATTGCAGTGTCACAACGCAAGTTACAGAAACAGTAGGAAATAAGAGCATGCATCAAAATCAAGATAAATAATAATAAGTATTTACAATCAACTAAAAAACACAACACTGTAAGCTAAGCTAAAAGGCACAGGAACATTGCACAATAAGTGTTTTTGATTCTGAGATGATTGTGTACATTGCAGTGATGGACAGTGGTGGGTAAATAAATAATAGCAGGTACAGTGACTTTAAATAATATTGCACATTGTTATTATTACTATGGAGATGACACATGGTTGCTATGGGAATGACACATGACTAGCATTGTTCATTATACAGTCTGACAGCAGCAGGAAGGAAAGACCTGCGAAATCTCTCCTTTACACAGTGAGGGTGAATCAGTCTGTCACTGATGCTGCTCTCCAGAGCAGACAGGGCATCCTGCAGGGGGTGACCCTCATGGTCCAGCATAGACATGAGTTTAGCCAGGACCCTCTTGTCCCCCACCTGCTGCACCGAGTCCAGAGGACAGCCCAGGACTGAGCTGGACTTCTTGATGATCTTGTCCAGTTTCTTCTTCTCCCTCTCTGTGACGCTGCTGCTCCAGCAGACCACACCATACAGGATGGCTGATGCCACCACAGAGTCATAGAAGGACCTCAGGAGTGGCCCTCTCACTCCAAAGGACCGCAGTCTCCTCAGGAGATAGAGCCGACTCTGGCCCTTCCTGTACAGTGCATCTGTATTATGAGTCCAGTCCAGTTTATTGTTCAGATGCACACCCAGGTACTTGTAAGAGTCCACTCTCTCAATGTCTCTTCCCTGGATGTTCACTGGTGAGGGGGCAGTAGAGTGGCGTCTGCGGAAGTCCACCACCATCTCCTTGGTCTTCCCCGCGTTGATGAGAAGGTGAGAAGGTGACATATGAGACATTTTAGAAATGTCTCATATGAAAGCTAAAACCCTCCCAAATTATGCTCAATATACTAAAATAAATTTGCTTCACTGAGGAAAGATTGATCATTTAATGAACACAGAAAGGTCAGATTTTGGCAAGACAAAAGTCTTGTCGCCTACAGAAAATTGAACAAATAATTTACTTCAAATACAAAAATATGTTGCATAACGTCAGTGAATTAAGTAGTGGTGCTGTGAGATCCATATTTAATATCTTGTATGACTTCCATGAGCTTGAAGGACTGCATCCATGCGGTTCGACAATGATTCATACAATTTGTTGATGAAGTCATCAGGAATAGCAAAGAAAGCAGTCTTACATGCCTCCCAGAGTTCATCAAGATTCTTTGGTTTTGCCTTCCATGCTTCCCCTTTCATTCTACCCCAGACATGCTCAATGATGTTCATGTCTGGTGACTGGGCTGGCCAGTCCTGGAGCACCTTGATCTTCTTCGCCTTGAGGAACTTTGATGTAGAGATAGAAGTATGCGATGGAGCACCATCCTGCTGCAAAATTTGACCCCTTTTATGGTTGGGAATGTAAGAGGTAGCTAATACTTCTTGATATTTTAGGCTATTGATATTGCCTTCCACCCTGCAAATGTCTCGCACACCCCCATACTGGATGTAACCCCAGACCATGATTTTTCCGCCACCAAACTTAACTGTTTTCTGGGTGAATCTTGGATCCATGCGGGCTCCAGTAGGTCTCCTGCAATATTTGCGGCGGCTGTGATGTAATTCAACCAAGGATTCATCTGAGAAATCCACCTTCTGCCACTTTTCCAGTGTCCATCCTTTTAGCAGGCTGTGGGCCTTGGCAAATGCCACACGGTTTTTTAATTGCCTTTTGTTTAGTGCTGGTTTCTGTGCACTGATTCGACCATGGAGGCCATTTCGAGACAGAATTCTACAAACTGTTCTGGTTGACACAGGGACTTGAGGTGACCAGGCCTGGTGGAGCTCTGCTGCAGTGGAAAAGGGGCTGGCCTTGGATTTTCGAATCAACAAACGGTCCTCCCGAGCAGTTGTCTTGCGGGGTCTGCCGGACCTGGGCTTGTCAAAAACATCTCCAGTCTTTTCAGATCTTTTTCTTATTCGTTGTACTTGACGCTGAGACACATTGAAGGTGTCAGCCACCTCAGCAGTGGATCTGGTCTTCAGCCTCTTGATAATTAACGCTTTGGTCTCAGGGTGGATCTTAGGCATGTTGTCAGAGGTCAAGTTGCAGTTGATGTGAAGGTCTGGTGTGCTGGGGTTCTTTTTATACACACCCACTAATTGATTGATCAGTAACTGATCACAGGTGAGGCTGTAATCTAGGATTGGGTGCATCATATGACAAGGCGACAAGACTTTTGTCTTGCCAAAATCTGACCTTTCTGTGTTCATTAAATGATCAATCTTTCTTCAGTGAAGCAAATTTATTTTAGTATATTGAGCATAATTTGGGAGGGTTTTAGCTTTCATATGAGACATTTCTAAAACCAATCGATTAATTTAAAGTCAGGTTATAAGCTTTTGTTTCTACAAAATGGATAAGCGACAAGACTTTTGTCAGGGACTGTACATTGTCAGTGATTAACTGACGAAGTATTAGACTTTTTAAAAAATAAAATATGTTTGCTCTACGAGAATAAACTTGTTACAATTTGGCACTGAAGTTGTAATATCTAGTAAGATGTAGTAATAGCAAATGCATTAGAGCAATATATTTCGTCACTTCGGCCAGGATCCAAATGAATAGAGCTTGGATGAGTTAAAAGCTTACATAAAAGCCTCCATTGGATGTTATTTTTGGCCTTTTAAATGTCTTGTTAAATGTCATGTAAACTGTCCTCTAAACCATATTAAAAACGGTAACACTAAATTGTTGCACTACCCAAAAAGTCGTCCTCTGATCACCATTATAGTCTATGCCAGGGGGTCTCAAACTTTTTTCTAGCAACCCACTGTTTCTAATTGGTCACCTCTTGCGAACCATTGTTAGTATTTTGAGGTACAGGCTATTAAAAATAGGCCTGTATAAATAATCTTTTATGCACACATGACAAAACAAGGGCTATGGTTACAAAACAATGCAAATACGTCTCATTATATCCTTTTATTTTGTGATTTATTTTTTTCAGTATCTTTCATTTTCTTTTATATAACCACTGTGTATTGTTTTGTAATAGAAATGGAAAGATGATATCTACGACATTAGGTGGCAGCATACAAACCCAGTTGGAGACAGGCTAGGACTTTCTGTATTAATAGTCAAAAATTTTTACTAAAATGTGCATTTATTTGAAAGAATGACATGGACTTGGTCCAGGCTCTGGACAAAGGCAAATAAGAAATGTATTCACTGTACTTAGACTTAGATTTAGACAAACTTTGCTCTAACAAACTGCAGTGAATATAATAAGTTTACTTTCAATGTACCCTTTTTAATTGACGTGGGGCAGGGGGGTTGAAAAAAAAGAGGAGTAGAGCAGAGAGGTGGCAGCTAACTAGCCATCTAAAAATATTTACACACATGGTACCAACATATAAGGTTTGACATCGTTTATGCGGTCCTTATGCGTTCTGAGCATCCTAATTAATCATTGCAAAGAGTTTCTAAGCTCTTTTCACAGTTCTCAGACAACAGTGTGGCATTTTGCCATCACGGTAAAGCTAACAACATGTAGCATGATAACACGCATTTTCTGATTCTGGGACAATAAAATGCTTTAGATGCAAACAACCCACATTTGACTTTGATATTCTGTCATTTTGTAATGTTTTGTTTTACTTATTTGATTTTCAGTGGTGCTCTGCCTTTTTAGTTCCTAATAATGTCATCTTGTGCTATTGTTACAATGTTATAATCTACTATGTCTGCTCTGCAATTAGAGGAAGAAGGAGAAGCGGCGGTGCAGCAGGGTGAGAGCAAGTTTACTGCTGTTCCTGACATGTTTAAGCTCAAATCTAACAAGGCTTGCTTCTGTTGTTCTGTTCAAGCACTCTTCATCCTCCTCCTCCTCCTCCTCTTCTGATTCCTTCAGCAGCTCTTTGTCCCAATCTGAAGATGAAGTGTGTATCATGAAGTACATAGATTTTAGCTTGTATTTGCAACATTTAGTTTTAATTTCAGTGTAAACATTTGTTTCTTAGGATGAAAAGCCTGTAAAAAAAAAACGAAAAAGAAAACGGTTGGCATCAGACTCTTCAGAAGAAGACTCCAATGCTGAAACCAAGGTCGGGTCCTGTGCTGTGTATTATCACACTAAAAGGGTGCATACTTTTTAGTGGTACATGTGAATCTTTCCGGTACAGCACTTACAGTCCCTGACAAAAGTCTTGTCGCTTATTAATTTTGTAGAAACAAAAGCTTATAACCTGATTTTAAATTAATCGATTGGTTTTAGAAATGTCTCATATGGAAGCTAAAACCCTCCCAAATTATGCTCAATATACTAAAATAAATTTGCTTCACTGAAGAAAGATTGATCATTTAATGAACACAGAAAGGTCAGATTTTGGCAAGACAAAAGTCTTGTCGCCTACAGAAAATTGAACAAATAATTTACTTCAAATACAAAAATATGTTGCATAACGTCAGTGAATTAAGTAGTGGTGCTGTGAGATCCATATTTAATATCTTGTATGACTTCCATGAGCTTGAAGGACTGCATCCATGCGGTTCGACAATGATTCATACAATTTGTTGATGAAGTCATCAGGAATAGCAAAGAAAGCAGTCTTACATGCCTCCCAGAGTTCATCAAGATTCTTTGGTTTTGCCTTCCATGCTTCCTCTTTCATTCTACCCCAGACATGCTCAATGATGTTCATGTCTGGTGACTGGGCTGGCCAGTCCTGGAGCACCTTGATCTTCTTCGCCTTGAGAAACTTTGATGTAGAGATAGAAGTATGCGATGGAGCACCATCCTGCTGCAAAATTTGACCCCTTTTATGGTTGGGAATGTAAGAGGTAGCTAATACTTCTTGATATTTTAGGCTATTGATATTGCCTTCCACCCTGCAAATGTCTCGCACACCCCCATACTGGATGTAACCCCAGACCATGATTTTTCCGCCACCAAACTTAACTGTTTTCTGGGTGAATCTTGGATCCATGCGGGCTCCAGTAGGTCTCCTGCAATATTTGCGGCGGCTGTGATGTAATTCAACCGAGGATTCATCTGAGAAATCCACCTTCTGCCACTTTTCCAGTGTCCACCCTTTTAGCAGGCTGTGGGCCTTGGCAAATGCCACACGGTTTTTTAATTGCCTTTTGTTTAGTGTTGGTTTCTGTGCACTGATTCGACCATGGAGGCCATTTCGAGACAGAATTCTACAAACTGTTCTGGTTGACACAGGGACTTGAGGTGACCAGGCCTGGTGGAGCTCTGCTGCAGTGGAAAAGGGGCAGGCCTTGGATTTTCGAATCAACAAACGGTCCTCCCGAGCAGTTGTCTTGCGGGGGCTGCCCGACCTGGGCTTGTAAAAAACATCTCCAGTCTTTTCAGATCTTTTTCTTATTCTTTGTACTTGACCCTGAGACACATTGAAGGTGTCAGCCACCTCAGCAGTGGATCTGGTCTTCAGCCTCTTGATAATTAACGCTTTGGTCTCAGGGTGGATCTTAGGCATGTTGTCAGAGGTCAAGTTGCAGTTGATGTGAAGGTCTGGTGTGCTGGGGTTCTTTTTATACACACCCACTAATTGATTGATCAGTAACTGATCACAGGTGAGGTTGTAATCTAGGATTGGGTGCATCATATGACAAGGCGACAAGACTTTTGTCTTGCCAAAATCTGACCTTTCTGTGTTCATTAAATGATCAATCTTTCTTCAGTGAAGCAAATTTATTTTAGTATATTGAGCATAATTTGGGAGGGTTTTAGCTTTCATATGAGACATTTCTAAAACCAATCAATTAATTTAAAGTCAGGTTATAAGCTTTTGTTTCTACAAAATGGATAAGCGACAAGACTTTTGTCAGGGACTGTAGACTTAGACTTAGGCAAACTTTATTGATCCACAAGGGAAATTATTTGGATACAGTAGCTCACTCATACTATTGTACCCAGCTGCCACTTTCTCGGGCGCTCAGGGTGTGGGGCCTGTCCCCCTGTCCGTACATTAAGAGTGAATGTACATTTGGTTTGCTTCACTCGTGTACCGCTTCAACAGTATTCTTTACTAATAAAGTCTACTGGGATGTTATTTAGCTCAGTGGAACAAAGTCCACATGTGTCAAGCGTTTCAACAGGGACAGATCTGATCTGACAGTGATTCAAAAAAGTATTGCTAATGTCCTTCATGTTTTGGCGTCATATAAATACTTGGTTTTCATAGGAGTCCAAGAAGAAGAAAAGTGAAGGAAGGGACAAGATTTCTGTAAGTATCAATCAAATGTATGTTGATCACTTTGACCTTAAAGGGAGACACTACAGGCAAAACATTTTTTACTTTTTGGACATTTTGGTCTCTTAGCATAAAAGCTTTCATGTCGAAATAACAAAATCTACACCAAAACGTGTTTTTTATCTATTTATTATTGATTTTATTTATTATTTGTTTTGTTTTGGTGGCGTACAATTCCCTAGAAAAAGTTATATAATGCACCTTTTAAATGAATATCTGCTTCTTCTGTATTACGCAATCCATTTTTTTTTTTCCTTTTAGTAACACTCTGTGTTGCGTTGAGGGATTTAAAAACATATTTTATATATACACATATGTATATATGTGTGAATGGGGCTTTAGATTTCAGCTAGACATGCCAGACTTCATGTGGCTTGTCATGTTCTTTTAATGCTGTTTTTATCCAAACTTTTCAGGACAAATCCAAGAAAAAGAAGAAGAAGAATAAGAATCGCAGCAAGAAAAAGCAAGTCAAGGTCACGTCTCAGTCAGACTCAGAATTCGAGTAGTGCACACAAGGGTTGTGTTCATGTGACTTCAAGTTCAACGTCTTTAGCATACATTGGTCTGCTCTGTTTGGAGCCTATCCATAAAAATAATGGAAATTGAGGATGGATCTTATGCTGCAAGTTCTCACAAAAAAATTGGCACAAAGTTATGCACACATTGTTTACATTTGCCACAAAAAAAGATTTAACTTTGCCGTTATACCTCTTGAGAAGCTTGTTCCAAAAAACACTGCTACAATTTATTTTAAATTATTTCAAAATCTTCTCCTGTCTCATTTTCAGGATACCAATTGTGTCGATAATAATGACATTGTAGAAGCATAAATATGGATATTTCTTTCAAAAAAAAACCCTGAATATCCATTTAGACCCCTGCCCTCCATCTGAAATTGTGACGACATCAAATTCTAGAACATGAACACAGCCTAATTAACTGTAGGGCTGTATGCTAGTGCCTGTATGCTGCATGTGAATCCAGCCTCGCATACTTTTCTGAATATAATAGAAACAGAAATACCAGCGTGTATGTGTAAATGGTGCACTATGTAACTTGTTGGATTAGGGGTAAAATGGAAGTATAATCATTTACTCATTTATAAGTCTTCTCTTCAAAAATAACTTGGAAACATGCATTTTGTGTGTGAGCGGGTCCGAATATCCACATTTTGACACGGTGGTGTGCAACTCCCCAGAAGTTACATAGTGCACCTTTTTAATGAATATCTGCTTCTTTTGTGTTGTATTATCTTTTTCTCAGTTTTCAGTCAGTCTAGAAAGCTCATTTACTAATTTTTTTAAATTAAATTTTCTTTTTTTTTTTGTTTCTATATTTCTATTAATCTAGGACTCAGATTTTATTGTATTTTCCGCTCTGTGTTGCAATGAGGGATTTTAAAACATATTTTCATTAAATGTGTATTAGTCTGTTTACATCTGAATTAATGAATCCCTCCCTCTTTACCATCTTAAGTTTGTTTCAAACTTACTTTGAAGGCTGTTTATATTCCCAAAAAGTAAGCGGTGGAGTTTAGAGCTAGTATTTTAATTTGAGAAGACTGTATTTAAATAAGTAGCCATAACTTGCCCAAAATAATGCCAATATTCCATACTATAGTTCCACTGTCTCTGTAATCCCTTGTCCAGGTAAGTTACATTTAAAAATACATTTTAATTCTGTCAACTGGACAAAAGTTTTAGAGAGCATACGTTTAACCACTCATTCAAAAGGCTTCCTCAAGTTCTGCCCGGTTACTTACCAGTAACCTGGCAGATATTAAGTTTGGATGAGTGGCAAGACGTTTTCACTCCAAAACGTTTGGCTATTGCTCAACTGTTGTTATGAATGAGGCTTATTTTTGACCATAAAAGGTGTATGTGTAAAGCATATGATTTGATTGTGTAAACTAAATGGCTATTTTTAAAAATATCTTGACTCTTAATGATCCTAAAATGTATTAATTTTAGATACAACACTTGGATTCAAAATACATAAAAGACACAACCCTTTTTTTTTTTTTTTTCATATTTTTGCTGTATTAAAATGAATTAGCAGTTTTGTCTGCAAATTGTTGCACATACATGTCTTGAAATATTTACAGGAAATTGTATAATTTTTGAGTTTCTTATTTTAATTTCAAAACTACTTGATACTATTTTTGTCAAAATGCTGGTTAAACAATAAAACACATTCATTCATTTTTTCCATTCATTTGTACCAAGTGTGCCACTGTCAGACTTTTCTGTCATTGCCATATGGAAAAATGTGTTAATGTCTCGTCATTTCAGCCTGTAAACTGCAGCCATTTTATGACTTATTGGGAAATGAAATGTGGGTTAGGCCAGTGATCGAGTAAGCTTCTATAAAAGGCGTGGTCACATGATTCAATAAAACTTCCTGGTTTGCTTGTATATACATGGACAGATACGTAGGAAGTGCATGTGATACAGACCACACTCCACGGGAGGGTAAGTACAAATAACAGTACAATTCTGCTTTATGACAAGTATGTCTATTTTTTATATTCCTCTGATGTCCTGTTAAAGTATTTTTTTTCTCTAACTGTTTAGATGCTGGAAAAGTTTGTGCTTTTGGGCCTCTGTGGTCTGGTGTCCTGCTACATCACCTGTCCCGGTGGACAAATGAAGTGTAATGACCAGGCCACGTGCTGCCTCACTGAACGAGGATATAGATGTTGCCCGTATCCAGATGTGAGTCTTTGATTTTGAAGAGGGAATATTTTACTTCTATGGGGCATTAACTGCTATTACATAACCTGTTAAAATCACTGTTACCTTTTATTGTTTTCATGCTACATGAACCGAAAACAACAGATTAACATCTTTCATTTTAATTTTTGACACTCTGAGTCCCCCCTCCCTTAACTCCCCACATTAAGTCACACTCTCCTCAGAGCGCTGGGGCAAAATTTTGCTCAAATACCTGGGAAGAAAATCAGGTATCAAGGCCCTTAAATCAAACTGATACCACGTGTTATCCCACCAAACCAAATAATTAGAAAAATGCAAAAACCATTAAAGATATTCATATATAAATATAAATATAAATATATATATATAAAACTTTATCCAAAAATCAACATTTTCACTTTCATTTTTCATTAAAGTGAAAATTTAATGTAAATTAAAACTCCCTTTTCCCTTCCTCTTTTTTGTGATGTGTGTGTGTGTGTGTGTTGTGAGCAGGGGGTATGCTGTGCAGACCTGGTCCACTGCTGCCCCTCAGGGTACCAGTGTAACCTGGTGACCCAGATGTGTGAGAGGCGCTGGGAGAGCAGGCCAATGCTGCGCACTGGGCTGGAGCCAGCAGATGGGGTACCCACTGTGGTGTACTGCGACGACTACTACACATGTCTCAATGGCTACACCTGTTGCAGACATCCACATGGTGGATGGACTTGCTGCCTGTACTCTCCGGTGAGTAGATACATAGATGAATCCCTAAAACGTCTGTGTTCAAAACTTCGAGCTGAATGTATAGAACAAGATGATACTGATAGGGTAAATACAGAACTATGCATACCTGTAGTTTGTATAGTGTATGTGGGAGTTAGTTTTGATATTTAAGGTTGTTCTCAGAAGGCAAAACAAGTGCTGTTTTGTAGAGATCGACCATCCTACCACCACTCCTGGTGTCATAAGGCGCATATATAAAAATGTTGCATAGGTGACTTTCGATGTGTTTGTGATCCATAAAAACTAAGCAAGAAAAAAATAAGCTGTTTGGTTCAGCAGAACGCAATTTGTGATCAGAGAGACAACAATAAGCAAGTTTGAGGATTTTTTTTCCTGTTTGTACATGTACAAGAATTCTACATTAAGTTTTATAAATGAGCTGCTTTATGTTCCTCATACATGAGTCAAACAGCATTAACATGTTCACAAAACCAAACCAATATGAAGCTTAAGCTGAGTGAAAGACTGAGCCACTGGTGGCTGCAGCTGCTGTAGCACAGATAATGCAGAGACTGGCAACCAAATGTTGTCAGGTCAGTGGGAAGGGGAAGATTTCTGCGGGACAGATGGAGGTGATTACAGCAGCAGAAAAAAAGTAGATGTTGTTTATAAGTTCACACTAGTGTTGTCACGGTACTAACATTTCAGACTCGATTGACCAAATCACTCTTTTTAGACAACAGAATGTGTTTTTCAACATTAAACTACAGGGCGTTCTTTTATATTACCATGTGGCCTTGTAATGGCCTGTATAATCCCAGTCGTTCAGGTAGGTTCCATGGTGTTACAGTCCCTGACAAAAGTCTTGTCGCTTATCCATTTTGTAGAAACAAAAGCTTATAACCTGACTTTAAATTAATTGATTGGTTTTAGAAATGTCTCATATGAAAGCTAAAACCCTCCCAAATTATGCTCAATATACTAAAATAAATTTGCTTCACTGAAGAAAGATTGATCATTTAATGAACACAGAAAGGTCAGATTTTGGCAAGACAAAAGTCTTGTCGCCTTGTCATATGATGCACCCAATCCTAGATTACAGCCTCACCTGTGATCAGTTACTGATCAATCAATTAGTGGGTGTGTATAAAAAGAACCCCAGCACACCAGACCTTCACATTAACTGCAACTTGACCTCTGACAACATGCCTAAGATCCACCCTGAGACCAAAGCGTTAATTATCAAGAGGCTGAAGACCAGATCCACTGCTGAGGTGGCTGACACCTTCAATGTGTCTCAGCGTCAAGTACAAAGAATAAGAAAAAGATCTGAAAAGACTGGAGATGTTTTTGACAAGCCCAGGTCCGGCAGACCCCGTAAGACAACTGCTCGGGAGGACCGTTTGTTGATTCGAAAATCCAAGACCAGCCCCTTTTCCACTGCAGCAGAGCTCCACCAGGCCTGGTCACCTCAAGTCCCTGTGTCAACCAGAACAGTTTGTAGAATTCTGTCTCGAAATGGCCTCCATGGTCGAATCAGTGCACAGAAACCAGCACTAAACAAAAGGCAATTAAAAAACTGTGTGGCATTTGCCAAGGCCCATAGCCTGCTAAAAGGATGGACACTGGAAAAGTGGCAGAAGGTGGATTTCTCAGATGAATCCTCGGTTGAATTACATCACAGCCGCCGCAAATATTGCAGGAGACCTACTGGAGCCCGCATGGATCCAAGATTCACCCAGAAAACAGTTAAGTTTGGTGGCGGAAAAATCATGGTCTGGGGTTACATCCAGTATGGGGGTGTGCGAGACATTTGCAGGGTAGAAGGCAATATCAATAGCCTAAAATATCAAGAAGTATTAGCTACCTCTTACATTCCCAACCATAAAAGGGGTCAAATTTTGCAGAAGGATGGTGCTCCATCGCATACTTCTATCTCTACATCAAAGTTCCTCAAGGCGAAGAAGATCAAGGTGCTCCAGGACTGGCCAGCCCAGTCACCAGACATGAACATCATTGAGCATGTCTGGGGTAGAATGAAAGAGGAAGCATGGAAGGCAAAACCAAAGAATCTTGATGAACTCTGGGAGGCATGTAAGACTGCTTTCTTTGTATTCCTGATGACTTCATCAACAAATTGTATGAATCATTGTCGAACCGCATGGATGCAGTCCTTCAAGCTCATGGAAGTCATACAAGATATTAAATATGGATCTCACAGCACCACTACTTAATTCACTGACGTTATGCAACATATTTTTGTATTTGAAGTAAATTATTTGTTCAATTTTCTGTAGGCGACAAGACTTTTGTCTTGCCAAAATCTGACCTTTCTGTGTTCATTAAATGATCAATCTTTCTTCAGTGAAGCAAATTTATTTTAGTATATTGAGCATAATTTGGGAGGGTTTTAGCTTTCATATGAGACATTTCTAAAACCAATCGATTAATTTAAAGTCAGGTTATAAGCTTTTGTTTCTACAAAATGGATAAGCGACAAGACTTTTGTCAGGGACTGTACATAAAGCTAGACCTATACTTAAAGCTATTCAGGAAAGGTTAATTTCTGTCCTATCTGACTTTTTTGATCCAGGCTCAAATGAGTATCTAGTTTCGATGCTAGTTTTAGTATCTATTAGTATCTCATTTTTAATCCAGTGCGTGTGAGCAACAGGCTAGACTTGTTGTGTGCTCCATAGGCCCGCTGCTGTCTAGATGGGTACCATTGCTGTCCATATGGTTATGACTGTGATTACACCTACACCCACTGCATCAGACAGGGCGTGCCCTACCCTTTTGGCTCCCCCAACCTGTTGCCATTACCTGCAGACAAGGTAGGTGTGGGCGGGCTGACAACAAATCAAGCTTAAATTAAGCAACAAATGTATTTTTACACTGATGTTGATTAGTGTTACTGATTAGTCTATTAATTATGCAAGAGAGAGTAGTTTGAAGGGAAACAACCCATCCCTCAGCTGGCTGGACCCCATACCCTTACCCTATCCTGGATGAGCCCCCCTCTGTCTTGAGTGGACGTTATCGACTTAACGTCTATCTGCAAATGGTTGCCATCAGTCCCAGAAGGAGAGGGATGTCATTGGCTGTTGACTGTACCACTGATTTGATTTCTAACTTCCTAGAGGTGAAATTCACAATTTTGTTAAGCCCTATGAGGTGACAGCTGTTACTTTTTGCACAACTGACTGCTTAGAAATCTGGATGTGTAGAAAAATATAATCACAAACTTAAGTTAAGCCACTGATTTTTTTGTGTATTTATGTTAGTATGTGCAGCAGCTGTACATTAGTTATCAAGACAACATTTTATTTTTTGTGTCATTTTTAAAACTATAGTTATAATATAAGAATTTATAATATAATATTTTCAATCTTGCCATTTAGCCTATTGATAGAGATCAATGAGAGGAAACTGCTGAAGTTTATGTGCTAGTTTTGTTTTGCGAAGCATATCTGCTCCCATCGTCTTCACTGTCACATTACGACAGTTTGTGGGTATGAATTGGGGGCAGTGTGGGTAAAAATTGGTTAATTCATGGTACGTATTCCATTTTGTGGGAACAATTTAGTAATTTGAGTAGGGTGACCAGAAGTCCCCGAGAGAGTCCTAGTTTTGAGTCCTGTGTCACATGTTCAGCAGATTTATCCAAAACCACTCATTGTCCCAGTTTTATACAAGAAATGTCCCAGGTGTACCTATTTTTGACCTATTTGATCCCTTCCAGCAGTAACAAGAGGCCTAAATTTGTTTAGCTAAAGTATAGAAAACTGCCTGAAAATAACCACAAGGCAAAACAAATGCAATCAGGTGCACCAACAGAAGTTCTTTAGATTATGACTGACCGTTAGACTTAGACAAACTTTATGGATTCACAAGGGAAATTACTTGGACGCAGTAGTTCACACATTGCATTATATTATACTAACAAAGAGTAAAAAATTTAAAAAATAAATAGCCAAAAAAATAGCAAGAGACTGGTGTCAAATAAGACATAATTATACACATGTAATTGTACATGTAAAAATAAAATAGAAAATAAGTAATTAAAATATCTCAGCTATATACAAGAGGTCGTAAGGAAAAACTGTGAGTCAAGTGAGTCTAGAATGGACAATGTTGCATGCTCTTTTTCACAGTTTTATACCAACCATCCCGACCCGGGTGGGTCCCAGTTTTGAATTTTGAAAATCTGGTCACTTTAAACTTCAGGCCACTTATTTTCTTACTCAAATCAGTGTGACTCGGTAGAGATGCTGTAACTGGGTAAATCAATTTGGTAATTTGTGGGTATGCTGAAGACAAGTACTATGACCTTGTATGAGCTAAAAAGTATAACTGCATGGTAAAAACTGGACTATGTTACTGTGTGGGGCGCTCTTTTCCTCTGTCCACAGACTCTCACTGCCCTGGAGCCTGCTCTTCGTGGAGTCATACGCTGTGATTCGTCCTTTTACTGCTCCAAAGGCTTCTCTTGCTGCAAGGGCTCCACAGGGCAGTGGAGCTGCTGCCCCTTCCCACTGGTAGGCACTGCCCATGTATGTATGTATGTATGTATGTATGTGTGATGAACCATGGACATACTTTAGGGCTGCACAGTATTGTAACTGAATAGAAAATTAAGAGTAATTCATAAATTAAACTGCAACGATTTAAGTAATAGATTAGGGTGACCAGACGTCACTGGGACAGTCCCGAATCCTATGTATCATCAGCGAACTGGAATTGGGCAAAAAAAAAAAAATGCTCGGATCAAGTATACACTCCTGATCAAAATTTTAAGACCAGTTGAAAAATTGCAAGAATTAACATTTTGCACTGTTGGATCTTAAGAAGGTTCTAAGTAGTGCTTCAAAATGCAAAAAGAAGAAATGGGAGTGAGACATGAAAAAATTTTGAGTAAGCAATTTATTGCAAACAATCATTAAACTGAAATAGGCTGTTTATCAGCTGATCAAAAGTTTAAGACGACAGCCTTTAAAAGCCCAAATCTTCGCAGAAATGTTTCATTTTCTGTCAGGTATCTACACTGTCACGACATCCTGATGGCAAAGGCAAAAAAGCTTTCTCTCTTTGAACGCGGTCAGATTGTTGAGCTGCATCAGCAAGGCCTCTCGCAAAGTGCCATTGCTGCTGAGGTTGGACGTAGTAAGACAGTCATTTTAAACTTCTTAAAAGATCCTGAGGGTTATGAGGGGAAAAAAAAGTCAAGTGGTAGACCCAAAAAAAAATGTCACCAGCCCTGAGCCGGAGGATCCAGTTGGCTGTCCGTCAAGACACGGGACGATCCTCGGCCCAAATTAAGCTTGTCATTGGTGCCAAATGCAGTCCCATAACCATTAGACGGCATCTGCGAGAGAACAAAAAAACCAAAAACGTCTTCAAAGACCTTGTCTCCTTCAACGGCACAAAATTGAGAACTAAATTTAGTGCGCACTAGAGTCGGTCCAGACAGCGCACTGGAGCTTCCTATACGCTTCCTATAGTGTCATCACTCTTGTCTGCCTCATCTTGGAGTTACAACAAAACGGGGCCCTGCTTTGCTCCTCAGCGTAAATATCACTTTCTGCTTGGTTAAATGGGTTTGTACATAAGGTACACTGCCCTCGACCGCTCCCGCCTCCCTCGCTTACAAACACGTCTCACCAACAGCACGAGGACAGCACAAGAACAGCATGAGGACTGTAGGACAGTATGATCTAAGTTTACCACACGTGAGTCTGTTGTCTTTGACCTTTTGGACTGCAGCGGGTTACTGTTGTTAATAAGAGAAGCTTTGCATTTGCTGGGCGAGAGAATGACCCGTGAATGAGCCGCAAATGCGCTCGCGTTTTTTGCATAATTATTGAGTTATGCGCATAATGTAGGCTATACGTAAATGTGTGTGCATATTATACGAATGTACATATGGTGGGCCTATATTATTTATAATGACTAAAGGCGTAAATTAATGTGTTATGTTGAAAGCATTCATTCGGCTTTAGGAGCCTAGTGTGGAAGTTCTACAAAACATTTTATAACATGACAGAATCCATAAATGTTATCATAGTTCAGTCATTTGGAATAGATTAAAATGTACTAGAAAACAGGAAAAATGTCTGTTATATTAAATTTTTTCTGGTATGAGTATTACAAATGTATTTAGTGCAGATGTTGACAGCTGTCATGTTGTGGCATGTGAATAATTATTTGAACCTGAGTGGCTGTTAAGTGATGAACGACCCCATGTCAGATTTCCCTTAAACCCATCTGAAGGTTAGATCCGGCTCTGGTGCACTATGTGTGAAAACGATCTAAGATTCTGTTGTTTGTAAAGGGCTTTTCCAATGTGTTTTCCAGGCCAGCTGCTGTGCCGACGGGATCCACTGTTGTCAGTATGGCTACACATGTGATCCAGACTCCCAGGTGTGCAGAAGTGGACCCCTCACACTATAAAGAGACCAAGCACTTTCACTTTTTTTGTATACGATAGAATCAATGTACGACAAATGATCCCAAAGGACCAGTAGGCCTGTTATAATTACTATATTGATTTGAGCTGTAGAGGGTTGAATAAATAGATACAAAATAACTACTAAATGTTATGTTGTCTATTTTCTTCAACAATATACTTCAAAATTTGTTATCATGACAGGTCTACTGACCATTTGCTCAAGATAAGAAAAGCATCCACTTTATAGTTACAGATTCACGTTGCAGCAGTGACACAACTTCAGTTTTTGTTTCATTTGTTCAGTATTATTTAGATTGTATATTGACATATCATGGACATTTTATCTTGGAAATAGTAATGAATGAAAAAATGTGCTTGGTTTTCAGTGTAGGTCCAAATGGTATGTCCGGCCATAAAGAGCAGCTGTGATGAGGCCTGCCTTCATGTGAGAATGTGCCATGGTCACAGTCCCATGTTCCATGGTGTGGAGGAGAGGCTGCTCCAGAGTGTAGTGACTGGACAGGACAGATGGGTACACATGTTTAGTGTTAAATGTTCCCTCTAGCACAAAGTCCATTTTAGTTTGTGCCTCCGCCACTTCATGTCCACATGAACGGGCATCAGCTCCAGCACATTTTACCAGAGCACAAACCTGTATACAAGCACAAAACATGCATAACAGTAAACATAATGACTAACAATATCCTGACCCACACCATACAGGATGGCTGAGGCCACCACGAGCAGTAAAAGTGCACTGCTAAAGACCCAGTGGTGTGTCCACTTTTTTCACTCTTCAAAAGGTGATAATTGTTAGAATTCAGTTTTAAATAATAATAATTGTAAGATTTGTATTGTTTTGTTTGTGGAATATTATGAGTAAAATTAACCAAAAATGGTTATTTACCCCCAATAGGCTCTATTCACGCTTGTCACAAAAACAAGACATTTGTAAACATGCAGATGATGACTTCCTTGGGGCTCTGTTGGCGATAGTAACTCAGACAAAATCTGGGAAAACTGAGAAAATGGCACAGTTTTCTTCATCTAGATGTCTGCCTCTTAATTTGTGCATTATAATGTGTCTAATTAAAAAAAATTGTAGCGTTCCGTTATGTTCCGCAGGTCATCAGTTACAACCAGCTGTCTGTAAGGGACATCGAAGCTGCGATTAGAGTCCCTTCCCCCATGGAAAGCTTTGGGAGGTTTAAAGACCACTGCAGCTGAATCCATGGTTTTATCACATGCCCAGTGCCAGTAACTACACTGGAGGTCGTCATCCGCATGTTTCCAACGTCTTCTAGTAAGCGTGAATAGAGCCTATATCCTGTCTTTCTGAGTGGGGTGGCTCCTATTGTGGCCAATCAGAATCTTCTGCTCAGTCCTCCTTGACGTCAAAGCTCTTTTCTCCTACATCAGATCTAAAATAGCAGGGCAAATCCATGGCTTGTTCACCCCATCCGGGAGGGTACACTGTGCATGTGCATGCATTATTTTTTTTGTCAGTAACAGTAAAAGCATTTTGGATGCTGTTTTTAGGGCACATGGTATGACATGTATTTTGTTATTTCATCTTTTTGAGAAGGTGTAATCCTTAATTCGTCCAGAAGTGATTAACTGTAGAGAAGGTTTCATCTGTGGTCATTCGGACACCGTTTTTGTGATCGACATTTCAGCTTCTATCCAGAAGCCATTTTACATTTGAGAATTTATCCTACTCTGAGTAACTAACTCTAAACACCAAAGGGAGGAGTGTTAGAGAGAAACTGGCCTGCCCTTGTTTTACAACTATCATTATGGGTTCGATCCCCGGGTCGCCCGGGCCTTTCTGTGTGGAGTTTGCATGTTTCCTCCCAGTGTCTGGATGGGTTTTCTCCGGGTACTCCGGTTTCCCCCATCAACCAAAAACATGCAATACCCCTATGAACAGTATACAATAAAGGACCGTCAAGGAATTCCCTCCTGTGGGCTCACCACCTGCAGAGGGGTTCATAGGGGTCTGGGTCTGGTGCACAGAGTAATGGGCAGCGTGCTGCCCCCGCGACCCAGCCGGATTAAGCGGGAGAAAATGGATGGATGGATGGCTCATTGTGATTTTTGTCTACAGAACTGTTCTCAGACTAAACAGCTGGTAGATTAAAATGCAAGATCCCATTTCTGTTCAAAGAGGGATTACACTGGGGAACACTATATGTTGCATTTAAAGAAAGACTTGTTTTTAGTCAATTTAAGTGTGCTGAGTTCAAATCTGACGTTTATTTCTGCAAGCTACAGATTTTATGCAATCTTTTATGCAATTTTGCAATTGATTTTATGCAATCAGGCTTGTTTCTACAGTGATGTCTCAATGAGGAAGCCATGTTTGATCTGGAAAAAAGAAGCATGATAAAAATATTAGAATCTATCTATGTATATAATCTCAAAACGCTTAGATTTGGGTTACGTAACTACGTACTTACGTACTAGTACATCTATCTCAAATTGCATGAAAACTAGAGCTTATGGAGAAAAACTAATTTCAGATTTGAAATCAGCGCCTAAAAATCCTTCAGAATCAGTTAAAAAATCCAATGCAACAGGAAGTTAAAATTTTAGTGTTCCCCTGTGTTATCTTTCTTCACAAAAATAGGTTCCTTCACTCCTCTAGCAAACCAATATTTCTCTCTGCTTAAAATATGTGCCTCACTGTCTTCAAATTAGTGATTTCATCTTAAAATTACAAATCACAAATTTGAAGACAGTGAGGTACAGATATAACGAGAAAATTCTAAACACCTTAGTCCATGTTATAATGGGACTCTGGCTGTTAAGTGTTGATGGGGAGGTGGTGACACATAATCAGAATAATTATTTTGATGTGAAAACATTTTTCTTTCCCACTCTGATCTGATGGAGTTGTTCATGGTGTGATGGCACTTTTTTTTAAATCATTAACATTGACCCACCTGCAGACTGTAGTGTCCATTAACCATGTGCATTCCAGCGAATGCTCCCAGAGCATACACTTCTGTGAAGTTACTGTCCATGCACTGATACTGTAGCCAGCAGCAAAAGGAGCCATCGCAGACACTGAGCTGTCCCCCAGGCATGTTCAGCAGCACGAAGGTGAAAGGGTCATGCATCATGGAGGAAGTGAAAGAGAGTGGGGCTTTGAAGCCCTCAGAGCGGCACCATCTCACTTCAGTGTATCCCTGCTCCTTGTGTCGCACCAGCGTTACAGGCAGTGTGTCAGGCAGAGGCCCCAGTGGCCTCAGCATGGCCACCACGAGCCGGCCCTCCTCCGGGTCACCACTCTGAGCATGGTGGTACACAGCAGAGGAGGGGGAGTAGATCCCACTCCCAGTCATAATCAGCTCATCACTGCGAATGTTCGCAGCTAACAGTGTCACGTTAGCCCCCAGACTGAAGGCCTGCTGGAACTGAATAGCATCTAGTAGAGGGAGCTGGTTCATCCAGGCAGTGGGGAAAATGAACTGCCGCACACCCTGCAGAGGACTGAGAGTCAGGTTATCATAAGAATAATACAGTGCAGTTAGTGCAGTGTTGTGGTACCTTCTCTACCATGGACATGGTTGGCTGCTGGAACAGAATGTCAAAGCAGGTAATGAGACCAAACTTTCCTGCAAAAGGTGTGTCAAATGTGACCACTTCCATGTGTTGGGGGGTATCGAAGGCCTCCTCAAAATACAGGTTCTGTTTGTGATAGCGAGCCACCAGCAACCCATCGCTCCTTTAGGACATGAAAACGACATTGGTTCCATATTTTTTCCTCAGAGTGACTGCAACCTTATGATTATAGTACGTTATGTAGTTGAGTTATGTGCTTGAAATGTAGAGTGTTTAATTAAACCACCCAAGTACATAGAAAAAATAAAATAAAATATTCTAGACAGCATTCTAGTGCAGCCAGGGCATCTCTGACGAAGGTTAAATAAAATTAATCATCATAGTACAAGTAGACATGTTCCTGGTTTATGGAGCTGGGAGAGGGACAGAGACATGAACCTGTAGACCACATTGGTGTTGAAGTGCCAGCGGCCGTCAGGGGGACAGGGGCTGCCCGAGTCCCCGTAGCAGGGCTGCACACTACCCATGTTGGCCACCACATACATGCCATGTCTCCGGGCAATGCAGCTCAACCACTGCTGCACCTGTGGGAGAAAGTGCTGTCACAAAAGATATAACATATGGGGACCCAATGGCCACATTTGATCATTTTCTAATAATAAACATACAGTCAGATAGTACCCTGCCTACAGTGCACTCAAAGCCACATAAATAAAATGGTAATATAAAACGATAATAGAATTAAATTACAGGTGCACTGGCACTGGAGCAACAATAGCATAAGCAGCAGTGGAACAGTGTTTTTTGTTTTGGATTGGAGTTCTGAACTGAAGAACTGAAGAAGCAGCTTGGATGAGCTGTGAAACATAAACTCAATAAACTCTGTCCAGTTGACAAACTGAATTTCTCCTTTTGCCATGGATTCTACCTGGACGACTGAGGGATTCTACACACATCTTTTGGATTGGTAGTTTGTAGGTTTTGTGTGCAAAAAGTATGAGTGTAATTGGGATTTGGAGCAATTGGAGTCAGGATGGACAGAGTACCTCGGTGTTTGGGTAGCGCTGAGGGTTCACACAAGGGTTCCAGCTCTCCTGCTGTGGGTCAGGGACTACCTCTAGGTAGGCTGCTATAGAAGAGCGAGTGAAGTTAAAGCCCTGCAGGCCGTCCTCTGGGAACACCAGAATCTGCGCACCCTGCACACACCACACACATTGCAAATGTTTGGCCAAATGAGATCGCATTAATAGATTAATCGCGTGGCGTAGACTAGGCAGGTTTGTTGAAACTATAGATCCATGGTAGCTAGCCTATTACACGAAAGCACAGTTTCTTTATAAAATAACAACCTGAAGAGCCGCCCTGGAGGCCTGCTTCGAGTACACCTGGAGGTTCTGGCGCAGGTGATGGAGCGCTGCGTTGCGGGAGAGAGGCACGCGCGGCTCCGGGTTCAGTGCCACATGGTGCTCGTACACTGCAGCTACGTACGAGGAGGGAAGGCCGTGCTCATGTGCGCCACAGGTCCAACTAGACAAGACGACAATGACAAGAAGATTCGTCATATCACCAAGTCCAAGGAATTCCGATTCGACCAACGCCGGCATCGTGATTACAGCATAGACTGTATAAAGAAGTAGCACTATTTGGTGGCGCAAGCTATGACGTAATTAACGTTTAAAGACTCTCGACCGTGGTGCGGTCATGGGTCCTAAATATGGCCGTGTTTTTTTTTTTTTTTTTCTATGGTAAGTTCGATGGCCTGACCACTGATCATGGAAGTATAGATCCATGCCACTGATTGACTTGTTTAGAACGTCTTTGCTGATTGGCACGGCTTAGCTGCTCTAACAGGGACAGCTAATGTCATTTTTTATCGTATACGTGTTGATGAAGAGAGAAGAGGGCGATGGGTAAATTAATCCCACTGTAACAATTGTATGACATTTCATATAAAAACATCGTGGTGGTCTTTTTTTACATTTACAGACTGCCAGGTGACTTATGTTTACTACTTCTTTCTGTGGTTTTCTTTGGGACACCACGTAATATGACACATTTGATTGACAGCTGACAAATGGAGGCTCGAGGAGAGAATCAAGGAGAAGGAAGCGCGGAAAGAAACGCGGCCAATGTTAACATTTGACGTGATCTGCAATCTGATTACAGTCATACCTCCCTCCGGAGCAGCAGAGGGCGGTAATGCACGACTGCCCACACAAATATAGGTGGCTGTGTGGGTAGGCTGACTGGAGTAGCCGCTAGCTCAACATTGCTAACTTAACCCACATGTTCAGGTCACTGATACCCTTTCTGTGTTGCCCTGCCGGCTAGCGCACTATGTCCGACCCGGCCCCAAGGCCCGCGCAGCTGTTCGGCGGGTGCTGGAGCTGTCGCCTGCTCTCCGGAGGCGCACTCCTTCTGTCGGGGGCCTACGTGTTCAACGAAGCCCGCAAAGTGATGCGGAGAGGCGGGCCTACGTCAATGGGAACTGTTGCACAGATCACCTTTGCTGCTAGTGAGTCCGTGAGCCGTGAGAATGTCCAAATGTTAAGACCTATGCCTAACCATTGATCGCTTTTGCAGGTATAGCCGCATGGGGCCTGGTTATACTCGCAGACCCAGTCGGAAAATCTCAGAGGAAAACCTGAAGATTTCAGTTGTTTAGAAATAATGACAAACCGTCAGCATTTGTTATTGTATCAGCAATGTCTATATAAATGTAATTATTGCATCAGCAATATGTAAATAAATGTAATTTACTTTATTTATATTAAAGACCACCCAGTTGGTTCTCATTGAAATAAATCAACACCCCAGCACTAAACACAGAGATCGTTTTTCTCATGTATGCACAATCTTTTGGCAAAAAGAAATAGTTTAAAATATATTACACACACATGCTTAGTCCAGTCATGCTGAAATTTGAATCACTAATGTGTGATCTCAGCCTGAATATAATACACTATGTAGTATACGAAAAGTGAACACTATAGCGCCCCCTACCATAGACGTGAAACAACTATATTATCGGATCTGGACCAAATTCGGGAATAAATTCTATGCATGATTACATGCAAAAAATGTATTACAGACATGGGGCATTTTTCACGGTTGGCCAGTAGGGGCGCACAGACTCCCCCAAAACCATTTAAAGGTGCATTATGTAAATTCCTGATGGAGGATCTGTGCAAACTTGAGGATTAAATTCTCTGAACGATTACAAAAAAAAAAAAAAAAAAAAAAAAAAACATATCTTGGACATTTTTATGGTTCGCCAGCAGGGGCGCACTACGAAGTGCATTATATATTTTTTCTGGTGGACGACCTGTTGGCCTGGGCGGCTGTCGGGAAGAGAGAGTGGCGTGCGCGCCGGAGCGAGGGCCACCGTAGCCACGAGCGGCTTTAATTCTCTTTAAAATCTGTTTCTAAATTTATAAATCCTCAAGTTATTAAAGCATTTCGCCAAATCTTAAGTTTTAAATGTGCTCTTTTGCCTTAAAACAAGTGCATCATGGATACTAGTCACCACATAGCTGGTTAGCTTCCACAAAGCCTTTGAAATCTTCGAAAAGCCTATGAAAAAATCAATGGAAATTTACTTTTATAACGGAGCGGGTTCCATTGCATGTACTTTGACTTGAGTCTTGATCCCAGTCATCAAAGATCTGCGCGGCCAGCATTTTCCATATTACAGAGAATTACAGAAAATGTATCATTTAATTGATTATTGTTGATCTATTTTGTATTGCTTCTTTAAGGTTGATTGTTATAATTTTATGGTCAGATAATGGGGAATATGAGACATCTGAAACAAACTGAAGACAAGATGGAGAGGTAAACCATAGATCTATTCTTGACTGCATCACTGGGGTTTTAGGTAACGCCATCTACAACAGCAAAGTGCATTTACATTTGAAGGTTTGTGTTGATAGTAGTAGTACTAGTAGTAATAGTATTTTAAGTAGTAGTGTCCTAAATATGCTGCTCAATATTTGGATATCTATACAAATATGGACAGGGCAGTGTAAAGGATGCCACCTCTTAATGGAAATTAAACTTTTTGCCTACAGAAGGGTTAATTTTATAGACACCCTGAAAATCAAAGTGAAATAATGATGTGGCAGGCTAATCCATTTTGACAAAATTAAACTCCTTGAGTTCAAGGATTTCATTCCGGTACCTAATGGCAGACTGCTGTTTTCTAGCTGGTAGAGGTCTGTGCGTCCCTTTATGGATGCCCCATGCCTCCACAGACTATCACTGACCCAACAAACCGCTCATGCTGAACCATGTTGCAGGCAGGCTCTTCTCGTCTTCTCCAGACTCCTTCATGTCTATCACAGGTGCTCAGGGTGAACCTGCTCTCATCTGTGAAAAGCACAGGGCACCAGTGACGTACTTACCAATTATGGTGCCTACAAATGCCAATCAATCTCCACAGTGCTGGGCAGTTAGTCTGTTTCTGATTGTTTGGGCAGAGACATTCACAACAGTGGCCTGCTCGAGGTCATTCTGTAGGGCACAGGCAGTGCTCAACCTGTTCTTCCTTGCACAAAGGATATCTGTCCTGCTGATGGATAGAGGACCTACTGGCCCTGTCCTGTTCTCCTAGAGTATCTGCTTGTCTCCTGAAATCTCTATGTTCTGGAGATTGTGCTGGGAGACACATTAAATCTCCTTGCAATGGCACATGCGGATATGCCATCCTGGAGAAGCTGGACAATCTGTACAACTTCTGTAGGGTTAAGGAATGGCCTCATACTCCCAGTAATGATCATGAGACACACAATTCCTCCACCAGTTCCATGACTGCCATTTATTCTCAAATGTTGATCAGTTTGACCTGAAACTAAAGTAATAATCATTTATAAGATTGTGTTTATTAAGTATGAGTACAAACTAGTCTGTCCTTCACATACAAATGTATATACTACTTAATTACAAATATGCTTGGAATGAGCATGCTATCGATGTTAGAAATATATTTTTTTTAAATTGCACAAAAAATACAAGCTACTACAAATGCACTAAATGCATGGTAAGAGCATTAAGAAGATATTATTTTGTACTACGTTTTTACTTGGGTTACTGGGATCTACAAGAACCTCAAACTGCTATCCTGAGTACTGATGAAAATAAAATGTACTTGCATTTTTAGCAGGTTGTATGAATGTGTTTATTCTCAAATGTTAATCTTTCTGACTGATATTTCAGACAATTTTAAATTATTTTCTAGAAAACTCATCAGGTCAAGGGTCCATAATAACAGGTCAATAAATGAATTTATACCCAGGAACCAATGATAAAATGTGGCCGAAGCATTATTATCAGTACACTGGGAATCGATCCTGTCCAGTGATGATCCTCAATTTTGTAGCATTCAACTCAATAAAACTGTAAAAGATGTAATATCGACCTTCTCCACTAGAGGGAAGCTTAAATTAATGAGAAAAAAAAAATTAATTGGCATGGCTGACCAAAAAAATGTAGGAATCTGATGAAAACTAGAGCACCTGCTTGCTCTGATGATATCAGTGACCTTGATCAGGCTATGTTCAGGATCACTGATATTTCAGACCATGAAGTTGCCAAATTAATTACAGGCTTAAAAAACTCAAAAGTACTTGCATGCATTTTATCTACATACAAATTTTCTGCAAGAATTTAAAGATCCTCTTGTACGACCCATCACCCATCTCCTCAACATGTCCTTCAAACTTTCAGTTTAAATTTTTAAATCAGTTTGGCTTTCAGGCTCATCATTCCACAGACACTGCCCTGTGTGTAAAGAGCTTTCTTGATAGGAGTCCCTGTGTTGGGGCTGTTTTCTTAGACTTGAAGAAAACCATTGACTCCATAAACCATCAGATTCTGCTGTCTAGGTTGACTCACTTTAACATCTCCAGGCAAAGCTCTTCAGTGGTTTACATCATATCTCTCCCACAGGAAACAGTATGTGGTAGTTGATGGCGTAAAACATGGTCATCCTTAAAAGAGCTTGTGTAATTTATAAGGTCCTACACTCCCTTGCACTACCACCGTTAAAGGACTACATCAAATGTCAAGACAATTCAGAAAGGACCACGCAAGCCATCACTAACCACTAACACTGAAAGAATGCTGTACATAAGCTCTTTTAAAAGCTAAAATGAAAAATTGGTTATGATCAAACCAAAGATGTACTTATGTATAGCTGCATTGTAATGTTATTGATCTTCTATGGACACATATTTGCATGTATGGGCAAAATATGGATTGACCGTGTGGCCAAATTGCCTGCAAAATAATGGGAATTGTGGAATGACTGGACTGTGAAATATTTTGGATTGTGCAGTGATGGGAACTGTGCAATGAGTGGACTGTGCAATGGTGGGAACTGTGCAATGAGGGAAGTGTGCAATGATGAGAATTATGCAATGAGTGGAGTGTGCAATATTAGGAATTGTGCAAGGAGTGGACTGTGCAATATTTTATTGTTTGTCCCCCGTGCCCACAACCCTTTGGGACAATGGATGAAAATTAGCCTTAGGCTAATCCGGTGTGTTTACATTCATGTTGTCTCATGTTTGTCCAGTAACATGCTCTGTCCAAATCAAATACATGAATAAACATTGTTCAGAGGTAGCAGAAGTGAAAGCAGATTGTTGTTCATTGTGCACCATAGTGTTCAGGTATTTGTCAAACACACACTGTCACATGTAGCCACACAGCGGCTCACTATAACTTTATTAGTGTGATACTGCTGCTCACAGTAATCAGAAGCATGAGGCAAAAAACACCCACAAGTCATTTTCAGTCACATGAAATGTGACGTCATGAACTTTTTTGGTTAAAGAAAAATAAGAAAATAGAATTGACAATACATTTAGGCACACCCACAGAAACTGTACACAGATATGTACAACAGTCGTCAGTAAGTGCTCATCTGCTGATTGGAGGACATGGGCGTTCTGCAAATCTCTTAATGCCCAGAGAAAGTAGTTTAAGAGCTGCAACAGGACAACACACAGCAGCAGCTGGTCACCTGGAGTCATCAGCCATACCAAAGGAATGTTGTATATCACAGAAAACCCTATAGACCCTTTAAAATGATCTGTCCTCAGAATGCTCCAAATAACACAATGGAGGTGGCCGGAAGCAAAGTGAATAAACCATAAAACATTTAACTCATTAATAAAATAACAAAAATAAGCAAAAATTTCCAGGGTATCTAAACTCTGAATTTTGAATTCTGGTATTTAGAAAGTATTTGTTTCTAAACTTTTAAAAGGTCTACAAGGATTTATTCAAATATTCAAATATATATGCTTTAATGCACATGCAATTGTCATATAAAAAAATATTGCACAAAGTGAAGACAAATAAAAGCCATTACAATACACGTTCAGACGTTTTTTTCACTCAGGGAATACTCCTGCATACACTTTTCAATCGCAGAGAGGAGACACACACACACCCACACACACAAACAAACACAAACAAACACACACACACACACACCCACGCACACACACGCACACCCACACACACACACACACACTTCTCAGTCACAGAGAGGAAATTCTAAGCTCAGTCTTCACGCTGACATTCTAAACTCTAGACACAGAATTTGCAAACAGCAAATGTTCACCTAAATAATTCAGTAACATTTGAACCTTTGCTCAGTGCTACTGACATATTTGGTTTCTAATGTTCTAAGATTCAGAACATGGACAGGAGTAGGAAGGTGAGGCAGGAGCGTCTCAAATGCAACCTTCTACGGCTTTTAAGAGTCTCCACCCAGGAGCAGAAGCAGCAGCAATGTTTGGCTCCACAGAACTTAAAAGCAGGGACATCTGTCTTCACAAATTCATGATTTTAGTTTGGTGCTGCAGTCCCCCATTTTACCCACTACACCTCCAAGTCAGGTGCGTCAGTCCCCATGTGAGAGCTCACAGGGCCATCTGTCACTGGGCGTGCTCCTGTCACTGGGCTGCTCCTGTCACCTCTTGAGAGCGCAGGGCTTCAGTTTTTGACTGTATCTGTGGATGCGAGGTGAGCGGGAGTGCAGTTTTACAAACAGCTCAGGGAACTTGTACTGGGGAAACATGGTCTCTAAAAAGCCCTCCAGGAAAACATAGACCAGTCGGCGGTTCATGGGCTGGTATTGGAACATGTCAAAGACCCTCAGGATGCCCTTCCGTGTGGTATCTGCCCCAATGATGTGCTTCAGCTCATCTGAAACAATGACATCAATGTTATTCTGGGAGGTGTCACTTAACTGCAGTGCTGAACCTCTCATCAACAAGAACAATATTGGTCATATATTATATTTGGGTGACCTCATTAGGGTTATCAAAAAGGAGCACATCTGGTTTGCAGGCAAAAATTGACAATGTACTGTGTATCCTGGGATTTCTGTCTGAACTGAATATTGTACATGTGTGCAATATTCTAAAAGAACCTCAGGCCCTTTGCAGAGGGAGCAACAACTCAAACTGTATGCAAGGTGCTATTTTCCAGGGCATTAAGGTATGTTCACACTAAACGCGGCACAGGCGACTTGCACTTTCGAGCGTATCGGGTAGCGTGTTCCAGGTGTGAAGAATGAGCACAGCGCGACCAGTGTGAAAGATGAACAGTGTCCAACATGCTCCAAATTCACAAGTGATATTTCCTATGGGCCTAATTGGACCCATATCAATCATGTAGCTTTAAACAGATAACTGCGCCAGCTGAATTGCTATATGTCAAATAAAAAATGCCAAGTTAAAATAATCTTTTTCATCATGTCAAGTCCATGTTTGTCAATGAAACCCTGAGCTGTAACATGTGCAACGATAGAAGTTTAATACGTTAATCTGTCTTTGTGGCCTCTTTGGTCTTTTCATTGCAGTCTTTTTTATTTGCCTGAAACACACACCTTCAAAATCACACAGGGCCTATAGTTTATGTGCATCTTTCCCAGAGGGTAACAAGTCCAATCCCTATAAAATGATAAGATGAATCCCGCACACCATCTTACTTGCAAATTGTGAATTTTATTAGAACCATTTTTTGCCTGATGAAGGCCTAATGCTGAAACATTGCTGATGTCTTAACAAAATTCACAATTTGCAAGTAAGACGGTGTGTGGGATTCTCCTCTGTTCTCTGTTTTTGGGCTGCTCCCCATCCTCCAACGCACCTGTTTCAAGAAATTGATATGCAAAGTTCTCATTCTTTTATAATCAGCAGCTACAAAGATGAAATGGGGATTGAAATTAAATAAAAAATAATAATAATAATTTTTCACCTTCTGAAGGCTCAAATTCAAATGGTTTTGCTCCTGTATTCAAGCATAGGCCCAATTTATCTGACAGTTATCTATTATGTTTATATGCAACCCATTCTAACTAGAAAATGTTTACAGGTAAAAACAAAGCACAAAAGAACAAAACATGCATGATTTAGCATTTAGAGCCACTAAAGAAGACATCAGTCTAATAAAAAGTTTAAATTTAGAAACATGAAGCACTGCAATACTACATGCCTTTGTAATATGTTTAATCCATCCAAGGAGGAGAGTTACAGCAGACAGTGGTCCAAAACTCTCCAAAACTACACCATGGGGTTATCTTCATAATGCTATTTAAACAAATGTTTAGACAAGAACTCAAACAGAGGGAGGACAAGTGTAACTATACCTGGCATAATACCCAGCAGACTGGTTTTGGCTGCTACTCGGGTCCTCATTTGGACATTCTTGTCCCTGAGTGGAGGACTTTCAGCCAGGATCCCGTTTGGCCAGTACGAGTCCCTGTGTCACACTGGTGCTTAGTATAGGCTAATGTTGCTAATATTGCAAATGTATGATAGGTTTTTACCTGAACTTTTTCACATAGTCGGCCACCTGCTCCGGCGATGTCATATAGTCGACATGATCCACTATTTTCCTATAGCCCAAAAGAGAAGCCTCCAGAGTTAAGCCTGACCCAAAGCACACACACACAGCTGAGGAGAAGCAGTGACCTGTTGATGGTGTCTCCGTAGGTGGCCCTGATCAGCTGCTGCAGCAGGTTCTTGATGTTCCTACGCAACCACTGGTTCTTCTCCTTCAGGTCGAACACCTCGTCCATGAGCAGCAGCATAACCCTCAGTGGGATGTTGTCATCCACCTACATTCATAAGGACTAAACATCAGTACAGTGCCTCAGACGTGTGCTTATGATGTCCAAGTCATCATGCGCGAGAGTCATGTGAAAAACACACACATACACTATAAAGTCCAACTTTCACCATGTATTAGCGTCATTATGTGGTGATGCAGGAGGTCACACTCTTTTAGTCATATCAACAGAAGAGGGAGAGCCGAGATACTCTACCTTAAAGCAGGGTGCACTTAATGACTAAGAGACACCTGATATGCCCTGAAGAAGACCACTTTGCGCTTGAAATGCCTTAAGCATGTCTCTAGTGACAAAAAAGGATGTTTGATTCCATGGCTGAGTGCCTTAGATCTCCTCTGTTTCTCAGAGTTTAGTAATTTCGAATTACACTAGAAGCTGTATGTCGAGCCCAGGAGCAATGTGTAGCAGATCAAAACCAGTGACAAAAGCTGAAAAATGCCCTTAGATGATCATGCAGTTTGACCAGCTCCGAATCACCTGTCTGCTGCTGCTCCATGCCTCATGTGCCTGTAGTCTGGATTGCTGTGCAGAGGAACTGTGCAGTTACTTGCCTAAATAAAGTACATCCATCTTGTCATTTATGCTTAAAGCTTTGTAGTAATTATTTGGGATGTATGGGATGTATAATCCCTCATTCATTTGGGATAACTTCTAGACTTGTCTCAGCAATGGAAAACAAAAAGAAAGCACCTTTTATCTATTATATTGCCTATTGTCCACATCTTCAGCTGTGCACAACAAAAATCCCACCAAGACATCACTCACGTTGTCATCCAGCTGCGCCGACACGCGGCAATGGTCTGGGTCTAGCTCAGGCTTCGGGAGGAGCGGAGGTACCTAGGGAGAGACAGACCATCAGGTAAACAAAGAGGAGGGTGTGTAGAATCCCTCAGTCGTCCAGGTAGAATCCATAGCAAAAGGAGAAATTTAATTTGTCAACTGGACAGAGTTTATTTGGTCGAATACGTTTCGCAGCTCATCCAAGCTGCTTCTTCAGTTCTGGTCAGATGCTGGCGGACACTGCTTTATATCTGCTTGAAGGGAGGAGCTTAATTTCAATGAAAATTACTCTGAGACAACACATATTTAAATACAGTTTCAGTTAGTCAGGTGAGAATCCTTCCTTGAACAGAAATGGAGGTCTCAGACATCATTTGTCTCCCATCTATAACTCTATCCTCAAACCTAAATCAAAACAAACAGAGAAAACAATGGGACTAGCCAGGACATGTCCAGAGGTGTGAAAACACCCATCATGGCCCTGAATGGATATGCTAACTACTCCCCCACTCCCACTCCATATTGAATAGACACACCTAACTAACAGAAACTGTAATCACTCCATATTGAATAGACTCACCTGACTAACTGAAACTGTATTTAAATATGTGTTGTCTCAGAGTAATTTTCATTGAAATTAAGCTCCTCCCTTCAAGCAGATATAAAGCAGTGTCCGCCAGCATCTGACCAGAACTGAGGAAGCAGCTTGGATGAGCTGCGAAACGTATTCAACCAAATAAACTCTGTCCAGTTGACAAATTAAATTTCTCCTTTTGCTAAAGAGGAGGGTGAGACAGGTCATCAGGAAAACAATGAGGTGAATGAGACAGGTCATCAGGAGAACAAACGGAAGGGTAAAACAGACCATCAGGAGAACAAAAAGAAAGGTGAGACAGGTCATCAGGCGAACAAAGAGTAGGGTGAGACAGGTCATCAGGAAAAAATAGGTGGGTGAGACAGGTCATCAGGAGAACAAAGAGTAGGGTGAGACAGGTCATCAGGAGAACAAAGGGAAGGGTGAGACAGACCATCAGGAGAACAAAGAGAAAGGAGAGAGGTCATCAGGAGAACAAAGAGAAAGGAGAGACAGGTCATCAGGAGAACTAAGAGTAGGGTGAAACAGGTCATCAGGAAAAAAAAGAGGTGGGTGAGACAGGTCATTAAGAGAACAAAGGGGAGGGTGAGACAGACCATCAGAAGAAGAGGAGAATGAGACAAACCATCAGGAGAATAAAGAGGAAGGTGAGACAGGTCATCAGGACAATAAAGAGGAGGGTGAGACAGGTCATCAGGAGAACAAAGAGGAGGGTGAGACAGGTCATCAGGAGAACAAAGAGGGCTATACCTTAAAGATAGACTGCTTGATGTCTTGGCCCAGTCGTTCGGACATACGGCCCATGTTGTCTGACACTTTGTTCATGCCCTCAGCCAAACTGTCAGGCAGCGCTTTTACAGCATTAGATACGTTTCTCATGGAGCTTCTCAGAGGATTTACAAAGGTGTCAATCTAAAAGGGGCGGGACATATATTATACATATATATTTCCTTCATTATCAAAGATTGTCTTGTCATGAGATAAACACAATTATTGGTTATGCATTACAAACATCTGCATGCTGCATCACTGCTCAATCTATTGACTGCAAAGCCCTACCTTTCCACAAATAAAGTAATTCATCCCGTTCATGCCTGGGAGACTGAGCAAAGCAGCCCTAACCACATAACTTGAGAATATAGAGCAGTTGTTTCTATGCTGGGGTAGGCCCCACTTTAGTTTTTCATTAAGCTCTTTATTTATATATTGGCAGATAAATATACTTATTATGGACATGATCAGGTCCCAAATTTCCATTGCCTCTGTTATAAATGTCTTCAAATACATCATCATAAAAGGCATGCGTGAAACCCTCATGCTGTCCTAATTTTTGATTAAAACTGTCAGTTAACTTTTAGGGTAGGTGGATTGAAGTTACCTTGCGTGCAAACTCTCCCTTGCCCTTGCTGTAGGCTTTATTTTCTAGAAAGTCATACACAAATGGAATGAGAGCAGGACAGGCCTTCACCATCTCTGGGTTCAGGAGCAACTGCAAAGTACAGCTTGAATGAGTCAAAAGCAGTAATAGTACAAGGGCTAAATTACACAGACCAGCGTTCTACCTGCAAGTATGCATTGAGGTCTTTTTTCCTCTTTTCCAAGAATTCTCGGTCCATGTTGTTGAAGGTCTTTTTGCCTGGCAGTCTTAAGATGGATGCTAGATTTTCAAACTGGCAAAAGAAGAAGAGAACAGGTAAGCCAATATACAGAGGGTGGGGGTCTGTACTAAATAACACAGGCCTACCTGCTCTAGGATCCTCATGTGAAAGTCATGGAAGTCTGAGTAGCGGCGGTATGTCTTCCAGCAGTCCTCACTGCCATCCACATTGCGCCTGAAGACTGTGATGGCGTACAGCGCATAGGTCTTACCATGGTCATTACACACTCCTGTGGTAGCCCAGAGGCCCGGGACAAAAGCATCAGCTACTACATTCTCAATACAGCCATACAGATGCAGCACAAAGATGGAACAGAAAGTAGCAGGGAAAAGGAAGACACGAGGACACAGGGACAGAGGGAGACATGGGGTGGAGATAGTCACAGGACACAAAAAAAGAACAGTACAGATGAGGGGAGTGAAATGCAAAAGAAGCAAAAAGAAAAGGAGGAAAAAAACAAAAGGGCATGAAGGCAATGAAATGGTGGAATGAGACGGTAAAAGAATAAGAGCAGCTGTGTATGGTAGACATGTGAGTGCTGTCTGCCCTAGGGGTGAGTGCAGTCTTCCCAGGGTGTGACTGCACATTCAGGACTGAGTACAGGTGTGTATGCACAAGTGTGTATGCACCTGTGTCTGAGATGAAGGCGTGGAGATGCATAGACTCATCATGGCACGAATTGGACAGTTCATCCAGAGACTAAAACACAAAATGTAGGGAACGTTTGTCAGTTTCATAATGGTGCTCTGCTGCTGAAATGCTGGCCATACCAGGTTGAGACTTCCAGTGGGGGAGCCATTATAAGACTCGCCCTCCCCGTCGTCTGAGCCCCTGTAGCTGGGTTCCTTCAGCATGTCCAGCTCTGCCAACATGCGCACATACAGGGGGCTCTGTTTGAAAGAGGGGTAGAAACGCTCATCCCGGAGCATCATGTCATACACCTGTCCAACACATAGCAGAGAAAGGGGTCTGTCAAATCTGGATATATTACAATTCTATTGCAGTCAAAATACTTATTTTGACCCCAGTAAGCAATAATGTGAAAGCTTCAATTGTGTACCACAATGTATTCCTTTGATTTCAGGAAATTGTATTCTCAATACCACCAAATAAAAATATATTTTTGGTACAGTGCATTTAGTTACTTCCCAACACTGCCAATGAGAAATTCAAAAGCACAAAGAACAGTTTGCACGTGATGCACAGATGGGTATTTATGAGATAATCTTCTTATCATGTACAGAAAAAGTGGTGTGGGGAAAGATAAAAACATCTCAAATGCCACCTTTCTCTGGATGTCATCAAAGATTTCTGGAGTGGGCTCATCCTTCTGCAGTTTCTCTCCAAGTTTAGTGATTGACATTTCATCCACTTGTACCCTTGGAGATGCCTGTGAAACATAAAGCCAGAGGTCACTTTGTGGATGTGCTGTTCCTAGCTCAAAGAGAGAGGGGAGTGGGTGGAATGGACATACCTTCTCAGACAGGTACTGCTCAAAGACGCCCAGCGCTGCAGCCTTCAGAAGGCCCTTGGTGGTGGCAGGCTGCTTCCTTCCATCTCGACTCCACAGGTGCATGGCCTCCAGCTGCTGCTGTGCGGTCACCCTGTATCCCTCCACCGTGAGCCAGAAGAACAGCTCGGCCTGGGCCCCGGCTGCCTGCATGAAGTCTGTAACACATGTACAGAAAATTGTGCTAAGAGACATGGATTCCCTCTAGTGATGGAAAAACAGCTACAATTGTGGCACTTCAAAACAGCAGGGAGCCCTTTTCCTTATAAGTATTGTGAATATTTTTAAAAATATTATGGATAAATATTGAAAAATATAATGTGTAGAATCTCTCAGTCATCCAGGTAGAATCCATGGCAAAAGAAGAAATTCAATTTGTCAACTGGACAAAAGTTTATTTGGTCGAATACGTTTCGCAGCTCATCCAAGCTGCTTCTTCAGTTCTGGTCAGACGCTGGTGGACACTACCTTATATCTGCCTGAAGGGAGGAGCTAACTACAATGAAATTATTCTGAGACTACCACACTTATTTGTTTACAGTTTCTGTTAGTTAGGTGGGCCTATTAAATATGCAGTGGGAGTGGAGTGTGGGGTCTTGTTAGCATAACCAGGACCTGACCTGGCTAGCCCTATTGTTTTCTTTGTTTGTTTTGATTTAGGTTTGAGGATAGAGTTATAAATGGGAGACAAATGATGTCTGAAACCTCAATTTCTGTTCAAGGAACAGAAATTATTCTTGACAAAAATAGCCTCTTTAACTCCCCTCTCAAACCAGTTCTTTTCTCTGGCTAAGATCTGTACCTCACTATCCACAAAGGAGTGGCCCGTGGCTTTTAGGTGGAGATGAACGGCAGACTGAGGTCCACTCTGGCTCTCTCATCTGTGTTGGTACATTCTCTTGTGAAGTGGCTGTTTTGTTTCTCCAATGTAGCGCTCACTACACTGAATGGAGTAGACCACATTGCTTTGTTTGTGGCTCGGTGTTTTGACCTTAGGGTGGACCAGTTTCTGTGTGTTTATGGGTGTGTTTATGGGTTTGAAATACACTGGGACTTGAAATAGGCTCATTATTTCTCAAATCACCGAGTGGCTCCCGGGTCACCATTTCAAATCTCAATGTCCTTTTAACCAGTTGTAGTATTATGTTTGAGATGAAAAAATACCAAATTATAAGGCTCTATCTGTAATACTTTTCGAGATACAGCCATTTAAAGATGAGTAGTAGGCACGCGTTTTGCGACGCTTAAGTTACAAATTGGCCTTTCGACCATTTTTGAAAGCCAATATTTCCCCAACCAATAGTGCTACAAAAGCTGAAACTTTGCATTTTAACAGAACTCATGGAGTTCTTTCAGAATCTGCAGTCAATTATCCTATCTCTTGGGGTTCACAAGATATTGATACCTCAAATCCTAGGCTCATGCTTTTTCGAACGAAACCTTTTGACAGTTTAAACACAGAAAATGTGAAATGTAATCAACAAATGTTTTTATTGCAAATTTTGACATATCTCTGTGCAAAAGAAGCAGTTTGTATGAAAAAAAATTATTAAGTGGGGTCACAGCAAGGATCCAAACAGGCAACCCTCGACGAAAATTGGTCTAACTTCAAAGCTCAAAATGGACATGTGGACAGTTAACAAGAATTATGAAACTTTGTCTGTTGAAAAACATCCCTAAGAGCTAACTGTGGTAAAAATTTTATCTTTGTTGCTCAATTCCTTCATACTTTTTCAGCATGGTGAAATTGAAGCAAAAAAATCACTTCAGAAAATTTTTATTTTCTCATATTCTTCAACCATGGGGCAGTAAAGGTAATTTATTGAATAATTAAATCATCTGTAATAATACTGTTTTAATCTGAACATTATAATGAACAACAAAAACAATCAAACTGGATTATGTCATACGTTTTTGTATTGAAAGTAATATTTTCCATGTGCACGTAACCATGCAGCAGAACATCTTACGGTATATAGTAACTTAGATAATAACTTTTCCTATACAATTTGACTTGAAATACATAAAATAAGATTGCTATCAATAACATACAGTGAACATTGTGAAACAAAAAAATGTTATTGTACATATAATTGTAATGGTGGTGGCGTTTTATTTTCCCTTTTATTTTGGCAACCGTGCGATGATATTTTTGAAGTCTTTCAGTGACAAAGAATAATGACGAGCACTTCTTCCTTGCAAGTCTGGCATCAATGTTACAGATAATGTGCTCTGTTGGCACCCAACATTGGTCTTTTCTTGAGGGTGGAGGCCAAGTAAGAGTCCTTTCATTTCTTTTCATGAAATCCACTAGGACATCTTTGCTTTCCTCCAAGTAGCTCCAGATATTTCCAATGTACCACTGGTCATCATACATACAAGCAATATATTGTCCAGGCTTGTAGGTAAGGACTGTCTGTCAGCGATACTTGTGTGCATATTGTGTCTGCAGACACTCTCCTCATTTCCAGCTGATGCTGAGACACTGGTATGAAGCTGTGATGTGACCGAGGAGCTGTTTTGGCAGTCTGATACCTTCTCTCCAAACCATACTTAGTAGTACTTATACAAAAAAGTATGATATAATCCAGTTTGATTGTTTTTGTTGTTCATTATAATGTTCAGATTAAAACAGTATTATTACAGATGATTCAATTATTCAATAAATTACCTTTACTGCCCCATGGTTGAAGAATATGAGAAAATAAAAATTTTCAGAAGTGATTTTTTGCTTCAATTTCACCATGCTGAAAAAGTATGAAGGAATTGAGCAACAAAGATACATTTTTTACCACAGTTAGCTCTTAGGGATGTTTTTCAACAGACAAAGTTTCATAATTCTTGTTAACTGTCCACATGTCCATTTTGAGCTTTGAAGTTAGACCAATTTTCGTCGAGGGTTGCCTGTTTGGATCCTTGCTGTGACCCCACATAATACATTTTTTTCATACAAACTGCTTCTTTTGCACAGAGAGATGTCAAAATTTGCAATAAAAACATATTTGTTGATTACATTTCATATTTTCTGTGTTTAAAATGTCAAAAGGTTTCGTTCGAAAAAGCATGAGCCTAGGATTTGAGGTATCAATATCTTGTGAACCCCAAGAGATAATTTTGACTGCAGATTCTGAAAGAATCTGAAAGAACTCCATGAGTTCTGTTAAAATGCAAAGTTTCAGCTTTGTAGCACTATTGGTTGGGGAAATATTGGCTTTCAAAAATGGTCGAAAGGCCAATTTGTAACTTGAGCGTCGCAAAACGCGCGCTGACTAGCTATGAGCAGACTCTACTTCCTGAGAAAGCTCAGGTTTTTCAATGTGTGCAGCAAGTTACTGGAGATCTTCTACCAGTCTGTGGTGGCCAGCGCACTGTACTTCGCTGTGGTCTGCTGGGGGAGCGGCACCAGTAAAAGAGACATTGGGCGGATTGACAAACTGATCCGTAAAGCGGGTTACGTGATCGGCTGTGAGCTGGAGACATTTGTCACAGTGAGGGACAGGAGGTCACTGGACAAACTGCTCTCCATCATGGACACTCCTGCTCACCCACTGCACCAGACTATAGAGGGACAGAGGAGCTCATTCTCCAATAGGCTCCTACAGCTCCGCTCAAACAGTGAGAGATTCAAGACTACATTCATACCATACGCCACATTTTTATAATTACACTGTGTGCAGAATTATTAGGCAAATAAGTATTTTGACCACATCATCCTTTTTATGCATGTTGTCGTACTCCAAGCTGTATAGGCTTGAAAGCCTACTACCAATTAAGTATATCAGCTGATGTGCATCTGGGTAATGAGAAGGGGTGTGGTCTAATGACATCAACACCCTATATCAGGTGTGCATAATTATTAGGCAACTTCCTTTCCTTTGGCAAAATGGGTCAGAAGAGAGATTTGACGGACTCTGAAAAGTCTAAAATTGTGAGATGTCTTGCAGAGGGATGCAGCAGCCTTGAAATTGCCAAGCTTTTGAAGCGGGATCACAGAACAATCAAGCATTTCATGGCAAATAGCCAACAGGGTCGCAAGAAGCGCGTTGAAAAAAAGAAGGCGCAAAGTAACTTCCCAAGAATTGAGGAAAATCAAGCGTGAAGCTGCCAAGATGCCATTTGCCACCAGTTCTGCCATATTTCAGAGCTCCAACGTTACTGGAGTGTCAAAAAGCACAAGGTGTGCAATACTCAGGGACATGGCCAAGGTAAGGAAGGCTGAAAAACGACCACCACTGAACAAGAAACACAAGATAAAACGTCAAGACTGGGCCAAGAAATATCTCAAGACTGATTTTTCTAAGGTTTTATGGTCTGATGAAATGAGAGTGAGTCTTGATGGGCCAGATGGATGGGCCCGTGGCTGGATCAGTAAAGGGCAGAAAGCTCCACTCCGACTCAGACGCCAGCAAGGTGGAGGAGGGGTACTGGTATGGGCTGGTATCATCAAAGATGAGCTTGTGGGACCTTTTCGGGTTGAGGATGGAGTCAAACTCAACTCCCAGTCCTACTGCCAGTTCCTGGAAGACACCTTCTTCAAGCAGTGGTACAAGAAGAAGTCGCCATCTTTCAAGAAAAACATGATTTTCATGCAGGACAATGCTCCATCACATGCCTCCAAATACTCCACAGCGTGGCTGGCCAGTAAAGGTCTAAAAGATGAAAAAATAATGACATGGCCCCCTTGTTCACCTGATCTGAACCCCATAGAGAACCTGTGGTCCCTCATGAAACGTAAGATCTACAAGGAGGGAAAACAGTACACCTCTCTGAACAGTGTCTGGGAGGCTGTGGTTGCTGCTGCATGCAATGTTGATGGTGAACAGATCAAGAAGCTGACAGAATCCATGGATGGAAGGCTTTTGAGTGTCCTTGTAAAGAAAGGTGGCTATATTGGTCACTGATTTGTTTTTGTTTTGTTTTTGAATGTCAGAAATGTTTATTTGTAAATTTTGAGTTGTTATATTGGTTCGCCTGGCAAAAATAAATAAGTGAGATGGGTATATATTTGGTTTTTATTAATTTGCCTAATAATTCTGCACAGCAATAGTTACCTGCACACACAGATATCCTCCTAAGATAGCCAAAACTAAAAAAGCCCCACTCCAACTTCCAAAAAATATTCAGCTTCGATATTTGTGAGTCTTTTGGGTTGATTGAGAATATAGTAGCTGTTCAATAATAAAATTAATCCTCAAAAATACAACTTGCCTAATAATTCTGCACGCAGTGTATGTCTCATTTGACACCTGTCTCTTAATCTTTTTGCTATACCATCTATTTTTGTTACTCTGTTATTATATTATATGGTGATGTTTGAGCTACTGTATCCAAATAATTTCCCTTGTGGATCAATAAAGTTTGTCTAAGTCTAAGTAAGTCTAAGTCTAAGACTACCCATCTTTAAATGGCTGTATCTCAAAAAGTATTAAAGATAGAGCCTTATAATTTGGTATTTTTTCATCTCAAACATAATACTACAACTGGTTAAAAGGACACTGAGATTTGAAACGGTGACCTGGAAACTTTCCTTATTTCTCGGTGCTTTCAGAAATACTGACCCAATACTAGTTTTGTCCAGTTGACAAATTGAATTTCTCCTTTTGCCATTGAAAAATATTGATCTGCAACTATCCATAGTTGACAACATGCCATAAAAGGATAGGTAGGATGCAGCACCACACTTTTCTACACAGAAGTTGGCAGACTTTTCTCTTTTAAGATATCAATTTAAAATCTAATGTAATGAAAAATAAAATATTGGGTTTTATTTTATCTTTAGAATACTTTTGTTATGTAGACAATCTAGAAAACCTTTCATGTAATGCCTTTTGGTTCCATCTTGTTAGTTAATCTCCTCAGGTATGTCAAAAGTATTTACAGATAAATTAGATGCAATCAGACCAAAGAGCTGTCTTTAAGATCTCTCTCCCTTGAAATGTACCACCCTCTTTATTGTTTTAATTCCACATCATCTCATCAGGGGTACTTGGTCACACCTCACCATATGACCCCCCCATTCACTTTGTAATATATGATGTTTTGGCATTCTGGTATAACTACTGTGAGCTCAGAGGCTCTGGAGAAGATTGGAGAAAGAATATGAATATGAATATGAATATGAATATGAATATATATATATATATATATATATATATATATATATATATATATATATATATCAAAAAAAAAAAAAATCCACAACACTAACATAATCACGAGGGTCATAGATTATAACTATATAGCAGACACAAGCACAACAAATCTACAGCTACATAATTAAGGCTGCCACTATGTATTCTCAGAGCAATTGCTCATAGGTAACTTGAATGGTAGTGTATTCTTCTATACCGTCAGCAGAGGATTGAAACACTGACAGTAAATACTCTTTTCTACAACTTTGGCACTTTTAGTGGCATCTATACACTAAACTAAACAGAGTTAAATTGGCTACAAGTGCCAACAGCCAACAACTTGAATCCTCATAACTCATATGGATGGTTTTCTCACAGCTAACAAGTGTGGTCATTTTAGAGAGAGAAATCAATAGTCTGATAATATAATACAATCAAAAGACTTTAGGAGTATGGAATATAGACCTGTGTGACACATTAGTCCTATTTAGCCTCGCAGTGGTGGCTGGTGTTTTGATCTATTGTTAAATGCAGTTTCGAGTCATTTGTGGAATTCTTTTTGGAGTATGTGGAGTTAATATGATTAACAGATTGTTTGTGGACTGTTTGTGGACTTCAGCTCTGCATTCAACACCATCCTCCCTGCTCTGCTCCAGGACAAGCTCGCCCAGCTCAACGTGCCTGACTCCACCTGCAGGTGGATCACTGACTTCCTGACGGACCGGAGGCAGTGCGTATGGCTGGGGAAGAATGTCTCGGACACTCGGACTATAAGCACAGGATCTCCACAGGGCTGTGTACTTTCTCCCCTGCTCTTCTCCCTCTACACCAACTGCTGCACCTCCAGCCACGACTCCGTGAAAGTCCAGTGATGAGAAAGTTTGCAGATGACACCACCCTCATCGGGCTCATCTCGGACGGCGATGAGTCTGCCTACAGGAGGGAGGTGGAGGTGGTGTCCTGGTGCAGCAGCAACAACCTGGAGCTCAACGCCCAGAAGACAGTGGAGATGATCGTGGACTTCAGGAAAGTCACAGCCCCCCTGCCTCTCCTCACCCTGACAGACTCCCCCATCACCACTGTGGATTCTTTCCGCTTCCTGGGCACCTGCATCACCCACGACCTCAAATGGGAGCCGACCATCAGCTCCCTCATCAAGAAAGCCCAGCAGAGGATGTACTTCCTGCGGCAGCTGAGGAAAGCCAAGCTGCCTGCTCAGATGATGGTGCAGTTTTACACGGCCATCACTGAGTCCATTCTCACCTCCTCCATCACTGTGTGGTACGCTGGGGCCACTGCCAGGGACAGACAGAGACTGCAGCGCATTGTGCGCTCTGCTGAGAAGGTGATCGGCTGTAGCCTTCCATCTCTCCAGGACCTGTACGTCTCCAGGACTCGGGGGCGAGCAGGCCGGATAGCAGCTGACCCCTCTCACCCTGGACACGGACTATTCGAGCCACTTCCCTCTGGCAGAAGGCTACGGTCCATACGGACCAGAACCTCCCGCTATAAGAACAGTTTCTTCCCCTCTGCTGTTGGACTCATAAACACTTTATGAACACTTGTAACATCTGTACTAAGGACACTTTATAATACCTGTACTAAGATGGACACTTTATAACACCTGTCACTTTAAATAAGTCATGTCACGTCACTTGCTCTTTTGCACTGTCAGTTTGCACTGTTGTTCTGATGCTCTGTATATACTTGACTATTTTTATTTTTTTTATTATATATCTTAATCTTTTGCATGCTCTTACTTTATTTTTAATAGTGATACTTTATTATTATTATTATTATTATCTTTTTTAATAGTGATATCTCTACTTATATTATTATTATTATTGTTATTATTATTCAGTGTTCTATGTTGCACCTCATCACCAAAGCAAGTTCCTAGTCTGTGAATTGTATTCACTGACAATGGCAATAAAAGCATTCTGATTCTGATTCAGGAGCTGGACCACGCCTCAACCTCCTCGCCAGCCAATCGCAGCTCATCTCGACCACGCTTTCAATTACCCAGAAGCCCTATTTTATACAGCCTATCACGACAACACCGTCAGTGTCAGCTCTCTCGACCCGGGTTGCGAACAACCCATCAGATTCAAACACAGACCTGTCACACGTTTCCTAGTTCCTTCCAGTTCGCGAATTCCTCATGCTGCGACGGATCCCACGAGAATCTCATCCAGGGATATGCAGCCGGAGGATCTTCCATCGCATGTCCACTCCGCGGTAAGAACCCGCCAGCCGGCGTTCCAGCCCACGGCCCATGCCACCCAGCGAACGCTCCAGGCTTAAGCCTACACAGTGGCCCTCGGTCTCCAAGGAGCGCCATGCGTCCACTGTCACCATCGCAACATTGAACTCTAACTCTAATTTTAGGTATACTTTGTATAAGTATACCTAAAATTGTATCTTTAACATTAACAAAAGAAAAAAAGCAATATAAATCAACTTTATGAACAAATCATTCAAACCATGTCTACTGCTGCAGGTAGTATCAACTCCTCAGCTATTGTGTGGGGTTTTTTGCACTGCGCAATTTGGTACGCCACTTTAAATGAGGCTAAAAGTGCTCGCTGGTTTACTGATGTAGCGTTCACAAAGCGGGATGATTGTTGGGCGTACTGCGCACGTTTTCGCTGAAAAAAATCAAGCGGCTTGTCAAGGTGTTGAGGATGTAATGTCTGTAGGTGACGTCTTAATTTATTTGGCTTCATGCTGTCCGCCGCCAACATCTTCAGACACAGTAAACACACTGGTCTTTCCTCGTCTCCCACCGTAGTCACAGTGAAGCCAAGCGCTAGATAAGCTTTGTCATATCTCCTCGTCTTAGCTTTTGGGAGACTTTCATTTGTCTCTTTGCCTCTGTCTCTCTCCGCCTTTCTTTTCTTTACTGTTAAATATTTCTCCATGGTGTCTCTTGAGGGGTTTGTTGACAGCAATTTAAAAAGTTTTAAACTCCCGCACAGACTTTGACAATGAGCGCGCAACTGCACCACCTGCTGCCGTGGATGTGCAATTACACTTTACACGGCAAAAGCAAAGCTTGTTCACCGGGGTCATACACGACCCCCCTGGCATCGCATCGGAAAGACTTACTCACCATCTCGCACCACGCACTATCTTCTCGCAGTCTTCACGAACATCGGCTCCTAATCCATTCATTCAGCATCAATTTGACCCAGTTTCATGCTCCCTCAGTCCGCATTGTGAACCCCGTCCTCGCACACGTTCTTCCAGTTCTTTATTCCCCACAAGTTCTAGTCATTTCAACTCCTCCATCTTTCGAGGTTGTCCTTTCTCTCCTTAATCAATCTCACTCAACTTCCACCTCCCAAGGACCGTTCTTCGGGCAACATAAATCCTTACGCCAGTCCACGCAACCTTGCACTTGTACCTCTCCTCCCGGTTTACATCCAACTCCTCCACACTTTCCGACCAGTCCACTAAAGAGAATCCTTAGCCAGAATCTCCAACTATTCCCACGATCCATGTCCAAGCTGCCCCTTCCGGCTGGACAGTCATTCCTAATCATCGCGACCCTCGACTGTCAGTCCTCTCGTGTCCACCTTCTCATACGTTCATCAGTCCTCTACCAACTCCTCGACTCATTCCTCATTCACTCATCTTAATCCATCTTTTGGGGGTTCTGAATCAACTGGGTGACCATTTTGGATTGGAGACGGAGCCCCCACCCTGAGTCTCCCCCCAGCCATCACATCTATTCACCGTCAATAAATATCTTCATCATATTTCACTGTCGTGGCGTGGTCCTTGCTAGTGAAGTGGAGTTAATATGATTAACTTAGATTCAGGAGCTGGACCACGCCTCAACCTCCTCGCCAGCCAACCGCAGCTCATCTCGACCACGCCTTCAATTACCCAGAAGCCCTATTTATACAGCCTATCCCGACAACACCGTCAGTGTCCGCTCTCTCGACTCGACTCCCTCTCTCCCACCCCATGTCTCTCGTCCATCCTTCAGCCCGAAGACATCATCTTTAAGGAGGGGGGGGGTTCCGAATCAGCTGGGTGACCATTTTGGATTGGAGACGGAGCCCCCACCCTGAGTCTCCCCCCAGCCATCACATCAATTCACTGTCAATAAATATCTTTATCGTATTTCATTGTCGTGGCGTGGTCCTTGCTAGTGAATCGATGATTAAAGTGAAGTTGTCAGTCAACTGACCAAAATCGTCACACAGACTGTGAGAATGCAGACAATTAAATAATAAAACATCTTAATGTGCGACTGAATTTTGTTGACTCCAGGTGAAAGCTTTTATGTTGAGAGCAAATAAACCAAAAAAAGACATACTTGACACTGTAGTATCTGACCTTAAGACTAATGCATTAATAGGACTACTTACCCATAAAGAACTGCAGTGCTATGTTGTGGACTAATATGTGATCCAGAGGGATGACACATAGTTTTCCAAAGTTGGCTGCCAACTTCAATGCATCCACCTCCTACAACAGTCAGGGACAGAAGAGAAACAAATGTGCCTGAGGACCACTCTTAAATCAAATTCAAATATTCAATGGTGTACAGCCTTTTCCCAACTGATTTCAGCGAGAGCTGTTATAGATTGATAAATTTGTAGAACTCAGTTCAGACTGCAACACCTATTAATCTGGTGTGACCCAGGTTGGGACAAGCAAAAGTCTTGACTTTTCAGGACATACATATGGATGCAAGATTTAGATAGGGTTGTCGCAGTAACCGCAATACTGCAATATTGTGTATGATCAATCACACCACCTGAGGGTTCAGGTGACCGTGGTAGCCGCATTTTGCATTTTAATGAGGCTCCATGCACATGCCCATTTCACTATGCAAATTTTACTGTTCTACCCTGAACCAATTCATGTTTACGTGGCTCTGAGCAAATTGGTTCAAATACTGGGACCCGATTTATGACTGTTTCTTATTCTGCTTCATTCTCTGACATCTCTGTCTGTCTGCTAAATCAACAATTTTGTGAAGTCCGCCGAGATAACTGTTGTTGTGATTTTGGGCTATACAAAACTGAATTGAATTGACCCGACCCTGCGCACAGCTGGCCGTTTACCTGCAAGAGCGCGATTTGCGAACATGCGGTTTTGTTTGCGTAATGTGTTAGTCACCCTTTGTTTTACTATTTACACTAAAGTGCATTGTTTAGGACCTGTTTGAAATGCCCTACACATTCTTTGGATATAACGCACATAGAGGCTTTTAGTTGAGTTTATGACTAAAGCACCTGGATCATGGAGTGAGGAGCACCTGACGCAGCGTGTACATGCTCTGGATGGCTTCGTCCAGGGGAGATGCTTTGTCTTTGCACTGTGTTCGTCTGTATGATTCGTAACCTGTCTCCTTCACGCTGGAGCATCGTTTGTGTAGTTTCAATGAGTAGATATAAAACTATTAATAACATGTCTGCTCCATGCGCACTGGACACTGTGCGCCTTTTTCTCATCTCTCGCTGTTTGCATTTGGCGATAATCGCATAATAAAGTTGTCCTCTTTCTGTAGACAACACATGCAAATACAAAAGTTAATGGGTTTGGTGAAAAACTTGGTCAATAATCACTGTGGCACTCCTCCATGCCTAACTTGGGACATTTATTTAGATTCAATGGGTACATTCAAGGTACACACAGTGTGTACAGGCGTACCCCTGCACCCCTGCAGGTGTCTCTGTGGGGGTTTACCGTGGGTGTACGGACTTTACATGTTACTCACTCGAGGATCCTAATAATATATCCTTGTAACTTGTCTGTAAAACTACATTACACTACATGTGCACATGCACGTGTCTGTCACTTAGGCCTGGCTGAGATTTTATATAGATATTTTTCAAATACAACCCCAATCTACATGTATTATTATGGACCTCTGTGCTATGCTGCACACAGCATACACCGCGGTGCAGAGGCATGTAAAGTTACCACAAGGGAAATTCTTAAACCACGACAGCCCTTTTTATCAGCCCTTTTCATCCCATTTATTTACACATTTATTTATATATAAATAAACGCATTTATTTATATATAAATAAATGTGTTCCTCACCTTCCACAGTGGTTGGTCTCTCTCTCTCACCCTCATCCAGCTCAGGTCCTCTACCAGAGGCCTGGGAGCTTGAGAGTTCTGCGCAGTATCTTTGCTGTTCCTAGTACTGCACTTTTCTGGACTGAGATGTCTTGATTTTTTTCCTGGTATCTGCTATAGCCACAGTTTGGGGGTTACAGCCCCGAGTGTTCTGATCTGATTTCTTCACCTTCCAGGCCTTCTCCAGCTCTTCTTTGAGCCCCTGGTATTTATCTAGTTTCTCGTGTTCCTTTTTCCTGATATTACAATCGCTTGGTACTGCAATGTCCACCCCCACAGCTTTGTTCTGTTGTTTATCCACCACCACTATGTCTGGTTAGTTCGCCATCACCATTCTGCAGTTATGTGCTGGACTGTCTCAGGGGCCTCACCAGACAAGACCCAGCCTACACCTTAGGTCTTGTCTGGTGTGGTAGATCTGGGCCTCTATTGCTCGAGTGCTCAAGGCCTGCTCCTGTGCAGCCAGGATGAGGACCTCTGTGCTGTCCTTCAGACCAGCCCTCTCCAGCCATTGGTCACTGATCAGCCACTTCAGTTATGTTTAAGATAAGATAAGATAATCCTTTATTTGTCCCACAATGGGGAAATTGCAGTGTCACAACGCAAGTTACAGAAACAGTAGGAAATAAGAGCATGCATCAAAATCAAGATAAATAATAATAAGTGTTTACAATCAACTAAAAAACACAACACTGTAAGCTAAGCTAAAAGGCACAGGAACATTGCACAATAAGTGTTTTTGATTCTGAGATGATTGTGTACATTGCAGTGATGGACAGTGGTGGGTAAATAAATAATAGCAGGTACAGTGACTTTAAATAATATTGCACATTGTTATTATTACTATGGAGATGACACATGGTTGCTATGGGAATGACACATGACTAGCATTGTTCATTATACAGTCTGACAGCAGCAGGAAGGAAAGACCTGCGAAATCTCTCCTTAACACAGCGAGGGTGAATCAGTCTGTCACTGATGCTGCTCTCCAGAGCAGACAGGGCGTCCTGCAGGGGGTGACCCTCATGGTCCAGCATAGACATGAGTTTAGCCAGGACCCTCTTGTCCCCCACCTGCTGCACCGAGTCCAGAGGACAGCCCAGGACTGAGCTGGACTTCTTGATGATCTTGTCCAGTTTCTTCTTCTCCCTCTCTGTGACGCTGCTGCTCCAGCAGACCACACCATACAGGATGGCTGATGCCACCACAGAGTCATAGAAGGTCCTCAGGAGTGGCCCTCTCACTCCAAAGGACCGCAGTCTCCTCAGGAGATAGAGCCGACTCTGGCCCTTCCTGTACAGTGCATCTGTATTATGAGTCCAGTCCAGTTTATTGTTCAGATGCACACCCAGGTACTTGTAAGAGTCCACTCTCTCAATGTCTCTTCCCTGGATGTTCACTGGTGAGGGGGCAGTAGAGTGGCGTCTGCGGAAGTCCACCACCATCTCCTTGGTCTTCCCCGCGTTGATGAGAAGGTGGTTCCGGTGACACCAGTCCACAAAGTCCTGCGTTAGTCCTCTGTACTCCGCGTCGTCATCGTCCGTGATGAGACCGATGATGGCGGAGTCATCGGAGAACTTCTGCAGGACGCAGCTGTCCGTGTTGTGTCTGAAGTCTGCAGTATAGAGGGTGAAGAGGAAGGGCGCGAGGACAGTGCCCTGGGGCGCCCCCACACTGCAGGTCAGTAGGTCAGACACGCAGTCCTGGGCTCTCACAAACTGGGGCCGGTTTGTGAGGTAGTCCAGGATCCACTCAGCCAGGTCACAGTCCACTCCTGCCCACTCCAGCTTGTCCCTCAGGAGCAGCGGCTGGATGGTGTTGAAAGCACTGGAGAAGTCAAAGAACAAGATTCTCACAGTGCTGCCGGGCCTCTCCAGGTGGGACAGTGAGCGGTGCATCAGAGAGATGATGGCGTCCTCCACTCCGATGCCGGGCCGATACGCGAACTGCAGCGGGTCCATCGCTGAGCTCACCGTAGAGCGGAGGTGACCCAGGACAAGCCTCTCCAGAGTCTTCATCAGATGAGACGTGAGAGCCACTGGCCTGAAGCTGTTGAGGTCTTTGGCGTGCGGTGTCTTGGGCACAGGTACCACACAGGAGGTCTTCCAGAGCTGTGGCACCACCTTCAGCTTCAGGCTCAGATTGAAGACATGCTCCATAACTCCACACAGCTCATCTGCACAGGACTTAAGGAGCCTGGGGCTGATCCCGTCTGGTCCAGCAGCCTTCCTACTCCTTATCCGGCTCAGTTCTCTCCTAACCTGAGCTGTTGTGACAGACAAAGAGCAGGGGTGTGTGCTGGAGGTCTGGCTGAGTTCTTGATGTGGATTCGGGGGCTGGGGGGCTGAGGCTGAGGCAGAGGTGTGAAGTGGTGGCAGTCTGGGCCTTTGTGCAGGAGACAAGGTGAGCCCATGCAGCGGTGCGGGGGGAGGAGTGGGTGATTGATCAAACCTCAGGAAGTGAGAATTCAGATCGTTCACCCACTGTTGGTCTCCCTTTGTCTGGACGGGCGGAGGGCTGAAACCAGAGACACTCTTCATACTTCTCCACACCTCCCTGACATTCCGCTGCTGCAGCTGCTGTTCCATCTTCCTCCTGAAGTTGGCCTTAGCCTGTCTGATCTTCTTCCTCAGCTTCCTCTGTACAGTCCTCAGCTCCTCTTTGTTCCCGGACCTGAAAGCTCTCTTCTTCTCCTTCAGCAGAGCTTTGATGTCCGAGTTAATCCACGGCTTGTTGTTTGGAAAACACCGCACCGTCCAAGAGGGTACAGTGTTTTCAAAACAGAAGTTAATGTAGAAGTGGACTGCTGAGAGTGAGGAGGCTCTGAGAGACTGTTTTGACACCACAGTGTGGACAGAGCTCTGTGACCCACATGGGGAGGACATCAATGCAGTGACAGAGTGCATCACGGACTACATCAACTTTTGTTTTGAAAACATCGTCCCCTCCCAGACGGTGCGGTGTTTTTCAAACAACAAGCCGTGGATTAACCCTGACATAAAAGCTCTGCTGAAGGAGAAGAAGAGAGCTTTTAGGTCAGGGACCAAGGAGGAGCTGAAGGCTGCACAGAAGGAGCTGAGGAGGAAAATCAGGACGAGCCAAGCCAGCCAAAAGAGAAGGATGGAGCAACAGCTGCAGCAGAAGAACATCCAGGGGGTGTGGAGAAGCCTCAAGACGATCTCAGGCTTCAAAGCGCCTCCTGCCCAGACGGAGGGGGATCTGCGGTGGGTAAACGAGCTCAATTCTCACTTCCTGAGATTTGATCAATCACCCACCACTCCCCCCACCCAGCTGCCAGCTCTCACCTTCCCAGCTGGACAATGGGGAACTCCTGCACCTCTTCACACCTCTGCCTCTGCTCTTCAGCCCACCACTACACATGGACTCACCCATCCCCCCAGCCTGCCACTGTCATTTTCTACAGCCCAGGTGAGACTGGAGCTCAAGAAGATCAGACCCAGGAAGGCAGCAGGACCAGACGGCATCAGCTCCAGGCTCCTTAAGTCCTGTGCAGACGAACTGTGCGGAGTTATGGAGCATGTCTTCAACATGAGCCTTAAGCTGAGGGTGGTACCACAACTCTGGAAGACCTCCTGCGTGGTACCAGTGCCTAAGACACCGCACGCTAAAGACCCCAGCAGCTTCAGGCCGGTGGCTCTAACATCGCACCTGATGAAGACACTGGAGAGACTGGTCCTTGGCCACCTCCGCTCCACCGTGAGCTCAGCGATGGACCCGCTGCAGTTTGCATACCGGCCTGGCATCGGAGTGGAGGACGCCGTCATCTACCTGCTGCACCGCTCACTGTCTCACCTGGAGAACCCCGGCAGCACTGTGAGGATTCTCTTCTTTGACTTCTCCAGTGCTTTCAACACCATCCAGCCACTGCTCCTGAGGGACAAACTGGAGACTGCCGGTGTGGACTGTGACCTGGCAGACTGGATCCTGGACTACCTCACAAACCGGCCCCAGTTTGTGAGAGCCAAGAACTGCGTGTCTGACCTACTGACCTGCAGTGTGGGGGCGCCCCAGGGCACGGTCCTCGCGCCCTTTCTTTTCACACTTTACACTGCAGACTTCAGACACAACACGGACAGCTGCGTCCTGCAGAAGTTCTCTGATGACTCTGCCATCATTGGCTTCATTAAGGATGATGACGATGTGGAGTACAGAGGACTAGCGCAGGACTTTGTGGACTGGTGTCAGCAGAACCACCTCATCATCAATGCAGGGAAGACCAAGGAGATGGTGGTGGACTTCCGCAGACGCCACTCTACTGTCACCTCAGTGAACATCCAGGGAAGGGACATTGAGAGAGTGGACTCTTACAAGTACCTGGGTGTGCATCTGAACAACAAACTGGACTGGACTCACAACACAGATGCACTGTACAGGAAGGGCCAGAGTCGGCTCTATCTCCTGAGGAGACTCAGGTCTTTTGGAGTGAGGGGGCCACTCCTGAAGACCTTCTATGACTCTGTGGTGGCATCAGCCATCCTGTACGGTGTGGTCTGCTGGAGCAGCAGTGTCACAGAGAGGGAGAGGAAGAAGCTGGACAAGGTCATCAAGAAGTCCAGCTCCGTCCTGGGCTGTCCTCTGGACTCAGTGCAGCAGGTGGGGGACAAGAGGGTCCTGGCTAAGGTCATCTCTATGCTGGACCATGAGTGTCACCCCCCTGCAGGACGCCCTGTCTGCTCTGGAGAGCAGCTTCAGTGACAGACTGATTCACCCTCGCTGTGTGAAGGAGAGGTTTCGCAGGTCTTTCCTTCCTGCTGCTGTTAGACTGTACAATGAACACTGTTAACACTGAACATGTGTCATTCAACTCTATCTATGTGCAATACTGAAGACCTCTGGTACAATTCACTCATGTCACTTTACTGATATTTATCCTGTCTGTACATAAACATAGTCATTACTGTAAATAACATAATATACTGAAGTCACTTTACAGAGATTTACTCTGTTCATATGCTGCACTGTTACTTTTATTGTACATAATAGTATTTTTTGGTATTTTATATTTTGTATTTTATATTTTTGCTCCACCAAAACAAAATTAGAGTCTATCTTTAAGTCTATTTCTAAATTATTCTTTTTTTAGCCATTATCTATTATCTTGTTTTATTGCATGTTCCATTTTCCTGCTGTTCTTGAACTGTGCGTTGCAACACTGGAATTTCCCCACTGTGGGACTAATAAAGGCATATCTTATCTTATCTTATCTTATACACAGCCAGTGTGATGACGTGTGAAAACTCCCGGGGCAGGTAGAATGGCCTCATGCTAACAGCAAACAGTTCAATGTCTTTATTACACATCTGCTCCTTCACTGTACAGTGACTAGATTTGCACCATTTCTCGTTCACAAACAGCACTAGTCCTCCTCCCTTCTTCTTCCCGCTCTCCTCCGTCCTGTCCGCACGCAGCAGGTGAAAGTTGTCCACAGTGACGGTAGAGTCCGGGATTAGCGGTGTTAGCCACGTCTCCGTAAAAACAATGATGCTAGCGTCCCTGTACTCCCGCTGGAATCTAACGAGCGCCGCGAGCTCGTCCGTCTTGTTGACGAGGGAGCGCACGTTCCCCGTGACGACGGAGGGGAGAACCGGTCTGCAGCGAGTTTCAATGGTACGTCCCATGTAGGGGCTTGTCCTGCCATGATGGTCCCTCCAGCACCTCTTCCTCTGAGCTCCACTGTCTGAGGCATTCCCTGAGCACATCATCTGTCAAGGCCTTGTCTTTGATGTACTTATGGATTTTGGATGTTTCATCCTGGACAGTGGTTCCCACACTCACTAGTCCTCGCCCTCCTTCCTTCGGGCTTGGGTAACAGTCTCAGGGTGCTGGATTTGGGATGGAACCCTCCATGCATGATCAGGAGCTTTCGTGTCTTAACATCTGTGGTCTGTATCTCCTCCTTTGGCCAGCTTATGATTCCTGCTGGGTATCTGATCACTGGAAGGGTGTAGCTGTTTAATGCCTGTGCCTTGTTCTTGCCATTGAGCTGGCTTCTTAGGACTTGCCTTACTCGTTGCAGGTATTTTTTTTTTTATTATTATTTTTTTTAAATAGGGACAAAACACATTAATGAACATATACATGATATGTAAATATGTTATCAGATTGTAGCCCAGGGCTAATTTTCATCTGCTGTCCCTAGACAGGTTGATGTGATCATAAAGCAAATACACACAGTAAAAACAATACACCCAGACAGACAATACAATAATACAAATAGACAGACATTTGTAAATGTTAACCAGAGCTCCTCACAGTGCTCTAAAGTAGCCTACGGTGTGCCACAGGGTTCAGTTCTGGGTCCAGTTCTGTTTACCCTTTATATGCTACCGTTAGGTAATATCATCCGAAAGCATGGTATCGATTTCCACTGTTATGCAGATGACACCCAGCTGTACCTATCAATGAAACCTGATCAGACTAATCAAATTGAAAGGCTTAGCGACTGTGTGAGGGACATAAAAACATGGATGACCTTTAATTATTTACTTCTTAACCCTGAAAAAACTGAAGTCATTCTATTAGGCCCTAAACACTTACGAGACCCTATTGTGGTTTTGTCCCGGCCTGCAGCCGGGCTCGATGTAAAGTTTGACTCTCTAACTGAGCAGACAATCACATTGGACAATGTCAGTGTAGCCTCCAGCTCCACTGTAAGAAATCTTGGAGTCCTATTTGATCAAGAGCTCTCATTTAAAGCACACATAAGCCATGTCTGTAAAACGGCTTATTTTCATTTACGCAATATAGCCAAAATTAGAAATGTACTGCCAAAAAATGATGCTGAAAAACTTGTCCATGCTTTTGTCACTTCGAGGTTAGACTACTGTAACTCCCTGCTTGCAGCTTGCCCTAAAAGCTCGATAAAAAGCCTTCAATTGGTTCAAAATGCAGCAGCAAGAGTACTAACAGGTACTAAAAAACGAGAGCACATTACTCCAGTATTAAAAAATCTTCATTGGCTTCCGGTTGAGTTTAGAGTAAAATTTAAAATTCTTCTTCTAACCTATAAAGCTGTAAATGACATGGCCCCTTCCTACATTAAAGATGAAATTGTACCTTATCATCCTAACCGTTCACTCCGCTCTCAAAATGCTGCACTATTGGTGGTTCCTAGAGTCGCTAAAAGTACTTTAGGAGGTAGAGCTTTTAGGTACCAAGCACCCTTGTTGTGGAATCAGCTCCCTGCTCATGTCAAAGAAGCTGACACAGTCTCTACATTTAAGATTAGGCTCAAAACGTTCCTCTTTGAATCAGCTTATGGTCAGGTCAGTTAGGAACAGAAATTAAACCCATAGGCCTAGTTAAGCTGCTCTAGGAGATATATTACTGGGGAAAGTATGGCAACTTGAGCACTGTCCTCTGGTTTCTCCTACTTTTTCTCCTCCTACTGTTAAGAATATTCAATTACTAGTTCATTCATAGTCTGTTCTTTGCTATTCACATGTTGTCCCTGTCCCACTCCCCTTTTGGGGAGTGTAACTGTTTCAGATGCTGCTGTTCCAGTTTGGACCGCTGCTGCCCCCTAGTGTCGGGGACCTAGACCCCTCCTCTCCTTCCCTATCCTGGATTAACTGTCCTCGTCCTGCTAGATTAGTAGTTTCATCTGCCTGTCCGTCCTTAGGAGTGGATCTCTCCTTCACTGTGGTTCTCCTCGAGGTTTCTCCGTTTTCCCATTGGGTTTTTTGGAGTTTTTCCTTGCCGAGAAGGAGGGTCTAAGGACAGGAGATGCTGGGACAATCATCCATTTGCCTGCTTGTTGTTGAACATTCTGTATTTGTGTTTTATGAATGTTTCTTCTGCTTTATTAATCAACAATTTTGTGAAGTCCGCCAAGATAACTCTTGTTGTGATTTTGGGCTATACAAAAATAAATTGAATTGAATTGAATTGAACATAAAGAGATGGTCAGTCACAAGATCACAGACACAGGTCAACTAAAGGATTTTGGATTATTTTATAAAAATTGCACACTGCCCTGTTTAGTTAAGGTGCCAGTGTATAAGTATTGCACACAGCCCATTGCCAAAATTATTATAGTACATTTGGCCGTACCCACTTTCCGTGTTACCTTGTGGGATACCAAGGTACTTGTAACTGTCCTCAATGTCTGCTATTGTTCCTTCTGGGAGTGAGACCCCCCTCTCTGTGTGTGTGTGCATGTATGTGTATGTGTGTGTGTATGTACATATATATATATATATATATACATATACATATACATATATATATATATATATATATATATATATATATATATACACACACACACAACCAAGTGGCGGGCATAGTGTACAGAAACATCTGTGCAGAGTACGGGCTGGAGACCCCAAGGTCAACTCCCCCAAAGGTTGTGGAGAATGAGCGTGCCAAGGTCCTGTGGGACTTCCAGATACAGACTGACAGAATGGTGATGGCAAACCAATCAGACATAGTGGTGGTGGATAAGCAACAGAACAAAGCCGTGGTGGTGGACATTGCAATACCAAGCGATGGTAATATCCGGAAAAAGGAACATGAGAAACTAGAGAAATACCAGGGGCTCAAGGAAGAGCTGGAGAAGGCCTGGAAGGTGAAGGCATCAGTGGTCCCCGTGGTAATCGGAGCACTCGGGGCTGTAACCCCCAAACTGGAAGAGTGGCTAAAGCAGATACCCGGAAAAACATCAGACATCGCAGTCCAGAAAAGTGCAGTACTAGGAACAGCAAAAATACTGCGCAGAACTCTCAAGCTCCCAGGACTCTGGTAGAGGGCCCGAGCTGATGAGGGTGAGAGAGACCATATACATACATACACACACACACACGCACGCACGCACGCACGCACGCACGCACGCACGCACGCACACACACACACACACACACACACACACACACACACACACACACACACACACACACACACACACACACACACACACACACACACAGTATATGTGTGTGTATACACACACATATACACACCTATTCTGAGCTTTTACCTTTCCAGAGTGCAGCCTCTGGATGCGGCTCTCACACACTTTCTTCACAAACAGCAGGCTGTTGATCTGGTTCTTGATGACATTGATGTCTAAGGGACAGGAGAGCCAATATAAGAAGAGGCCATGCTTTAATTATTGTTAAACAATGACAAAAATTCTCAAAACTATTAGTCATGCACAAAAATATTATATTTACAGTCAGAAGTGACAAGGTAGAGTAAACTGTCTAGGACTCTCTCTGATTTGAATTTTCACTATCTGCAGCCATTAATTAACGCATCATTAACCATGTGTGTTCTATCCGCAGGCCAGGTAAGGGAGGAGGATGTCTGCGCTACTGATAAAACAGATATTTGAGTAAACTTACAGATGATAGCTAGCATTGTTTTTGACGAACTGTAAAAAACATATTCCTTTCAGAGAATAACCATAATATATGAGAAGACACACCATCTCCTGCAGTGTCAAGGGAACGAAGGTATTGCAGTTCCTCCAAAACCTTGTCTTTGACAGCCTCCAGCTCAGCCACTCTGTCGCTCAGCTTCAGTATGCTCATGAAGGCTTCATAGTTACAGCTGGAGTCCCGGATCTGAGGACAAAACATGGTCTGAGTCTGTTGTCATGGAGATGCACAAGCTGCGCCGGAGCTATGCAGGATCTGCGCTGGAGCTGTGGTGTCCACTTACCATCCAGATGACAAACTGGTTGATGTAATCTGGGTCACTGAGCTGGTGAATGAGAGGGAGGAGGACTCCACAGGCCAGGACCTCCTACACACATCACACATAGGTCACGTGATAGCTGCACATGTTAGTGTCTGAGATGCATTCATCAGGGTCAGCCCAATGTTCCCTGGTACCGCTGTTCCCCAAGGAAACATCGGTACCTCCAATTTCGAAAGGTACAGCTGTTCCCCAAGGAAACATCAGTACCTCCAATTTTGAAAGGTACCTCTGTTCCCCATCTGTTCCCCAAGGAATCATCGGTACCTCCAATTTCGAAAGGTACCGCTGTTCCCCATACCTCTGTTCCCCGGTGCCTATGTTTCCCAGGGGAACAGAGGTACCTCCAATTGCAAAAGGTACCGATGTTCGATGTTCCCCGTTAACACCGCGGGCCGTTCTCATCTCAAGTTATCATCATGAACTCATAAAACAGCACCATGTATAACTTTGTACCCAACTCACTGCACACCAGCCTGGAGCAGAAGCACTGAGTTCGGGTAACATCAGCAGCCAACAGTGGTAAAGACACGGTAGCACTCACCATAGCGTGCAGCCCCTCAGGACGAGATTGGGGGTCCGGTCCTTGGTCTTGTGCCATCCTCCAAGCACATAGGTCAGGTAGATCTAGAGGCTCCGTCCTCCATGTGTTGATTCCAGACAGGGGCAAGCAAGACCAGTGTGCAATGGACTGGGTCCGAGTGGTTCTGTGCCATCCTCTACATGCTGGATCCGTGCAGGGAAAGCGAGAATGTGCAAGGCATGGAGGACAGGCTGCTCCTGTTTTGTTGTTGTTGTCCTAGTTGTTGTTATTTTATCCATATAACCAGGGACTGCAGATGGAAATTAGCTTTTTAGCTATACTCTGGTGCAGAACATCTCTGTCTTTGTACTTAATGTCTCTGTACATCGTCCCTTCAAATAAAGACTAATAATAATAATAATAATAGTTTGTCAAATCTTGTCCTGTGTTGTCCGTTCTCCGCGCACTTGGTTCTTCCTGGGAATAGAGCTTCTTAGGCCGAGGCATCTAACACCCCTTCCCGCTCCAGCTCATCTGAGCCCAGCCTGAACCAGAGCTGCTCCACGCTGGTTCAGGAGTCTGGATTTGGCTCTAGTCCGACTGTAGCATTTCTCACACTTGGCTAAATGCAGGTCATTTTATTAAAACTGATGCATTATTATAACAAATGTTAGTTGTTACATGGGGAACACCGGGACCTCTCCGAGGGTGCAGGTCCTAATGTTCCCCGGTACCACCGTTCCCCATTTCTTTGGTGCGGGGAACAGCAGGACTGGGGAACACTGGGACCTTTTTAAATACGAGCTGTGGTGGAACAGCAGTACCATGGAACAGCAGTACCATGGAACAGCGGTACTGTACCTGGAACAGCGGTACCGGGGAACAGCGGTACGCACCCAATTCATTACAGCATACAAAGGACAGATGGGCTTACTCTCAGGAAGTATCTCATATTCTTGTTGTGGAAATCTCCAGGAGGTAGTAGGAGATAGAGAAGTAACTCGCACAGGTCACGCAGGAAACCTGACACAATCGGCTTTGGTTAACAAGCGCATTAAACAGTAACACTGAGTTTTGTGTCACATTTACCCTCTTCGTCTTTGGGACTAGTGCACACCATGTCTCTGCACACCGTCCTCTCCATCTCGACCTCGGCTTCAAAGAACCAGTCCACCATCTCCTCCAGCATGTCCCCTGCAAACACACCTGTAACCTTTGACCTTTAATGAGAAGAACAAGAGCAGAGGTGGAACTGAACGTACCCTGTTTGTCATCCCTCTCTGCGAGCCGGTCCTGTGCTTTCCCAAACACTCGTAAATGAGTGGCAAAGTCATCCACCAGGCGAGTAGTGAAGTATGGCTGCCAGTCGACCTCCTTGGACCTGTGGAGCACAGCAGTGAATTTCTCCTCTGTGAGATCAATAAAGTCTTATCTTATCTTATCTTATTATAGGCTGCTCAACCCAAGGATCACATTTATGTGGGGAGTGTGCATACCGCGTAGAGAACTGCACCAGCGCATTCTGCAGGGTTTGCCGAATTTCCAGTAAGAAGGACTCATCCTCACTCAGAGTGTAGTACCAGTATTGGATGTAGTCCCTCAGAGCAAACTGAATCACCTGGCATGAGAAAGCAGACAGCAGGGATTTTTAAGCCTAATTACCTCTGCCAAGGAGGTTATGTTTTCGCCTGAGTTTGTCTGTTTGTTAGTTAGCAAGATAACTCAAAAAGTTATGGCCGGATCTTGATGAAATTTTCAGGAAATGTTCCTAATGGTAAATCCAACAGATGATTAGATTTTGGTGATGATCCAGAAGAAATTCTGGATTCTGGATCACTTTGAAAACTGAGCTGCTTGGCGGAGGTCTGCGCTCTCTGAGTGCTTTTCTAGTTCTAAATGATCTAGAAATCAAAAGCTATTATTATAAGAAATGTCATCTTAATGTCTTTAAGCAATAGCGGCCCCTAAAGAACACAAAAAAATTCTGCATGGAGGGTCAAAATTTTATTTTTTGGAAAATGTATGAAATTTTGCAGAAAATTACTTTGGGTCATCTCAATCAAAAAAGTCAGTGTAAGCCATATGGTATTTTTAACCATGTTCCCATGGTGATGCGCGAAATCGCCAATATTATCCTAATGGGAGAGATCCGAAAAATTCCCATTCATGTTAAAAAATATCAGTATAATGGAACATTGTGAAATTTGGCACAAGGACTCTACATGACATCCCGATCAAAAAAGTCAATGGTAATCATATGGTATATTTCACTGGGTTGCCATGGCGATGCGTGAAAGCACCCATGTTATCCTAATGGCAAAATTTTATTACATTGCAAAGTGATAAAACAACTTAATAGTTTCATTCAAGAACATGAAATTTGGCACAGTGATTCTTCAGGTCACCTGTTACCATGGCGATGGTAAAAGCACCCATGGTCAACCCATGGTGAAAGCACCCATGTTTTTCTATGTTTGCATATCAGTGATTCCAATGTGTATGGACTTTTGTCTTTTTAGAGACAAGAACAACCTAAAGCCACAGTCATACAGAGACAAGTGGCGCATCAGCGCCGTCTGGAGGGAGTGGCAGGTCGATTGAGTGTGAAGCCTGGGCTGCGAGGGCCATCCAATGTGGCTTTAATTAGGCCCGAGCCCCAACAGGATGTAAGACCTATTGTGTTCACTACGATGAGAGCATGGGCAATGATGAGTGCATGGGCGTATGCGAGAGAATGTCGTGCAGCTTCGTCCTCTCGGTCACCCCAGGCATGAACAGCAGTATCCCAGTAACCCACACCCAAGGCCTGGGCCATATTTATAGCTGCTAAAATGAATGGAAGTCAATGGGAGGTCAGGGGATGACCCAGACAAGATGGTGCTGATGCGCTCGCCATTCATCATTGACCCCACTGTGACGTGGGGAAGTTCAAGAGCTTTCAAAAAAAGTATAATATGCTGTTCCCGTGTTAAAGGATATATTGTTTTTGCTAAAAATATTTTTATTTTTATTATTCTTCTGTTCTTTGACCTCTAATTTGACTCCCTAAACACATTCAAAAACTCACCAAACTTTGCCCAAAATTTGCAAGTACCGAAAAACTTGAGAAAAATATATGTTGCATGCATGGGAATAAAAAAAAAATGGAAACACTGCGCCACTTGGAAAACTCAAGTGCCTATGGGAGACATTGTCGTAGAGCCACGAAATTCGGTACACACATTCGTGTTTGTGAAGACAAACAAAAGATATTATTATAGCCACGCCCTCTGATAAACCAGAAGCATTTAACATACTCCCTGCTGGTTAAGCTGAAAATCACTGTACATCATCTAGAGAAGTCGGGCATCAAAAGTTATCCAATTTATTTTGATAACTATCACGGTTTATGTGTGGCGAAGCCGCAAATTCCAATCAAATTTTTTGGAAAATTTTCGGTGTCAAGATTTGCTCCCATTTGCACATGCTTAGTCCATTTATGCTGAAATTTGACTGGGTGGACTGAAAATTCCAAAATGCTGAGTCAGCATTTTCGCTGATGTCACATTTTCATCAACTTCTCTGAAGGTGCTTCAACGACAAGAGCTGAAAATCACTGTACATCATCTAGAGAAGTGGGGCATCAAAAGTTAGCTAATTTATTATGATAACTATTACGGTTTACCTGCAGCAAAGCCGCAAATTCCCAAAATTTTGAAATTTTCTAATGTCAAAATTTGCTCCCGTTCATGCATACAAAGTCCGATTTGGCTCAAATTTGAATCATTGGTCGAACTTTCTTGCTGAAGCCTACTTATTGTGACAGAGACAAAATTTAAGCCATAGCGCCCCCTACAGAATAAGAAATACATTTGTATGAAAATGTATTAGTTTTTCTTAATCTTACATAATTTAACACAAAATTCCATTTGGTCATCCCAATCAAAAACATCAATGAAAACCATGTTCTATTTTTTACCAGGCTGCCATGGTAATGCACAAAAGTGCCAATGTTATTCTAATGAGAGTGACCTCAAAATTTCCCATTCATAATAAAATTATTAGTTTCATGGCATAATGTGAAATTTGGTACAAAGACTGTTCATGTCATCCTGGTCAAAAAAGTCAAAGGAGAATATATGGTATTTCTCACCGTGTTGTCATGGTGATGCATGAAAGTGCCCATGTTATCCTTCCCAACTTCGTAGCCAATAGTACGCAGCCATATCCCACTGCAGTCTTTGCGATCAAAGACTTAAAATCCTTGTGTCTGTGGTGCGCATTTTTTGTCACACGTTCAAAAATCATTTAAGACTTAAAAATCCAGTAGTATGTGGCGGCCTTTAGTAATCAAATATATTCAACCAGGATATCGGCTGAAACGATATTTGGAGGCCAATATCGGATCCAGAATTTTTTTGTATCGGTGCCGATATCTGGACCGATACCACATTGTTTCTACAGCAGTATCAATACAATGCATTTAAAAGGATGGTACTGACCGTATTCTCTTCTGCACCCTTAGCACTAGGGCTGTCGATTAATCGGTCGGTGGTGTCTTGCTTGAGCAAAATGTGTATTAGTCGACTAATTATTTTATTTTGATTATAAGGATATGGGATAGCAGCAGAAAGGAGAAGTGAGTGAGTGAGTTAGCTGAAGACTGGGTACTTTTTGGTATTTATATGTAAAAAGGCAGATTAAACTCATGATTCAAGGTTAATCTGTCACATTGCTTCCTAGTACTTTTTTCTGCATAAATAGGTGTTTTTGCATGAATTCCCCCTGCAGGTGTAGTCTTGTGAGCGCAGTTTATACATAGAGATATATAGTTTTGAGAGCTTATGCCAAGCCCCCCTTTTAGTCGACTAATCGATTGGTAGGATGTTTTTAATCGGCCAGGAATTTCTTTAATCCTGATTTGTAGAACTTAAACTCATAACACCAGGATGGAGCCTACCCCCTGAGTGAGCTGTGTCTGAGCCTCACCTGCTGCAGCGGCTCATCAATGAAACTGGAGCCTGTCAGTCTGCGGTCGATCTTTGGAGTCTTCAGCTCCAGCTTCATCTCCTCCAGTGTCTGTGGAACAAAGACACTACTTTGCAGCTGATGCTAATTGTAGGTACTGCTCTGTCTGAAGTACTGCTTCAGTACTGCGTACTACGGTACTGCTTTGTCAGAATCTGACCAGAAAGAGCTGACAGTATGAAATAATCAAGTTATGGAATAGTCGTCTGGAAAACTGACTGTCAGATATAAACAGCAGATCCTTAGACTGGTGAAACTGACTGCTAACATCATGGATGTGTCCACTCTGACTGCCCCACAGACCATCTTTGAACAGTCAGTTACGAGACAGGCTCTGAAGGACTGCAGAAATCCCTCTTGTGTGCTCAACACACAGCATGAGCTCTTGCAGTTTGGGAGGAGATATAGGGTTCCTTTAGGCAAAAATAACAGGTATAAAAATGTGTTCATACCCCAGTCAATAAAATGTTTTAACAACATGGACTGATTGAGAGAAAGTAGGGAGGCTAAGTGATTGTATATTGTCCAGTTCTACATGTTTTTCTTTTGTTGTGTCATGTCATGTCTGTATGTTGTGCTACTTACCCCTGCTCTGAGCCAAATTTCTGCACAAGAAGACAAAATAAAAAAAACCTAAAACCTAAAGACTTACATGGAACTACAACAGGTGAGCTGATTTGTGCTCTCTCTCAAATAACTATACTGACAGCTAGCATTAGTGAACAGTCACGGTCACCATTTCAAACACCTAAACAGGACCGTGAATGCTCGTATTGATCACAGGCTCCTGAAAATGCGTTGTCTAAATCCATTTTGTATTTTTTTCTTTTTTTCAAACTTGAATCTTAAAACCTTGACTGTGTTAGCTGATGTGTGCATTGTGTCACCATGGTGACTGTTGAACATTCCGCCAGAGATACCAGTCAAATGTTTGGACACACCACCTTATTCAGTGTTTTTTTTTTAACTTTATTTTTTACTGCTTTCTACATTTTAGATACCTACAGAAGACATCAAATATATGAAGCAAGATATATGATATATTATGTAGCAGAAAAAAGGTAAATAACTTATAATAATAAGTAAATATTTTTTGACAAAGCAAAGGGTGGCTACTTTGAGGATTTGAATATAAAGTATAAAAAAAAATTTAGCAGTTATTTAACTTTTTTCCTACTATATCCATATATCTTACTTCATATATTTGATGTCTATATTTATCTAAAATGTAGAAAGCAGTAAAAAAATAACTTTTTGTCAATCTTGACTGATGTGTACAGTAGAACGCCACAAGCGTCACTGCAAAGTTTCAATTAGAGTTAGCTGCTCCAGCGGCAGAGCCTTGTGGAGCCCAAAGGGATCTGCATACCATCATGATCCCAGTGGCTGTGGGCAGCAGATAGGAGTGCTCGCAGCTCTCCAGGTGCTTCTCCGAGTTGATTTTTCCATAAAGGAGAATTACAGCAAAGCCCCTGTGGGACAAGGACACAGACATGAGGCATATGCAGGCGGGAGAACAAAGGCGTTGGCTGGACTCACCCTCCGATGAAACACAGGAAATAAAAGGCCAAGTAGAAGATGGCAAAGGGTCCAAAGGTGATGAAGAAGAGCACAACTCCGAGGCCTCCCCATCCCCAGAAGGACAGGCTCGCCTAAAACACACAAAACATGCCATTAAACTAGAGTAGAGTGAATCTGCCATTTTCACGCAATAATGCAAAATTTTAGCTGTGTGAGAGGGTAGAGTAAATAAATTCTATGGCTAAATATTAGTTAATTCTGCTCTTTATTTGTTGCAGCTTATGCCTTATAAAGGTATAGTATAATTAAAAAATGGGTTTACTGGGATTATCCTGCTTTGTGTCAGTGGCATAAAGTAAACTTAAGTGTTAAATTTGGAAGAGAGTACTCTCAAAGGAACCATTGTACTGAATTTTTTATTTTTATTTATTTTTTTCTGTTCTATCCATCAAGTTGTCACCTTTTGTTTGCTGGCAGCCTATACTTGGCATCATAACTTGTAAATGGGCACTTGATGTGATGCCCATTTTCTGCATAATTACTTTAAATGACTTTCTAAATAATATTTTTTTCTTCCACCAAAATTAAACTGTGCACAAATATGTATTCTCTAAATTACATATAGTTTTAGAATAAAGTTGTGTTTAATTTCTTTGTATTTTAACACTCAACACTATAATGTCCTGTGGTGTGAGTGTAACACTTTTAATTAATTAATAATTCTAGAATGAGTCTCAACGTGTCAGAGACAGTTCATTGGTATAAAGGGAAGCATGTGTACATACATACAAGGGAAGCATTGTGCACAGTAATATTACACCTTTATCACTATTTTCAATCTCAAAAATGCAGTAACCCCTCCTGCAGTGTGACATGGAAATTCACAGATTTAAATAGACAGTTACAAAAAAGATATTCTTTAAAATGGGACAGTTTCATAATTAGTCAACTGGCACTATAGACATGTTAAGTCATTTTTTAGAATATTTTATAGTGAATGTCCAGTGGGGTAACAGAAGAGGTCATACTGCAGGGCATGTTAAACTGCCTAAAAATTAAGAGTTACACAAAAAATTATGTGATGTTTGTGAAAAAGCTTCTTTACAATTGCTGTAGAACTGATTTGTTTTTGTAAATAATTTTTGGATTTTGCTAAAAAGATGTGTGAGCCCACGGGAGAGAAAAAAGGCATTACACCCTCAAACGTCAAAGTACCAAAATAGGTTAGGCATTTATAAGTGATCTCACTTCAGCCTAAACCCCTTTTTTGCAGTTTTATGCAAAATGTTTGTATCAATCTATTAAGTTGAAGAAAATAAACTACTACTACTAGTTTCAGTATTATCGTTTATCAATACAATAGTTAAAATATTTCTCTGTAGCAATATATCATGCTTCAACACTTGTTATCACGACAGGCCTAGTAAGGTGAGGTCTGGCCATGGCTGACATAGAAAAGATTTGACTCCCACTCAAGGTTTTCCTGTTATTGTCAGAGCAGGAAATCCAGCACAAACTGCCCATGCCCAAGGTTTACTTTATCAAGTAGGATAATAATATGTGCACATAAAAGCAAAAGTACTCAACAAATCAAAGACTGACCACATTATTGTGCTAGCATGCTCAACAGAATTGGGAAGTGTGATTTAATTTAACCGCCTTCATTTTCAATCAACATAACTTACTTACATAACAATAGAAGAAAACTTCCTATTGTTTCAACCTGTCATAATACAACAAAAGTGAGCCATATCCGCTATACAAGAATTACTGGTAACAATTATTGTTGGACATCATTTGATACATTATGATTATCACACCTTGTGTAGTTTCTTAAAGAGTCCATATTATGCTATTTATTTATCTATGTTACATGTAGTTGTGTTTTGTTTCATTTGCAATTCTTCTCTCCAACAGAAACCACTCTGTTCCACCTTGTGATGTCATGTGGTAATACAGAAGTACTCCACTGTGTTTTCCCATCCATTCCATCTCCATACACCTTCACTAGAATCACCTGGATAATTTAAGATCTGGAATTACCAATTTCTACTAAACAAAAGAAGGAAGTAGAGATTAAAACTGAAAAACTACTGCAACATCACAAGGTGGAACAGAGCATTTTGATCTTAGGGGTAACAGCCTAATAATGCAGAATTACTCAAACATGTCTAAATGAAACAAAGCACAACTCTGGATAACATAGATCTGAAAAGAGCATAATATGGGTTCTTTAAGAATCTACACAAGGTCTGAACACAAGCACATTTTATTCAAAACATGCTTTAAATTTGTAAGTATCTCGACACTGCTCAATGCTTAGGGTTCTCTTTTAAATCCTTCTAACACCACACACATAGATTTCACAGAAGCTCAAACTTTGTTCTCACAAGGGGAAAGAGATCTTAAGAGAGTGGACTTTGTCTACTGTAGTATGTGATTTGGCGTTACTGTGGTATCATTTTTGGGAATTTGAGAATTTGATGAGTGAGGTTGCTCATTATGTTCAGGTTTTGCCAACTAACATATGGACAGAGACAGTTATTGCAGACTTAGCTGGCCAAACTATAATGTTAAAGAAAGAGACAATAAAGGCATAAAATATAGTCATGGTTTGATTTGAGTGTGAAATGTATTAGACCAAATAAACTTTTGTCCAGTGGACAAACTGAATTTCTCCTTTTGCCTTGACTGTGAAAGTATACACACCACCTCACTGTACTCTTCAAGACTGCACTTGGCTCAGTGGTCTAAAATCCACAGTTTGTTTTTGCTACATTCAGATGTAGATAAAATGCTCAAGTCATGGAGCCTGTGAATTAAAATGTGGAGTTGGATTGTGTTAAAAGTATCTGTCAGCTGTCAATCGATTAAAATATTAATAGCGATTTATCTCATGAATGTTATAGTTAGCTCGCAATTAATCACAAATTTTTGTCCCTTGAATCATCATTTTAATACTCTTAATCAACATAGAAAAGTGGATAGGCTTGCATTGTGCAAATGTTTTTTCTTTTTTTTAAATTACAAACCATAACAATTGTCAGTGAGACAACTTTGTGTTAAATGTTCCACTCTCTGGCTACTTTCATGAACTGCTCTGCAACAGTGTCAGCGAAGTGCTTCTCTTGTGTCTTCATAACAGTCAAAGCGATTGTGTAGGGTTCTATGTCCCGCACTCACACGTGCACAACCCAACCGGGCCACGGCCCGATGACGTCATCACACGGCGCTGTTTGTTTACATATCGCGCAGCAGAGCTATCGCTTTCAGTGGAGAAAATAAGTCCAGCGGCAGAAATATCTTTTAAATAGTGAGACAGATATGGGTCCTGCTGCGATACGCGCTCCTCCGTGAGTTTATGGATATATACATCTCGGAGCAATGAGGACAGACGGAGACGAGAGGCTGCAAAACTTGTGTCTCTGTCACAGTCCTTATCGAAGGTGAGCGTGGATTCGCCGTATATTTTGGAGCGGACTTTATTTTGTTTTCCTCGTATGAGTGACATCAGCGCACACACAAGGCTTGTATAGTGAAGTCGTGCGTGTGCGTGTGCACGGGCGGCCGTACTGTGCTTTGGCCCACCTCCTCCAACTGGGACTTCTCACTTTAGTACAAATTATTTTGCTTCCGGTTTACAGCCGGAACCTGTAGTTTTTCTAACTTTACTAGCAGTGGCCATAGCTTATGGGGGAAAAAAAAAAAAAAAAAAAAAAAAAAAAAAAAACTAGTTCACTACAAAGAGCGTGTGTCCCACTCATGTCCAAGTATTAAACCACATGTTGAACAGAGTAACAGTAACGTCTTCTACTCCTGGGCATTTTTAAAGCCCCACAAGGTTTTGATGATTATTATTATGTAGTAATAAATGATGATAGCCTACATTTCACATAAAGTATACACTGCTTGTGAGCAGCGGTTAAATCATTGCCATAAGCATTTCACTTCTGAACTCTTTCTTAGTGGAATGTTACGGTAGATTTCGGTTTCCGTTTCTATAGCATATTACAGTGTACATAGGCAGTCTATGGCTGTGTATGATCTGAGGGTTGACAGAGTGCACACTTGTTAACAGAGTTGGTCACACTCACAGCTCCACACCAGTCACCACTGTCATGTGACACATGGATACATGGATAAGTCTTTTTAATGGATTCAAGTTCACAGTGGACATGCCACAACATGCTTGGTGTTTACCATCTGTAATTCTGATTCTATTGTGTATATAATAGAATCTGTTTCAAATGGCCGCTGTCTTAATCTTAACTCCACCAAACCAGCCCCGTCATGATCTGACAGCGGACATAGCTCACCTGAGGCTCTGTAATACACAAACTGGCTTGGTTGTGGCTCATACTGACGGTATTAAAGACATTCTATTGCACTGCTCGAGTGCAGCTAATTTGAGAGCAGTGTTGACAGCGGATCTGCTCGGCTCATCGTATTAAGCAGAGTTACGATGTAATCCGGGTCCATATTTAGGGCTGTCAGGCTCTGTTTACCTGGCGCTAGGCGCTAGCCCAAAAGGCTACAGGCTATCATTCTCCGAAAACAAATTACACCGCTTTCTTCCCCGACTGCCATGCTTACCTCTGGGAACATGGTCTTCCAGCTAGGCCTCGGTGGCTCTCGCTAACCCCAACACATCGTTACAGACAGGCTAAAGGCGGATTAGAATTAAAAGCACTCGTATTTTCAATCTCCGTGAACGCTTCGAAACGTCGCCATGATTGCAACAACTAGGTCTGTGGAGCCTGTTTCCAAAAGCGAACAATTGATTGGCTGACACCAACGTGACGCAATCTACGCCCGAGCCGTCGGCATCAACAAAATCTACTGCTGTGGATATCATTAGGCCTAGTTCTAATAATAGAGCCATCGGTTCCACGGTGAAAGCCCATGCGCCATGCGTCATTTAAAATAAGACATGTTTTAAAGTAAGCTCCCTTCTTTAGTGGTATGACGCCTCTCGGACCGGTCTGTCTTACTGCCCCTTTACAGGCCATGACTTACCCAAGATTGTCCACATACCGACGAAATCAGTTTTTAAAAACAGTTTTGTTTTATAAATAACTGACAACTTAGTTTCTAAGACAAGACAAACAGACATTATTCAAACATTTTTATTTATATAGGCAATTTCTCCCCACCCCAGACATCACTTGCATGTTACACCTTCACAAACTACCAAAAATACCTTAAAATAGAGCAAACCATAACATTGTACTCATTAGTCATGATTTTTTTTTTAAAGCATAGGTCAGAAAATGCCATGGCAGGTCAGTGTATTTTTTTTCTCTGAATGCATATTTTAAAGATTTAAAGTCTTAAAACCGCATCATTTGACTAAAAATTAACAAATTGTCAAGATAAAAAAGACAAATTGGACCTTACAGTAAATGTTTTGAGTAGAAAACAGACAATTTAGGGTTTGACTTTGTGCAGTTAACAAAAATAAATACATTGAGAAGCTAAAGTAATGTTTAAAAAAATTAAGGGAAAAAAAAAAAACACACAGAGACCAGTGTTTGCCAGCTCAGGTCACTCCATGGCATCAGGGTCTGCCTGTGCCATGTAGGCATCCAGCTCTGCGTCCAGGTGGCCCTTGGTCTTTGACATGTAGGCATCCAGCTGGTTGTCCAACTGCTCCCGGGTCACTGTGGGGCGACCCAAGCCACGGCCACGCCCTCTGCCTCTGCCCCCACGGCCTCCAAAACCACCTCGGCCCCTCAAGCCCCCACGACCTGAAACACACACATTGCAATTACTATTACAGTACATGCACAACATTTGTGGCAAACACTTGTCAAAGCCTGATCTCGTCAGATCTCAGAAAGCAAGGCTGGGCCTGGTTAGTACTTAGATGGGAGACGCTGGGAAAATCAGGTGCCAGTGGAGCGCCAGTGGTAAAAACCATTGTATGCGATGCGATGGAGTTTTGTCCTGCATAAAAATCATGGTCCTCTTGAAAGATGCAGTCTTTTTCCTGTACTACTGCCTGAGGAAAGTGTCTTCTAAAAGCTGGCAGTAGTCGAGTTCATTTTGAGTCCATCTTCAACCCGAAAAGGTCCAACAAGCTCATCTTTAATAATACCAGCCAATACCAGTACCCCACCTCTACCTTGCTGGCATCTGAGTCGAAGTGGAGCTTTGTGCCCATTACTGAGCCAACCATCTGGTCCATCAAGAGTTACGCTCATATCTCATCAGTCCATAAAGCCTTTAAAAAATGTTTTCAGATATTTCTTGGCCCAGTCTTGACGTTTCCGCTTATGTTTCTTGTTCAGTGGTGGTTGGGTTTCAGCCTTCCTTACCTTGGCCATGTCTGAGGACCTTGTACTTTTGGGCACTCTAGGTAGGTTGCAGTTCTGGAATATGACAGAGCTGGAAGATAATGGGTTTTATGGACTGATGAGATAGTGACTCTTGATGGACCAGATGGACGGGCCCGTGGCTGGATCAGTAATGGGCAGAGCTCCACTTTGACTGCCAGCAAGGAGGAGGTGGGGTACCGGTATGGGTGGGTATTATTAAAGATGTGCTTGTTGGACCTTTTCAGGACACTTTCTTCAAGCAGTAGTACAGGAAAAAAGTCTGCATCTTTCAAGAGGACCATGATTTTTATGAAGGACAATGCTCCATTGCATGCATCGAAGTACTCCACTGCGTGGCTAGCCAGTTAAAGGCCTTAAAGACGAAAAAAATAATGACATGACCCCCTTCCTCACCTGACCTAAACCTTATTGAGAACTTGTGGGCCCTTCTTAAACAGGAGATTTACAGTGAAGGAAAACAGAACAGTGTCTGCGAGGCTGTGGTTAATCAAAACGATCAACAGATCAAGAAACTGACAGACTCCATAAATGGAAGGCTTATGACCATTATTAAGAGGGATGGCTATATTGGTCACTTTTTTTTTGTTTATTTGTAAATTTGAGTCGTTTACCATTCTGACAAATGAAAAACAAGTGAGAATGGAAAATGTTCATTTTTCATTTAGTTGCGCAATAATTCTGCACACATAGATTTTCTCCTAAGAAAGCCAAAACTTCACTTTTACCTTCTTAAATATTCAGTTTTGAGGTTTATTAACATTTTGGATTGACTGTAGTGAAAGCACTGTAGTTATTCAATTATACAGTGCCTTGCGAAAATATTAGCCCCCCTTGAACCTTTTGCCACATTTCAGGCTTCAAACAAAGATAAAATTTGACTTTTTGGGAAGAATCAACACCAAGTAGGACACAATCGTGAAGTGGAACAAAATGTATACAATATCTTAAACCTTTTTTTTTTTTTTTTTTTTTAAACAAATAAACTGGGAAGTAGGGCTTGCAAAATTATTTACACCCTTTTCTCTCATGATTTCTGAATGATCCAGTGTTGACCTAAATGACTGATGGTGATAAAAAGAACTAATCAGTCTCAGTATAAATGCACCTGCTCTGTGATGGTCTCAGAGGTCTGTTAAAAGAATATTGGGGAGCAAACAGCATAATGAAGACCAAGGAACACACCAGGCAGGTCTAGAATAAAGTTGTGGAGAAGTTTAAAGCAGGATTAGGATTATAAAAAAGATTTCACAAACTTTAAACATCTCATGGAGCACTGTTCGATCATATTGAAATGGAGAGAGTATCAGACCACCGCAAACCTACCAAGACCTGGCCATCCCTCTAAACTTTCAGCCCAAACAAGGAGAGCACTGACCAGAGATGCAGCCAAGAGGCCCATGATCACTCTGGATGAACTGCAGAGATCCACAGCTAAGGTGGGGAAATCTGTCCATAGGACAACTATTAGTCGCACACTGCACAAATCGAATATTTTCGCACGCCGTACTTTTTTTTTTTTTTTTTTTTTTAACAAATAAAAAACTGAAGTTTAAAATATCGAATACATTTTGTTCCACTTCACGACTGTGTCCCACTTGGTGCTGATTCTTCACTAAAAATTCCAATTTTATATCTTTATGTTTGAAGCCTGAAATGTGGCAAATGGTCAAAAAGTTCAAGAGGGGCTAATACTGTACATGCACTGTAAAATGAATCCTCATAAATACAACTTGCCTAATAATGATGCACACAGTGTAGTTTATTATTATTACATGAGTCTCTCTTTGGCTTGCCAGTTTCAGTGCTGATATCTTGTGACTAAAAAGGACCATCTTTAATCTGAATCCTCACTACCCAAACCCCAGCACCTAAAGCCAAACAATGATGTGCACCTTCTGAGTGAAACAGTAAGAGCGCAGGCTACGCAGTGTTCCTTTAAAACCGCAATTTGGGACATTCTCCATAGAAATGGCTGTATGCCATACTTTAGAAGATTACAACCAAAAGAAATCTACTTCTATGGAAACAAACAGAAGAGGCCCTCCTTCAAACCAAGTAGATCAGGTTTGTGGAGATGCAAGCCCACTCACTAAGGGTGCATATGGGGTTTAAAAAAAACAAAACAAAAACAAAACAAAAAAACAACAACACACCATTATTCCAATATTCTTAGTACATAAAAGTTCACTCAGGACATAATTCTTCAAATTGAGGATTAATAATGATGTGGGTTTCTATGATAAATTCAGACTTCTCTCAGTGGCTTTTAAAGTGCTACCTATACTTCAACACTAAATAGTTGTAGAACGAGCTTGGTCCTAGACTAAGACCAGAAAACTGGGTGTGAACAAGGGATGGACAATTAGGTCGAGAGATAAACAATCATGTCATGTGTAGACAGTCATTCATCTCATCCATCCTTTTTTTTTTTTTTTTTTTTTTTTAAAGGGAGAGGTCTACAGCCAATTCTGTCAGTAAAAGTATGGTTTGGAGCAGACATAAGAAATTGGACTCTCTTGTAATTAAAATGGCACTAATTGTTTATGTGCATGATATACATCTATACCAAAAGATTCATCTTGTTTTCAAGCAAAAACAAAAAAATGAATTCTGTCAACTGGACAAAAGTGAAATTTCACAGCTCATCCAAGCAGCTTCTTGTTCTGGTCAAATTGCTGGTGGACATCGCCTTATATCTGCCTGAAGGGAGGAGCCAACTACACTGAAACTAACACCTACTTGTTTACAGTTTCTGCTTGTTACCTAGGTCTGTTGAACTGCACTGAGTGTGAACTGTGCCCAAGCATAATTGTTCAGGCCCCTGATGGGTGCTCTCACACCTACAGTGAGGAAAATAAGTATTTGAACACTATTTTGCAAGTTCTCCCACTTAGAAATCATGGAGGGGTCTGAAATTTTCATCGTAGGTATGCACCTACGATGAAAATTTCAGACCCCTCCATGAGGGGTCTGAAATTTTCAGACCCCTCATGGAGGGGTCTGAAATTTATGTCACTGTGAGAGACATAATCTAAAAAGAAAAATACAGAAATCACAATGTATGATTTTTTTTAACCATTTATTTGTATGATACAGCTGCAAATAAGTATTTGAACACCTGTCTATCAGATAGAATTCTGAATCTCAAAGACCTGTTAGTCCGCCTTTAAAAAGTCCACCGCCACTCCATTTATTATCTTAAATCAGATGCACCTGTTTGACGTCATTAGCTGCATAAAGACACCTGTCCACCCCATACAATCAGTAAGACTCCAACTACTAACATGACCAAGACCAAAGAGCTGTCCAAAGACACCAGAGACAAAATTGTACACCTCCACAAGGCTGGAAAGGGCTACGGGGAAATTGCCAAGCAGCTTGGTGAAAAAAAGGTCCACTGTTGGAGCAATCATTAGAAAATGGAAGCTAAACATGACTGTCAATCTCCCTCGGACTGGGGCTCCATGCAAGATCTCACCTCGTAGGGTCTCAATGATCCTAAGAAAGGTGAGGAATCAGCCCAGAACTACACGGGAGGAGCTGGTCAATGACCTGAAAAGAGCTGGGACCACCGTTTCCAAGGTTACTGTTGGTAATACACTAAGACGTCATGGTTTGAAATCATGCATAGCACGGAAGGTTCTCCTGCTTAAACCAGCACATGTCACGGCCCGTCTTAAGTTTGCCAATGACCATTTGAATGATCCAGAGGAGTCATGGGAGAAAGTCATGCGGTCAGATGAGACCAAAATAGAACTTTTTGGTCATAATTCCACTAACCGTGTTTGGAGGAAGAAGAATGATGAGTACCATCCCAAGAACACCATCCCTACTGTGAAGCATGGGGGTGGTAGCATCAGCAGCTTTGGGGGTGTTTTTCTGCACATGGGACAGGGCGATTGCACTGTATTAAGGAGAGGATGACTCGGGCCATGTATTGCGAGATTTTGGGGAACAACCTCCTTCCCTCAGAGCATTGAAGATGGGTCGAGGCTGGGTCTTCCAACATGACAATGACCCGTAGCACACAGCGAGGATAACCAAGGAGTGGCTCTGTAAGAAGCATATCAAGGTTCTGGCGTGGCCTAGCCAGTCTCCAGACCTAAACCCAATAGAAAATCTTTGGAGGGAGCTCAAACTCCACGTTTCTCAGCGACAGCCCAGAAACCTGACAGATTTACAGAAGATCTGTGTGGAGGAGTGGGCCAAAATCCCTCCTGCAGTGTGTGCAAACCTGGTGGAAAAACTACAGGAAATGTTTGACCTCTAATTGCAAACAAAGGCTACTGTACCAAATATTAACATCGATGTTCTCAGGTGTTCAAATACTTATTTGCAGCTGTATCATACAAATAAATAGTTTAAAAAAAAAATCATACATTGTGATTTCTGGATTTTTACCTCCGCCAAGGAGGTTATGTTTTCGCCTGAGTCTGTCTGTTTGTTTGTTAGTTAGCAAGATAACTCAAAAAGTTATGAACGGATCTTGATGAAATTTTCAGGAAATGTTCCTAATGGTAAATCCAACAGATGATTAAATTTTGGTGACGATCCAGAAGAAATTCTGGATTCTGGATCACTTTGAAAACTGAGCTGCTTGGCAGAGGTCTGCGCTCTCTAAGTGCTTTTCTAGTTCTTTTTAGATTATGTCTATCACCGTGGACATGCACCTATGATGAAAATTTCAGACCCCTCCATGATTTCTAAGTGGGAGAACTTGCAAAATAGCAGGGTGTTCAAATACTCATTTTACTCACTGTATATTGGAGAAACAAAACCACTCCATAACAGAATGTACCAACACCACATGAGAGCAGCAGGGGACCACAGTCCATCATACATCTCCATCTCAAAGCCACTAAACCACTCTTTTAGGCTAGGGTCTGTGCTTCACTATCTTCAAAGAAAATACGTAGTTTGAAACACAAGTTAAAGAGTAAATTTTTGTTAGGAAAAAACAATCCTTTGAACATGAATGGAGGGCTTGGACATAATTTATCTCCAATTTATATCCCCATCCTCAGACCTAAATCAAAACAAGGAGAACAACAGTGATAGCCAGTATGCTAATAGATGTGAGCACCCATCATCATGGGCCTAACAATTATGCAAATATGAATCAGGCACAGTTCACACTTAATGTAGATCAATAGACCAAGGTAACAACAGTAGTAGTAGTTTCGGTGTAGTTTGCTCCTCCCTTCAGGTAGATGTAAGGCAGTGTCCACAACAGCAATTTGACCAGAAATGAAGAAGCCTCTTGGATGAGCTAATCCATCCATTTGAGATACACTTATGTGGTCTCTTCGCATTAAGGTCGCAGTGAATTTTTCATAGATTACAACCGCAATAAGCTAAACATTATTATAACGGAGGTTGAGAGATCACCTCTGGTGGCTCCTCCCCGAGCTCCTCCTCTGGACAGGCCCCCTCCACGTCCTGGCATGCCTCCACGCTGCCGGCTGCCTCTTCTCATGGACACTCTTCCAGCAGATCCGCGCCCTCTCATTGGTGCTCCACCCATACGTTTGCCTGGAGCAGGAAATAAAGCACAGACAAGTCACTTGACTAAATAGTATCCCCCTCAAAAATATAGCCAGAATGGCAATTAAGATGGGGCATCTTAATCGCCAATTTGAGGAAGAAAACCATACAGTGGTTTGTTTTTTGACTCTGTACATTTCTTCAAGCTCGTACAGAATTGTTACACCAGTATCGAATGATTCGACATACAAATCAAACAATTATTTTGGTATATTGATGTCTGGCGATAATTCTTCTGATTTATTGATTAGTTGTTCAGATTGCAAAAGGGCCTGTGATAGTTTTTTTTTTTTAATCAATTTGACCAAGATTAAGCTAAAGAGATGCTTCTAGAGAACATCTTCCTAGAATACATTTATAACACTAGAAAAGCACTCAGAGCGCAGACCTCCGCCAAGCCCCATTTAACGCAATGCTAACGAAATTTTCAAAGTGATCCAGAATCCAGAATTTCTTCTGGATCATCACCAAAATTTAATCATCTGTTGGATTTACCATTCGGAACATTTCCTGAAAATTTCATGAAGATCCATCCATAACTTTTGAGTTATTTTGGAAACTAACAGACAAACACACACACAGACACACAAACAAACAAACAGACAGAAACCCAGACGAAAACATAACCTCCTTGGCGGAGGTAAAAATTGGTTGTTCATTGAAAAACACATTTTTCACATTTCATGTTGGAATCAGTTTTTAGTCAAAAAAAAACAACAAAAAAACACTACTCAATTAGTAAATGACAACTACTTAAATAATCGGATAGTTGCGATAAATCTGTTATCTTGTTTCAGCATAAAATTGAAAACGCACCAAATAAACTAGCGTTCAGTGGTGGTGCACTGTGTGATCTTTTCTAACCAATCAGCAGGATAGGGGATACAGCGGAGCTAAATTAACTAATCTTTGAAAAGGCCAATTTTGTGAAAAAGGAGAAGAACTTAAACACGACCTTTGTGAAAGATGTAGATGCCATGTCAGGCCAACACGGGCACTTTGATGTCATACACAAAAATACATGAACCATTGCACTGTAGTGCCGCAGCTGTAGCCATTTTGGTCTGTTTTGTATTACAGTCACAAGCCCAAAATGATTAATACCCCTGACAAATTTTGACTTAAAGTTATTTAATTCAACCAGCAAGTTTTTTCTTGATTGGAAATGACACAGGTGTCTCCCAAAAGATAAGACGATGTACAAGAAGCATCATTGTGGAAAAAAAATATTTCTCCGCTTTTATTTATGTCTGAACAAAAAGTGGCATGTCCAAAATTATTCATACCCTTCTCAATAATCAATAGAAAAGCCATTATAGGCTATTACAACAATCAAACACTTCCTATAATTGCTGACCAGTTTTTTGCATGTCTACACTGGTATTTTTGCCCATTCATCTTTAGCGATGAGCTCCAATCCTTCCAGATTGGAGGGTCTCCTTGCCATCACCCTGCTCTTTAGCTCCCTCCAGAGATTCTCAATAGGATTCATGTCAAGACTCTGGCTGGGCCACTGCAAAACAATAATGGCCAATTTGTCCAATAACCATTTCTTCACAACTTTTGCTGTGTGCTTTGGGTCATCATGCTGAAACGGTCTACTGCTTGATGTTGAGACTCTTGACCTATTGCTTTTTCTTCACGGTGCCATTTACTGATTAGATTCCATGGTCCATTGGCTAAAAAAACACCCGAAAGCATTACCCGGAATTTACACCAGGATCGTCAGCAGCACGTAACGTCGGCAGAGCTCCATACTCCCGTACTTTAAAAATTTACACCAGAGGCAGCAGTACTGCTCCTGTGACACCAGCCTCTGTGGATTCTCACATTTAAACACTAAACTTTTTACATTGGTTATGCATTAATTGTTGATTGGATGAATTATGTTTTAAATCACAATAGCAAAAGGAGAAATTAAATTTGTCAACTGGACAAAAGTTTATTTGGTCAAATACGTTTCGCAGCTCATGCAAGCTGCTTCTTCAGTTATGGTCACACGCTGGTGGACACTGCCTTATATCTGTCTGAAGGGAGGAGCTAAATACAATGAAATTACTCTGAGACTACCGCATCTATTTGTTTACAGTTTCTGGGCCTATTCAATATGCAGTGGGAGTGGAATGTGGGGTCTTGTTAGCATAACTATTCAGGGCCATGATGGGTGTTTTCACACCTCTGGACCTGACCTGGCTAGCCCCATTTTCTTTGTTTTGATTTACAGTGCATCTGGAAAGTATTCACAGCGCTTCCCTTTTCCCACATTTTGTCATGTTACAGCCTCATTCCAAATTGTATTAAATTAATCTCTTACCTCAAAATTCTACACACAATACCCCATTATGACAATGTGAAAAAAGTTATTTTTGACATTTTTTGAATTTATTAAAAATAGAAAACTAAGAAATCACATTTACATAAGTAAGCCTTTGCTTAATACTTTGTTGATCCACCTTTGGCAGCAATTACAGCCTCAAGTCTTTTTGAATATGATGCCACAAGTTTAGCACACCTATCTTTAGGCAGTTTTGCCCATTCTTCTTTGCAGTAATTCTCAAGCTCCATCAGGTTGGATGGGAGACGTCTGTGCACAGCCATTTTCAGGTCTCTCCAGAGATGTTCAATCGGATTCAAGTCTGGACTCTGGCTGGGCCACTCCAGGATATTCACAGAGTGGTTCTGAAGCCAATCCTTTGAGATTCTTGGCTGTGTGCTTCGGGTCGTCGTCCTGCTGAAAAATGAACCTTCGCCCCCGTCTGAGGTCAACAGCGCTCTGGAGCAGGTTTTCATCCAGGATATCTCTGTATATTGCTGCATTCATTTTCCTTTCCCTGGTCTGCCAGTTCCTGCAGACCAGCAGGAACTGGTCTGCCAGTTCCTGCTGCTGAAAAGTATGCCCATAGCATGATGCTGCCACCACCATGCTTCACTGTAGGGATGGTATTGGCCTGGTGATGAGCAGTGCCTGTTTTCCTCCAAACATGATGCCTGGCATTCACACCAAAGAGTTCAATCTTTGTCTCATCAGACCAGAGAATTTTGTTTCTCATGGTCTGAGTCATTCAGGTGCCTTTTGGCAAATTCCAGACAGGCTGCCATGTTCCTTTTACTAAGGAGTGGCTTTCGTCTGGCCACTATACCATACAGGCCTAATTGGTGGATTGCTGCAGAGATGGTTGTCCTTCTGGAAGGCACTCCTCTTTCCACAGAGGAACGCTGGAGCTCTGACAGAGTGACCATCGGGTTCTTGGTCACCTCCCTGACTAAGGCCCTTCTCCCCCGATCGCTCAGTTTAGATGGCCGGCCAGCTGTACGAAGAGTCCTGGTGGTTCCAAACGTCTTCCATTTACGAATAATGGAGGCCACTGTGCTCACCGGGACCTTCAAAGCAGCAGAAATTTTTCTGTGTCCTTCCCCAGATTTGTGCCTCAAGACAATCCTGTCTCGCAGGTCTACAGACAATTCCTTTGACTTCATGCTTGGTGTTTGTGCTCTGACATGCACAGTCAACTGTGGGACCTTATATAGACAGGTGTGTGCCTTTCCAAATCATGTCCAATCAACTGAATTTACCGCAGGTGGACTCTGTAGAAACATCTCAAGGATGATCAGTGGAAAAAGGATGCACCTGAGCTCAATTCTGAGCTTCATGGCAAAGGCTGTGAATACTTATGTAAATGTGATTTCTTAGTTTTCTATTTTGAATAAATTCAAAAACTGTCAAAAAAACTTTTTTCACATTGTCATAATGGGGTATTGTGTGTAGAATTTTGAGGTAAGATTAATTTAATACAATTTGGAATGAGGCTGTAACATGACAATGTGGAAAAAATGAAGCGCTGTGAATACTTTCCGGATGCACTGTAGGTTTGAGGATAGAGTTATAAATGGGAGACAAATGATGTCTGAGACCTCCATTTCTGTTCAAGGAAGGATTCTCTTTCTTGACAAAAATAGCCTCTTTAACTCCCCTCTCAAACCAGTTCTTTTCTCTGGCCAAGAGCTGGACCTCACTGTCCTCAAAAGGAGTGGCCCGTGGCTTTTAGGTGGAGATGACAGCAGATTGAGGTCCACTCTGGTTCTCCCGTCTGTGTTGGTACATCCTCTTGTGAAGTGGCCGTTTTGTAGCGCTCACTGCAGTCTTCGCTACACTGAATGGAGTAGACCACATTGCTTTGTCTGTGGCTCAGTGTTTTGTCCTTAGGATGGACCAGTTTCTGTCTTAAAGTGTTTGTGTGTGGATATCCTAAAAGGGCTTTCAATAAAACTAAGAGCCAAGAAACAAGACAACAGAGAACCAGAACCCAGGAGAAAGGGTGCAACTATTCCTTACCTGGCTGGCGTTTCCGGAAAAACTACAGAGGATCTTCAGACAACATGAAATCTCAGTCTATTTCAAACCCACAAAAACACATTGTGTTTACGCAAACTGTAGTGGTTTTAGAGAACGTATTGTCAAAGGGCATTGGAAATTTATTTTGACACCACATGCCCATTTCCTGTCTTGCTCCTAGTAAAAAGCCTGAAGACGCTTTTTCATCTGTTGAGTTGCTTAAAACAGCTGTTCCCAATGAATCAGGGTAATTAGGATGCTTTAGAACAGCTTGGGCTATTAGGAATGGTATAGAACTTTAGATTTTCCCATAGATTGACACTTTGCAAAGGGCATGAATAATTTTGGACATGCCACTTTTTGTTCTCATGTAAATAAAAGCTGAGAAATATTTTTTCCACAATGATGCCTCTTGTATATCATCTTATTATCTTCTGGGAGATGGGTGTGTCATTTCCAATTGAGAAAAAACTTGCTGGTTGAATAAAAGTAACCAAGTCAAAATTTGCCAGCGGTATGAATAACTTCGGGCTTGACTGTATATAAAACAACAGCAACGGCTGGAGCAACTCATCTCATGAATTTGCCAATTTTGCTCCGACTGTTAAGGGCATGAACAACTAAGGAGTGAATGGCAATGAGACTTGTGAATGCACAAAGGTATCTCAATTTAAACAAAGCATTTTTCTCAATTCAACATGAAGACTGGAAAAAGGTACATTTTAATTCAGAGTTGGTCCCTTCAAATACTGCTGTATGTACAAGTTACCTCTGAGAGATAAAGCTCCTCGAAGCGCCAGTCCTCCTCGGCCCCGTCCACGACCCATGCCTCGTCCAATCCCACGCAGTCCTCTGCCTCCTACAGCTCCTCTCATCACTCCCACTGGCCTGCCAAGCCGAGCCTGGATGTTGCCCTTTCCCAGCCGCTGTTTTAAGCTCTGAACACATTCAGTGTTTGATAAATTGATACATTTTTAGCTTATGGTAGCATATTCAGTTTGGACAGTTCAAAGTGATCAGTGCAGCAGAGATTCATTTTTCTCACCACAGCCACATGCATGTCAAAATCCTTTCTTCATTCTAACAAGTTTTATGCTAAATAAGAATGCTTTTTCTAACTATAACAAAAAAAAAAAAAAAAAAGTAAAGTAAGGCGTTTCGTCCAGTCCAATAACGTGTTCACAAGTTTAGACAACAGGTATAGTAGGCTTGTAACAGGCATGAAAACAGGTCAGGGGTGAAAACGGTGAAAAGGGTGCGCGAGGGGCACCACAGGGTCCTGAGGGTCGAGACCGAGACAAGACCAAGACTTTTAAAGGTCAAGACCAAGTCTGCAGCCCATCAAGTCCATCTTTGTCATTTTCTACATTTATTTGTATTTTACAGTTATTTTGGCACATATGTTTTTATAAATCCATCTCCATTTTATCTGATTAATGTTAATTTGGGCATAAAATTAGCCAAGCAAACTGTTCTGCATTTAAACACTCATTTTTTTGGACCCTCACCCAGTTTGAGAACCCCTTCTTTAAGATGGCTTCCACTGGCACTTTACAGAAAACTGCTTCAAAGTAAATAAAGTGTAGGATTTTTAAACCTGTTTTTTCAAATTCCTAACTGGAGTTACATTATCTTACTGGTTTTACAATGTTATTTATCAGCCTCTGCACATTTACCAAGCCAAACGCACATCATGAGAAACAGACTTATTTGGCATTTTATTAGGCCAACTTCAACCCACCCGCCTGCTGTGCTGACACTGTAAATCAGGCACAGCAGTTTCATTTTTGCTTCGCGGTTTGACCATGCCGATGTGCAGTATACACGGGGAGTAAGGAGAAAGAGCATAAAAAGGTGAGGAGCACACTGACGTGAGGCAGATGGACAGGTAGGATGTTTTAAAAAGTTTAACCTGCCCTGTGATACACACTGGTATGCGAGGGCACATGCTGTTGCGGGCAAGCCACGCGCTGGAAGTGTGTCTTTGTGATGTGCCGCGCAGTGTCCGCGAGCTCCAGACGTGCGCACAGGCTGAAGTATGGGCATCTGAAGCCCTCCGCGGGGGGGGGGGGGCATTTGAAGGTCACCCGTTTTGGCTTCAAAACTGCGACTTTCGCAAAAAAGGTGAGAGATTTTCATGCCTGTAGTAAACTAGGGCTGCACAATTTTGGAAAAACATCCAATTGTGATTTTACAGACAAAATTTGCGATTGCCATGAACTGAAACCAAGAGAAGAATCCCATGCATCAGAACATGTTTGTAGAAATACAAGTGCAAGATTTTTCCATAGAGACAGGATAATGACCTTCGGGAAAGACATACTATTGTCTCAATATATGCAGCCTTTGCTACTATGGTTCAATTATAATTAACTGTGCAGCTCTAATGTGTACTGTAAAAAAATGTAGGTTGTGTATTCTGGACTTGTGACTGCTGACTACTGTGTGACAGAACTCACCTGCTTATGGTTCAAAGCAGCTTGCACTGAAGGGCGGTTCTCCATTTGCTGTGCAAGGCGCCGATTGCGGGCACTTGCCATGTGTTGTTGTTGCATGGTGGCTCGAATGTTTACTGGAGTGGGCTGCTTGTTCTTCAGCATGTTAGTAAAGCTTAAAATTGGGAGGAAAAAAGGGAGGAAGTAAAAGGAGGACATACGGATGGAGGAAGCAGGATTCCACATCAACGTCATGTCTTAATTTATGCAGACGCTTTTTCAGCTTCCACTTGCTGGCACACATTCTTTGTGTTGTTAAACGTAGTTACCAACTGCAGTGGCAACCTTTAACACATAACTAACCTGAAAATGACGCATGCGAGAGAGCGAGAGAGAGTTATAGAAAGCACATTGTGCCTCTTACGTGCCTCCAGTTTAATCCTTGTTGGGGGAGGCCTGGGCATAAGGTGCTTGGGAACCCAGCCACTTACAACAAAGACCGCAACTCAGGTCATTCCACTCACTGAGAGCTGCGGAGTGCCCGGTCACGTCCATGCTCGGACTGGGCCCTCTGTCAAAGGGACAAGGAAAACTAAAGTCAGAGGAGAATAGGACATCATGTGTGCTTTAGTCAAGTGGGTTCTTTGCGACATGCCTTACTTGCAGGCTCCCCATTATTTTAGTCGGTTGTGAAATTCTTTTCATCAGGACAGAAAGTGCTAGAACAGAGATGTGGGCCATTTCAATATGACCATACACATGTTCACCTCTTCCAGAAATCATGGTTGTTTTAGAGTAGGTGAACTTAACTAAACGTAAAATTAGAGGTATTTTGAACACCTTAGCGTGTGCAGTAATGTGCACGGAGGTACACGACAGACCCAGTTTGTGTTGCTGATATCTGACAGCGTGCATGGCGTCTCACCGCTCATTCAGGGACACTTTGGTTGTGCTTTTCAACACAACTTTTTGGGACGAAGCAGCACTCATTTTGGCAGGCTTCACCTTCCGGCTCCTAGGGGGACATAGATTGTTACAACCTACAACTTTGGGGCATATGCACACAGATAAGTAACGTTAAGCAGTGTTTCCCACAGCTTTATACTGAGACTATTGTGGCATAAGAGCTTCACATTTGACTTTTTAGTGTATAAATGTCACTTCTTGCCTTTACTGAACACAAAAGCACTGATTACAGATTAGAAATCTATGGTAACAGTATAAAGAATAATTTGTTTTACCTTTATTTATTTATTTTCTTTTTAGCTCAGCTAGTGTTTAGACCATGAGGGCGAAAAAAAAAATTTTGTTTGGGGGGGGCAGTCTCCACTACTAATGGGAAACACTGGTTGTGCATTAGAATAAATGTAAAGGTCCTATATTACACTAAATTGGCTGTTGTGAGCTTTAAGCCATGTCATACTGTTACTACCTCATCAAAAACTTATCGAGTTGTGCTTTGTTTCATTTACACAGGTTTGAGTAATCCTTTATTGCTACTCAGTCTACATTTCAAAATACCCTGTTCCACCTTGTGATGTCATTGAAGCGGTTGTTTCAAGTTAACAGTTGGCTACCTTTTCCTTCAGTAATCTTCAGTGGAGATTGCAGGTCTTTATACATCCAAATGAGTGTAAAAATGTATGGAGTTTAAAAACACGGGGGAACGCTTCCTGAATTACCACATGATCATAAGGTGGGCTTTTCTGTTTGAGAAAAGAACACAGCCTAAATATGCAGGGTTTGTGTGTTAAACATGTGTGAATGAAACAAAAACTAATTCAGGTATGTTTTTGATGAGCAAACGACGTTAGAATACTGATCAGAAAAGAGCATAATATGAATCCTTTAATATTACTTACGATGATAACTACCCTATCAGTACAACAGATCAAAAGATCCGCAATCAACAGGAAACATATGATTACTAAACTGTACACATTAAGTTTTCAGTGTGTGACTCACCAAATGTTCGTCTGCGAAGGCCCGGAGCAGATGCGGGTTTGCTAACGCTAGCTCGACGTGTTAGCACTGCTACTTGGGTTTGGTTTGTGAGAAAACTTTCTGAAGCGCACACGCGGTCAGCTGTGGCGCCTACTCCTCGAATGTGTCTTTGGAGGTAAAAGCAGAGCAAAAAACAAAAGATCTTGGAGTATTTTTGGACGAGGTGGTTGCGCTAAAAAGCCTAGCCTTTCTCTTAAAATGGAGTCGCTTAGACCGAGAGTGCGCATGCGTCCTTTATGGAGAGGGACCTGGCTGCAGACCTTCACCCAGAGAACTCAATCCACAGATCTCCACCCAGAGTACCTTCATGTGATTACCTCCATCCAAAATGCCCTTAAAAGTAAACAAACAGGTAAATATGTGTTATGTTTGTGACAACATGTTTTAATCTGCTAATTTTCTTATATGCAAGCAGAGTAGAGCACAGACAACATAATTAATTTCATGTTAGGAAACTTATAGAAATGTATTGTGGACTAAATGTACAATCTCTGAAGTGCTAATAAGTGCAAAAAAATTAAATGAGCTTTATCACCTTTAATGATACTTAATACGGAACTAAGGAAATAATTGACGAAAAGTGTTAAATTGCTTATAAAGAGTAGACCTGCCACCTGCAGAGGTTCTCTGATGACTCTGCAGTGGTAGGGTGTATCAGAGATGTATAGGAGCTGTACAGGACACTGATTGCAAATTTTGTGGAGTGGTCCCAGGCAAACCATCTCCTGAATGCTGATAAGACCAAGGAACTGGTGATTGACTTCAGGAGTAAGAGGACACCAGTGGAGCCCATCACCATCCATGGCCATGACGTAGAAATAGTGGACTGCTGCAAGTACCTTGGCGTCCATGTGAACAGCAGGCTGGACTGGAGGGACAACTGTAATGCTGTGTACAAGAAGAGCATGAGGAGACTCTACTTCCTGAGAAAGATCAGGTCTTTCAGTGTGTGCAGCAAGTTATTGGAGATCTTCTACCAATCTGTGGTGTTCAGCGCCCTGTACTTCGCTGTGGTTTGCTGGGGGAGCAGCACCAGTAAAAGGGACATTGGGCGGATTGACAAACTGATCTGTAAAGCTGGTCACATGATCGGCTGTGAGCTGGAGACATTTGTCAGAGTGAGGGACACGAAGACACTGGACAAACTGTTGTCCATCATGGACACTCCTGCTCACCCACTGCACCAGACTATAGAGGGACAGAGGAGCTCTGCTCAAACAGTGAGAGATACAGGACTACATTCATACTATAATACTTCCTACAACTGTACAACAACTCACCCTTATGTAACAGATAATACTCCCTACAACTGTACAACAACTCACCTTTATGTGTTTCTGTCAATCATTATATCATCTTGGCACTGTTTCCTTACGATCTCTTGTATATAACTGTACAATATTTGTTTTTTACTTACTGTAAATACTTTTATATAATTTATGTCTTGTTTGACACCAGTCTCTTGCCATTTTTGTTGCTACTTATTTAGAAGTTTATTACTATTTTTATATATTTTTTTACTCTTATTATAATATAATGTGATGTGTGAGCTACTGTGTCCGAGTAATTTCCCTTGTGTATCAATAAAGTTTGTCTAAGTCGAAGTCTAAACTAATGAAAAGTAGGTGCATCCTGGTGGAGATCTTCGGGGTAGGGTCCTCTGGGTGGAGGTCTGCAGCCAGACTCTCTTATGAACAGACAGCTTCCGGGTCCCATGACTGTTGTTTACCGTTTGCCTGTACTCTTATGATTTTAGACTGAGATGGCTTTAGCAGCGTTATTAGAGAATACGTCCAGTAAAGATGCTCTGGCCGAGGGTTTGATTGACCTCCTCAAACCCGCCATACAGCAGCTGGACCTGCACGTACACTCTGTCAGGTATTTAGCAGTTTTAAAGGTTCTATATTACATAAAATTGATTTTACGCTATGTTAAAATGCTGTTACCTCATCACAAGCATACCTGTAGTTGTTTTTTTTTTTTTTTATGCCATTCACACATGTTTGAGTAATCCTGGATTGTTAGTCTGTCTACATTTCCAAAGCTCAAAATGGTCTATTCCACCTTCTGATGTCATTTAGTGGTAGTTTTCAAGTTCAGTTCATCCAAATGACTCTAGTAAGGTGCATGGAGTTTACAAGCACAGTGAAGCACTACCTGTATTAGCACATGACATCACAACGTGGAGTGGTTTCTATTTGAGAGAACAATTCAAATTTGCCAAAATATGCAGCGTTTTGCGTGTTAAACATGTGTAAATGAAACAAAACACAACCCCAGGTATTTTGATGAGGAAAAAAACATAACGTAGAACAGAAAATAGTGCATATGCGCCCTTTAACTGTCTCCATCTTACCTCCATCTTTTTTTTTGTTCCAAAATCTACAGAGAAAGTCAGGTGGAACTAAGAGAACACATTGATAATTTAGCCACAGGTATTCTATTTTGTTCCAGTTAAATCAAATAAACATTGTTGCTTGCCTTGTAAACTGTGGCCTGTGCTTCACAGAACTGTGTCGGATAAATGAGCACCAGAGGATTGCTCTGGACTTGGACCCGTACGTGAAAAAGCTGCTCAATGCAAGACGGAGAGTGGTTTTAGTGAACAACATCCTCCAAAACGCCCAGGTGATGTACTAACTGGTTAATTTGGAGCACATCTGTGTTATGCACTTAGCCTATTCAACTCTCAATGTGAGAGGCAGCAGTAGCTCAGAAGTTTGAGCCCATACTATTGTTGTATCTTTGGGCAAGACACGTAAACCAGCTTGCCCATGAGTAAAGTACTGACTGTCTAACTCTAATAAATCATAAGCAATCTACAAAAGTTGAACCCAAATATATTGCTACAAAAAGATTCCCCATCTCATTACTAATTACTAAGATGTTGTGATCTTAAATCTAAAATCCCATTTATACATTTACTGCTCAAAGAATTTCTATTTTCTCCACTGATTGTTGTGGCATTAAATGTGTCCACAGGAACGTCTAAGAAGACTTAACCACAATGTGGCCAAGGAAACTGCACGAAGAAAGACTATGTTGGAGGCCTCAGGGGTGTTTGCCTCCCGTTCCCCTAGTTTATCCTGATGTCCCTCCTATACTCTCCCAGCGTACCCTGAAGCCCGGTCCTGTTCTCCCCCAGTGCACCGTGAGGTCCCCTCCAGTGTTCTCCCAGTGCACCCTGAGATCCCTCCTGAGGCCCACTCCTGTTTTCTCCCAGTGCACTCTGAAGTCTCTTCTGCATTCCACCAGTTTACCCATAGGTCACCATGTTCATTCTCTCAGTGAAGTCCAAATTTTTACCCAGGCTGACTGTATATTTGTATGCCATCCATCCATCTTCTTTCTCTTTATCCGGGGCTGGGTCACAGAGGCAGCAGTCTAAGCATGGACTCCCAGACTTCCCATTCCACACACACACCCTCCAGCTCCTCCTGAGGTGCTGGACTGCTTGTATCCGCCATCTTGCTCTTTGGGTCTAAATAGTTCACCTGGAATAACCAGGGTGTAAATGTGGAATCTGGTGTGCATCAGTAAAATATCTTGCAGACAAACAGTATATGCCTCCTAGATTTGTGTAATTATGTAAGCCTACATCATTTAGGCCTAACTGTGAGCAGCTAAGAGACCAGGGTGAGTGTAACATTTGTTTTGCCCTTAGGCTAGATTATTATTTAATTTTGAATAAAAGCAGTTTTATTAGCACATGACAGTATACACTGAAAGCATACAATAACACAAAAAATTTTGGGAAAATTGGAAACAAACCACATTTTTTTGGGCCAAAAACAAGTATTGCAAAAAAGTTATTTAACTTAGAGCTATTAGTTTTCCCATGTTGGTAGGTCAATTTGCAAGATAAGACAAAGACAAATATTAGCAGTTAGGTACAATTCGTCTTTAAAATATAATATAACTCTGTGATAGAGTGGGACACTCTGGTGTTTGCTGATCTGAGAGAGATCTGCGAGAGGGGCTCCGGTCAGAGAGTGGGCACGGAGAGGGCTGGTACACCAATGAACTTTATCGTAGATATTGTAGTTACAGGGTCATATGGAACTGGCAAGGCATGGTTATGGGCGTGTGGCGAGATTATGGATGGGTGTGTGTGGCTAAAAGAACAAAGGATACAAAAATAATATTAGAATTATGACATATATAAAACAATACAAAACAAAATAATAAACCTAAATAATATATATGAATCATAAACTGAAATTGTACAGCGGTCTTTGGCGCCCTCGGTTGGATTAATAACGCTACTGCACGGCTGCAGCCACCGCGTGCGTCTTGGGTCTTAATTGGTGTCGGGTTACACTCAGCTATATTAGCGAGGACGCTATGGACATCCGACGGACTAAGAAAAACTAAAACTGTAAACTGGACAGATGCCCTTATATATATGTAACCAGGTGGTTAGTGGGGTTTCCGACCCAGTGCTAGGTCTGTGAACGCATCGCCCGGGAGCGGCTGCCATCTCCCCGCCCTCACGATGATTAGTAGATTTACTAAAGGTGCGCACGCCAGGTTGTTGGAAGTCGGGGCTGTTGCGGACATAAGCGGCGAGTGTGTGGTGTTTGGAGCTGACATTTGGGTCACGGCTTCTCCTGGATCGCGCCCTGAACCCTAGTTGAGGCCTGGTTGTGACAGTAAAAGGTAAATGATTATATATTTATTTGCCTCCAGTGTGATCGCTGGGGTGTGCAACCTCTCATGTGGTGTTTTTGGTCAGCAGTTTTGCCCCTGCTGTTTAATTGTGCTCCCATCCTTTGTTACTTTGCTCTCATTTTAAGGGTTTTAATAGTGCTTCTTTAAGTGTCAGGTATGGTATAGTAGTGACTTGGTGTGTTTTATTGTGCCTGTAGCGATTCGGAACCTTGTGCAATACTAAACAGCACTTTATACCAACTTAGCACTTAAAATTAGCACCTTCAGCACTGATCCTCGCCCCTCAGCACATAGCACTTTGGCTCAGTAGAGTGGGTTTTGGTTTTGGGTTCTTTTGCGTTTTCATTGTTTGGGTTGAGTTACTAATTTTGATTTGTAGTAATTAACCTTTAGTTTAGTTTTCTTTATTTTTGTTTTTTCCACTTACTGAAGGCTAAAGGTGTTGTTTTTTGTTTTGTTTTTTTTTGGCGGGGGGTGGAGTGGATTGGGTTGCTATTTTAAAGAAACTAAATAAAAGAATAATTGTTTTAAATATCATTGTGAATAAAAGTTGTGTAGTTGCCACTACTTGTGTTTTGGTTATTTGTATTTTATGCCAGATCGTGCCTTGTGTAGTTTTAAAGGGGAGCATTGGCCTTTTCCCTCGGTTACATATACAGATATAACAGTAAAACACCAGAAAACACACTTAGCACAGCATAACATCACACAACTACTGAAAGAATGTATGAGTCAGTGTTAAGATATAATTATGTTTACATAACTAAGAAGTGCCATAATCGATAAACTAAAGATGAGAACATCTAATCAGAGTAGGGACTGTATGTATTGCAATGTGTGTTTTAAGATAATCTGTGCAGGCTCATTGTGGTGACGCACGCTGTCTGAAGACTGAATAACAACACCACACATTGGAGCAACCCGAGCGGAAGAAGGTACTATCAGAACCTGCCTAGAGATAACTCGTGGACACGCTGCACTCTCAGGATGTGATACAATATCTGAGCGCAAGGGGAGGCATACTAGAAATGCGGGACTGCCCCTGATCTAGTAGGAGTTCTTTGTGTAACAGAGTAGAGACAGGACTGCGCTCTAATTAGAATTGTAATATGTTAGGGTAATAAAACTTGTGTGATTCTCCTCGTTGTCTCTTTGCAAGTTTGTACTCTAGACTTCAAAAAATGAATACGCTTACAATTTGGCGACCCCGAAGTGATGGAGTCTTGAGGAGTGTGGTGGAAAATATGCTTTGTTATGATTAATTGTGAACCAAATGTCTTATGTAACATTAGAGCACAGATGTTTCCTTTAAGGGAGACACAGGACAAGGGATACGGGGGCCGTAATCAAGTATGGTTGATTCTGGGAATCCAGGGGAGCAACAACACTTCGGGTTGCCAAAACGTCTCTAGTTGCCAAAATGTCAGAGTGACCTACAATGGGGAATGTGATTACGTGACTAGGGGATTGTCTTGATATGGGGATATAACTCCAGAGAGGAGGTTCTTCGTGGTCAGTCGGTTGTTTGGTAGCTGGTGGCCCTTGTCTCCCTATCTCCGTGCGTCTCTCTCTAGATGCGTCTGTCCTTACCAAAGTGCATTACTCACTCTCTATAAAGTTCTCGATAGTTTAACTAGAGCACAGTACACAGTACTTATAATACTTGTAATGGTAATTGTAACTGCATTATCTGAAATAAATATCACCTAAACTTTCTCTCGGCTTCGGTGGTTTCTCTGAAAACAACCACACAAAATCTTGGCGTCACGAAAATCAGGAGGAAGAAGAGCCAGGAAGCTGAGCTGGTCGTCACTTCACGACAGACAAGGTAAGCCAAAATCTGTTGGGGGGTTCACACCGGTGCACAGTCTGGCTTTCCCAAAAGAAGGTTGTGCGGGGATAAACGCAGGAGAGAGGGCCACAAGTAAAAGCTGCATATAAAATTGCTTGTAGTGTGCTATGGTAAAAACAAAATATAAATAAAAAGGAAAGGTTAGGGAGCAGTCTATTGACCACTTAAATTAGTTTATGTAGCCCCGTGACTGAGGGTTCGGCCAACAGAGCAAAATTAGGGGGCTTTAGTGTAGGTCACGCGAGTCGCTGTTCTGGCCATAATTGTTAATTAAAGACTGCGAGAAGCAGCTCTTTCTGTCCGCGCAGGCTGCGAGTATTGGGGCCCCAAGAGAGTTGACACGAGTCTGGTGAGGGTTGGAATTCTGTGAAAAATATATAAGTGTAGCCAGAAGATATCACACAAATGTCGCAGGGACAGGAATGGGAGAGCGCGCTCTGTACTGCGGTTCTGGCCCCAAAATGTGAAAATGTTTGGCTGAGTCAAATTGTGCATGTTTTCGCTGCAGAGTATAAAAGAGAATAAGGTTCGCCTACTGGCCAAGGCCGGGCAGGGTGCGGTCGACCTGTCTCGCCGTTTCTGTGTGAAACAAGCTTAGTTGAGTGATAAGTGAGAAATAGCTTTCAGAGAAGAAAGCTGAGTGGCCAAAAATCCTGCGTCAGCGCTGTTTGTGAAATATGTAAATATATTTTAAAGTCCGGACATAACATATAATATAGGTTTGTGAGTAAATAATTGAACATTATATAGCTTTAGTGTGTGGAGCAGTTGTATGAAAATTGTGTGCATTGTTATTGCTTTTTTGGACTCTCTCACTTCCGTGCTGCAAATGGAGCAGCCCCCACCTTTGCTCTTTTGGAAGAGTCTATTTTTAGAACAGTGTGTGAGAGCTGGAGCAGTGCATTGTTTTGATTCAGTGGCTCTGCTGAAGGTGTAAGGTGTGAAAAATTGTAAAAAATGCGTTTTTTGTAAGCATGTCTGCAATGTTGGGGTTTTTATGTGCATTAAGAAAGTACAACAGTTGTGATTTGTGCTGAATGGTAACTATATGGGATATTTTGGAAGGAAAAAAGGGTTAGAGTACAGTGAGGACTTGTGCCAATTACAAGATATTAGTTTTATTTACCAAAAGTTCCTATTTTATAATAACACAATGTGGGCAGTTAAGAGTTTGATTACATTTACAGTATTAAGAAAATATTTAAAGCATTGTAGAGAAGTGTTGTTTGACACTAAAGTAGTTATAGAGTCAGGAGGGTTAAGTGCTGTACAAATGCTGGACAAAATTCATCCATTGCTTTCAAAAGAAATTAGCAAGTGTTCAGAAAAGTGGAGTAAGCGTACAGAAAATAATCAATCTCCTTGGCCCTTAGAGGGTACATCTCCAGTATGTACCATGGCCTACGTTGGACATGGAAGGCCTAATACTTCGACTCCCATGTGTACATGATGGAGCTGGCAGATGGATAGCTGCATTTGAAGAAGAAACCATTGCAACAATTTTAGCAATGGGAGACATCAAGGCTTTATGGGGGAAAATCATGGGAAAACAAGAGATGGAACAGATTTTATGTGATGCTGGACTGGAACAATATGTTGCAACACAAGTACATGATGGTGATATTTTAAACAGACATCGGAATGCATTGTGGACAGCATTGAGCGGGCGTTATCCAACAAGAATTCAACCTGACAGTATTGTCACAGTACCTATCAAAGATGAAGAAAGCCCTCAGGCATATGTCCACAACACACGTAACGAATGGACGAGACAAACAGGAGCACGACCTGAACTGGACATTTTTCATCAAGTGGCATTGAGAAAACGCATTGTTGAAGGGCTGCCAACAGCGGCACAAACCAAATTAAATGAGGCAGTTGGACTGTATAATATGCCTTTTGAACAGTTCACAGATCATGTTGTCGATGCTGTGACCAAAGAGAGAGTAAAGAAACTGCGCCAGAAACAAGCAGATGAAGAGGCAATGAGGAAATTGACACAACAACAACTGACGGAGGGGAAGAAGAAAATGCAGGCCATGGTGTCGCAAGCAACAGTCAATGCACCACAGGCTGCAGCAGCGCCTCCGCAGGGGTCACCACAGTTGTTCAATATGCCTCCACAAGTCATATATGTGCAGCCACAAGGCTGGGTTGCAGGAGGAAGGGGCAGAGGTTTTCGAAGAGGCCCGAGAAGAACTGGTTGGGTGAATGACAGGAGAAACAACAGATGCTATATATGCGGTAAAAATTGACATTTAAGCTACACATGTACAGAAATGCCGCAACAGCAAAATGGGGGAAACACTGAAAATGAAGCCCCATATGCTGCAGGACCTGCCAACCAGTGGCAGGGCCAGCCTGCAGGACCTGCCAACCAGTGGCAGGGCCAGCCTGCAGGACCTGTCAATCCTTGGCGGGGACCACCTGCTGGGTATTAGGGGTGCCCAGGGAACTCGATGGGAGGTCATCAGCTGGCAATGACATCAGGCCCCGATGAGGAACCAATGCTGCGGGTTCTACTGGCGGGAAAAGAGATGAAAATGATGGTAGACACAGGAGCGGCTTATACCTGTGTAAGTCATATGGATTCTCGCCATCTCCCTCGATCTGGACAATATGTATGGGTTGTCGGGTTCTCAGGGACAAAGCAGCTGATACCAAAGTCTGTTCCTGTACCCCTGGAATTTCAAGGACAAACTATTGAACTGCCGGTGTTAATTTCATATCAGACACCTATAAATTTGCTAGGAAGAGACGCTATGTGCAAACTGAAATGTGCTATTTTGTGCACACCAGATGGACTGATCGTGGATGTGGAACACTGCCAAATGAACATGACACGAACAAAAGAAGAAATTGTGTACTGGCTGGGGCTAAGTGACATTTTCATGGCTCCCGCCAGGGAATGGATGGACTTTATTAAGACAAATTTGCCTGAAGCCAGACCGCCATCGTGCCCACCACATTGTACTCTTAAATACTTTAAAAAAGACTCTGAGGCAGATCCAGAAGAATGGATTAAAGAACAGCCAGACAAAGTTCAAGTGCAAGCATTTTGAATTGTGCTTGGTAGACAGGGAGCTGCAATAGTAATAGACAAAAATGAGTATTTAGAAAAAGAGTTTAAAATGAAACATAGCTTGCCTCATGTTACATTGTTGGTAAATCAAGGCTATAAATCAAAACATTTAGGACCTATGGTGGTAGAGGCATTAAAGACTAAATTTCTGCCAACAGAAAATAAAAACATTTGGATAAGTGAGGACAACACTTATATTAAGATTTCAATCACAGCATCGGGTTGGGCTCACCCACAAGTAATAAGACTTCCGTGTGAATCAGAAATGTGCCTACAGCATTCTGACGTTGAAAAAGAAATGTTGACTGCAGTTCCATCACAATTATGGGCAAAACATGATACTGATGTGGGGTTAATTAAGTCAGCACAACCAGTGGACATTAAACTAAAACCAGGGTGTCGTCCCCCATGGGTGCAGCAGTATCCGCTGAAGCCAGAGGCCGAGGCGGGTATTGAAGCTACCATTAATGGGTTGGTAGAAGCAGGAGTGCTTGTACGTGAGCCAAACCCATGCAGCAATACACCTATTTTTCCAGTGCAAAAAGTTGACAAAAGTAGGTACAGACTAGTGCATGATCTCAGGGCTTTGAACGAAGTGATAGAAGACTGTCCAGCTGAGGTTCCAAATCCACATACGCTATTGACAAATGTGCCAGTGGATGCAAAATGGTTCACGGTGGTTGATTTATGTTCGGCATTTTTCAGCGTACCACTGAGTCCAACAAGTAGCCATCTATTCGCATTCACGTACAAAAATGAATCTTACAGGTACACGCGATTGGCACAAGGCCTAAAACACAGTCCTCATTTGTTCAATAAAATATTAAAGGAGGACATGGCAGAGTTGGTGGACAAAATCTCGAGCACCGTTATCCAATATGTCGATGACATTCTTCTGTGTGCACCAGACATGGAGACATGCCATAGAGATTCCATAACTTTGCTGACAATGCTTGCAGAAAAAGGTCATAAAGCCTCATTGAAAAAGTTACAATATTGTAAGCCAGAAGTCGAATATTTGGGCCGAGTGATCAAAGAAGGGTCGAGAGCAGTATCACCTGCTCAGTTGGAAACAATAACAAAAGCTCCAAAACCAACAACAGTAAGACAAATGATGACATTCTTAGGAATGACAGGATATAGTGCTGAATGGATCGATGGCTATTCGGTCATGGTTCAGCCTCTAAGAGAAATGATCAAGAAACAAGGAGCGAGCCAATTGAGAGCTAAACTGGAATGGACGCCTGAAGGCTGTGTTGCCTTTGAAACAATCAAAACCTTGTTGCAGCAGGCACCAGCACTGGCACTTCCAGATTACGACAAACCCTTTCAGTTGTTTGTATCGTGTCGTCAGAATCACGCGTGTGGAGTTTTGGCTCAAAAAACGGGCGTGGGAACACACGCTCAACCCATTGCGTATTATTCGGTAGCGTTATCGGCTGTAGAACTTGGGCTGCCAGAATGTTATCGTGATCTAGCAGCAGTGCATCTGTTATACGAAAAAGCGTCTGCATTAACTATGGGTTATCCTATTGAAATTTTGTCTCACCACAAACTAGTAAATTTGATAGAAAAAGGCAAATTTGTATTAACGGCACAGAGGCTCACTGATTACCATCGGCTTCTTGAATATCCAGATGTGACAATCAAGGTCTGTCAAGTAAAAAATCCAGCAGACTCTATTCTATTACCGTGTGAGGGAGAACCTCACGATTGCATAACAGAATCTGAAAAATATGCTAAATTGCGAGCAGATTTGAGTGCGGTTCCATTGCAGGAGGCGGAGATTACATTGTTTGTCGACGGCTCCTGTTACAGGGATGGAGACACACTCAGGGCGGGCTTTGCAATTGTGGAAATAAAAGATGGTGAAACGAGGGTGGTGAGAGAGCAAAGCTGTAAACGGCCATGCTCGGCACAACTGGCAGAACTAATGGCGTTGACGAGTGCATGTGAGTATGCTGAGGGACGAGTAGTGAATATTTACACTGACTCAGCATATGCACATGGGGTTTGCCACTTGTTCGGAGCCGCATGGAGGGGAAGAGGGTTTAAAAAATCTGATGGCTCACCTATTCAACATGGTGAACAAATTGCTAAGTTACTAATGGCCATGATGAAGCCTAAGGCTCTGGCTATTGTCAAATGCACAGCACATCAAAAAGATGGCTCTTGGGTCACTAAAGGAAACTGCGCAGCTGATGAAGCTGCCAAACATGCTGCAGCAGCAGGAGAAGAAACCATAATGGTGACTCATATGGTGGACATAGAAGACAAAATGTCTCTAAAAGACATGTTATTGTTACAGGAAGAGGCACCAGAGGCAGAGAAATTACTATGGGCTCAAAGAGGAGCTTCAAAAGACATGGAGGGGTTATGGAGAAATCATGAAGGGCTAGTTGTAGCCCCTAACGAGTTGTTGCCATTAATGATAGGAGAGGGGCATGGTGTGAGTCATGAATCACGAAGTGAGGTGATGAGAAAAATAAAACAATGGAATTTTTGGGCACCAAAACTACAGCAACATGTTGACAGTGTGCTTAGCCGTTGTGATACATGTTTAAAAAGTAACATAAGAAGGGGGGGAAACTCCACCAGCAGAGCATATTCCGGCACCAGAGGGACCGTTTATGCATCTGGCAATGGATTTTGTGGACATGGTTAGACCAGTGCAAGGGAAAAGATACATGTTGGTTGTAGTTGACAGATTTAGTAGATGGGTTGAGGCAACACCATCAAAACACAAAAATGCAGACACAGTAGCAAAATTCCTGTGTAGAGAAGTTATACCTCGATTTGGCATCCCGGCAAGAATAAGTTCAGACAATGGTAAGGAATTTGTAGATAAAACAGTAAAATGCATTTTACAAAAGCTGGGTATCAAACAAAGACTCTCCTGTGTCTATTCTCCATGGGCAAATGGGATGGTGGAGAGGGCTAATGGTGTGTTGAAAAATAAACTGTTAAAAATCTGTATGTGTACAGGATTGAATTGGGTTGATGCCCTCCCACTCGCATTAATGGCCTATAGAGCAAGTGCTAACAGAACGCTAAAATTGTCACCTCATGAAGCGTTAACAGGTCGTGTTATGCCAACACCTGTGTATAAAGCGGCAAAGGGTCCACCTTTGGACATTTTGGTAAATGACATGAAAGCATATGTGAAACAACTAACGAACATCCATAGGAGCATTTCTGCTCGGGTGGCTTCTTTGTATTTGCAGGAGAAAGCAGACCAGGAGGAGAAACCGAAAGTAAAACCAGGTGATTTGGTGTATGTGAAGGTCTTCAGGAGAAAGTGGGACCTTCCAAGGAGAGAAGGACCATACGAGGTGACTAGAGTGACGTCAACTGCAGTGCAAGTAAAAGGTTCAACTACTTGGTACCATTTAAATCATTGTGTGAAAGTTAATTCTGACCTAGCAGAGACATTGGAGGCAAAAGATAAAGAGGATGATGAGTTCCAGGGTGAATCTCCCCTGGAAAGGGGGGAGAATGGTGTTTCTACGTCTGCTTTTGCTCCTCCTGCTGGGGAAGAGGTTGGCACAGAGTGAAGGCCAGCAAATGACGGAGGCTGCCGGGAGTGGACGAGAGGGGAGACAGAAAAGGGCAGCTCCAGTGGACTGGCCAACAGTGGACAGATGGGTTACTACGGCATTACTGTTTAAACACCTTGATAACAGGTGGACAGCTCACATGCCTAAATATGAATGGACTGACAATATTAGCATCTTCCAGTTGCAGGTAGTAAAGGGAGAATGTCTGAGATTACAACTCTGTGGGTTCACCTGGACTAGAGGCTGGTTTGGTAGAATTAAGGTTGAAAAATGGGGACAAACAGAGTGTGTGTTACAGGTGAGAGAGAAAGGAACTAGATGGTGGATTATTGTGGGAATAAGTGAGGAGAAAAGGGGGGAGTTCTATGTGGGATGGGGTGTGTATTTTACAGATGCTAAAAGACCGGGACTGGCTGCTGAGGAGAAATACGTCAGGCTGCACCATCCTACATTAGCCCCAAATGAGACCCGCTCAACGGAACGTAAGATTACAATTAACAATATTGTTATGGCTATAACGACTTCCACAATCCCACAAACGACCACTATTATCATTCCAACAACTACACTGACGACGACGCCTACTACAAGTACTACAGCAGAAGTGACAATTACACCGACAGTAACTTTAACGACTACACAGACTGAAGAAAGGACTACTGTCACAGCCACAACTAAACAAAGTACTCTGACTACGGCAACTACAAGTGCAACTATCACCCCCACAACGACTGTTAACTCAATGACTACTCAACGACAGGCGACAGAGCCTACTACTACTACTACTGTTGCAGGAGAAAACATAGCAACAACAACAACAAGGAGATTTAAGCGGCAGACGGAAGAGGATAACGTTATGGGAGTGGAGACATCAGTAGTTGAGACAAATCAGAGTGTTGCTAATTGGTTACAGAAGACAGTACAGGGATGGCGTGAGTTGGCAGGGGGGCTCGTGAGAAAGATTAATGAGGTAGTCAGCAATGCTATGGAGGAAGACCAGACAGATGAGATTGACAAGTTAGAAGCTGAGACAGGCTATAATAGTTGGTATAAATGGGTTCGATTTGCCAGTTATAGTAATAACAGAACAGACTGTTATGTGTGTACTAAAGCTAAACCAGATCAATTGTTTGTGGTTAATTCGGCTTATAGTTGGAAAAGGTGTGGAGAGGAAGCAGTCAATGCGCAATCTGAAGACAGGACCTGGTGTGGAGCTGAGTGTTTATTGTATTTAGGGACTCCTGGGTATGTGCACATGTTCGACTCGAGTGCCCAAGGAGGTATAAACCTGCAAAGGTGTAAGGCCTTGAAGGTAAGAATAGGTGAAAAAAGTGCGCAATTAGGAATGCCGGTAGGATTACCATTGACACCTGTGGGACAATTTGAATGCGTAGAAAGAATAGGCAGTACGAGAATAGGCAAAATTCCAATAGTTAAATGTCAATATAATTGGATAGTAAATGAAAATTGTGTAAAGGCTACGCTCAAACGTGCATTACAGACCAAGGAGGAAGGTTTGGGTTCAATTTACGTACCACCTTGTCCGTATCAGAATCAGACAATACTATTGGCCGATTATTATTGGTGGTGCGGTGGACAGAGACTACTCTCAGTACTTCCACGGGACTGGTCTGGGAGGTGTGCTAGAGTGCAGATGATCCAGACAGTGATTGTGTTTCCCTCCCTAGAGGAGCCAAAAGGTTCCAGCAGAAGAAAAGGAGTTTTGATAGAGAGGCAGGAGTGTACATAGATTCGATTGGTCAACCGCGAGGTATCCCTGATGAGTTCAAGGCAAGGCATGAGGTTGCATCAGGATTTGAGTCTATCCTGCCATGGATAACAGCTAATAAAAATACTGAATGGGTAAATTACATTTATTACAATCAACAGCGATTTATCAATTATACAATAAGTGCACTGGGAGAGCAGGTAAATGCCAATAGTGCAGTTGCATGGCAAAACCGACAGGTCTTAGACTGGATGTTAGCAGAAGTGCAGGGTGTGTGTAGTTTGATAGGACCTCAATGTTGTACTTATATTCCAGGTCATACTGCACCTGAAGGAGCCTTCACAGAGGCTATGAATGCCTTGAGGAAGTTAAAGGCTGAAGTAGCAGAGAACTCTGGGGCGAAAACAACAGGATGGGCTAAGTGGTTGGAAGAGACGTTTGGTAGTTGGAAACCAGCACTGATGAGAGTAGGCCTGATTATCCTAGTTTGCCTAGTGCTCATTTGTTTGACTCTGTGTTGCTGTATTCCAGTATTTAAAACTTTAGTGGTAACGGGGATACAGAGACAGATGATGGTGTCAACAGCACCTAAGTATAACACTGACATTGTTGAGTTCAAGGGACTAGAAAGTTGTCAGGCCAGAAAGTTGTCAGGCCAAGGCGATCTGCTCCATGGTATAATGAAAAATTGCGTGCACACAAACAAAAGGTTAGGAGAATTGAGAAAAGTTACCGTAAAGCACACTCAGTGCAGTCTTTAAAAGCATGGAAAACCTGCCTTTTGTCCTATAAGCAGGCGTTGCGTGCGGCCCAAACCAGTTACTATTCCAATCTAATTGACTGTAGCCAGGCTGACTAACTGCCACAGTGCAGTAGAACCTTCTATCCCAATTACCCTCAGTTCTGAGGATTTCCTGACATTTTTTAATAATAAGATCATTACTATAAGAGATAAAATAAATGAAATTGCCCCTACTTTTAATTCTGAGCAAGTTCAAGCTGTAAGAGTAGGGTCTCAATTAAACTCATGTTCAGTTTTGGTGGGATCTGAATTATCTTCACTTGGTCCAGTTTTTGAGAAATTTGCCATTCTAAATCATGCAGAATTAACTTCTGCCTTTATGTCCTCTAAATCCTCAACTTGTATGTTAGACCCAATCCCAAGTAGACTTTTCAAAGAAATTCTCCCTCTAATTATTGATCCTATTCTTAATATAATAAATACTTCACTGGAAAGTGGTTACGTGCCTCAGTCTTTTAAATATGCGGTAATTAAGCCGCTCCTAAAAAAGCCTAATCTTGATCCTGACCTCTTAGCCAATTACAGACCTATTTCAAATCTTCCGTTTATTTCTAAAATTCTGGAGAGAATTGTAATTAAACAGCTTTGTCGTCATCTGCAGGAAAATAATTTATTTGAAAAATTTCAATCTGGATTCAGAACTCATCATAGCACTGAGACAGCCCTGGTTAAAGTAACAAATGATTTATTATTGGCTGCTGACAATGGTCAGGTCTCAATACTGGTTCTGTTGGACCTCAGCGCAGCTTTTGACACAATCGACCACAACATTCTACTGCAGAGGTTGGAATGTGATGTGGGCATCAGAGGAACTGCCCTCAGCTGGTTTAAATCCTATTTATCTGATAGGTACCAGTTTGTAAATGTTAACCAGAGCTCCTCACAGTGCTCTAAAGTAGCCTACGGTGTGCCACAGGGTTCAGTTCTGGGTCCAGTTCTGTTTACCCTTTATATGCTACCGTTAGGTAATATCATCCGAAAGCACGGTATCGATTTCCACTGTTATGCAGATGACACCCAGCTGTACCTATCAATGAAACCTGATCAGACTAATCAAATTGAAAGGCTTAGTGACTGTGTGAGGGATATAAAAACATGGATGACCTTTAATTATTTACTTCTTAACCATGAAAAAACTGAAGTCATTCTATTAGGCCCTAAACACTTACGAGACTCTATTGTGGTTTTGTCCCGGCCTGCAGCTGGGCTCCATGTAAAGTTTGACTCTCTAACTGAGCAGATAATCACATTGGACAATGTCAGTGTAGCCTCCAGCTCCACTGTAAGAAATCTTGGAGTCCTATTTGATCAAGAGCTCTCATTTAAAGCACACATAAGCCATGTCTGTAAAACGGCTTATTTTCATTTACGCAATATAGCCAAAATTAGAAATGTACTGCCAAAAAATGATGCTGAAAAACTTGTCCATGCTTTTGTCACTTCGAGGTTAGACTACTGTAACTCCCTGCTTGCAGCTTGCCCTAAAAGCTCTATAAAAAGCCTTCAATTGGTTCAAAATGCAGCAGCAAGAGTACTAACAGGTACTAAAAAACGAGAGCACATTACTCCAGTATTAAAAAATCTTCATTGGCTTCCGGTTGAGTTTAGAGTAAAATTTAAAATTCTTCTTCTAACCTATAAAGCTGTAAATGACATGGCCCCTTCCTACATTAAAGATGAAATTGTACCTTATCATCCTAACCGTTCACTCCGCTCTCAAAATGCTGCACTATTGGTGGTTCCTAGAGTCGCTTAAAGTACTTTAGGAGGTAGAGCTTTTAGGTACCAAGCACCCTTGTTGTGGAATCAGCTCCCTGCTCATGTCAAAGAAGCTGACAGAGTCTCTACATTTAAGATTAGGCTCAAAACGTTCCTCTTTGAATCAGCTTATGGTCAGGTCAGTTAGGAACAGAAACTAAACCCATAGGCCTAGTTAAGCTGCTCTAGGAGATATATTACTGGGGAAAGTATGGCAACTTGAGCACTGTCCTCTGGTTTCTCCTACTTTTTCTCCTCCTACTGTTAAGAATATTCAATTACTAGTTCATTCGTAGTCTGTTCTTTGCTATTCACATGTTGTCCCTTGTCCCACTCCCCTTTTGGGGAGTGTAACTGTTTCAGATGCTGCTGTTCCAGTTTGGACCGCTGCTGCCCCCTAGTGTCAAGGACCTGGACCCCTCCTCTCCTTCCCTATCCTGGATTAACTGTCCTCGTCCTGCTAGATTAGTAGTTTCATCTGCCTGTCCGTCCTTAGGAGTAGGATCTCTCCTTCACTGTGGTTCTCCTCGAGGTTTCTCCGTTTTCCCATTGGGTTTTTCTGAGTTTTTCCTTGCCGAGATGGAGGGTCTAAGGACAGGAGATGCTGGGACAATCATCCATTTGCCTGCTTGTTGTTGAACATTCTGTATTTTTGTTTTATGAATGTTTCTTCTGCTTTATTAATCAACAATTTTGTGAAGTCCGCCGAGATAACTCTTGTTGTGATTTTGGGCTATACAAAAATGAATTGAATTGAATTGAATTAAAGGGAGAGTATGACAGTGAAGAGAAGGGGGGATCCTTAGATGAAAGGAGTGTAGGATCTAACGGTAGAGTTTAATTTCCAGGTTGGGGTCATGTCTTATGTGCTGGTAACCTCTGAGACAGACCTCCAACAAAGGCCTCTCTACTGTGCGCAGAGCACATGAGGTGAAGACGACAACAGTAAACTGCTCTATGGACTCTTTGAATGGACTCTATGATTATAAGTAATCCTTAAATGTAATCATCTTGTCATTATACTCATTATACTCAGCATAATTGCACACAATGCAAGGCGGATGCAACAGTTTTGCAACAGCTTACAAACATGCTCGTGAATTTCAACGTATTTACAAATGTATCACTGTTGTTACATCAGACCATGCTCTTGAATGTTTGGCTGTCGATATGATGAATGAAACTAGCAGTAAACACACGACAGGGATCGCTCAGAAGAGGGTCGTGGAGGAATTTTTCCCTTGATCAGGTCACTAAGGGTTTTTTCGCCTCCACAGCATGGTATGGTGACACAAATAGGGATGCTACACATTATTATGATTACTTAAAGGGCACATAATTCCAGGCCAGTAGCCTGGAAAGGGGGGATGTGTGGTGGAAAATATGCTTTGTTATGATTAATTGTGAACCAAATGTCTTGTGTAACATTAGAGCACAGATGTTTCCTTTAAGGGAGACACAGGACAAGGGATACGGGGGCCGTAATCAAGTATGGTTGATTCTGGGAATCCAGGGGAGCAACAACACTTCGGGTTGCCAAAACGTCTCTAGTTGCCAAAATGTCAGAGTGACCTACAATGGGGAATGTGATTACGTGACTAGGGGATTGTCTTGATATGGGGATATAACTCCAGAGAGGAGGTTCTTCGTGGTTAATCGGTTGTTTGGTAGCTGGTGGCCCTTGTCTCCCTATCTCCGTGCGTCTCTCTCTAGATGCGTCTGTCCTTACCAAAGTGCATTACTCACTCGCTATAAAGTTCTCGATAGTTTAACTAGAGCACAGTACACAGTACTTATAATACTTGTAATGGTAATTGTAACTGCATTATCTGAAATAAATATCACCTAAACTTTCTCTCGGCTTCGGTGGTTTCTCTGAAAACAACCACAGGAGCAAGAGCTACGAGGAGAACCATGAGAGGAAAAGTGCAGTGCTGACATGCCATTCTTCGAATCACAACTCATGCCGTTGCATTAAAAAAGGTAAGGAAGGCCTTTTCTGAAAACTTCCACAATTGACTGTACTAAATTTGAGTTGTGGTTTGACTGTTTGGTTGGCAGTTTAAATTGATGCGTGTTTATACGACATAGGGACAGATGTAACTTGGAAGGAGTTAGAGTCCCTATAAGTAAAGATATTGACGGGTTAGAGTCCTGGAAATTAAAAGAGGAAGTACATACACATGTGTATGGGTTAGAGTCCCAAGTAATAAGGAAGGTTAGAGTCCTTCGTGTATGGGTTAGAGTCCCATCGGGTTAGAGTCCCAGGTAATAAGGAAGGTTAGAGTCCTTCGTGTATGGGTTAGAGTCCCATTGGGTTAAAGTCCCAGGTAATAGTAAGGTTAGAGTCCTTCGTGTATGGGTTAGAGTCTCATCGGGTTAAAGTCCCAAGTAATAAGGAAGGTTAGAGTCCTTCGTGTATGGGGGGGTGCGACGGAGCAGCCAATGGAGTAGGTCACGTCTCTGACAGGCTCTGCTGGACTTTATTTTAAAACTTCAATACTTGCTGCTTGACACTTCCCAAACAGAGGCAAACTCGATGTTTTAACCTTTTTTGTACCTGACTTGATTGTTTATGGCGACCAAACTTCAAGACTTTGCTTACACGCCGAGAGGAAAGTCCACGAAGAGTACGGCTAAAGCTAGCTCCGACATACCAGCTAGCAACACAGAAAACGAAGCTGAGGCCATGGCTGAATTAAAAGCTGAAATTCTTTCCTCGGTTAAGGCTGATATTTCTGCTCTGTTACGCTCTGAGCTTACAGAGATTTTGGCTTGCAAATTTGAGGAAATGAAAAATTAGATTCAAGCTGTAAAGACCGAGGTTGTTGGTAACATCGCATTGTTTTGCTCAGACCTGGACTTAGTCAAAGGAAAAGTCGCAGACATGGAACACAGCCTAACTACGTGCTCCGACGATGTGACTGAACTGCAATCTGTGGTCACCACATTGAAGGTGGAGGTGAAAAGTTTGCAAGACAAGTCTGTGGACATGGAGGGAAGGATGAGGCGCTCAAATCTCCGCATACTGAATGTACCAGAAGAACACGACCCTTCTCCCGCCGCAGTTACAAAGATGCTGAAGGAGATCTTCAATGTCGACAGAAATATATTGATTGACAGATCTCACCGTACCCCACAACTACAACGCGGAGGAAAACCTCACCCTATCATTGCTAAAGTTCACTACTACCAAGACTGCGTGGAAATACTACGTCGCGCAAGACAGGCTGGGGGTGATCTCAAGTACCGCCACTCACCAATCTCCATTTTTCAAGATTATCCTCCCAGTGTGGCTCGGGCGAGGTCTGCATACAACGAGGTGAAACAGTTGCTTCGGGGACGTGCTGGTGTTCGCTATGGAGTCGTTCATCCCGCAAAGTTTCGTATCTCCCATGACGGTATTGAAAAGGTCTTTTTGGATCCCGAGTCTGCTCTGACTTACGTGAAAAAGAACATTTCTGCGGCTAACTTTTCTTCTGAGGACTAAATGGTTCTGCTATTCTTAATTCTCTGTATCTGGTGGTGAGTAAGAAGCATGTGTGATATATCCTTTTGGTTGCTATTAACGAGTTATGTTTGTTTTAATCTTGTTTAAAAAAAAAAAAAAAAGAAAAATGAATAGATTGTTTTCAATTTGTGCCTCCTGTGTTGGGTAATTACCTAATAACTGAACATAAAACAGCATTTTCTGTTAATTCAGTATTCAGCAGAGTTCACATGTTTGAAGTTCCCTAAATCCATCGCTATGTGCGAGTTTACACATATAGGGTCGAAGTATCATCACTTTGTTCATTTTGGTGATGAGGGGAGGGTTTTTGCTGCACCAGTTTTTTTATAAAACTGTTTATTCGTTTTTTGTATGCTCGTGTAAACACCATTCTTTAAACAATTTTGACATTTGTACTTCAGAAAATGGCTAATAAAACAAAGATAGTAAAGGGACTTTCAAGCTGTCAGGTAAACCTTGTAAGCTGGAACGTAAAATCCTTAAACCATCCCGTGAAGCGTAAAAAAGTGCTCATGCACCTTAACAAGCTAAATACTAACATTGCTTTCCTTCAAGAAACGCATTTGCGTACAGTTGATAATTTTAGACTAAGCGGAGGCTGGATAGGACAGTCATATCACTCAAACTTTGGTAACAAGTCAAGGGGAACAGTTATTTTAATTCATAAAAATATTCCATTCATAATGTCTCAAGTAATTGCAGATTCTTTAGGTAGATATATTATTGTGACAGGTAAATTGTATGAAACCCCAGTTATACTTTCAAATTTGTATGCACCTAATTGGGACGACCACGCGTTCTTTTCTAATTTTTTTTCCCAGTTACCTAATATGAATTCACACCATCTTATATTAGCAGGAGACTTTAATTGCTGTTTTTCCACTTTGGATCGTAGCTCATCTAATCCACTATCTATATCTAAAGCAGCTCAAACAATACAACTGCTTCTTCGCACTTATGGAATATGCGACATATGGCGCTTCCTAAATCCCAATTCAAGGTCTTACTCCTTTTTTTCCCCAGTTCACAAAAGTTATTCACGGATAGATTATTTTTTTATTGACAAGAATCTTATTTCTCTGGTTAACCATTGTGATTATAATTCAATTGTAATATCAGACCATGCCCCACTGTCCTTAATGTTACAAATGCCAGTCTCACAAGCCGTGTATTACCCATGGCGTCTAAATATTCAATGGCTTGCTGATGACAAATTTGTAGAATTTGTTTCATCTGAAATCCAATTCTTTTTAAAGAATAACAGGACACCAAATATGTCAAACTTGACAATTTGGGAAGCTCTAAAAGCTTATATTCGGGGACAAATTATTTCATTTTGCTCTCAGAAAAAGAAAATGCAACAGGAAAAACTTAAGAAATTATCAGAGGACATTTTTAATTTAGACATAATAATTGCCAATACTCCCTTACAAGATTTGCTAAAACAAAGAGCGTTGCTCCAAACGGAATTTAACCTTTTGTCAACCAAAGATACTATTAATTTATTAAATAAATCTCGTCATAGAACATATGAACATGGTGAGAAGATTGGTCGGATTCTTGCGCAAAAGACCCGACAAAGAACTGCTTCTCAGTGTATTCCAGAAATAAACGATGAATCAAAAATCAAAAGTACTAACCATTCTCAAATTAATGACACCTTTTACAAATTTTACTCTTCATTGTACAAATCTGAATCATTAAAAGACTCAAACCTCTTTAAATCTTTTTTTGATAAATTAAACACACCAACAGTTGACGTACAAACTGCATCAAATTTGGACAAGCCATTCACAGAAGCGGAACTTTTGATAGCAGTGCAATCTATGCAAAATGGTAAAAGTCCAGGCCCGGATGGATTTCCTAGTGAATTTTTTAAAAAGTTTAGTAAGGAATTATGCCCTTTCCTGCTATCTGTATTTCTGGAATCCTTTGAAAAAGACACACTGCCTCAAACTATGCGACAGGCGACTATTTCTCTTATACTTAAAAAGGATAAACCCTCATTGGAGTGCGGCTCTTACCGGCCCATCTCATTATTGAATGTAGACAACAAAATACTAGCTAAAATGCTCGCTAAATGCCTAGAGACTGTGATGCCTACGTTAGTTTCGGATGATCAGACAGGATTCATTAAAAATAGGCAATTATCTTCAAATGTGCGCAGACTTTTAAATGTTATCTATAATCCCACTCCACCCAAAACAACAGAAGTAGTAATAGCATTTGATGCTGAAAAAGCCTTTGACCGGGTGGAGTGGGATTATCTTTTCTATTCTTTGAATCGCTTCGGCTTTGGACCAAAGTTTATCCACTGGATTGAAATTCTTTATTCCTGCCCTGTTGCAGCTGTACGCACAAATAATAATATTTCAAAATATTTCACTCTTCAGCGTGGGACTCGGCAGGGATGCCCATTATCCCCCCTCCTCTTTGCTTTGAGCATAGAACCCTTGGCCATTGCTCTTCGTGGTAATACTAAAATAAAAGGTATAATTCGTAATGGCATCGAAAACAAAGTGTCATTATACGCTGATGACATGCTCTTATATCTTACTGATCCAGGTTCTAGTTTACCAGAAGCACTAGGCTTGTTGAAAACGTTCGGACAGATATCCGGCTATAAAATTAATATCCAGAAAAGTGAACTTATGCCAATTAACGGAACATTTCAATTAGCCTCACTTCATGTTTTGTCTTTTCCCTTAAAAATTAGTTTGCACAAGATAAAATACCTGGGTATTTGGGTGACTCAGAGGTTTGAAGATTTGTATGAGGCAAATTTCACCCCTCTATTGCGTAGTTTAAAAAAAGACCTAGAACGCTGGAGCTTATTGCCTTTATCATTAGGAGGCAGAATAAATATTGTTAAAATGAACATAATGCCACGTTTTTTGTTTCTTTTTCAATGTATTCCTCTTTATTTAACTAACTCTTTTTCTTCAGTGAATAAACTTATTACCTGCTTTATCTGGAATAAAAAAAACTCCCCGTATAAAGAAGGAAACACTCCAAAGGCACCGTCAATACGGTGGCCTATCTCTTCCTAATTTTCAATTTTATTACTGGTCCGCAAATATCAAAAATGTACTATACTGGATAAATTTACCCCAGGGTAGCTGTGGTCCAAAGTGGTTACAATTGGAACATACATCATGTTCCCTAGTCTCCTTGCAAGCCCTGGCTTGCTCAAAGGTGCCTCTACCTGAACCGTTATCCTCTTACTGTAATAACCCAGTGGTTAAACATACTTTCAAAATATGGTCTCAGTTTCGACGAGCATTTACGCTTAAGGAAATGTTTAAAAATGCACCATTAGTTAGGAATAATTTATTTAAACCTTCTGTTGAAGATAATGCTTTTGAAATCTGGGTCAATTGCAGTGTAAAGATGGTTAAAGATTTATACTCATTTGGGACTTTCGTAACATTTGACCATCTGGTTAATCAGTGTGGTATTCCCCGCACACACTTCTTTAGATATCTTCAACTCCGCAGTTTTGTACAATCCCAATTTAATAGTTTTCCTTTACTGCCAGCAGACTCCCTTTTTGATAAAATACATAAAATCACCCCTTGGTCTAAAGAAACTATTGGTAAAATATATACATTAATAAGTCTAGATAACATAAAACCTCTTAACATATTAAAATCTAAATGGGAGGAGGAACTTAATGTGGTAATCTCAGAGGAACTATGGCAGGAAGCAATAGACGGTATTCATACATCTTCAATTTGTCAACGACATAGAGTTATACAATTTAAAGTAGTTCATCGCTTACATTGGTCTAAGGTTAAACTCTCCCAATTTCAGCCTAATACAGATGACTTGTGTGATCGCTGTCGTATGGAATCTGGTACGTTGTCGCATATGTTTTGGAAATGTTCAAAATTGAGTGAATATTGGAATCTGATATTAAATTTTTTCTCTAAGGTTTTCAAAAACAATATTGTGCCTTTACCAATTTCTGTAATCTTTGGTATAGTCACTTCAAGACTGAACTTGAACTCTGCAAGTAAGGCAATAATCGCTTTCGGCACTATTAGCGAGAAGACTCATCCTTAGGAAATGGAAGGACAAATCTCCGCCTACATTTAAGCATTGGATAAATGACTTGATGCACCTTCTGACACTGGAACAAATACGCTACTCCATACAAGGCAACAATAAAAAATTTACTGACACTTGGCGACCGGTCCTTGGGGCCATTGAGGAGATGAACTCTGATGATATCATCTAACCATTGATAAACCCACTGTCTTGCTAATTTGTGTGAATATGCATGTAGACATGTGCAGGGCACTTATATGGAGAGAATGTAAATGATATAGACACAAGTTGGTCTGCCTGAAGTCATGGGAAAAGAATTGACAACAATTGAAATCTTTTAAGTATTCCTTTATTTATTTTTTTTTTTTAATTATTATTTTTTTTTTTTTTAATTGGATTTTAGTAAAGGTCCCAAAATGTTTTGTGTCTAAGAATTCACTCTTTACATGTGTATATGTTTGTGTAATGTAATATATATATTTTCTCTTTCTTTTGTACTGGTGCAGCAGGGTAGGGGAGGAATAGAGGTTTTTTTTTTTTCTGGTTTGTTTTGTCTTTCTGTTATATAAAAAAACCTAAAAATCAATAAAAAAGAATTAAAAAAAAAAAGAGTCCTTCGTGTATGGGTTAGAGTCCCATCGGGTTAAAGTCCCAAGTAATAAGGAAGGTTAGAGTCCTTCGTGTATGGGTTAGAGTCCCATCGGGTTAAAGTCCCAAGTAATAAGGAAGGTTAGAGTCCTTCGTGTATGGGTTAGAGTCCCATCGGGTTAGAGTCCCATGTAATAAGTAAGTTTAGAGTCCTTCGTGTTATTAAAAAAAAAAAAAAGAAGTAAAAATAATAAACAAAATAACAAGTTGTCAAAACAGTACAAGGAGAATTAGTTGAGCTGCAACTTAAATTACAACATACTCAGGGTCAATTGGAAGAAGCATTAAAAAGTGCAGAGAAACGCAGAGAAGCTGATGTGAAAGCAGAAGCAATGGTAAGGGAGTGGGAGGAGGCAGAGAAGAGGAAGATGGCAGAACAGAGAGGCAGAAGGGAGGGGCAGGAGTCTGTTAAACCTAAAGTGTCCACACATACCACCCCTCCATTATCAAGAATACATTTTGAAACAGATAAAGAATCATCTACAGCAGAGAGTGAGACTGGCAGTGATACTGAGGAAAAGGAGGAACTTGGCTTCAAATCAGCAGTAATGAACAAACAGAGATTAAACAAGGCAGCCCGATCTAAAACACGTAGGACAGTGAAGGAAGATCAGCTAGTGTCCCACAACACTCGCAGCAAAACCAGCAAAGGAGGCAAATTAGGATACATGCTTCCACTTTTGCCTACACCACATGGGGGATTAGGCTTATACCAGCCACTTCAATTTAAAGATTTGGAAGCTATGGCAGAAAAACTCCCTCCTCTCTCAAAAGGTGCACAGAAATGGATTGATGGGTGGAAGTTACAGGCAAGAATCCATTCAGAACAACCGCAGGAACCTCCATATTTTTGGCGGCCATCTTGGAGGCCATACCAGCTGAAACAGACCAGCGACAATGTCAATGAACAAAAGAAAGGCCAAAATAAAAAAGAAGAAGAATCTGTAAAAACTCAATTGGTAGTGATGCCGCAGCAATAACAACCTTCTTCAACCAGCAGACGTGGGGGTCGTGGTAATGGTCGACGGGGCATGGGACGCTTCGGAGACTATGGGCGTGGCCGTGGCAGTCAGGGGTGTTTCATATGTGGCGCTTTGGAACATTGGTCACGTGAATGTCCACAGAAACGGCAACAACCACCAGCACTCCGAGGAGGGTTTCAGGGACCTCCTCCAGGACCTCCACATGGTGGTGTAATGGGACGGGGTCGTGGACCTCCACCCCCATGGCAGGCCAATGGACAGTACTATCAAGGTGGAGCGGAAAACCCAGGCGACGGGTACTCCTACTAGGGGTGCCCAGCAGACCTGGAGCCTGGGCCTGAGGCAGAACCCATGCTCACGGTTTTGGGGGCAGGCCAACGCGTTCCTATGTTGGTCAACACCGGAGCTACAATATCATCACTAAAACATATCGCTTCCAAGGGACGTGTACTTGCAAAACACGGTCTCTTTGGTCGGGTTCGCTGGGACTCCACAAATTCTGCCAAAAACAAAGCCCCTCTCCACCACCGTCAATAATCAGATTGTGTACCACACCTACGTGATGGCACCATGAACACCGGTGTCATTAATGGGAAGAGACTTGTTGTCTAAAGTCAATGCTATTATAACATGTGACCTAAGTGGACTTACGGTGTGTTTTCCGAACGGAACTAAATATAAGTGTGATGTCAGTAGCGGCCATGGACAATATTTGCTACAGAAACAAGACATCAAAGATCCATTGGTGGATATTTACTGGTGGTGTATAATGGACTTAAAAAACCCTCTGACTGTCTGGTACGAGTCACAGGCCGTCTCATGCCTGGCCCACACTCTACACAATTGCCCCATGATTCGAAACAACCGTGGACGCCTGTACGTTACAAACCGTACTGGAATCAATTACATGCTCTTGCTTCCAGTCTTTCTGTGCAGGACACTCACCAGGCTAGACCATCTGCTGCTGCTGCTACGGACCCAGAGGTCCCGGACTTGGTGTATTTGAAGACCATAAAACGAAAGCGGTCACAGCCTCGCTGGGAGGGCCCCTATCATGTTACTGCTCGCACCTCCCATGCCGTACAGGTCAAAAACAAGCATGGTCACTGGTTCCATCTGTCACAAATTCGGTCTGCACACAGCAGCTCGGACAACTGATTGTGACTACATCTCTATTGGTGATCGGGCTCCAGAAAAAAATATACCAAGACATTCACAGCGTGGTGTAACTCTCACTTGAGGAAAACCAGGACACAGATCGAGAACATCGAGGAGGACTTCTGGGATGGACTCAAACTCATGCTGCTGCTGGAGGTCATCTCAGGCGAGAGCTTGGCCAAACCAGAACGAGGAAAGATGAGAGTTCACAAGATTTCAAACGTAAACAAAGCCCTCGACTTTATCGCCAGTAGAGGAGTCAAACTAGTGTCCATTGGAGCAGAAGAAATTGTAGACGGGAATGCTAAGATGACCTTGGGAATGATCTGGACCATCATCCTGCGCTTTGCCATCCAAGACATCTCCGTGGAAGAGACATCGGCCAAAGAGGGTCTTCTGTTGTGGTGCCAGAAGAAGACAGCTCCGTACAAAAACGTCAACATCCAGAACTTTCACATCAGTTGGAAAGATGGTTTGGGCTTCTGTGCACTCATTCACTGACACCGTCCTGAACTCATCGACTATGGAAAACTACGCAAAGATGATCCAATGACCAACTTGAACACAGCCTTTGATGTTGCAGAGAAATACCTGGACATATCGAAAATGTTGGATGCGGAAGACATTGTAGGCACAGCCCGTCTGGATGAGAAAGCCATCATGACCTACGTGTCTAGTTTCTACCACGCCTTCTCTGGGGCCCAGAAGGCAGAGACAGCAGCCAACAGGATCTGCAAAATGCTGGCCATGAACCAGGAGAACGAACAGCTCATGGAGGACTATGAGAAACTGGCCAGTGATTTGTTGGAGTGGATTTGCCGCACCAGCACATTGCTGGAAAACCGAATGCCGGAGAACACCATGCAGACAATGCAGCAGAAACTAGAGGACTTCAGGGACTACAGACGTCACCACAAACCCCCCAAAGTCCAAGAGAAGTGCCAACTGGAGATCAACTTCAACACGCTATAGACCAAACTCAGACTCAGTAACCGGCCCGCGTTCATGCCGTCAGAGGGCAAGATGGTGTCCGATATCAACAACGCCTGGGGCAACCTCTGGAGGAGGCAGAGAAGGGCTACGAGGAGTGGCTCCTCAATGAGATCCACAGACTGGAGAGGCTTGATCACCTCGCTGAGAAGTTTAGACAAAAAGCATCTATCCACGAAGCATGGACTGAAGGTAAAGAGGAGATGCTGCAGAAAAAGGACTTTGAGACGGCCTCTCTGTCGGAGATCAAGGCTCTGCTAAAGAAGCACGAGGCATTTGAGAGCGACCTGGCGGCGCATCAAGACCGCGTGGAGCAGATCGCCGCCATCGCACAGGAGCTCAATGAGTTGGACTACTATGACTCCTCAAGTGTGAATGCGCGCTGTCAGAAGATCTGTGACCAGTGGGACGCTCTGGGGAACCTGACTCAGAAACGCAGCAAAGCTCTGCAGAGAACGGAGAAACTGCTGGAGACCATTGACCAGCTGTACCTGGAGTTCGCCAAAAAAGTGGCTCCTTTCAACAACTGGATGGAGGGCGCCATGGAGGACCTCCAGAACACCTTTATAGTGCACACCATCGAGGAGATCAAGGGACTAAGCACAGCCCATGAGCAGTTTAAGGCCACACTTCCAGAGGCTGACAAAGAACGAAATGCCATTTTGGGAATCCACAACGAGATCGCTAAGATCGTTCAGACCTACCTTGTCAACATCGCTGGGACCAACCCCTACACCACCATCAATCCTCAGGAGATCAATGCCAAATGGGACAAGGTCAAACAGCTGGTGCCACAGAGAGACCAGGCCCTGATTGAGGAACACACTCGTCAACAGAACAATGAAAGACGGCGTGTACAGTTTGCCAACCAGGCCAACGTCATAGGGCCCTGGATCCAGACCAAGATGGGGGAGATTGGCTGTATCTCTATTGAAATGCATAGTACCCTGGAGGACCAGCTCACAAACCTGCGTCAGTATTAGGAGAGCATCGTGAACTACAAACCAAAGATCGACCAGTTAGAAGGAGACCACCAGCTCATCCAGAAGGCCCTCATCTTTGACAACAAGCACACCAAGTACACCATGGGGCACATCTGTGTGGGCTGGGAGCAGCTTCTCACCACCATTGCCAGAACCATCAACGAGATCGAGAACCAGATCCTGACGCGAGACGCTAAAGGCATCAGCCAAGAGCAGCTCAACGAATTCAGAGCCTCCTTCAACCACTTCGACAGGGACCACACCGGCACTCTGGGCACTGAGGAGTTACGAACCTACAGCACCTCCCTATGATCCAGAGGATGCTGCCATGTTTGAAGAAATGTAAAGGTGATCTATTAAAATAGATCAAACGGGGGAATGAAAGAATGTATGAGTCAGTGTTAAGATATAATTATGTTTACATAACTAAGAAGTGCCATAATCAATAAACTAAAGATGAGAACATCTAATCAGAGTAGGGACTGTATGTATTGCAATGTGTGTTTTAAGATAATCTGTGCAGGCTCATTGTGGTGACGCACGCTGTCTGAAGACTGAATAACAACACCACATATTGGAGCAACCCGAGCGGAAGAAAGTACTATCAGAACCTGCCTAGAGATAACTCGTGGACACGCTGCACTCTCAGGATGTGATACAATATCTGAGCGCAAGGGGAGGCATACTAGAAATACGGGACTGCCCCTGATCTAGTAGGAGTTCTTTGTGTAACAGAGTAGGGACAGGACCACGCTCTAATTAGAATTGTAATTGTTAGGGTAATAAAACTTGTGTGATTCTCCTCGTTGTCTCTTTGCAAGTTTGGACTCTAGACTTCAGAAAATGAATACGCTTACACTACTCACTTGTTAGACATGAACGCACACGGCGGACACCACACAGGGAAAACAAGTGCCGTAGAGAAAGTTAAAGAAAAAATACAAACGGGATGTGACATCACTACTAACGTCAACTACACACATTACAAAATAAAATAACTATATACAAGGAAGACTTTCCGACAAACTCAGTTTACTTTGGGGTAAGCTAATCCACACCTTTCCAGGTCCAAATGATACTCCGAGTTTGTATATTTACAAAAAGATTCTATTTATCTTCTCTGTATAAAATCTTTTAAAAGTATAAATGTAAGTTATATTCATTCCACAGGTCAGGCTTTAATATGGTGGTTCACCTTACCCCAGGAACTCTGCTAAAAATATATACTGCTTTATTTTGTTCATATGACGTTATTTTGACAAAAAACATAGATTGTGTGTATATAAACCAAAAGCAAAGCACTAAAGCAAAAGTTGTCCCATACCCCAGTCTCCTCTACACAGAAAACACCTGAATGTGGTCTGGTTGGAGGGATATTCACGGGGTGGAAAGTAACGAATTACATTTACTCACGTTACTGTAATTGAGTCGTTTTTATGCGTACTTTGTAATTTTCTAAGTAGTTTTTCAAACAGGTAATTTTACTTTTACTCGAGTACATTTTAAGCCAAGTATTTTACTTCGCTACATTGAAAGCCGCCCACGTTACTGAGTAAAATAATATCGATAGGGGCAAAAAATAAAATACGGGGGGAAAAAATCTGCCGGAACTGAAAGGAAACTGCATTGCGCGGGTTTGCGTGCGGCAGTTCCATTGTTTCTTGGCCAAACCTCGATGACCTATTCGCGTTTAAACGCAAAAAAGGCAGCAACGTAATCATGAAATGTAAAATGTGTCTGCCCCGCCGAACCGAATCTATGAAAGCATGTGGTGGTAAGTAGGCTACAAATATAGGCCTATATGTTTTGCCTGTTATACCCAAACGGTATATTTATTATGGTTTGGTTAACACAATCTGGCTTCATGATTTCAATTATTTTCCATCCTGATCACGAACGTTTCAAGTGAAGGAGCCGAGAGTTGGGAAAAGCACCTCACGTTTAAAATTGGCTTTAGGATTGGCTTTAGGACAGTCAGAAATAATAAGAATGCAGGACTTTGGTTTGCGATTGGTCTCTTAATAAATCATCTTAATTTATGTTGTCTATAGGATAGTTCATGGGTTATTGCCTGGACTAGTTTCGAGTGGACAGTGCTAGTCCATCAAAAGTAGCGCTTCTAGTTTATGCAAATGAGCCATGTGGTTTTAAGTTTCGCTTCTGTAAAACGTAAACAAATGTGCGCAAAGCTGCATTAAACACATTATTATTTGAGTCCTCCTTGTAGGAAATAAAAATCCAAACTAATTATCCACCCGCAGCGAACCAAAAATGCGTCTGCTTCTGTGTTCCGTCATCATTTTATCGCGTGTACCGCGTGTACCAGTCTCATCAGCCGTGAAAGCAAATGAATCTGCCCACGTAGCATTAAGCGTTCTGTTTTCTTCACAAACCTTTCTTTTCTTGGATTTATCATCATTGGGCTGAAAATCATACTGCTGATGTAGGTGCCGGTAAGTCCGGGCTGCCAGTGTGTGCGGGTGACGCACATCGGCGGCTTTGACGCATGTTTATTAAAAACGTTTTATTTAAATGTTACAAGATTACCATTATCTACAATTTTAGATTTACATTTAAAAACGAACACACTAAAATAAAAATACAATGTAATTAAATACTCATTATTATTTTCCAAAGTCACAGGGAGCCACGACAGAACGATGAAAGAGCCACATGCGGCTCTGGAGCCGCGGGTTGCCAACCCCTGCCCTAGATTCATTATCCCATATATCTTCAGCTCCTAGAGGAATTAAATGGTAGTGCGTCACATTTAGTTTACCGCAGTTTATGTCTATTTAAGACTGCATTTATGTGCAGCAACATTATGAAAAAACCTACATTTTTACTGTAGTTTTTTTTTATTTCATTGAAAGTAACTAAGTAACTTTTACTCAAAGTACATTTGAAATGAAGTAATTTTTTACTTTTACTCGAGTACATTTTCAGACGGGTACTTTTACTTTTACTTGAGTAGGATTTAAGCAAAGTAAAGATACTTTTACTTAATTACAATTTTTCAGTACTTTTTCCACCTCTGGATATTCATGAATTGAAAGTGCTTTTGCATGTTGTACAACAAAAGTACATGGCAAAAGGAGAAATTCAATTTGTCAACTGGACAACTAACAGAAACTGTAAACAAATAGGTTTAGTCTCAGAGTAATTTCATTGTAATTAGCTCCTCCCTTTAGGCAGATATAAAGCAGTGTCCACCAGCATCTGACCAGAACTGAAAAAGCAGCTTGGATGAGCTGCGAAACGTATTCGACCAAATAAACTTTGTCCAGTTGACAAATTGAATTTCTCCTTTTGCCATGGATTTTACCTGGACGACTGAGGGATTCTACACACAACAAAATGACATGTTTGTGCCAGTAAAATGTATGTCTGAAGAGTGGATACTTCTGTGGTCTGAAAAGAACGCAATCAAGCATTGCATAAACGAAGAATTCAACATAAATGTGTTCTAACACAACATTCTAGGAGAGCATCTCTAACCCTGAAAGAAGAGGGAGAAATAGTCCAGGACGTTACGAGATTGGGATCTTTTGTTTCAACTTGGCTCCATTTAGTCTCAGGACCCCCCAAAAAATTCTGTTAAAAAGTGGCGCTATAGTATGGAAGCCCATTTCCGCCAGGAAAAGAAAAAAAAATGGTGACATTAAGTCAAAATTATGAGATAGAAAGTCATGATTATGAGATAAAAAGGCATAATTATGAGATAAAAAGTCAAAATTATGAGAAAGAAAGTCATAATTATGAGATTAAAAAATCGAAATTATGAGATAAAAAGTCAAAATTATGAGATAGAAAGTCATAATTATGAGATAAGAAAGTCATAATTATGAGATAAAAAGTCCTAATTATGAGATAAAAAGTCGAAATTATGAGATAAATATTGAATATGACCCCTAAGCCATCAATTGTTAAGGCACTTTCAAACCTTGAACATGGAGTGGCTTCACTACGTTGAGGACTATTTCAGATGTATGTACTCTAATGATGAAATTATGTTAGTATTAGCTAAGGAGCACGGCATAGTGCTGACCCGATGAACTCTAGAATGGGCAATGAGAAAGAAACGATTGTGGCGCAGGAAGAACAAAGCAGACGTGACAGAGGTAGCAGCTTTCATTGAAGCACAATTACAGACTTCTGGGCAGTGTCATGGGTATCGCTGGATGCACCAGAAGTGTTGGATGAATGGCATTGTGACAGACAGAGAAACTGTACGCGTCCTCATGCGATTGCTGGACAGCGAGGGAGTTCAACTGAGGTCCAGGCACCGACTGCGTCGAAGAGTCTATCACAGCAGGGGACCGAACTATGTCTGGCACATAGATGGCTATGATAAGCTGAAGCCTTTCGGTATTGCCATCAGTGGATGCATTGATGGTTTTTTGAGGCGGGTTATCTGGCTGAAGGCCTACAAAACCAATAATGACTAACGTAATTGCCGGCTATTTTATGGATGCTGTTCTTAGAACTGAAGGCTGCCCTGAAAGAATACGGTTGGATATGGGCACAGAAAATGTTCGACTGGCTGAAATGCAGAAGTTTCTCCATTTCTCAGAGAGTGAAGTTACCGACCATGTTACGTTTGGTCCAAGCACTGGTAACCAGCGCATTGAACGGTGATGGTTAACTCTCCGCAGCCAGTGTGCCCAGTTTTGGATGGACCTCTTTGATAAACTGCGCTGTGACGGTCACTTCGCTGACACCTTCCTGGATAAATCACTGGTTCAGTTTTGTTTTCTTTCCACAATTCAGGTAGGTAGGCCTAAGCCCCATGACATTTAAGTTTTTTTTAAAAATATATTTTAACTGCAATTCCATGCATGGAGTAGGATATTGTATTTACTTCGAGCCATATTACTTGACAGCAGAGCTGGTCGTAGGCTACTTCATGCACAATATCTTGTTTTCTGTTGTTTTCCAATTCACCTCAATGCGTTATTTTACACACGGACCCAAGATCTATAGGTATGCGAAAATTGGCAACCTATTCGCATTCACGTCTCTTTTTGCTGCCTGTACAACCATACCAGATAGTAGTAAGGTCTATGCCTAATAAGAATTATGCCTAATTTTGGGAAGCATGAACTATTTAGCCATATGTCTATAGCTTATGCCCACTAAAATGTTATGCGTTTCAGTAGCCTGGAATGCAAATGACCCTGTATTCAAATTCATTTAGCCTACTAAAGGGTGAGACATGTTTCCATACATGCCATATCCCATTTACAAGGTATGGGCATTGGACCTGATTTTAACAAAATCTCACCTTCTCCACCATGCTCCACTGAGACATTACCATTGACAGTAATTTTGCATTAAAGCATTACTCTTTAAAAGTGCATTTCCTCTACATATCTGTAGCTTGTTTATGTCCTCTTTTGTCGCTTTGGATAAAAGTGTCTAAGTGCAATGTAACTGTCCAAATCAAATTGTTTATAAGGAAGAGCTGGATGTGGTCTCATCAACATGGAATGAGCACAGGATTCGCAAAGTACATGACTCAAGAAGCCCTCATGGTCATCCAGCAATCATACACACAGTGCCAGAGCTCTATGGTGCCAGGGACTACAAGCATCCCCCTGGTCTGAATAAAATTGAGGCCTGTTTGGAGGAATGTGTTTTCAAGGACTTCCCATGTGATGAAGATGTGTTCCATATTTGTGTGGCCCTGATGTCAGAGTATAATTTGTCATTAACAAATGTGTGGGGAAGCTGGCCAAAGTGGTCTTAAGTAGGAGGCAGACTCTGAAAATTTTCTGTTGTCCCAAAATTTATTCAGAAAATTCACCGTGGTCTCGTGGCAAACACAACAAAAAAATTACATATTTACAAAAAAAATAACTGTGCTCAAACTTAGGCAAAAGCAACAGAAACTAATGAAACTAAGGAAAAGCCCATGTGTACCCAGCTACACTGATGTCTCCCCGAGAGGCTAAGCTGACCTGCTCTTATAGTCCTCCCCACAGGAAGCTCCTCCCTCCAGGCAACTCCAAGATCCCTCACAAGGTTGGCTGCAAGGCAACATAATTTTCCTCTAGAGTTACCTCTCCTCTACAACCTGGACCTTTAATTTAAAGTATTCAACATAACCTACAAACACTAAAACAACCAAATCAAACATACAAAACCCAACAAACAAAAGGAACTGAAACCAATTCTCCCCTCCACATGGTCTGTCCCAAAACCTCCCCCAAAGGCTTTAAATATGGCCGAGCTAGGGCACGCCCCCTCTTTTGTCTCCAGACCATGTGGAGCAACAGGTAAGTAGGTAAGTGACATGTTTAACTAGTGATGGTGAGATGAAGCCTCATGAGGCATTGAACCACTTGAGCCAACTGGTTCAAGAAAGGGTTCATTTCTCGAAGCTTCATGTGCACACAAAACCACCTACTGGCCAAGTGTATAATCACAGGCAGCTGTAACTGAACCACATAATGTGTGATGCATTGAATTTTTGTGTCACTTATGTCTGTTGGGAATTACTATGAATTATAAAAAATGTATGGCCAAATAATTTCTGTACATATATTATCACATATGTGTATAATAAATTTTGTATGTATTCAGTGTGTGTAAATTTTCCCAAAATGGTAATATAACATGGCAGGTTAAGCTGTTTTTCTGAAAATGGCAAGGGCATAATCAGGCAGAGGACGGTGAAAGTGCTTGTGGAACTAGGAAAAGGGCACAGATTATGCTTGTGTAACTTGGACAATGATGTAGAGGACAGGGGAAATTTTATTCATTTTTATTCAGAAACAAGAGTTTCTCAACAGTTTTTGGTTTTAAACGATTTCTTTTTTTTGACACAACATCTCCAGCCTTGGAGAAGATCCTTTCACAAGGCACAGAAGATGCCGGTGTGCATAAAAACGCGAGTGCAGGTTTATATAAATTTGGGTAGAGCTGTTTCTGCCTCTCCCAGTACTCCAGAGGGTTTTCTACTCTTCCGATATTTGGCTCAGAAAGGTACCTCTGGACCTCCACAGTGGCATCTGCAGTGACATTTTGACACCTCCTTGCCTCCATGACACTGGTGTCCAAACGATGCCACAGTTTGCTACCTAAGAGGAAACCACAGATCATGTTAGTAAGTGTTCTCACAGGAGTAACTGATATCAAAATGTAAAATAATACATTACCTCCAGTGACATCATGAGAGGTAGAAGCTTGGGGGATTTCTTCTCTGCTTTGTTGTGCCCTTATAATGGTAACATACTCTGATGTCAGTCGCTTTATAGCTTCGGTGGCTTTTAATTGACTAAAAATTCCAATTACTTTAAATCGGGGATTCAGGAGTGTGGCAAGGGGAGAGAATGCTCATTGACTGCAAAGTATAAAGTTTTTCTTGTAGTTGCCTGATGAGCTGGTCTCCTATTTCCAATGCCACTGCAGGTGCCGGCTTTGCCATTTCCTCCTGAAGGTTTTGCTCCAGCATTTTCATTAGGGGGACAACTTTGGAGACAGACACATTTTCCTCCGCCGACAGCTCTACAGTGGCATCATAAAAGGGAGACAACAAAGAAAGGCACCCTCCAACAATGCTGAACTCATCTGGAGTGATCATGGATCATGTTGTAGCCCAGCTAAAGCTGCTCCGACTGGCTCCCTTAGCTCCATTAAACGTTGCAGCATCAAATAAGTGCTGTTCCACCTGGTCTCCACTTCTTGCATTAGCTTCATTTTTGCCATCCCCAGATGCAGCTGCACTTGTGTAAGCTTCTCCTAAAGATACAGATGAGTAGGCCATTAAATCACTGCAGCAGGAACACAGACAAACTGTTAGTGTTATTATAAACTGGAATAAAGGGAATGACCATAACTTAGCAGTGGTGCTGCTTCTAAAGAAGCCAACCAGCTTCCTTGCTTTGGCCCGGATGCCAAAGAGCACAAGGTTCTGGTCAAGTGCCTTCTTCACTATGAGATTTAGTGTGTGCGCAATGCAAATATGGTGCCGAAGCTTCAGCTCTCTCACACATGCAACCATATTGGGAGCGCCATCAGTGACCATACATGTCACCTTATTGGTGAGTCCCCATTCCTTCATCAGGGAGGCTTTCACACATGCTATATTTTCAGCCGTGTGTGATTGTGAGTGCCTGCACTCCCAACAGCTCTGAGCTGAGCCCGGTTTTCTCACCTACAAAATGGCATGTTACAGCCAAGTAGGCATCCATGTTGATGGATGTCCACATATCAGAAGTAAGGCTAACAGTAGCCATCTTTTCAACTTTAGCCTTAGCCTTCTCCTTTGCTGACTCATACTTGGCCTCCACCATGGCCTTCAGAGCCTAAAGGAAAAAATATGCTGAATTTGTCTGAATTGTAAGACATACAGTTAAGTACTCATACATACCTGCCTTGTAGGGAGAACATAATTGGGATCCAGTTCGCCCCTCAGCACATAGCACTTTAGCTCAGTAGAGTGGGGTTTGGTTTTGGGTTCTTTTGCGTTTTCATTGTTTGGGTTGAGTTACTAATTTTGGTTTGTAGTGATTAACCTTTAGTTTAGTTTTCGTTATTTTTGTTTTTTTCCACTTACTGAAGGCTAAAGATGTTTTTTTTTTTTGGGGGAGGTGTGGATTGGGTTGCTATTTTAAAGAAACTGAATAAAAGAATAATTGTTTTAAATATCATTGTAAATAAAAGTTGTATAGTTGCCACTACTTGTGTTTTGGTTATTTGTATTTTATGCCAGATCGTGCCTTGTGAAGTTTTAAAGGGGAGCATTGGCCTTTTCCCTCGGTTACAATAGTGTATTTGTTAAATTGTTATGACTTACCTTGGCTAGATGAAGCTCTAGCTTCCTCCTTATTCTCATGCAAGGCACAGTAATGCCTTAGCATGGATGAACACAATAAACACCTCACCTTTGAATAAAATAAGAAACCGTGAAAAATAGTTCTTGGTAAGCAAAGCTAATGGGTCTGTAATGATGTTAGATTTAGCTTACCTTGTTAGGAGATATCAAATCAAAGTGTTCCCACACAGAAGAAAACCTCCTCTTCCTCGCTGGCTCCATCCTATCACCTATCCTACTCTCCTCTTTTCCTAAATCTCTCTCCCTAAACTCTCCAAACTCTCTCCAAAATATCTCCAGACTACCTCCAAACTATATACACGCTATCCAAACTCTAGTAACCAAACTCTCCAAACTCTATCCAAACTCTTACCTGACTGCAACTCTCCTTCAAACACCCACATTTTGAATGAAGCCATAGGAGTCTATATAGCTGTAATAGCTCGCGGCAAAATCTGAACCACTTCCCGAAGCAGTCACGTGGTACAGCCAGGCAGCGAGGCTTCAGACATCATCATTTTTGGCTCCTCCCCCAAATGAAGCAAGCCTCGATACCAGCTTCGCGGAAACACGCCCTTCATTACTCGACACACGCTTCGAAGCCTCGGCACATCTCGTAACATCACTATGTTTAACCAAATTAAATAGATCTAACCAAATAAAATACATTTAAGTTAACTTGAGTGTGTTGTGCTATATTAAAGGAACTAAACAAACAAAATAAAACAAACCCGGGATAGTTATCTTTCACAGTTTAGTTGGTTATGGAGAATTCAACAACTGAAATTAAGGTGAGTATACAGGGACAAAGGCCCACTTTGTCACAAAATGATGTGTTTGAAACAGTCAACCTGTATATCACACTCAGACAGCTGATAAACAATGCTCTAGATGTAAATCATTAACTTTATTGCACCTGGGTCCATGTAGTAGTTTTTCCAGAGATGTTTTTCTCTCCTTTGCTCATTACCCGTCAAAGCAAATTCAAACTTCTTACAGTCAAACTTAATTGCCATATAGTCAAAATGATGTATTTGTAATATGACTTTCACTATTTTCACTTTTCACAAAACAAAAATTCAATATCCTCTCATGTATGAAATTATTTCACAATAAAAAATAACACAATATCATTGAAACTATAATTACAACTGTACATAACCTTTTAACAGAGGCAATCCCTCAACAGAAATAAAATAAAATGACTGTACCAAAATAATATCAAGTAAAAAAACAATTGTATTAAAGGTACCAGTATTTGTGTGAATATTTATCAAAAGAGGGGAGCCTTCACCTGTAATACAATAGAAAACTGAGGTGTCTTTTGGTAAAGAACAATTACAGCATACATGAACAGAGTAAAGCAGCGCTTCTAATTTGAAATGTATAAAACTTCATACATTGGTCTGATGTATAACAGGCACTTGTTTGTAAATAAAAAGTTTTTAGATTTGACCTGAAATGACTAGTTCATTACAGAAAGACAACTGAACATTTTGCTAATGATAATGTTTTAACACCTGGAAAACAAATATATGCAGTTATATAGTAGTACATATTCACTTCCGGCGCTGGTGAGAGCCGCAGCTGGTTGCATCGCGCTCCTCTATTTTCCAACTTTTTTTGCTCTTTACCTTCTTTGTGTGTTTGTACTTTTTGTAAATAGTGTGCATAAAGCTAAGTACTTCAGAAACGCGTTGGTTCTGCTTCGCTTCAACTTTTCTTTTGTTGGATTTTCGCCAATTTTCACCGGCGCGATGTGCGTGGGCCCGCGACCCCCCATTGTATACACAAGGGATCAGCTGTTAGCGTTGCGCTGCGCTGTAGTGTTCCCCCGAGACCGCCATGACATCCTGGCGGTGCTGCTACGGAAGACGCGCAGGGGCCGACGTGCTGGACGCAAACTCCGGGAAAAGAAAAGACGCTTCAGACCTGTGCTCCCCTCTGTCATCGCGGGAAACGTGCGGTCTATTTCGAACAAGACAGAAGAATTAGCGGCGCTCACGCGATATCAGCGGGAATACAGAGACAGTAGCATCATGCTTTTCACGGAGTCCTGGTTGACCCCGCAAATCCCGGATTCAGCTGTTGCTATGGACAACTTTCACCTGCTGCGCGCAGACAGGACGGCAGAGAGTGGTAAGAAGAAAGGAGGAGGTCTGGCTCTGTTTGTGAATGAGAAGTGGTGCAAAGCTGGACACTGTACAGTGAAGGAGCAGCTGTGTAACAGAGACATTGAGCTGCTGGCTGTTAGCATGAGGCCATATTATCTGCCCCGGGAGTTCTCACGTGTGATTGTGATCGCTGTCTATGTTCCTCCCTCTGCTAATGCTGAGACAGCATGTGACACACTGCACTCCTGTACGAGCACACTCCAAACAAAGCATCCACAGGCTCTCTTCCTGATTTCTGGAGACTTCAACCATGCATCTCCTGCACCTGTTCTGCCTACATACACCCAGTATGTTACCTGCCCCACAAGAGACAATAAAACACTGGATTTATTTTTTGCCAACGCCAAGGAGGCTTATTCTTCATCCCCACTGCCTCCCCTGGGTAGAGCTGACCACAATATTGTCCATCTGCGGCCTGTGTACCAGCCTATTGTGCACAGACAGCCTGTGGTGCCCCGTGTGGTGAAGAAGTGGACTGCTGAGAGTGAGGAGGCTCTGAGAGACTGTTTTGACACCACAGTGTGGACAGAGCTCTGTGACCCACATGGGGAGGACATCAATGCAGTGACAGAGTGCATCACGGACTACATCAACTTTTGTTTTGAAAACATCGTCCCCTCCCAGACAGTGCGGTGTTTTTCAAACAACAAGCCGTGGATTAACCCTGACATAAAAGCTCTGCTGAAGGAGAAGAAGAGAGCTTTTAGGTCAGGGACCAAAGAGGAGCTGAAGGCTGCACAGAAGGAGCTGAGGAGGAAAATCAGGACGAGCCAAGCCAGCCAAAAGAGAAGGATGGAGCAACAGCTGCAGCAGAAGAACATCCAGGGGGTGTGGAGAAGCCTCAAGACGATCTCAGGCTTCAAAGCGCCTCCTGCCCAGACGGAGGGGGACCGGCAGTGGGTGAACGAGCTCAATTCTCACTTCCTGAGATTTGATCAATCACCCACCACTCCCCCTACCCAGCTGCCAGCTCTCACCTCCCCAGCTGGACAATGGGGAACTCCTGCACCTCTTCACACCTCTGCCTCTGCTCTTCAGCCCACCACTACACATGGACTCACCCATCCCCCCAGCCTGCCACTGTCATTTTCTACAGCCCAGGTGAGACTGGAGCTCAAGAAGATCAGACCCAGGAAGGCAGCAGGACCAGACGGCATCAGCTCTAGGCTCCTTAAGTCCTATGCAGACGAACTGTGCGGAGTTATGGAGCATGTCTTCAACATGAGCCTTAAGCTGAGGGTGGTACCACAACTCTGGAAGACCTCCTGCGTGGTACCAGTGCCTAAGACACCACACGCTAAAGACCCCAGCAGCTTCAGGCCGGTGGCTCTAACATCGCACCTGATGAAGACACTGGAGAGACTGGTCCTTGGCCACCTCCGCTCCACCGTGAGCTCAGCGATGGACCCGCTGCAGTTTGCAATACCGGCCTGGCATCGGAGTGGAGGACGCCGTCATCTACCTGCTGCACCGCTCACTGTCTCACCTGGAGAACCCCGGCAGCACTGTGAGGATTCTCTTCTTTGACTTCTCCAGTGCTTTCAACACCATCCAGCCACTGCTCCTGAGGGACAAACTGGAGACTGCCGGTGTGGACTGTGACCTGGCAGACTGGATCCTGGACTACCTCACAAACCGGCCCCAGTTTGTGAGAGCCAAGAACTGCGTGTCTGACCTACTGACCTGCAGTGTGGGGGCGCCCCAGGGCACGGTCCTCGCGCCCTTTCTTTTCACTCTTTACACTGCAGATTTCAGACACAACACGGACAGCTGCGTCCTGCAGAAGTTCTCTGATGACTCTGCCATCATTGGCTTCATTAAGGATGATGACGATGTGGAGTACAGAGGACTAGCGCAGGACTTTGTGGACTGGTGTCAGCAGAACCACCTCATCATCAATGCAGGGAAGACCAAGGAGATGGTGGTGGACTTCCGCAGACGCCACTCTACTGTCACCTCAGTGAACATCCAGGGAAGGGACATTGAGAGAGTGGACTCTTACAAGTACCTGGGTGTGCATCTGAACAACAAACTGGACTGGACTCACAACACAGATGCACTGTACAGGAAGGGCCAGAGTCGGCTCTATCTCCTCAGGTCTTTTGGAGTGAGGGGGCCACTCCTGAAGACCTTCTATGACTCTGTGGTGGCATCAGCCATCCTGTACGGTGTGGTCTGCTGGAGCAGCAGCATCACGGAGAGGGAGAGGAAGAAGCTGGACAAGGTCATCAAGAAGTCCAGCTCCGTCCTGGGCTGTCCTCTGGACTCAGTGCAGCAGGTGGGGGACAAGAGGGTCCTGGCTAAGGTCATCTCTATGCTGGACCATGAGTGTCACCCTCTGCAGGACGCCCTGTCTGCTCTGGAGAGCAGCTTCAGTGACAGACTGATTCACCCTCGCTGTGGGAAGGAGAGGTTTCGCAGGTCTTTCCTTCCTGCTGCTGTTAGACTGTACAATGAACACTGTTAACACTGAACATGTGTCATTCAACTCTATCTATGTGCAATACTGAAGACCTCTGGTACAATTCACTCATGTCACTTTACTTATATTTATCCTGTCTGTACATAAACATAGTCATTACTGTAAATAACATAATATACTGAAGTCACTTTACTGAGATTTACTCTGTTCATATGCTGCACTGTTACTTTTATTGTACATAATAGTATTTTTTGGTATTTTATATTTTATATTTTGTATTTTATATTTTTGCTCCACCGGAACAAAATTAGAGTCTATCTTTAAGTCTATTTCTAAATTATTATTTTTTTTAGCCATTATCTATTATCTTGTTTTATTGCATGTTCCATTTTCCTGCTGTTCTTGAACTGTGCGTTGCAACACTGGAATTTCCCCACTGTGGGACTAATAAAGGCATATCTTATCTTATCTTATCTTATCTTACATGTCATGTGGACATTCCTCAACCACCTAACTGATTGACAAGTTACCTGCACTGAAGCATACCACTTGATTAAAAATTGAAAATAATATTAATCAAACAGAAAATGTGGTCAGCATGTTAAAGCTGCGTGACAAAGGGTAAACAAAAGAGCTGCAGTAATTCCTTCACCACCCTAACAACATACAAAGGACATTCCTGTTGGCTAAAATCTTAGGCAATGTCCATGACCCATATGTTGCTTTCTAGGACTTTGTTCATTTCATGTCTAAAATCTGGGTAGCTGTCATAAAAGACTGATAACTCCAGGTAACAGCCACATGTGTGAGCAACAGACCTTCTCTGAAATTCCTGAACTTGTGTAAAACTCACAGTGATGGTTTTGCCAATGAACAAGTCTGATCCAGTGCAAAATCTAAGAAAAGAGGAGAGGTGCTGCATGTCTGACTCTCTAAGGTAAGAGTTTATGTACTTGACAATTTGTTTCTCCTGAGCATCCTGGGAACTGGGGTAAGCAATTGATCTAATGACCTTTCGTGATGTTGGTTGTAGCTCTTTCTATAGGGCAGCAATCCCTTTTAGCTCTGATCTAAGGGGTGTGAGCATGTTGTTCCACTGTTCAATGACAAATGCGGGCTCCTGTATCAGCTTTTGATGAGCAAGCTCCCTCAAGATTTGTTTTATGTTATCTGCTGTTGGAACCCTGCGGCAGTGGTGGATATCCATTACATCCAACAACTCATCTTTATCAACACCTTCAAAATCAGAACAACAAGATTCAAAAATCATTCTCTCTGACTCTGACACATACTACACAAAGCCTAAAACTGCCTGCTCCAAAATAACTGGAGCAATTTTTATAGGAAGATATTTCTCTTTTTGCCAGCCAAAAGTGATTATTCGACCAACACTTTACCATTCTGCTTTACCAAAATCATGCCGCAAGTATGGGACTTTGAAGTCATTTCCCACAGTGCACTGCTCATAAGTCATTCCAAAACTCTGACAATACATCCCTGAAAACCCCTCCGTCATCCACAGCCCTTTCAAGTTTTCCATCAGGAAGGATCATTTGAAAACTAATGTTCTCCTCCATAACACTTGACTCACAAAAAACTTGAATAAGTTCCCTCATAATCTGCCCACGATGAACAGCAATGATTTTGGTCACTCTTTCTCTGTGACCAACTTGTTCCTGTGACATACCAGTGGAAGGAGGCAGGGTTAAATCAAATGACTGTACATGAGTTATGGGCAGAGTATCATCAAGATCATCTGAGTGTTCCATCCCAGAGAAGCTTTCTGTGGGAAAGGTTATAATTCCACTATCATCCAATGTATCTACATTCTGTACTCTCTCATATTCCGGCAAAGTGAAACAGTGTTAATTTTGACAAGGAATTTTAATTTAGTTTTAGTCTTAGTCTTTTGACTAAAATTACTTTTAATTTTAGTCTAGTTTTAGTCATCAGATTTGTTTTAGTTTTAGTCTAGTTTTAGTCGACTAAAATTACAATAGATTTAGTCAACTAAAAGCTTTTCACACGTATCAATTTTTACCTTTTACATTGAACATAAAACTATACTTTCTTGAAATTGGGATATTAATATGCAAACATTTCACACTTTATATTTACACAACTGTTTTTATTGAAAATGTGTTTCAATGTTTAAATGGAAAAGCAGTAGCAAACAAAGCACAAAGACAGTATAAATTATTGCTGTCTGTCTTTATGACACCAGTGTATACCACATCAATAACTGTCAAAATGATAATTCACAGCTAAATCCAAAATATATTTAAAAAAAATTAAAGTGCAGGTGTCAAAGGCCCTTTTGCCCTATATAGCTTATTACTGCAGCTTATTAATGCATAACAAGTACTGTAACAACCTTTGAACTCTAAAACTCTAACTCTAACTCTTTTTCCCCTTGATTGACGCGCCACATGGTTTACACGTCGTCTTATTCTCTTTGTTATCAAACGTGAAGTGAGACCACAGGTCAGACCGTCTTTTTCTCCCAATCCCAGTCGCCAGCATCTTCTCTTAGCACTTGATGCTCCTCTGTCGTCCTCATGTTTCTCGGCGGGGCGCGTTAGCTTTTCGGCACTGCGCAACACCGCGCGCTGTGATTGGCTCTTTAGCGCAGCGGCCGCTCGTTCCTCTCTCTCTTCTCCTGAGGAGTCCTGACCACTTATTCGTCACCATGGATCTATTATTCGTCACAGGTTATATTTTCGTTTCGTCTTTTATTTGTTGACGAAAATGTCCGTCTATTTCGTCATCGTTTTAGTCATTTAAAAGTAATTTTTATTTAGTTTTCGTCTCGTTTTCGTCCGCAAAAAACCTTCGTTGACGAAATAATTTCGTCATAGTTTTCGTCAATGAAATTAACACTGAAGTGAAATCCTGTGTTAGGTCAACTAGTATACAGATGGGAAACACTTTCGTTGCTCACATTTGGTAACACTGTGCTATTTTCACTATGAATGACATCTGAAGTATTAACCTCCACAGCATCTATTGCTAAAGACTGGTAATACATATCTGGTACACCAGGTATCTCTTCACTCTCTTGTGCAGTTGAAACACTATTCTCCAGAACATCTCTCTTCTTGGTTGTTAAATAAAAACGCAAGATTGGTAACTTGGTCTTATCATACATTTCCCCAACTGCACTACCATCCTCTAATGAATTCTGCTGAAAGTCAGTTAAATCCATGTCAAAATCAGTAAGGCTCCCCTCTGCATTTCTTCCATCTGGAAAAAACACACTCACAGCCTTATCAATCAAATCCTGTTTTTTTGTGCCCTTCTGAACAGTTATTTTTCTAGTTCCACCACCCTTTTTGGTTTGTACCTGCACAAATCCTCCCTCTCTAAAATGCAACCATCCCAATTCAATTTTTCTCTTATTCTTCTCAGCATTGGGTACTTGGGTTTGATGCTCACTGTCAGAAACATGATCATCTCTGTTTCGTGCAATCTTTGTTCTAAGTCGCTCAAAGATCTTTGACTTGGAGCTTCTGGGTTCTTGTCCTTTTCGTCTGCAGAATCCAAAAACAGCAAGTCTATCACCGTAGGAAGGCAGATACTCTCTTAGCTGTTGATCCGTCATTAGGTTTATGACAGTGGAATCAATCTGAAATGAGCAAGTATTTCAGGAATTGTTAGATCAATGCATTCATATTTAATTTCCTTCAGGAGAAATAAAGTATCTCTACTTAAAGTATAACAATTAATTGCATACCAGATATTATTTAGAAAACTCTTCTGAAGTATTTAATATTAATGTGTGATTTGTCAAAACTGAGCATTTCCTACAGAATATAACTACCTTCTCCCTCTCCATTCTCTTCACATCTTCCTCAGGCACATGCCTTGACCGCAAGTCAGCTAGCTCATCCATCATTCTGGCAACTTAAAAAGAGCTCTAAAATGAGAGTAGTACAAAAGGATTACTATATGATTACTATATGACTCTATATTCATATTGCGCCTTTCGACTTTTGGGCCAGGGGCCACATGCCAAGCGGGCCGGACCAGTACAATCATAACAATTGCTTATAAATAACAATAAATCCATGTTTCCCCCTTTGTTTTCGCGCAAATTAGTACAAGTACATTAAAACATCTTCCATCAACATACTTAAATCTTACAGAATGCCTTCTCAGAACAGCAGATCCATCCCATCCCGATACTGCTGTAACAATTAGAATGAGACTTCATAAACGTTCCCGTAGCCTATGCCCCAATACCTTCATCATGTCGTGAATTACAGGAAACCCGCTGATAGATGGTTCCACAACGTTATGACATTGTGGCAACACTATCCACAGTGCCAAAGCAGTACGTTTGTCAGTGACCGTAGAAGTGACTGGAGGTAATCTACACATTTCTACAGCATTGTCCGCAGCACTTTTTGTACGCCAGCAGTCAAATGTGCAGTATTAGCATTGCGTCGACATTTCTAAACGAACACCGATATCCATGCAGAAACCTCTTACGCATAGTCTACTTGTGTTTGTGTTCAGGGCCGAAGCTGATCTCAGCTCTCCTCCCTCTGCTACAGTATAGTAACACAAAAGAGTGCATAAAGAAGCGCTCCACCTCTCTTCAAAGGCATTAGGCCGATGCTTCACGGCACCACAAAAATTAGAATAGCTGTGATAAACACCAAACCATATGCTATGTGAAACCGAAATTAAGCAACTCACTTCAAGTGAGACTGGTCATTCAAAAGCTTTACAGTTATATCACACAATAGAGTGACCGATAAACTTACGTTAAGCCACCATGTTGCTGGGTCTTGTTCTTTTAACGCGAGTGAGACATACGCAGTTCATATCTCATAATTATGACTTTTTATCTCATAATTATGACTTTTTATCTCATAATTTTGACTTTTTTAATCTCATAATTATGACTTTCTATCTCATAATTTTGACTTTTTTATCTTATAATTTTGACTTAACATCACCATTTTCTTTTCTTTTCCTGGCAGAAATGGGCTTCCATAGCTAAAATGAATATTGTTCAACTGCTTATTTTTGTTGTAATATAGCATGATCTTGGGTCTAGTCAATAATAGAAATGATCAGGTTCCATATTAGGGAATTTACATTTCTGATATTTTATGGTCAAGTACAATGTAATCAATAAGAAAACTGACTCTTGCCCCCCCATTTGGGAGTATGACATCATCACATTCTGGAATCTGAAAACTACCATTAGAATGCATATGGGGCCATTCCATGGGAAACTGGCAGATTTCAGAATAAAAATTCAACTTAACTTTCATGGATTTGATTCAAACTTGGCAACATTCATGGTTATATATATTAAATATGATCTTCATTTTAAAATGTTTGAGTTTTGGGGGGTTTAAAAGGGGTGTGTGGTCAAAATCAAACCAAGCAGAAAATAACAGTTTCCCTTAGCCATAGACTTTGGACTGTTTATGGCAGATTATTATATTTTATTCAAATTTTTTATGCTTTTTATACAATGTCAAGTCATTTTTAGACAATATGTTATAAATCCCCTATGAACCCCTATGAACAGTTTACAATCAAGGACCGTCAAGGAATTCCTCCCTCCTGTGGGCTCACCACCTGCAGAGGGGTTCATAGGGGTCTGGGTCTGGTGCACAGAGTAATGGGCAGCGTGCTGCCCAGCTGGATTAAACGGGAGAAGATGGATGGATGGATGTTATAAATCTGTAAGATATAGGGTCAGTGTAACATGATCAGTAACATAATTCTATTACAGTTCAATTACTTGTTATTTATTAAAGCATAATCTTGTGATACTTAGTGAAATGTGCACTCATCTCTTTGTATTTTCATTTCATGTGGTCCTGTCTTAGGTTTAACACTGTTGTCTGAAGTACAGTCAGTAATAATGTCTACGACTCTTCATGTTATACAGACGGGTGGTGAAATCTGCTATACAACCCTTGATAAGGACAAACTGTTAGCAGGCATCCTTATTTTTGTTATGTTCACACAGACTGAACATGTCTGAGATGATACCACTAGACAAAAATGGGCCTGATCTTGCCCCTGATCTTAGCACTGGCGCTACCGTTAACGAGGAGGTATGTCCAGTTTGGGCTATACTTCCCTGCTGGAGGCTAGAGTGGGATGGTACAAGTACATACTATATATGGTGATGGCATCTGAACCAATCTGTGACCACTGTAGCATTTAAAAGCACTGCCAGTGTGGGTAATGTCTGCAATCTTTGTCTCATTACAGGCAGCACAAGAGGGGTGTGGGGAAAAGTTATATATGGTACAATAAAACAGCTCCAGAGCTCCACGATGGAAGTACGCACCAGCAGAGGTGCCAGGAATACAGAATTTTTAAATGGGCCCTTCTGCCTTGTTGAAATGTCACCAGCAGTCTTATTCATCCAATTTTCCAATTCCAATTTTAATGTTGAATTGTTCCTCTAATTTTATTGAAATATCTTAAAAGCTGTCCACATTTTATTTTTAATTACACAAAATGGTTTGTTGGTACACTATTATGGTTGGTAATTAAATTACCAACCATAAGTTATTTCTGTGTTACAAGACTTGCAGTTATCTTGTATTACCTTAATAGGCTATTATTAAAACTTTAAAAAAATAGGTTATTATTAGAGCTATTATTATTCTATTGTAGGAAGTTACAGCAGGGAAGCAGCTCTAGGCCATCTACCAGCATGGGAGATGAGAGAGTGTCCTTATTTTTCACTGAGCACCTGCCCCCCAAAATGTCTCTGCACGCCACTGTCCACTGCATTTGGTCCCACACAGGTGGATGCCTCGCGGATTATGGAATACGTTTATTGTCAATATAAATATTTCTGATTTATAGCTTTGCGCACAGACATGGATTAAACCATTACCACATGGGGAGGGCGACTGCGTTTGCACGTGACTGATGCTCCATGAGCGCACAGAGCAGGATGCACAGGATGCACAGGTCTGTACAGAGCACTCTGCTGTGGGAGGGCATCCGGACGGCGCACGAACATCCCGCACGGCACACGAACATGTTATGAATGTTAAGCATTTATCATCCTAATATATTTCCAAATAAAATAAGTTTTTAGGATGTTAGATGTTGTTTTTCAGTGGACTAGTTTGATATTTATTTTTACGACTCTAGCAATTCACTGAACGTGCCACTCCACGCCGTCAGTTTGCTCCACTCCACCCGATATTTAGGCACGGTACACCTCTTGTTTAGAGCTCCACTCCTCACACTTGCACTAGTGCTAAGATTGGGGGCAAGATCAGGCCCATTATGTCTTTAATTGACAAAAAACAAGATGGTCATTCAAACTAATGTATTATGGGACCTGATTCAGTCTTAGTTCAGATGAATACAGAGGTGGGACCAAGTTGTTGCTTAGCAAGTCTCAAGTAAATCTCAAGTCAGTGGTCCACAAGTCCAAGTAGAGTCCAGTCCTATACTTAGATTTTCAAGTCTTTTCAAGACCATTGTACAGCATGTGTAGATGAAATAAATATTGTAATTCATATTATTCTCAGAAATATAAATCAAATGCTGTTGTTTTGTTTTTGTTTTAAAATCAACCACGGGAGGTTTCTCAATTTTTTTATTCATACAAATTGCATTCTGTTAAATTAATCTAGCAACATTTAAGTAGTAGAACAAGTTTAATTTATCTTAAATCCAAACAATTGGGAACAAAGCAGAAGAAAATTGATCTACCAGAAATTCAACCAGTAATTAATAAGATTAAATAAATTAAGAGCCATAGCAGAGGTTCACAAATCCATCATAACTTCCCATTTATCCTCGTCCCCCAACACAGAACAAAATGTCTTGAAACAGGAACTAGATCTGCTGATTTATCAAATAAAAAAAAAATGTAATAAACAAATTGCAGAGGTTACTACGGTGCCCGAGAGGTGCAAATTAAATTTACAAAACTGTAAAACACTTTTACAAAGTTTGAGACATACTGACCAGACAGACCAGACCAACAGACCGGATATGCTGCAGCAGTGTATAAGATATTTTAATGAAGGACACTCCTACGCCGTAATCGTGGACATGATGTCATGTTTACATGGTGTTCACATCAGCTTGAGGTCTCTGAAAAGCAAACTGAATGAAGCCGGTTTATATTGCAGAAAGGATTACTCCTCTACAAACTCCATAATGAGGGCCATTCGACTGGAACTTCGTGGACCTGGACAGCTGTTTGGCTACCGAATGATGTGGCAGGTACTTAAACAAAAGCACAATCTGCAAGTGAAGAGGGATCATGTGATGAATTTGCTCTGGGAGTTAAATCCTCGAGGGTGTGAGAGGAGAGCACGCAGAAGTACCACTCCATGGGACCAAACTACATGTGGCACGCGGATGGTTATGATAAACTTAAGCCATTCGGTTTGGCTATTTCAGGCTGTATCGATGGGTTTTCACGTAAAGTAATGTGGCTTGCATGTGGACCGACTAATAATGACCCAAGTGTGATCGCTCACTATTTTCTGTCATGTGTGCGAAACCTTGGGGTCACTCCTATGAGACTGAGAACTGACTGCGGCACGGAGAACGGGACCATGGCTGCAATTCAGTGCACCTCGAATGGCCCTCATTATGGAGTTTGTAGAGGAGTAATCCTTTCTGCGATATAAACCGGCTTCATTCAGTTTGCTTTTCAGAGACCTCAAACTGATGTGAACACCGTGTAAACGTGACATCATGTCCACGATTACGGCGTACGAGTGTCCTTCATTAAAATATCTTATACAGTGCTGCAGCATATCCGGTCTGTCGGTCTGGTCTGTGCATTTTAAAAACTCTAAAGACCGACCACACGAAAAACAAAATCGTGTTAATCGCCTCATATGTTCCCCACAAAACATCACTCGCTCGCTGTCCATCGGGCTTCACCATAAACACCATCAATAGTTCTTGTATTGCTTCTCGTCGTCACTTCCGGTTAAACCCCGCAGTTGGGACATTGCCTTTCCGGTTAAATTTCGCTTGTAAATTTGTTTTGGGATTTGTAAAAGTGTTTCGGAGTTTGTAAAAGTGTTTCGCGACTTGTTAAATTGTTTTCTGAAATGCAAATTTGTTTCAGAACTTGTAATTTTGTTTTATGATATGTAAAAATGGTTTCCAAAATGTAAATTTGTCTCAAACTTTGTAAAAGTGTTTTACAGTTTGTAAATTTGGTGAGAGACAGCAGGATCAAATTGTGGCAGCGGCAGCTGCCACAACACCCACCAGCAAAGATGCCACAAATTTGTGGCAGCTGCCAAGCTAGAGCAGCCTGCTGTGGCAGTGCCACAATTAGGTGTACCTGCCTTGGCAGCTGCCGCTCTGAGAGACACCTGCCGCGGCAGCTGCCACTATGAGAAGTACCTGCCGCGGCAGCTGCCGCTCTGAGAAGTACCTGCCGCGGCAGCTGCCGCTCTGAGAGACACCTGCCGCGGCAGCTGCCGCTCTGAGAGACACCTGCCGCGGCAGCTGCCACTATGAGAAGTACCTGCCGTGGCAGCTGCCGCTCTGAGAGACACCTGCCACGGCAGCTGCCACTATGAGAAGTACCTGCCGCGGCAGCTGCCGCTCTGAGAGACACCTGCCGCGGCAGCTGCCACTATGAGAAGTACCTGCCGCGGCAGCTGCCACTATGAGAAGTACCTGCCACTGCAGCTGCCGCTCTGAGAGACACCTGCCGCGGCAGCTGCCACTCTGAGAGACACCTGCCGTGGCAGCTGCCACTATTAGGAATACATGCTGCGGCAGCTGTCACATATACGAGTACCTACCTGGCAGTACTACCTCTATTTATAGAAGGCCTACTACTACTACTACTACTACTACATTTACCACAAATACAAGTACTACTACTACTATTACTTCGGCAACTGCTATTATTATATTACTGTGAATAATACAGCTACTTCTACTATTACTACTACTGCTACCACCATTACTACTACTACCACTTCTACTGCTACTACCTACTACTAATACTGCTACTATTACTACTGCTTCTACTGCTACTAGTCGTACTTATACTACTTTTATTACAACTAATACTGCTAGTTCTACTAATACGAGTACTACTATTATTTCTACTGCTACTCCTGCCGTGGCAGCTGCCACTTGTAGAAGTAGTTCACCTGTTTGTTAAGTACGTCTCGAGCTGATTGTTGTGAGTTTGGATGGAATATAATATGACCATTAAGTGTTTACATTATAATATTTTAATAAACAGCATAAAGACTACATTATTTATGTCACACAACACACTCCCAGATTGTCTCTGGTGTAACCTACATGATGGTTTTAGTCATCTTCAAACCTAGAAAAAACCTTGTAATTTCTTAAATCAATGACCTCTTCTTGAAATTTGTCATAATCTTTTTTCTTTTGAAAAACAAAGGTGAACAGTTCTGCGGGTGAATCCTCATCCCATTCATCTTCAAAGCAGTGAAGTTCACTTAGGCTGTGTTGAACCTCTTCTGCATCCATGTTGAGGACAGTGGGAAGTCCAACTTGTCCCTCAAAGTGCTGTTTGCTGCACCAGTCAGCAGCAGCCTTGATGTCACTCAGCAGACTATTTTCCTCTTTCTGGATATTGGTTGGTGCAAGCAAATTTGGAAAACATTTAGGGCTAAGTACCATTACAAATTATCAATATAATCTGTCAAATTTACTGTGCCCACAAATACAGTACAAATTTATTAAAACAGTAACATTTGGGAACTAATTTTAGAAGCATTTATAATGAAAACACTGACAAATTATCACATCTGAATACATAATAATAAAACAAACCTGTTCTGCTCTTTGAGGGTCACACTTCTGTTGGGTAGCCCTGTAACAGAGTGATAAATTACGTTCAAACTTAAATGTCATTATCAGTAACCATAAAAATGTTTTTGAAATTTTAAGAAGTTGTCCTTTACATTCACAAACAATGTTCTGTACCTTTGCACGAGAAGTGACTCTGCTTGGTAGCAGTTCATGTTCATAGACTGCAACCATAGTACTAAAACCTAACAGAAGTCAGAAATAAAGAAACTGTAAACATGACTGTCTGAGATGCAACTGTTATTTCCCATGCTGGCTTACCTCTGGCAAAATTACTTCTGTGATATACAGAGATTTCTCAGCTTCACGTTCTTCTCCAGACGTCCTATTACTTCATCTGTCTGTCAAAGTAAGTTAACACAAGATGTATTTATCATTTGCATTTGCATCATGCAACTTAACCTGCCAAATAATGCAGTTATGTATCAAAATACTCTGACTGTATACGACAGATAGCCTAGTGTGCATAAATACTGATTCAGTATTCAAATACAGTATTGGTTACCTTTCTGTCATCAAATACAGTGTGATGTTCATTGTAATACCCACGCAGCTCTGGGTCAAAGCCTCTATTGTTCCATAAGTACATCCTGTTTGAAAGAACAACTCCACCACGAAGGTCTCTTTCAAGATCCTGGAATATAAGAAGACAATCAGCAAAAATTTTACATTACATTACATTACATCTTATTATTACAAATCTTTTATTACCACAATTTCTTGATCGGTCAAAATGTCTGCTGCTGTAACAGACTGCAGAATGTCTCTGTTTCAGAAAAAAAACATACAACATCAGCAACTAAGACTATAAGTCATGATCTACAGATCACTCAGTCCTTACATGTCAGGTGTACTGGTACACCCACAAGTGAAACCCCTAGGTGCTTTTCTTCCTTTCAGCCCCACACACTGAAAGTGAATCCACTGTAGGCATGTTTGGCATTGCACCCAATCAATATAGGAATAATCCTTGTGGAAAACTCTGTTGTCAAACAAAAAGTGAGGAACTGTATCAATATCTGCAGCATATAAAAAAAATGATTACCTGCTAGTGTTTTACCTAGTAGTTCCAGTTGCTCGCTGGAAAAGACATGCCTTTATCCTCCAGGCCAAACAGTTGCTGCTGGAATCTCTGTCTTTTGCCTCTGCCTGTAGAATTCGCTTTTCTTCATCTTCCATTTGAGAAGACTCTTCTACGGTTGGAGGAAAGTCCTGTAATGTAGAGATCTTTTAACATGAAGTTAAATCACCAAGATTTAAAATTGGGTTTACATTAATACAAAGTCTTAACCTTTGAAGATATGGCTTTAATCATATGACTCACATGGTGGAGACGTAGTGTCCTGCATTGATTGAGGGACAAAGCCTCCATTGTGGCACTGCGCTTCAGAAGTTCGTTTTCAGCAGCCTATTAGAAGATAAAAAGTGACAGTTTTAACACATAGGCCATACATTCACTAAATAAAATGGCACATGTTTTAAGAATAAGAAACTCACAGACTCCCTCTTGGGTCTGGCCTTGACGTGGCGAGGGGGCTTGTGCGTTCCCGGGACCCTGGAGAGCGATACCGTCGGGAGCTTGCTCCTGGTAGGGTCACCCTAGGCGGGCCGGTCTCCAGGGTAGGTTCCAGACGAACATAGACCCCAGCGTGTCGGTACGCTGTAAGGTGGCAACCCCACCAACCGACTATCCTGCGGAGGGCTAACAACCCACCCAGGAGAAACCCTTTTGTTACGAAACTGACCAGAGAAAGAAGCCGGACTGCCCAAAACGGTAACGGACCCCAGCCTGCCCCCGACCAACGAGTACGGATCAACCTTCGTCGTAGGACGAAGCAACATGGAACGTCCAGACGCTTCTTCGCCCCGGAGCCGCCACCCTGCTGTCCCGAGAGCTCTGCCTCTACAACATCACCCTTGCAGGACTCTGCGAAGTCCGGTGGCAAGGCAGTGGCGAAACAACAGCAGGCGACCACTGTTACATCTGGAGTGGCCCCGAGAGACGGACAGGCCTTTATGGCGTGGCTCTCGCCATCCCAAAGGCCCTCCGTAAGTGCCTCATCAGCTGGACACCTCTGAACGACAGACTGTTGTCCGCCCGCTTTCTCCACCAGCATGGCAAGATGACAGTAATTGTTGCCTATGCGCCCACCGATGTCGCTGACGAGGATGTGAAGGATGCCTTTTTTGACCAACTCCATCAGGCTGCCAACCAAGCCCCACCACACGACATCACCATCATCCTCACGGACGCCAACGCCACTCTATCCAGCTGCGACCGGCCCGCAGGCTCACCTGTTGGCACAATTTTTGCTGACAAGACCACAAACGACAATGGTAACCGCCTTCTCCTTCTCTGCCACCATAACAACCTCTGTGTTGCTGATACCTGGTTTCCCCGGAAACTCATCCACCACTGGACTTGGTACAGCCCAGATGGCAGAACTAGGAAAGCGCTGGACCACATCCTCATATCGCGACGCTGGAAGTCGTTTGTCACCAACTGCCGTGTTTACAGAGGAGCAGAGCTTGGTAACACCGACCACCGCCTGTTGGTGGCCCAGCTTAAGCTAAAGCTGCGAGCCAACCAGCACATCAAGACCCCACCCCGCCTGGACTCCTCCCTACTCACTGATCCAAACATCGCCGCAGACTTCAGCCGCTCTGTCCGCCGTACCTTCGATGCCCTGGCCCTGGACAAAGTGACCGACTGGACAACCTTTAAGGAGAGCGTCATTCAGTCAGCTCACAATGTCCTTGGATGCTCACGACCTTCTCCGAAAAAGCCCTGGATATCGGAGAGGACACTTGACATCATCGACCGCCGGCGCGAGGCCCGACTCCGGGGCGACCTGTCGGAGTATCGGCGGCTGAACCACCTGCGCAATATGGCTATAGCCGAGGACCGTGAGAGGTTCTGGAAGGCAGAAGCTGAACACCTAGAGTCTGCGGCCAACAACAACAACATGTGCCGGGTCTTTAGTCTGCTGCGCCAAGCCCGTAATGGTCCACGCATCAAGACAGCCCTGGTGAAAGATTCTAATGGCCACCTCTTAACAACTGAGGCAACCTGCCTTGAACGCTGGAAAGAGCACTTCAGCCTCCTCCTGCAGCACAGCTCCATCCCGGCTGATCTCATCACCCCAGCCACTGCAAATGTTGCATCCACCAGCAACGCTTGCAGCACAGATCCTGTCACCCCAGAAGAAGTCAGAGCTGCTCTGAACAAAATCAACAACAGGAAGGCCCCCGGCATCTGTGCCATTACCGCTGAGATGCTGAAATCTGGTGGTGACGGCGTTGTCGAGTGGCTCACCCACATATTCAATCAGGTGTGGGAGACAGAGAAGCTTCCCAGCGACTGGACCAGAGGGGTCATCCTACCCTTCTGGAAACGCAAGGGTGACAGGCTAGACTGCTGCAACCACAGAGGCATTACCCTTCTCTCCATCCCCGGCAAGCTCTTTACCAGGATCTTGCTCACCCGTGCTCTCCCAGCCATCAGAAGCAGTCGCCGTCCCCAGCAGGCTGGCTTCATGCCTAACCGCTCCACAACAGACCACATCTCCGCTGTTCGTCTGCTGATAGAGAAGACCTATGAATTCCGCAAAGACCGACATCTCTACATCGGGTTCATAGATCTGAAGGCTGCCTTTGACACCGTCTGCCATGCTTCACTGTGGAGTATCCTACAGGCCCTTGGAGCACCACCCAAGATTGTCGCCCTACTCAAGCTGCTTTACAGCAACGCACAGAGCTGTGTCCGTGTTAACGGCAAAGACTCTGACTGGTTTCCCATCTCCAGTGGCGTCCGTCAGGGCTGTGTGGCTGCTCCCGACCTCTTCAACTGCATCATTGACCACCTGATGCTCAAGGTCTGTGAGCGGGTCCCCGGAGTGTCCTTTGGCGATTACCACCTGACTGACCTGGAGTATGCTGACGATACCACTCTGTTCAGCACATCCTACAGCCAGCTGAGAGACGCTCTGGGCATCTACAGTGAAGAGGCAGGGAAGCTTGGCCTCCAAGTGAGCTGGGCCAAGACCAAATTTATGCACGTCGGTGATGGGCCGGATCCACCCCCCCTGCAGCTTGGCAATGATATTGTAGAGCCTGTCAAGTGCTTTGTGTACCTGGGGTCCATAGTGACCGACAACGGAGACCTAAATCCAGAGATCAACCGCAGAAGAGCCCTGGCAGCATCAGCCCTGCAGTCCCTCTGGAAACCACTCTGGTGACACTCTACCATCTCTCGCACGACGAAGCTCCGGATATACAACTCCGCCGTACTCTCCATCCTGCTGTATAGCTCGGAGACATGGCCCCTGAACAAGACTCTGGCTGCCAGAGTAGATGGCTTCGACAGCAGAGCTCTCCGCACCATCGAAAACATCAGGTGGCCCCAGCGAGTTTCCAACCAGGTGCTCAGAGCTCGCACGCGCCAGCCCAGAGCATCTTGCCTGGCTGCGCAACGCCGCACCCGCTGGTTTGGTCATGTCCTCCGCCTTCCTGCTGACCATCCCACGAGAGCCATCCTCCAGTTCGACCCGATGGCTTGACGTCATCGCGGGCGACCTCCAACAACTTGGAGTCACCGTGGAGGACGCAGAGCAGCTGGCCCAAGACCGTCAGCACTGGAAAAAACTGGTTCATCTGGTCGGCTCAACGCACGGGGACGGGACGCCCCCCCCCCCCCTTCGCTGGAGCCCTAAGTAAACTCACAGAACACACAAGGACTCCACAATTAACTGAATCCTGCTGCTTCCATTGTGGAGGATATGTGGTTGACCAAGCCTGAAGACCCCCAGAAAACCTAAAGGCATTTCTTTAGAAAAAAAAAGGCAATAATGTTTACTTATGTTACCCCAAAAGAAAATATTTGTTTTTGGTTTTAGTTTACCTGAGGAGGTCCATGTCTTCACTATTAATGTTTGTGTAACATCCAAGTGAGTCATAGATTCGGATTTGTTTTTCCTTGAAATCAAAAACCTGAAATGAAAAATATTAAATAAACATCAACCGTAATGCATTGGACTTTCAATTGTACAGTAAACAGTGTGTGATACAAAAGATATATTTTTAATGTAAATGTTTAGAATCACAGTAAGCTCACCCAAAGGATGAAATGATTTCCTGTCTCTGGTGTTTGATGACCCACAATTCTAGGCAGGAAGACTGTGTCTGCATCCTATTATAAACCATATATATATATATATATATATATATATATATATATATATATATATATATATATATATATATATATATATATATATATATATATATATATGTGTGTGTGTGTGTGTGTGTGTGTGTGTGTGTGTGTGTGTGTGTGTGTGTGTACATATATATATATATGTGTGTGTGTGTGTGTACATATATATATATATTTATGTGTGTGTACATATATATATATATTTATGTGTGTGTGTATGTATATATATATATATATATATATATTTATATAGATAGATAGATAGATAGATAGATAGATAGATAGATAGATAGAAAGATAGATAGATCTATCTATCTATAGATGTAGATATATAGAACATAGCATAACATAATGGGGTTATATTATGCCTTGTAAGGACCTACAGGAATGCGTTTTGCAACACTGGCACTGATTGTTCCATTCCTGGTCCACTCCCGATGCCACAGAATAAAATCATAAGTGGCAAGTGATCCACACTACACATAAAAAAAAATCATAACACATTAATAATAATAATAATAATGGATTGGCTTTATATTGTGCTTTACAAGCTTGTCAAGTTCCTCAAAGCACCTTACAATTTGGTGCATTATTCATTCACTCCTCAGTCACACTCGGTGGTGGTGAGCTTCTTTTGTAGCTACAGCTGCCCTGGGGCAGACTGATGGAAATGTGGCTGCCATTCTGCACTAACAGCCTCTCCGACCACCACCAAACACAGTCACACTAACACATTCATACCGGCAAGGTGGTTGAAGTGTCTTGCCCAAGGACACAACGACAGTATGCAATGTAGTATTAGACTAAAGAACTACACGTTTAGCGGGACTATTTTTTTTCTAAATAAAAAACACTTTACCTTATGTTCTGCCGCCAGTTGTGCTACTCGATAGGTCACAGCCTGGAATGTGTAAATACCACAGAATAAGTTGATAATTTTGTGACATATATTGGAGCAGTTTTCAGATTGAAGATGCTAAGACAAATCCTGAAAAAGAAATGTCTTGAAGGTGTAAAGAATGTCAGATAGGGTGATGATTCTGAAACTTGATATTGAAGTATGATCTTGAATATTGTTTGTGGTTATGCCCCACAGGTAGGATGTGAGCTAGAGGAAAAGAAGACATCCTCCAGGGATTTAGATTAAGTGATACTGAGTTTCCCTGGAGATGAGAGTGTGGTGATTGGTGCAGACTATAACAGACATGTTGGTGACGAGAACAGAGGTGACGAGTTAGGTGAGGTAGGAGAATGACGTAATTTGAATGAGATCAGCAACTGCAAAGTAATGGTTGAGAAAAGTGCAAAGGCGGAGTAGAGGATCGAGTGGTGGAAGCTGAAAAAGAAAGAATGTAGAGTGACTTTCAGGGAAATGTTGAGACAGGCTCTAGGTGGTCTGGAGGTGTTTCCAGATGGAACACTGGAAACACCTCCAGACCAGGCCAGGAAAGTAATTGGTGTGTCATATGGAAGGAGGAAAGTAGATATGGAGACTTTGTGGTGGAACAAAGAAGATCAGGAGTGTGGACAGAGAAGAAAGTTAGGTTAGAAGAAGTGAGACATTAAGAAGGCTGAAGAGTAGTGTCAGCGGTGGAATATAATGAAGTAAAAGTACTTATTTACTTCTAACCTTCTACTTTTACTTGACCACATTTTAGAGCAAGGATCTGTACTTTTTACTCCACTACATCTATGAGTTGGTTTGAATTAAAATGTATTTTTAGTTTGGTTGAAAATCATGTGTTTTTTCAGTGTCGTCATTGTAGACATAGTACAGAAGTATAAAAGACACAGTAAAGTAGTACTCTTCAGTAAAACCTCACCTACAGATCAAGTCTCCTCTGTTGCACCAATAACCTTTAATCGCTCATATTTAACAGATTCATTAGTTCTTAAATCTGTGTGAAATACTTTTACTTTTTTACTCACAAGTACATTTGAAAGTAAGTACTTTAATACTTTTACTTAAGTAGAAATTTTCATCTGATGACTTTTACTTTTACTTTGGTAAATTTTTGTTCCTTTATCTGTACTTTTACTTACTTACTGAGTACTTCCTCCACCACTGCTGAAGAGAGAGGACAGGGGTACTGGGAGGTGCAGTGTGAGGTAAACTTAGGGGTGGCAAAGGCCAAACAAAGAGCGTATGAGGACTTATATGCCAGGTTGAACAGTAAGGAGGGAGAGGTTGAGAGAGATACAGATGTGAGGATGTGCAGCAGGTTAGGGTGATTAAACATAGGGATGGAAATGTACTGACAGTAATGTGATGGGAAGATGGAGTTGATGAAGAAGTATTTTGTTGCTACTTTTTCCTATTTGTAGGACATTCAGAAAATCATAATAGTAATAATTAGTTCAGTTTTTATGTGAATAAGGACTTACATCATCAGTCAGCCATGGCATTGCCAGGAAAGACTCTCCAAACAGCTCTGGAGGGCAAACGCTGTATAGATCTTTCATTTTAAGGGGAAACCTTCATATGTCAAGATTTCTCTGTCCCTTCTCACCCCAGAGAACAAGGCCCGGAGTTTAGCCTTTATAAGAAAATAGCAAAAAATTACAACAGCAACAAGGAACATGTTAAACAATACAAAAATGAGTGTTACCATACCATGTCACTGTCCTGGATGGCATATGCCTGGGCCCTGAAAGTGGAAATTACTTTAGAGGGCCTGCTCACAGATGTACCTTGAGTAGTTGTAAAGTCACCTTAATCACAAAAGATAAAAAAAATACAAGAACAGTGTTTAAAATGTATCCAATGAGACTGCTGCAAATTTGGGAAAGCACTGCATATACAAATTCACTACATACCAGCAGACTGCAATCCCAGCATCCCATGAAGGCCAACAGACAGTGCTATGTTGCACAATTCCTCCATTTGAGCCTTGAAGTGCGCATTTATGGAGTTATTGTGTAGTTCAATTAACACTCTGACAGTTTGTTTAAAGTGGCCCTCATTCATTTGGCAAAGTGAATATTTTACTGAGGACAGTTCTCTGTTCAATTGTTCTGCAACTGCAGAATTTATTTCTGTCCGAAGGCTAGGACAGATGTTTAGGCTCCTTAGTTTTTCTTCTGGTCTGCGTTGATTTTTTTGGTGAAACCGGTCATAAAGAGAATATCTCTCGCAAGTTTGTGTGATTGGGTGCCTGGCTGTCATTCTGTCTACCTGTATGTCTGTAATGTCAGTGCTTGGTAAAGGACATCGCAGACGTTGGATCTAGTCCATGTTGACTCTGAGTTTCTTTACTGATGAAAGCTGAATGTTGTCATCAGTTGGCTCACAAAGTCGACCATCATGTGGCTGGAACAAAAGTTGCCTAGTCCGGTTGTTTGCATGTTTTGCAACCTGGCCTGCTACATCGGAAATGTAACAGGTTGGGAAGTATTTAAAGCTCAAGAGCCCATCTGCATGGTCTCTGGCAGACTCCGTCCAGAAGAGAAAGTTTACATAGTAAACTACCCCATGCATGCATGAAAAATGAAGGAGGCCACCTGGGAACAAAATAGTACACTCTATATATACATAAAAACACCAGCATTATTAGATGAACTCTGTTTAAATGTTCAAATGATGATCTTACCACCAGCTTTCTGTAGTTTTAAAAAAAGTTTGGGGTAGACATCTTTAAAGTTGAGGAGCTCCTCAAGCCGGTTGATTAGATCGGTGACAGAGCCTTCCGATGACACACCTAATGCCAGGCAAGCATCCTGGAGGTCCTTTTTTGCAGGCTTTAAACAAGAAAAATCAAATTGGGACTACAGTGAATCCTTTAGCAAAGACAAATAACATAGCTATAACAATAGTGAAGCTATTGAAGGCATTATATATACCTTCTTTGATTCAACAAGATCAAGAATAGTGTTTTCGTTGATCTTGATGTTTTTGCTCTGAACTTTCACGCCCTCTTGTCTTTTTTTAAGTGCTTTATAAACTTCTGTTTTGGGAAGAATATTCCCAACTCTGGTACTTCTTCCCATCCAAGGTGCCAAATTAGAATGATGTGTTGAAGTGCTGTATGGGTTTGCCATAGTCCCTGAGAAATATATGCACGTCAGTCTTGCCTTAAAAGAGTATAAAGCAGTAATATAAATATTACACACCTGAAAGAAGGCCTTCAGCTACAACACACTTGTCCAGATCAGACCACACCTTTTCAATGTTAATCTCCAGGTCTTTTTCTGTTATAGTGTCTGGAGCAGGCCTTCTAAAAGTGCCAACTGCAAGCATAAAAAAATACAGCTTTTGCAGAGAAACTTGACAGTGTTTTTTAATACAGTCCAAATGTTAAACACCTGTTGTATATAACACAGACAGTATGGGGTATACCCTGTATATACCTGGAATATCAAATGCTAGTTTCCAGTTAGCATCTGCGATCACTACTGCTGGGTGATGTCCACAACGATGACAACAGAAGTCATATTTAAAACTCGTCAATGACAAGAAGTGGTGGAATGCCTTCCGAACTGTTTGGTGGTGGTATTTGTTGTCACTGAAGAACGTGAGAGTTTCCAACATGCGCCCACTGGTTGTCTTGTTCTGTATTTAGGACAAAACATAATTTTGTATGACATACTGTATGTACAACATCATTAATGAAAAAACATTACACTTTGGACATGAATAAATTACTTACGGCCAGTCCAGACAATAAAAGCTGACATAACGGCAGTGTGAGAAACACTCTGTTGTTAAAGTTATGAAATCCAGACGAATACTCTTGAAATCTTGCGTAATTGAAACAAGTAGGACACTCTTTAATTGCAACAGAAACACCTGTAAAAAATGTAATCTCAGCTTTTCAAATGCTTATTTAATGTTGTATCATGCTCAGCTTTATTGTGAATAAGTTACCTTTATGCACATTGTTAATCCCATATACCAGAGCCTGAGTTGTAATCACTTTGGGGGGGTTAAGTGCTGGTGGAGTTGGGCCTGGACAGTAGGGGCAAGTGTCTTCAGATGGAATAAAACAAGATGGTGGTTGTTCTTCCTGGGTTCTCAATGTGTGGGATAAATCCTGTAAACATGGTATGCGCTTATGTCTTAAAATGTAGTCCGTCATTAATTGAATGTTTGGAGAGGACGTTGTAGGACACTCTATTGGTATGTTTGATTCAATGATATGGGTTTTCAAATCGTCAATGTCCTCGACTTTAATGTCAGATGTGACCATGACTGTATTTGGGCTTTCTTGGAAAATCCACCACATTGCCATCATACGGTGGATGCAACGATGCGATTTTCCTTTGCCACGACACTGACAGTTCCACTGCCCTGCCATAGAGTCAAATGTAACACGTGTTCTCTTAAACTGACACCAGTTGTCTGTTTCATCTGTAAATACAGAAAAAAAGTGCCACCTTGGGGTCTGTTCCTGCTCTTCAAAAACTATGGGGTGAACACTGTTCACTCCACAGTTATTTGCGGCTTTGTTTAAGAGCTCACATTTTTCACCCCATTCAGAGGACATTAGACCTTTGTCCAACATGCTTTGTAATGAGTCTGATTTAAGTGCGGCAGGCTTTGTGTATGGTCGTGCATTTTTGGTCCTCTCTAAATGGATGCATTCTTTTCCAGGATTTCCAGAAGACCAGGCAATCTGCATAAATCGCCTGCATTCTTCTACCTCACAGTCAATTCTGGGAGGATTTGTTGATTTTACCACATGAATTGGGTAAATGGGACTGTGCTCAAATTTAGGCGTTGCATAAATGCCATTTATGAGATCAATGCAAACCATTGGTTCCACCTCGATACTATGGACCTCTTTGATGTGCCTCTTGAGGTTTTTTGGTGCACTTAAAACTGAAGTGCAGTGTGGACACTGCAGTTTTTGTTTTTTGGCCTGTTTTGGTCCATCATCTGAATCGACTGCTGGGGTGGTGATTGATTTTCTTTTTGATTGAAAAACCTCTGCTGTGAGTAACAGAGAATAAAGAAGTTACACAGATCTTGAAAAACATCATAAAGAAGTAGTTTAGCAACAAAGTCTTCTTAAGCTACACACGTTTCATATTGAAATCGTCAAAAACAGACACTATGTCAGCAGCATTTACAATGAGCATTAATAGAACTGAATTGTTGGCTGTGTAAGTTGTAAACTTACCTTTTTTTTTGTCTGCTGAAGTACCTGTCAAAACATAATACATTTTTACTTTAAATAAAACACAGTGCACATACTGTAATACTTCATGTACTGGTTTTAAGAGTTTTAAAAATCATATGTCATAACTGATAGTTTTAAACTATAATCACTCACATACATTGAGGGCCATTTTATGCAGTATCAATTGGATTAATCCAAATTAAAATATGTTAAGAAGAGCCAGCACCTACCATGTTTTGACTTTAAATGTTCTGTAAAAGTGCTTGATCGTGTAAATATTTTATATTTGCACTCTGGTCAGTGGTAATGGCTTCTGGATCCTCCTTTTTCAAGGCAATAGCATGCAACCACAAATTTTTCTGAAGAGAATTTATAACAACAATTAAACAATATATTTACAGTCAGTTCATGGATCAATATTTTCTGTTTTTTGTGCTACCTTGTTTATTTTGAAAGAAGTAAATGGCTTCTTTAAGGTGCTTTTTTTGAAGATGGCATTTATTTGCAAGTTCCTTTGAGTGGCAGAAGTCACACTGAGGACCAGTTCTTGCAAATAACTCTGCTACATCAGAGAACACTTGATGTGAAGCTGTAAGGAAAAATAATAAATAATAATAATATTATTTTCATTCATTTTTATTGCACAGTATTTGACAGGGACAATGCAGTCAACACAGTAACAATAGGAAGCCAGCAATGGATGCGGAGCATATAGTACAGTGTAGTGTGTAACTAATTTTTGATTCACTTAAAACAACTAAGACTGCTTTGTATTGTCTTTGAGAACTTTTTGTTTATCAAATTAAAGTTAGGGCTCAAGTACCATGCAATGCTATCAATGGTAGCTTGTTTAAAATCTGATACAGAGTGATTATTTTTCATTTTGTATATTAACATTGAAAGCATGCATTTTTGTTCCTAGGCAAGGTTAACCTTCACCTGTTCTCACATACGCTAATTTTACCAGTTGTGGAAACACTTGGTTGCAACCAATACTTCTCAAATTCAGACCTTGTCACTGTCTGGTATTTTTGGCTCACAAGGAAGTCCAACAACACTCCATATATGTAACACACTCTGGTTGTTTATTTTTCTTCAGCATATATAAAGACCGAACTGTGACCTCTTAGAGGCTTGCTTTCTATCCTCGCATGTCTTCTGTATATCTCCTGCTTGTAACTCCCTTACATCTGGCCAGATAAAGAACTTCTTTTACGACTCTACCTGGTCTATTGTCTCTTACTTTTTCCAACCTTGACTTCAATTGGCGTTGTCGGCAGGATTCAGCCCTTGATACAGGTAAGCAACTTCTTTTTTTGCTTCCTTATGCTGAATCGGACCCGGAGTGGTTGGAAATTGTTTAATGAGACATTATAATTAGTTTTGTATCTGAACATTTTCTCTGAAGTCTGATTACCATTTCTAAACTATTTCAGCGAATACCAGAACATACTTATATATATATATATATATATATATATATATATATATATATATATATATATATATATATAGCAAACAGGTGAAATCCACGTTGAATGATTTCGTGGTAGGATAATTAACCAAGGATTCGCTGCGAAGTTTGATTTCGTAGTATAGGAATGCCAAGGGGAATTATGCTGGTTTTCCGGTAATTGACTGAGTTCTTACCGATGTCAGGGCTAATAGCGGGCTCTACGTGATTATATAGATAATACAATACGACTGAGTTTTCGTATTTAAAGGTTATGAGTGGCATGGACCAGAAGTTCCATGTTTGAGATACATGTTGACCAGAAGTTCCATGTTTAAGATGAGCGGCATGTAGACTGAGTTCCATGCTTGAGAATAGTGCGCACTAGAATATTTATTTATTACTATAAGCAAACAAGGGTTTTGCTCTACTATTATTTTATATCTCCTGTCCACAATCACTAGTAGTTTGATTTTCTCTCACTCTCTCTCTCTCTCTCTCTCTCTCACTCTCTCCTCATGCCCCCCTCCCCTCCCTCGTCCCACACACTTTCCTATGAATAACCTTTTCCCTCTCGCACCCCTGTCCTCTCCTCTTTCAGTGCCCCTCCTCTGGACTTTGCTGTCTCCTGTCTCTATCTATTTTCTTCCTAACAGTTTATGTTCAAAGGGTTGATCTTAACAGTTTAATTGTAATATTTTCACCTGTGATACCACAGGGTTTAGCTTCAAACTGCAGTTTGATTGACGGTATTTGCTGACTCTTTTGGAAATGGGTTGTTATTCTTCAAGAGGATATGTCCCAGAACATTCAATAAATTTGAATAAATATTGAAATCTATATAAATATAAACAATCCACTCTAATGTACGAGTCAAACAAATTTTGTTAATGCAAAGGAATTGTAAAATTAATGTGAATTGAGTTAAAGGCAACTTTACAGAACAACATATTTGACCATACATTTTTGGTGGCACTTTGGTAAAGACCAGGTAGACCGAGTAAAAAAGGGTAATCGTTGTCTTGCATGATTGATTTGTATATACCGTCGTTATGGGGGGACTATTCAGTGTTCCAGTCAACAGTTATGAAATTAAAGTCAAAAATGAAGATGACCTACCAAAACGTGAAAGAAAGGAGTTTAAAGCCTTGTTGAAAACTAATCCGCAGTTGAAGTTAGTCCCTGATAAACCTGCTAATCGTCTCACACCGCGAGAATGGATGACTCGAAAATTAGGCATATATTATGCTGAACTGTTTATTTCTGAATTGGCGATATGGTCCGACAATGCTTTCCCAAGAGAAGGTAGTTTTACAAAGGATAAACTGAGTTTGGCCCGTGCTTACATTATTGATAAGACTAAAGTGGCAAATCCTTTTGGCAATCGAGTAATTATATGAGAGAAGTTTTATCAGCTTGGGAAAGAATGGCGGCACAATATCCTGGCAATTCTGGTTATAGTAGAAGACCTAAATATGGACTTCCATTCTGGCCAACCCTGTTAATGTCACAGCACATTGAAAACAAACCAGTTTCTCTTACAGACAAAAATGAATTCTACCCATTATTAGCAGTTGATGCGTCCGTCGTACACACATACACAGACGGTGATGACATGGATGATGATGATGACATTGATTTGTGTATTGCGGGATTCACTGTTAATGCTAAACGTAAGAAAGATTTTAAGACACTTCCAATCCAATCGACCATAATATTTCCTGAATATGATACTGCGGATAAGGATGAAACAGACTGGCAGAAAAAATGCATCAGGTCATGGTTTGAAAACGGTCAGCGTGCTTTGGAAGGAATAGCACGGCGTAAAGGGGAGGATGAAAGAATTAAAAGAGATCAATTGACCTATGTACGTGAGTTGCTTAGAGCTGAATTTAAACGCATTTTCAGATTGATAAAACACAAACAAAATCCGGCGATTGAGTTGGCTCCAATTTGTTCATACATAGTGAAGTGTTGGGGATCTTGTATGAATCTTTATAAAACTAAAACGGGAATAGAGATAGATGTTGAAAAACCTATCGACAAAACAGTAAAAGAAAGAATCATGAACATGATACCGGAAGAGACCGTTCAAAACATTCGGGATTTACTAATTGAATATGGTAAGGAATCACAAACAAAAAAAGATGCTCCGTCAGTACAACTTAATGCTCCATTGCTTACTTTTGATGACAAGGTCATGGACAAACCCTTATCTCTTGCAGAAATTTCTAAAATAACACGCGATGCTCCTTCGCCTTTGATAAAACCAACTGCCTTTATGAATTGGTATGAAACTCTGATAATGCATGGTTCGCTATCAGGAAAGGATGTACGCTATATATTGACAACGGTAATGCCGCACATAAAGATGCAATCTTTAATTGATGAATGTGACACCCTTAGTGAGGACAATGACGGCCCTATTGATCATGAAACAATACCTGAAAAGAAGTTTCCATGGTTGAGTAAAAAACACAAAGAAGAACATATCACTGAGTTTAAAGAATTTCTGAAAAAGAATGCTACACAGGATAGGGATATTTCTCAAATACTCAATTGTAAACAAAAACATAATGAATCAATGTCTACTTTTGCGCAAAGGTTTCAAAAAGCATGGAAAGAGGATGCGAAATTAGAAATAAAAGACAGCGAAGATCCGTTATTCGTGTCAATGTTTTTGAATGCTTTGGACTCACAATCAGATTCAGATTCAGATTCAGATTCAAGCATATACTGTAAAAGTGTCATGTCCAGAAGTCTTCACGCTCGCTCCTAATGATCTGTTGAAAAAGATTAGAGAGTTGGAATCTGTTGGTCTGTTTAACAAACCCAAGTTAATGGCAGCTGCATTACCTGTTAGCTCACCCCAGTCTCCAGTAAATACAAGACAGTTTCACACAATAGTAAAACAGCAGCCTATAAGGGGTACAGAACCTGATGAAATGCTTTACAATATTCCGTATAGACGAAAACGAGGAAGACCAAATAACAGAGGTCAAATGCTAAACTATGATGATGTTTGCTATCGCTGTGGTAAGTATGGACATTGGGTTCGAACCTGTAGGAATGTACCACCAGGTAACGTATACAGAAATACTTTTCAGCAAAAAACAAACTCCACATGCATCGTTTCTGGTAAGAAATGATAGATTTAATCAGGGAGATGTAAAAAAGGACTTACAAGTTTCAGAAAAAGGAGCATCCAATCCTATTTGGCAACACTAGGGGACCGACAGGAGGACGCTGACAGTAAAAATAATTGCGTGTTAACAGCACCACAATTTCAACTCACAAATAGCCCATCTGATCTACCAAGTTTTAATATTAGTTGATGGTAAACAAATTCCTTTTTAGGTTGATACAGGAGCTACGATGTCATGTATTAATCAAACTGATTTTCTCAAGCATGCAACAAAAGAAACTGTCTTGTCGGTGTAGCTGGCGTCCTACAATCGCAACCACTAACAAAACCACTAACAGTTGATATAAATCAACAACAAATGAATCATCCATTTTTGTTAAGTGACACAGTCCCGCTTTCTCTATTAGGAAGAGATCTGTTATGTAAATTGAATGCCACCATATCGTGTTCACCTAATGGAATGTTACTAAAAATTCCAGAGCAGACATTTCGGCAATTCTTTGAGGATATCAAGAAATTGGCTAAATGTAGTGCTGCAGCTGCAGTATCACTTCTCGCACTTAGACCAATTAATAAGCCTTTCTGTTTGCATTCTGAAACAGCTAATGGTACATGCTTGAATATACAATGTTTTTTTCTATGCCCAGCAGGGTTTATTCTGTTAGACAAAATTGATGAAGTACATGTCAACATCTTCATTTTTGCAGTAAAAAATGATTTGTCTGACATCTCTTTCATTACAGATTCTCTCAAGAGATTAATAGAAATCCTACCTGATGAAAAGCAGGAGAACAAAGCTTATGTCGTCTGGTCTTATGCTAAGGTACCTGAACATTTCTTTTTCAAATGCAAAAACTTAACTTCTGTACCAGTCACAACAGACATTTCTTTTGATCAAATTGAAATATGCCCTATTTCAATTTTGTCTAAAGTACCTAGACACTTGTGGGCTTTACATGCCAATCATGTGGGTCTTCTCCGGGTCCCACCGTACCATCCCAAAATCGACTACAGCAAATTTCCAGTACATGTTAAACAATATCCTTTATCCCAAAAAAAGGAAAAGGGTATTAAACCAGTCATTGAGAGCTTACTGGAACAAGGTGTTGTTATAAAGAAAAGAGTTTCTTGTAACAGCCCTATCAATCCAATTGTGAAGCCAGAAACAAACAGGTGGAGATTTACACAAAACTTGAGAAAGGTTAATGAAATTGTTTTCCCTATGGCTCCAACGGTTCCTGATGTTAATGCTATACTGACAACACTACCACCACATTCTAAATTTTACACAGTAATTGATTTGTCATCTGCCTATTTCTCCATTCCCATAGATGAAGAGATGCAAGAGTTATTTGGTTTTCAATTTCTAAATGAGAGTTATTGTTTGACCAGATTATCTCCAGGTTTTGTAGATTCAGCTGCATATTTCTGTAGCATTGTGAAATGGCACTTGTCGCATCTCACTCTCCCTGGGTCTTCTGTGCTAGTACAGTATTTTGATGACCTGCTCATTGCTTCACCAACAGAAAATGACTGTCTCAGAGACTATATAGCGCTTTTGATACATCTGGCGGATGGAGGACACAAGGTTTCACTTGCCAAAATGCAATTTTGTCAAGAAGCTGTCAACTACCTGGGCTATGTTTTGAAAGATGGATGTCGTTTTTTGTCTATGGACAGAGTAAAAACGATCATGGACTTAAAAAGGCCTAGAACTAAAACTGAAATATTGTCTTTTTTGGGATTAATCAATTATTCCCGTTCTTGGCTTCCTAATGTTGCCTTATATGACTCTGTTTTGCGTAAGGCTACGTTGAAAGATAAAGCTGATACTGTGTTTTGGACTGATGAAATGAAACATGCTTTTTGACACATCAAATACCTTTTGTGTAACGCGCCAGCGCTGGGATGTCCCGATTTTGAATTAATGTTTCATCTCTTCGTGAGCACCGACGAAATCGGAGCCTACGCTGTGTTAGCACAGCCTCATGGGGAAGGAATGCGACCAGTTGCATACTATTCCAAAACCTTGCCTCTCATTGTCCAGGGAATGGTTCCTTGTCTTAGAGCAGTAGCTGCTGCAGCAATGATGGTTGAAAAATGTCAAACCATCGTTCTAGGTTATCCTTTAGTGTTGCACACCACACACATGATTTCAATCATCTTAAACAATATAACCAATCAACACATGACCAGTCAAAGAAGGAGTAATTATGAACATATCCTGACAGGTACTGAAAATCTCAAAATTTCCACTGTGTCACATACCAATCCAGCTTTACATTTGCAATTCTTATTGTATGGCACTGGGTATGAACCGGAGGATGAATCACATGACTGTTTGAAACTTATTTCAGAATCCACAAGTATCAGAATGGATTTACAACAAACTCCATTAGCTCAAAATGATTTGATACTTTTCTGTGATGGATCATCTATGAGACCAAATGACAAAACTGTGTTAGCTGGATATGCAATTGTAAATGATCAACAGACCTGCCTGGAAGCATATTGCTTACCAGTTAAGTCTGCTCAAGCTGCTGAATTAATAGCATTAACACGAGCATGTACCATAGCAAACAACAAACGGGTAACTATTTACACTGATTCTAAAGATGCATTTTCCGTAGCACATGATTTTGGGAAATTTTGGGAAAACAGGGGTTTCTTGACAGCTGCAGGGAAAGAGATAAAAAATGCTCAACTTGTTAAAGATCTTTTAACTGCTATGATGCTTCCAACAGAAATTGCTATCGTCAAATGTACGGGACATGGTAAAAAAGATAATCCTGTCGCCGACAGTTGTGCTAAACAAGCAGCTCAAAGTGACTCTTTTCCTCCCTAGCTACAAAACACTTGTCCTCAGATTATTGCTTCTGACTCAGATTCACTTTCTCCCCCTTTCTCTATTGCAGATTTGTGTGCAATTCAACAAAAAGCTTCAGGGACTGAAAGAAAACGTTGGATAAAAAAGGGATGTTTTAAAGACACCGATGGGTTATGGAAAAACACCAATTCCAAAGTCGCACTTCCTACAATGGCTTTCCATCCATTGATAGCCTATGTACATGGAATTACACATGCAAATTACCAAGCGATCACATCATATATCGACAAATTCTTTTTCACTACAGGATTAGAAAAGCATGTGAGGCGCTATATTCAACAATGTATGGTATGTGCGCGTTGTAACCCCGCAGTCAATCCACCAAGACATGAACATCTCCCTATGCCAGAAGGCCCTTTTCAACAGCTACAAATCGATTTTACGCATCTGCTTAGGTGTAGAGGCTTTTCCTACTTATTAGTCATAGTAGACCGTTTCTCTAGATGGCCTGAGGCATTCCCTACCAGAAAAGAAAACGCACAAACGGTAGTAAAGTGTTTAATGGAACATATCATACCTCGTTTTGGTATAAAATAAAATTACTATAAATCAACAAATATTCATTGAACAACAAAAAATCTACAATACTGCAGTCAAAACTTCACGGAACAACTACTTTTCTAAAATAATCAATACTCACAAGAATAATCCCAGAACCCTTTTTACAACAATAGACAATTTAATCAACCCAGACAGCACCAAACCTTATTTTAAAGCCACAGACTCCCTTTGTGAGGCGTTTGCAGACCACTTCATGGGGAAGGTGGACACCATCAGATGTAACATTTTATCCTCCCACAGTAACATGGTTTTAACCACATCTTGGTGTCTGCCTTCACCAGAGGAAACACTGGACAGTTTTGTCCTGGTTGATGCTGAGAGTCTTGACAAAGTTTTCTCCTCGGTGAGGCCCACCACATGTCTTTTAGATCCAGTCCCTACTGAGTTTTTTAAGTCATTTTATCAAGTTTTTAGAGAGGAGCTTTTAAACATGATGAATTGCTCTCTTCAGACGGGGGTCTTCCCTGCCGCCTTTAAACAGGCGGTGGTGAGGCCCCTGCTGAAGAAGAGCAATTTAGATTTTAATGATCTTAACAATTTTAGACCGGTCTCTAACTTACCATTTTTAAGTAAAATTTTAGAAAAGTTGGCTTTTATTCAGCTCAATGATTTTACTAACTCACAGAACGTCCTGGAGAAATTTCAGTCTGGTTTTAGAGTGAACCACAACACCGAGACAGCCCTTTTAAAGATTTTAAATGATTTTAGACTCAATTATGACTCACAGAGAGTGACAGTGTTGGTTCTACTGGATCTGAGCGCTGCCTTCGATACAGTAGACCACACTATTCTTTTAACTCGTCTTAAACAGCTGGGCCTCTCTGGTGCTGTTCACAGATGGCTCACTTCTTATCTCTCAGACAGGACTTTTATGGTAAGTGTAGACACCTGCTCCTCTCAGGTTCATAAAATCACATGTGGTGTGCCCCAGGGTTCGATTTTAGGCCCAGTGCTTTTTAACCTGTACATGCTCCCTCTTGGCAGTGTCATCAGGAGACATGGAGTCAGCTTTCACAGTTACGCTGATGATACACAGCTGTACATCTCCATGTCTCCTGATGACACATGGCCAATGGACGCACTTTTTAACTGTATCACAGATATTCGATCCTGGATGGCAGAAAACTTTCTCCAGCTCAACCAGGACAAAACTGAGGTTTTAGTCATCGGTCCTGAGGCCCAGAGAGAGAAACTTTTACCCAAACTACAGTCACAGTCTTTTAATCCCTCCTCACAAGTGAGGAATCTGGGCGTGATTTTTGACTCGGAGCTGAAATTTATTCCACACATTAAGAACATCACCAAAATAGGTTTTTATCATCTAAAGAACATCGCCAGAGTCCGCCCAATTCTCTCTCGGGCCAACACGGAGGTGCTCATGCATGCTTTTATCACCAGTCACATCGACTACTGTAATGCCCTGCTCTCTGGTCTCCCCAAAAAGAGTATCTCTGGTCTACAGCTTTTACAAAATTCAGCAGCTCGTGTCCTGACGGGGACCAGGGGGCGGGAGCACATTACACCAGTTTTAAAATCACTGCATTGGCTCCCTGTGTGTTTCAGGATCGATTTTAAGGTTCTTTTAATGGTTTATAAGTGTCTTAATGGTCTTGGGCCTTCTTATCTCTCAGAGTTACTTTTACCTTATGAACCCTCGCGGCCCCTGCGCTCCTCCGGCAGCAGGCTCCTAGTTATTCCCAGAGTCAGGACACACACTCACGGCGAGGCGTCATTTCAGTTTTACGGCCCTCACCTCTGGAACTGTCTGCCGGAGGACCTCAGGGCCGCAGAGAATGTTAATGTTTTTAAGAGCAGGCTCAAGACCCACCTTTTTAGTTTAGCTTTTAGATAGCTTGTGCTCTTACTGCCTTTGGTTATAGTTATTTGTGTTTTAGTTGTATTTGTTTTAGGCCATTGTATGTTCTTGTCCATGGCCTTTGCAGTGTTTTTGGTCTTTCCAGTGTTTCCTCTGCGGGAGCCCTCTGTGCTCCCGCAGGCGCGTTGCCTGTGGCTGGCTGGGTGCTTGGTTCTGGGTGCCTGGATTGAGGTTGACTTTTTGGTCGCGCCTCGGCTGGGTGCCCGGCGCCATTGCCTGGTGGCTGCAGCTGGTGTGCCGCCCCCGGTGCGGAGGGCTTCTGTGATGGCGTTTCCTTACTTACTTGCATCTGTGCCCAGCCTTATGCGTGTATCTGATGTGTTTACTTGTGTGGGTGTGCTTGCGGGTGGGGGCTGGGACCGATAGTGTGTGTGTGTGTGTGTGTGTGTGTGTGTGTGTGTGTGCGTGTGTGTGTGTGTGTGTGTGAAATTTTTTGTGATTTTAACTTATAAAGCACTTTGTGTTGCACGTGTGTATGAAAAGCGCTTTATAAATAAAGATTGATTGATTGATTGATGCCTACGTCGATTGACTCCGATAATGGCACTCCTTTCACTTCACAAGTAACTAAATTATTGGCAACTGCACTTGGCATCAAATGGCAATTTCATGTGCCATGGCATCCACCTTCGAGTGGAATGGTGGAAAGATTAAATCGGACAATAAAAAATAAGATTTTGAAAATTCACATGTCTCGGCAAATGACTTGGCTAGACGCATTACCTCTGACACTATTGTCCATCAGAGCAATGCCTTGCAAAAACACTGGATTGTCTCCGCCTGAAATTCTAATGGGTCGTCCCTTTCCTTTGGCAGCAAAACAACCTGACGCGGCAGCAGATCTCACAAATCTACAGGAACTGCAACAACAATATGTACACAATTTATTCACTTTTATTGCTCAGTATCTCCAGCAGGTATCTGATGCTAGTCCTGTCCTGTCTGACAAACCTACTCATCCCTTTCAACCGGGAGATGTGGTACTGATCCGAAGTCTGAAGCCGACTGCATCTGAGCCACGATACAGACAACCGGTCGAAGTGCTGTTAGTCACGAGAACTGCAGTAAAAGTCAAAGGAACTCCAGCATGGATCCACGCCAGCCGGGTCAAGGCAGCTCCGAAAGCAACAATACCCGACTTACCATCTTAGAGTATCCAATGCACACTCTACATTTTTCTTTTAAATATGCTCTAGACATACTAATCATTTTAATTGGAATTGTAAGTCTTCTCAGCTACAATGTTGATCCTTATTACTCGCATGGGAAATATCTATATAAAAGACTGATTAGACCACAGAAGACTTAGATTATAACAAACCTATATCTAGCACTGACAAATACAACCGGGTAACTTTGGAAGAATTGACTGAACAAATGACTGCAAGATTTTTTCTTTTGTTTCAGACACTCGCAACCACACAAACCCACTCTCAATCTACTGGTCGGATGAAGAGAGAACTGTCTCATATTCCGGTGAACCATCTTGATTTTCAATGCTTGTATTACCCCTTTCTGGTAAATGCTACTCAACCTTTTTACATACAGAATGCAAAGGAATCTAGTGGACATTTTTCCCTCCCTTGGTTGGATGGTATAGTTGATTTCTTTACAAACAATTCAATTTTTGGATGGTTCATTGGAATCTTAACACCTCTCTTTGTAATACTTCTGGTAGCGAGTCTATTGATCTGCTGTTGTCTACCAATTATTAGAAAATTCATCATAAAATCCATTTCTTCCTCATTTGCACAAATACAGACTCAGACTATGACTGTTTATGACCCTCCTGCTACTCCTGATGCTCTCTCTACTTGTAGTTCATCTACAGATTCAAGTATCTACCCTCCGTGTGCTGAAAAATGTCACTTCACACTTGAGTGAATACCTTGGACCAGTTTGAAACCAAGGACAATGTGTGCTGAACCCACGGAGATATCAAATGGACCTTACAAAGATTGGAGGAGGATACTAAAGAATCGATCCAGCGATTAAGGATGACATCCTGAAAATATCAAATAGGAGCAGCAGCGATAAGCCACAATATAATGGAATATCTTTCCTTTATGTTAAAATTACTATAACATATTCACAATATTGCTCATGTGAATAGTGGAGACCTTAATTTTGCTGTGTTTTTGTTTATATTTCAGATAGTCTTTCGCAACTCTCATCCCACTGGATGATGGAAGAAGAACAACAACTAGACCAAGAATAAAGGATTATCTTATCTGAATTCAGATGGACTGAAAATCATCTAAGTTTTCGGACGATCTTAGATCCAAAAAGTTGTCATATCTTCCATCTTCCAGTAGCGGTATCTCAATCAAGTTGTAGTTGCTAAAGACTAAACTGATCTGTTATATTATAGTATTTTATGTTTATCTACTCTTGCTATTGCTAAGGTATACCTATCCTAGGCCTATGTTCAGTTTATATTTATGTTTGTATGAGATATATTCAATTAAGAGCCTCGGACCACTACAGCGGGCACCTGTGGTGATAGGATGAATTTTTCCCATTCGAATGATGAAGGAACATTGAATCATAAAGGAAGGAATACAGAGTGAAAGATGAATGAATATGAATGATGGGTGTGCTCAATGGGTTTTTTGTCATCCTATTCTTAATTGGGTATATCACTGTTGCGATTTGTATAAAAGAAAAAAAAAAAAAAAAAGAAAAAGACAAAATTAAAATAAAAAAGGAAGGATTGAAAGCATGCATTTTGTTCCTAGGCAAGGTTAACCTTCACCTGTTCTCACATACGCTAATTTTACCAGTTGTGGAAACACTTGGTTGCAACCAATACTTCTCAAATTCAGACCCTGTCACTGTCTGGTATTTTTGGCTCACAAGGAAGTCCAACAACACTCCATATATGTAACACACTCTGGTTGTTTATTTTTCTTCAGCATATATAGAGACCGAACTGTGACCTCTTAGAGGCTTGCTTTCTATCCTCGCATGTCTTCTGTATATCTCCTGCTTGTAACTCCCTTACATCTGGCCAGATAAAGAACTTCTTTTACGACTCTACCTGGTCTATTGTCTCTTACTTTTTCCAACCTTGACTTCAAACATTTAAGATTTAAAACTATTCTACATCAGAAAAACATTAAGTACTATACACACGCAGTTTGTTCTGACCTCAAAAACATAATACATTTTAAAAAGTAGACTGTTCAATAAATACCTGATTTTTTTACACTGAAGCTGTTTCAACTGCACAATCAAATTAACACTTCCTAGATGTTCCTCAGCTCCGGCTTGTGGCCTTTGCTTACTGGAAAATTTGACACCCATCCCCCTTCTTTTGATTATGCTGAACTTACCCTCCATCTTTATAAGTGGCGTTGATTAACGGCATCTACGAAGTTATCCTGTGAAAAGAAAGGGACGTGTCAACACATGGCATTTAAAGTCATTGAGCAGTTTGCCAAAACAGTGCCAGAAGTTGGTTACTGAATAAGAATACAAAATAAGAATTTAAAAAAAACCTTTATTAGTCTCTCAGTGGGGAAACTGCATAGTTGCAAATGGTATCTGTTATATCTTAACGTTAGCGTTATCCAACATTTAAGAACTTTCAGAAAACAGAACAATTCTATATGTGTTGCCATTATTCAGCGAATTAAGTTAAACAGAGCAGTAAGATGATAAATAACAAAGCCTAATTAAAAAAAAGTCAAATTGCAATGGTTAATAAACACAAACAACCTGTATAATGGTTCAAATGTACTGTGCTATGAACAAAAAGAAGCTGACAATGGCATGTTGACAAATTACTTGATAGCTAAATTAAGGTTAGCGTTGTCATTCTATATAGCCTAACATTTTTGTTATACTGACAGTTATGTGATTGCGCAGCAAATTAGGCAAAGTTGGGCCTAAATGGGCCTAACAGAAGGGAAAATAGCCTACAAAGGCCTAAAAAATATGTAATAAATAAACTACCGTATTTTCCGGACTATAAGCCGCTACTTTTTTCTCACACTTTGGACCCTGCGGCTTATACACCGATGCGGCTAATATATTATTCTTCTATGAACACAGCGGATACGCGCGCAGCTTGAGTGCAGAAAGCGCCGCTGTCTGTGCGGTGAACATGGGTTAGGGTTAGTTAGAACACTCGCTAGCGCTGTTGTCAGCACTAAAACAGTTTATCGCTGCGTGATAAAATAAGTTCTGCTGCTAAATGAACATTAGTGAGTGGGATACGTCTTAATGACCCGTATGTGTTAAATGCAGGTGAGGCGTAAATGACAAGACGAAACGTCTCAAACTTCAGTAGCGGGACATCCACTCATACATGATCGCTACAACTAACCCCGACCCCCGGGAGAGCCTGAAATCCTGTTGAAATCCTACAAGACACTGACATGATACAAGACAGGACAGCGGCTCTTTCTGCTCGAGACATGCGCTGTAGAGCGCCAAGTGACGGGGCGCAAGAGCGAAACAGACAGGTGAAGAGATGATGTGCTGAGGAAGATGCTCATTTGATTTTGTTTTGAACAGTTATTTTGTGCTTCATGCACACACCCTCCTTATGGAAAACATACGAAGAAATGCATATGATGCAGCATTGAAGTTAAAGACAAGTGATCTGACTGTCAAAGAAGGAAACAGAGCTGCTGCACGTGAACGCGGCATCGATGAGTCGATGGTGAGACGCTGGCGACGGCAGCGTGACGAACTGACTCAATGCAAAAAGACGACAAAAGCTTTCAGAGGCAATACAAGCAGATGCTCGGAACTTGAAAACTTCTTGAAGACGTGGACACCTGCGGCTTATAGACAGGTGCGGCCTATATATGTAGAAAAATAAAATTCTTTGAAAATTTAGGTGATGCGGCTTATATTCAGGTGCGCTTAATAGTCCGGAAAATACGGTACTCATTTACCTTACAAGTTCACCTCCGTTGTCGCTGTACGATCAAACTAGTAGCCGATGTGCGCTCTGTCAGTACTTATGCCCCTTGACACCTCCAGGTTTGCCAGGTTCAAAAGGTCAAGTAACAGTCAGAAGTAAATTCCAGCCAATAGGATACGTTGGATATAGCCAATAGTTAGGTCTATAAGATGTCATCTTAAGTTCAAATTCGCACAGCCTGTTCATTTTTGTGAATGTTTTTGTGTGATGTGTAGTCAAAATTTGACAACCACTCTTAATACAACGTAGTATCACATTATAGCCTATAAAAATCGGCATTTCATTACATTACATTAAACCACTAGGCTACATTATTTTTCATTGTAGGCTTTGGCCTATGAATTTACTTTGTATTGTTTTATTTGATCAATTTAAGTTTAATATCAGAATACCAAAACAAACAAACAAACAAACAAACAAAGACACTGGAAATATAATTTTATTTTTTGTTCAGTAGCAAAGTTGCAACTACACAAACATCAATGGAACAAATCTTATCGTGTTGTTACATAGGCTACAATACTATTGCAATGCAATACAAGCATTAAACTACTTTATGTAAGCTACTCAATTTATTTACCATAGCCTACTCCATATAAAGAACCATCTCTTTGGAATAGATCCAAGTCCCTATTCCCGGGTAGGTCTGGTTTAACTTTTGATGACTAATACTCCTGCCCCCACCCCCCTGTATTCACTGTTTCCATTCCACCCCATTGTATTGTTGCGTGATCTGGCCATTTCACACCTCTGTACTGATGTCTATGGAAGTAGTATCCTTGACCAAGAAAAACAAAAACTATAAAGTCAGTTGGACTTGGTTTTTAATATTGAAGATGTTTCACCTCTCATCCGAGAGCCTTATAAATAATTTTTAATGTTTCGAGGATTTCTGGCTCTGCAGGACAGCGAATTAGGACTTTATACCTTTCCTCTCTGTCTTTCTCTCGCCTTGCACACGGGAACAATGGTCACGTGACTCATGTCAGTGCCACTCTGCAGACATCCAACAGTACACAAGCTGCAGTTGCCCCTAGCGGCAGCTGCACTGGCACTTCCATGAGCAGCAGTAGTAGTTGTAGAAAAAGTAGTGAGTGTATCAGCACTAGTAGTAATAGTGGTAGAAGTAGTAGTAGTAGTAGTAGCAGTAATAGGCTACTAATAGTTGACGTAATAGCAGTAGTAGTAACAGCAGTATTAGTTGTAAACCTAGTAGTACTGCCTGGCAGGTAAATGACAGCTGCCCTGGTACCTGACACCTGCCATGGTGGGTGCCCCCAATAGCGGCAACTATAAGCAGCAACTGCTGTGGCAGGTCCTTCTATGTGTGGCAGCTGCCGTGGCAGGTCCTTTTATGAGTGGCAGCTGCCGCGGCAGGTCCTTCTATGTGTGGCAGCTGCCACAAATTTGTGGCATCTGTACTGGCAGGTGTAGTGGCAGCTGCCGCTGCCACAATTGGAGCTAGCCCCTCCTGAATTTGGTTTGCACCTCTCGGCCACCGTAGGTTACAAACAAAACCAACAACCCAATCGATGTGGGGTCTTATTCTATGTAATAACTGCAAACCCTGTAGTTAAACCTCGATAAACATGTTCTGAAATGTCCCTGTGTGTCAGATGCCCTCCCTAAACATGTTCTGAAATGTCCTTGTGTGTCAGATGCCCTCCCTAAACATGTTCTGAAATGTCTCGGTGTGTCAGATGCCCTCCCTAAACATGTTCTGAAATGTCTCTGTGTGTCAGATGCCCTCCCTAAACATGTTCTGAAAAGTCTCTGTGTGTCAGATGCCCTCCCTAAACATGTTCTGAAATGTCTCTGTGTGTCAGATGCCCTCCCTGTGTGTTATGTGCCCTCCAGCTGTGTCAGATGCCCTCCCTATATGTTAGATGCTCTTCCTAGTGTAAGAAATGCTACAGTCGGACTAGATCCAAGTTGGGCTTCGATGAGTTTCAGCGGACAGTGGCATTATCGGCCAGAGAGATGATACTACCTACTTTTCGTCAAACTTTGACAGGTCTGACGTCACATCCGTGTCCCGCCTCCGACTCTGCCCCCTCCCCATACACACACATAGGTCTGACGTCACATCCATGTCCCGCCTTCGTCCACACCCCCCTCCAGCCCCTCCACACACATTCCTCGGGGATTAAAGGGTCAAGCTGCCCCAACAAGGACCAGACTATCAAACCTATATGATCATTGATGGATGATATTTGTGCCTGCAGGGGGTGAGATGCTGGATCAGTAAGCAACTAATTAGAAGCAGGGTGAGAGACTGGTTGGATTCTTTCTTTGTCTAAAAAAAAAGTCTTTAAACAACGTTTAGTTTCAGAGAGATTGGTAGGTTTTTACCATGTCGTCCGATTGTAGAATGACGCTTATTAGTGAGACGGCTGTTACCGTTTTAAAAGAATCGCGGTGTAACGCAGACATCCTTGAAAAAAACACGGTGTATTTGCGACGGGTTCAGAGTTGTCCTCCTGTGGCTTTGCACCAAGAATGGTCTTTGAAACCTTACGGTCAACGCGGTAGCTGGGGCTACGTGTTCAAGTACAAGACGGGGGAACTGTGTCTCTATCAACGGAAAGAGGGTGAAACAGAGGGGGCCTGGACGGATCTAGCCACGCTTTCTTCCAATGACTGGGGCGTGTTAAAGTTGGTCAATCCTAGCATCGTCAGTGAGAATGAAGAGGAAGAAGAAGAAGAAGAAGAAGAAGAAGAAGAAGAAGAAGAACTACAAAATGATGATGGTCCCACAAAAAAACAAAAGCTGTATCCTTTTCCCAACACCAACAAACGCTGTGAGCAAAAAGAGACATTTGCGAGTATTTGGCATACAAAAACCTGAGGCACAGGCCGTTGGTTCTATCGCGCCAGTTACAAGATGCAAAAGGAAGAGGGAGTGTCAGAGAAAGGGAAATCGCATAAGCAGGAACCCGGACATTACTTTGTTCTGGATCTTTTCAACTCAGACTGCGGAGTTTTTTGCAATTTGTTGACTTTGCCGGTTGCAGCTTGGAGCGAAATGATGGAAGAAACGAGTGATAGAATTACCCTACTCTTTCACAGTTGCCGCAATTGGGAAGACACTCTGGTGACCAAAAAAAAAAACCCTCTCTCTTATGAGACCACGCCCCTTCCCCCCGACCCTTCCATAAAAAAGGAGGACTCCGCTTCTACGCGCATAAAAGACATCCGTTTGGTGAGAACGACATTCGCTAGTTGAACGAAAAAAAAAAAAACACCCCGGAAGAATCATGTCCACTTGCAAGAGAAGCACCAGGAGAGGGCGTCTGATGCCGAGAGACCTTTCAAAGTTTTATTCTAAAATTGAGAACGCAAAAACCGACCAGCAGTCCACGGACGACGTGCGTATGGACAGCCCTCCTCCTCCTCCTCCTCCTTCCCCGGTGCCTTCACCAACATCACTGGAGGATCACCCCATATGCTCGGAGTCGTGTCCTGAGATCTCCCAGCCCCTTTCACCATCATCCGATCCGGTTCTACCCCTACCTCCTTCATCGCCCGCACCGGAAGATGAGAGCGTGACGTGTGTGTCTCCTCCCATTTCACCTTCATCCTCTTCCGATTCAGGTTCATCCTCATCGAGAGACAACAGCGGGGTGGAGGCTCTACCCCTTTCACGTTCGTCATCATCGTCTGATTTGACAACTACCCCTTCCGAAGTCGACGACGTGGGGGATCAGACTCCGCCCAGACAGGGAGGTGACGCGGTGGACCAACTTGACGGGTGGTCGTCGGCCTTCTTTAAAGTTGTAAAAGCTGCGGTGCTTCACTTGCTCAGCGTCATTCTGTAAAAGTACCAGAAAGAAAGTTGTCACGGATGCCATGTTGACGATCCTAGCCAGCGACAGCACCAATGCTTGGATGTAATCGGTCTAGATTTCTACCAGAACAACTTTTACGCTCTGATGAAAAAACTCTACACCCCCAAGTTTATTCCGGCCATCCAACACCTCTTGACCTTGCACGACATCCAGGCGGAGGAGTACCAAATTAGGATCACCGCAGAGACTCTTTTGCTCGACCTGAAATCGGCGAGTACCGACCGTGACCCCATCTTTCACCTGTTAAGCGGTGTGAGCGAAAACGACGAGATCAAAGACGAACATCTGGAAGAGATAACAGAGTTTTGGGCGAAGCCTTGAGCGTGTAACCTTGAGAAAAGAAAATGGGGAACTACTGGGGAAGAATTGCCACCGACATAGAGAGCCGACGTATCATTTCTCAGTTAATTGAGCTCTTGCATAAGGCTATCGAGAACAAGGTTTTCACAGCGAGAAGCACCAACATTTTTGTTAGAGGCACAGATGTTGAGAGACTGGAAAACTTGTTGGAAAAAACCAGGACCTGCTCTGCTCCCACGATTTGGGAAGCGATGGTGCGCTACACTGTGTTTACGAGCAAAACTAGTTTGTCAAAAAGCTTTAAAGAAATTTTAAAAGAACTGGCTAGAGATGTAGTGAAACCCTCTCATCTGCTTACTTTTTACGCTTTGCTCGTCGATGTTACCAGCAAACTTGTGCAAAACAACCGTTCTGTAAATGTCTTGGCTGAACTGAGAAAAATACACAATGCTCTCTACCACTCTGTAGATCATTCTGTCTTAGTGCAAAGTTTATTCATGATAAAAAGCTACACTTAGACCTTTGTTTAGATATTCAGAAATGTTAGTTGTAGGTTTATGATAAGAATTTGCTTGCTGATGTTTAGTTATTAAAAAAAAAAAAAAAAAAAAAAAAGTTTTAGGTTTTTTCTTAAAAAATTGCTTGCTGATGTTTAGTTATTCAAAAATGATTGATGCTGTGCTTTGCTCATGTGTAATAAAAAAAAACAATAAATAAACTACTCTCCAGTCTTTTTTCTCATTTTGATTTCAACATGTCTAAGATACGCTTCATGAAAAAAGCGTATTACAATCCCGCCCACCCGGGTAGCTTCGGAGGTGTAGAGTGGCTCCGCAAGAGCATGCAAGACGAAACGGGAAAAACGGTTTCGCTAGAAAATGTTAAAAAAATTTCTGTCGGGGCAACGCTTATACTTTACACAAACCCGTCAGAATACATTTTCCTAGAAACAGAGTTTTCGCCCCACGCGCTTTATACCAGTTTCAAGCGGACTTGTGCGATATGCAAGCCCTGTCTGAGTATAATGATGAGTATAATTATTTATTAACTGTCATAGACATATTTTCCAAGAAAGCTTACGTTAGGGCGTTGAAGAGAAAAACAGCCGCCGAGGTGGTGAAGGCTTTTGAATCCATTTTTGAAGAAAGCCAGACGCCTGAAAAACTACAAACCGATGCGGGGAAAGAATTTTTTAACAAGAGTTTCGAGGGTTTGATGAGAAAACACGGTATCGTTCATTTTTTCACAGCCAGCGATCTCAAGGCCTCTGTGATTGAAAGATTTAATCGTACTTTAAAAGGTAGAATGTGGAGATATTTTACAGCAAACAACACTCTATGATACCTCGATGTCCTGCAAGACTTGGTGAAAAGCTATAATCACAGCTATCACAGCAGTATTAAAATGAAGCCTATGGAGGTGACCTTGGAGAACACTTTTCAAGTGTTTCAAAATTTGTACGGTACATCCGAAGCTCGTGAGTGAAGGGTGAATTAAAGATGAATTTTAAAAAGGGAGACCTAGTCAGGATTTCAAAGTTGAGGGGGGTGTTTGATAAAAAATACGAACAGAGTTTTACAGACGAGGTGTTTACAGTATCCGATTGCATCTCTCGCGACCCTCCTGTGTACAAACTAAAAGATTATGATGGAGAGCCCATACAAGGTTCATTTTACGAGGCAGAGTTGCAGAAAGTAACGATGGAGAAAGACAGAGTCTACCGCGTAAAGAAGATTCTGAAGCGCCGCACCGTTCACGGTGAAAAACAGGTCTTTGTACGTTGGAAAAACTGGCCGGAGAAATTTAACAGCTGGGTCAAGGCATCAGATTTAAAAAAATTATAAAAATCTGCGCAGACTCGTCATGCCCATCATTTACATCATGTACGGACCGAAGGACGAGGGGTTTTTCATTACCCTACCTTCCAACGCCAGCTTCGACGTTTTTAAAGACAACAAGAGTTCGAGTTACCGCGTGGATTTAGCGCAACATCTCGATTTAGAGGGTCGGTGGGAGGTCGCCTTGACGCATATTTCATACCCGCACACCTTTTATACTATAACGCAGGATGACGCATACTTTTATTGGAGGGAAAAACCCAAAGAACCGGAAACGGAGAGTGTGGTACATCGTCAGAGGTTTAGAGGAGGTTATTACAACTGCATGCATGCCTTCAAGACAGAGATTGAGAGTTTTTTTAGAAAAATAAATTCCGATATTTATGTAGTCTATAGTAATATTGAAAAAGGTTTGATTTCAAGGCGGGAGGTCAAACCCACGTACTTTTTGAGGGACCCGCGGCTTACATAATGGGCCTGAAACCAGGAGAATGGATCATGTTTGACCAAAAGATGGTTCCCTATCCGCCGGATCCACGTGCAGGGTTTTATCACATGTACTGTTACAGCGACGTAGTGAGTCAGCAGCTAGTCTGTGACGTTTACGCACCGCTTTTGAGAACCATTGATATTCAAGGAAGGTTCGGCGAGATTATCACGCAGTATTTCAACCCTGCGTACTATTTACCGGTATCCAAGCAGCACATTGAAAACATTAAGATCGAAATAAAATCGGATCAAAACAAACCGGTAGAGTTTACATACGGCAAGACTATCGTGACGCTTCACTTAACACCAAAAACTTGATTTGCAGGCTTATATAACCCCATTGTCAGCACCGTCATCGTTCAGTTTCGAGCTGTTGAGCGACGGAAACTATCCAGGCATGCACCAGCGTACGATAAGGTACAATAGTCAAAGAGTGTCAACAGAAAAAGAAAATGGCTTGGGTAGGATTGAGAGAGGATCCTCACCGTTTTGTACATTATTATGAGAGTCAGGTAGGAGGCAATTTGCCCGGATTTTATGGAGCGCCAGTTATGTACGGTCGCGGTATAGGCTCTTTGTTTTCAAAATTATTTCGCTTCGTAAGTCCTCTGGTGAAAAAAGGTTTTGCCGTGGCTAAACCTCATTTTAAAGAGGAAGCCCGCAACATCGCCTTGGACGCGTTCAGCTACGCGATGAGGTGAGTAACCAACGACGATCAGAAGCAGGAGGGATCCGGAGGTATCACGGTCTTGTCGCGTAGATTGAAGTAAACAAAAAATAATCCTAGGTTCTTATTCAGCACTGTAGCCAGGCTGACAAACTGCCACAGTGCAGTAGAACCTTCAATCCCAATTACCCTCAGTTCTGAGGATTTCCTGACATTTTTTAATAATAAGATCATTACTATAAGAGATAAAATAAATGAAATTGCCCCTACTTTTAATTCTGAGCAAGTTCAAGCTGTAAGAGTAGGGTCTCAATTAAACTCATGTTCAGTTTTGGTGGGATCTGAATTATCCTCACTTGGTCCAGTTTTTGAGAAATTTGCCATTCTAAATCATGCAGAATTAACTTATGCCTTTATGTCCTCTAAATCCTCAACTTGTATGTTAGACCCAATCCCAAGTAGACTTTTCAAAGAATTCAATTCTCCCTCTAATTATTGATCCTATTCTTAATATAATAAATACTTCACTGGAAAGTGGTTACGTGCCTCAGTCTTTTAAATATGCGGTAATTAAGCCGCTCCTAAAAAAGCCTAATCTTGATCCTGACCTCTTAGCCAATTACAGACCTATTTCAAATCTTCCGTTTATTTCTAAAATTCTGGAGAGAATTGTAATTAAACAGCTTTGTCGTCATCTGCAGGAAAATAATTTATTTGAAAAATTTCAATCTGGATTCAGAACTCATCATAGCACTGAGACAGCCCTGGTTAAAGTAACAAATGATTTGTTACTGGCTGCTGACAATGGTCAGGTCTCAATACTGATTCTGTTGGACCTCAGTGCAGCTTTTGACACAATCGACCACAACATTCTACTGCAGAGGTTGGAATGTGACGTGGGCATCAGAGGAACTGCCCTCAACTGGTTTAAATCCTATTTATCCGATAGGTACTAGTTTGTAAATGTAAACCAGAGCTCCTCACAGTGCTCTAAAGTAGCCTACGGTGTGCCACAGGGTTCAGTTCTGGGTCCAGTTCTGTTTACCCTTTATATGCTACCGTTAGGTAATATCATCCGAAAGCACGGTATCGATTTCCACTGTTATGCAGATGACACCCAGCTGTACCTATCAATGAAACCTGATCAGACTAATCAAATTGAAAGGGTTAGTGACTGTGTGAGGGACATAAAAACATGGATGACCTTTAATTATTTACTTCTTAACCATGAAAAAACTGAAGTCATTCTATTAGGCCCTAAACACCTACGAGACTCTATTGTGGTTTTGTCCCGGCCTGCAGCTGGGCTCGATGTAAAGTTTGACTCTCTAACTGAGCAGATAATCACATTGGACAATGTCAGTGTAGCCTCCAGCTCCACTGTAAAAAATCTTGGAGTCCTATTTGATCAAGAGCTCTCATTTAAAGCACACATAAGCCATGTCTGTAAAACGGCTTATTTTCATTTACGCAATATAGCCAAAATTAGAAATGTACTGCCAAAAAATGATGCTGAAAAACTTGTCCATGCTTTTGTCACTTCGAGGTTAGACTACTGTAACTCCCTGCTTGCAGCTTGCCCTAAAAGCTCTATAAAAAGCCTTCAATTGGTTCAAAATGCAGCAGCAAGAGTACTAACAGGTACTAAAAAACGAGAGCACATTACTCCAGTATTAAAAAATCTTCATTGGCTTCCGGTTGAGTTTAGAGTAAAATTTAAAATTCTTCTTCTAACCTATAAAGCTGTAAATGACATGGCCCCTTCCTACATTAAAGATGAAATTGTACCTTATCATCCTAACCGTTCACTCCGCTCTCAAAATGCTGCACTATTGGTGGTTCCTAGAGTACTTTAGGAGGTAGAGCTTTTAGGTACCAAGCACCCTTGTTGTGGAATCAGCTCCCTGCTCATGTCAAAGAAGCTGACAGAGTCTCTACATTTAAGATTAGGCTCAAAACGTTCCTCTTTGAATTAGCTGGTTAGTCAGGTTAGTTAGGAACAGGTTAGTTAGGAACAGTTAGTCAGGTTAGTTAGGAACAGAAACTAAACCCATAGGCCTAGTTAAGCTGCTCTAGGAGATATATTACTGGGGAAAGTATGGCAACTTGAGCACTGTCCTCTGGTTTCTCCTACTTTTTCTCCTCCTACTGTTAAGATTATTCAATTACTAGTTCATTCGTAGTCTGTTCTTTGCTATTCACATGTTGTCCCTGTCCCACTCCCCTTTTGGGGAGTGTAACTGTTTCAGATGCTGCTGTTCCAGTTTGGACCGCTGCTGCCCCCTAGTGTCAAGGACCTGGACCCCTCCTCTCCTTCCCTATCCTGGATTAACTGTCCTCGTCCTGCTAGATCAGTAGTTTTATCTGCCTGTCCGTCCTTAGGAGTAGGATCTCTCCTTCACTGTGGTTCTCCTCGAGGTTTCTCCGTTTTCCCATTGGGTTTTTTGGAGTTTTTCCTTGCCGAGAAGGAGGGTCTAAGGACAAGAGATGCTGGGACAATCAACCATTTGCCTGCTTGTTGTTGAACATTCTGTATTTTTGTTTTATGAATGTTTCTTCTGCTTTATTAATCAACAATTTTGTGAAGTCCGCCGAGATAACTCTTGTTGTGATTTTGGGCTATACAAAAATAAATTGAATTGAATTGAATTGAATAGAGCGAGAAAGTGACCTCCGGGAGAACGCGCTCGCTCAAGCTCTAATAAACGCTCGAGCGCTAAAAAGAAAAAATCAGTCACGAAAAGAAGGCGGTCAAAGAACAAGTCCTCCCAGAGCTCTGACATTTTTAAATTTTAATTACATATTATTATTATTTTTTTTTACAACCTCTGTTAAAGAATGGCTCTATTGCATCAGAAATCTCCAGAGTGTACTCTGGCGGAGCTGGATTTATTTTCGGCACCTATGACGCAGCTTTCTATCGATGATAAAACCTACACAGAAATTTCACCCTTGTCCGCCATCGCCGACGGGGGTCCTATAGAATTTTTCATTCCCGGAGACAGAGACAGGTATCTGGATCTAAACGATACCTTGCTACATCTGCGCGTGAAAATCAACAACGCCGACGGTATGAACCTGGCCAACGACGCGGCGGTGGCCCTCATCAATTATCCTCTAAATACAATTTTCAGCCAATGCGATGTTACTTTGGGGGATAGACTGATTTCACAGTCGAGCACCACGCATCCCTACCGAGCCATGATCGAGACTCTACTCAACTTTTCAGAGGACACGCTCAAGAGTCAGTTCACTGGCGGTCTTTTTTACAAAGATACGTCCGGATCCATGGACTCTATAGTGACCTTTAATGGTCCTAACAGAGGATTAAGTAAGAGAGCCCATTTTACCGCCAACTCGAGAGAAGTACACCTGCTCGACCCTCTCCACTGGGACATATTTTTCTGCGAGAGACTTTTGCTGAACTCCGTTGATTTGAGAGTTAAACTGACCCGCGCCAGCGATGCCTTTTGCTTCACGGGAGCCCGCGACTCCACTTTTCGTCTGAGAATAATGGGGGCCTCTCTATTTGTTAAAAAAATGTCTGTGTCCCCGGCCATCCAGTTAGGTCACGCCGCGGCCTTGATGAAAGGTAACGCACTCTACCCCCTCTCGCGGGTCAACGTGAAAACGTACTCCATCCCCAAGAACTCTAGGATATGCAACCAGGAGAATCTCTTTCTAGGTGACATGCCTAAATACGTGGTCCTGGCTATGGTGCACCATGAGGCTTTCACAGGCAGAAGAGACCTGTCACCCTTTAATTTCATTCACAACGATGTTGAATATCTGGCTCTCTGTCAGGACGGCAAACAGGTTCCTGCTAAGGCTTTCCAACCCCAATTTAATGTTGATCAGTCCGTCAGAGAATTTTACAACGTGTTTCTGGCTAAGGGGAGACATCTTAAAGATTTACCCTTGAGTATCGACCGCGAGGAATTTAACGACGGCTACTCTCTGTTTGTCTTTAATCTCACCCCAGGAGATGAAAATGACGCTCTGTCTGTCGTCTCAAACGGCAATCTGAGACCGGAGATGAGATTTAGAGTTCCCTTGCCGCACACCGCTATGCTCATCGTCTACGCCTGTTACGATTCTATTCTGGAGATCAACTCTAAAAGACAGGTTCTGGTGGATTATTATTAAAAGATGAATAACGTTCAACTAGAGAATCTTTTGCATAGTTTGCTGGGAGATGCGTTCTGCAGCGGTGGGCGTCCGATCAACTGCCCTTGCTGAATCCATCCTTTAGTCCCCCCGCTTACTTTATCGTCAACACGCACCCGGCCCACATGCCCGGGGAGCACTGGTTAGCTTTGACCTTGGAAAAGGGTCACAACGCCACCTTTTTTGACTCTTACGGATTTCCGCCTGACTTTGTTCACTACCCTCCAAGCATCTTACGTTTTTTGAACGATTGCTCTCAAAACATTGTGTACCACAACGACCAGTTGCAACACACCCTGTCGACGGTCTGCGGTCAACACTGTGTCTATTATCTCTGCCATCGGGCCTGCGGATTATCTTTCGAACAAGTACTGTCTTTGTACGACGACAGTGTCATAAAGAATGACCTCATGGTGTGTGATTATGTGAGAAAATATCAGCGTTGTGTTAAGCATAAAATAAATGGTGTCCCGAAGCAGGGAAGCTGTTTTTTACAGTTGCTAAAAGATTGCTACAAATGATTTTTTTTTTGTTTTCTTTTATATGTACTGTTTATATGTGTTTTTAAAATTTGTTTCACACTACTATTTACGCATGTGTTTATAATTAGAAAACTACTCTTAAAAAATGCTTAATAAAAACTTTATTGATGAAAAACAAAAAAAGTTGTACATGTATTACAATTATTTATGATGAAATGTTAATCCAACGCGGGGAAAGAGTTATTTGTTTTCTGGTTCTCCTCTTGGGGGTTACCGGACTCTCAGGCGTAATCATCTTTTGCCTTTTTGGGCGAGACGTGTCTAGATGCGTTTCAAAATCCATATCCAGGGAGTCGTACGCTTTCGTCTTGAGGAGACGGTACTGATAGTGAGCTTGCGGATTACACTGGGGAACACTCTATATGTTGCATTTAAAGAAAGACTTGTTTTCAGTCAATTTAAGTGTGCTGAGTTCAAATCTGAAGTTAGTTTTTTTCTGCAAGCTACAGATTTTATGCAATCTTTGATTTTTATTATGATGGAGTGTGTAAGATAAGATAAGATAAGATAAGATAAGATAAGATAAGATAAGATAATCCTTTATTTGTCCCACAATGGGGAAATTGCAGTGTCACAACGCAAGTTACAGAAACAGTAGGAAAATAAGAGCATGCATCAAAATCAAGATAAATAATAATAATAAGTATTTACAATCAACTGAAAAACACAACACTGTAAGCTAAGCTAAAAGGCACAGGAACATTGCACAATAAGTGTTTTTGATTCTGAGATGATTGTGTACAGTGCAGTGATGGACAGTGGTGGGTAAATAAATAAGTAGCAGGTAAAGTGACTTTAAATAATATTGCACATTGTTATTATTACTATGGAGATGACACATGGTTGCTATGGGGATGACACCTGACTAGCATTGATCATTATACAGTCTGACAGCAGCAGGAAGGAAAGACCTGCGAAATCTCTCCTTTACACAGCGAGGGTGAATCAGTCTGTCACTGATGCTGCTCTCCAGAGCAGACAGGGCGTCCTGCAGGGGGTGACCCTCATGGTCCAGCATAGACATGAGTTTAGCCAGGACCCTCTTGTCCCCCACCTGCTGCACCGAGTCCAGAGGACAGCCCAGGACTGAGCTGGACTTCTTGATGATCTTGTCCAGTTTCTTCTTCTCCCTCTCTGTGACGCTGCTGCTCCAGCAGACCACACCGTACAGGATGGCTGATGCCACCACAGAGTCATAGAAGGTCCTCAGGAGTGGCCCTCTCACTCCAAAGGACCGCAGTCTCCTCAGGAGATAGAGCCGACTCTGGCCCTTCCTGTACAGTGCATCTGTGTTATGAGTCCAGTCCAGTTTATTGTTCAGATGCACACCCAGGTACTTGTAAGAGTCCACTCTCTCAATGTCTCTTCCCTGGATGTTCACTGGTGAGGGGGCAGTAGAGTGGCGTCTGCGGAAGTCCACCACCATCTCCTTGGTCTTCCCCGCGTTGATGAGAAGGTGGTTCCGGTGACACCAGTCCACAAAGTCCTGCGTTAGTCCTCTGTACTCCGCGTCGTCATCGTCCGTGATGAGACCGATGATGGCGGAGTCATCGGAGAACTTCTGCAGGACGCAGCTGTCCGTGTTGTGTCTGAAGTCTGCAGTATAGAGGGTGAAGAGGAAGGGCGCGAGGACAGTGCCCTGGGGCGCCCCCACACTGCAGATCATGAGGTCAGACACACAGTCCTGGGCTCTCACAAACTGGGGCCGGTTTGTGAGGTAGTCCAGGATCCACTCAGCCAGGTCACAGTCCACTCCTGCCCACTCCAGCTTGTCCCTCAGGAGCAGCGGCTGGATGGTGTTGAAAGCACTGGAGAAGTCAAAAAACAAGATTCTCACAGTGCTGCCGGGCCTCTCCAGGTGGGACAGTGAGCGGTGCATCAGAGAGATGATGGCGTCCTCTACTCCGATGCCGGGCCGATACGCGAACTGCAGCGGGTCCATCGCTGACCTCACCGTAGAGCGGAGGTGACCCACGACGAGCCTCTCCAGAGTCTTCATCACCCTGAAAACATTGATCCGTCCTGCCGACGTCGGCGTTGCCGACGTATAATCTTAGACGTCGAGCAGACGTCTACACGACGTCGTGCAGCCAACGAACATTACGCAACGTCGAACCGACGTTGTTTGAAGTTCGCGATTTTTCGGTATTCCGTCATATCTGACACAGGTTAACGACGTTGGCGCGACCGTCGAGCCGACGTTTGTAATGACAATTCATTTCAATAGAGCTCCGGGAGATGACGTCACGCTATCCCAGCATGCACCACCGGGCGCCATCTTGGCAGGAATTATTGTAAACAAACTAACTAACTAGCCTACAAAACTTCCAGCTTACAACGATGGTAGACTCATGCTGTGCCCCTGGATGTACAAACCACCGAGGACAAGTTAAAGATAAAGCCTTTTATCGCATTCCCAAAGATCCAGCTCGGAGGGGAAAATGGATTTCTGCGATAAAACGGGCAAGAAGCGCGCTGAAGAAAACCGAGCGTTGGAACCCGTCACCTAATGGATTTCGCTTGTGCAGTGACCATTTCATATCAGGTAATTTCACGTAAACATTATACATTTAATATTATCTTAAATGGTGCTGATAGTTATTGTTTTGGACAATAAATATCACCGACTAAACTGGGTGGATTGTATTTCAGTCGGACGAGCCGAAACGTCCTCAACCTAATCTACCAACCCAGTCTAGTTGGCGATATAAACCTCACTACGGTGGTTAATGTCCAGACCTAAAAACGTATTAGCTAATGGGTTGCATTCATGTGACATCACAACATTTTAAACTGCCTGTATCATTGAATAGTGAATATTTTTTCTCAGTGTAATCTTAGTGGTTTCTTTACTTAACGTTACTTATTTTGTGTCCTAGGTAAAAAGAGTGACAACCCGCTTTCACCTGACTACATCCCATCGGTTTTCAAGTATGTGCCGTCACCCGTGAAAAGTGCTAGATTACTCACTGAATATTGACTAATTATCCATTTTCCAACTGGATCTTGTCCCACGTGGTTTATCGGCTTGTATTTGAAATTCACTTTAGATAAATTGTCTAAGATTTGGGTTCGTAATTTTGGTTGTTATTTTGTTAGTAATTCCATCCAGTGCTGGCACACGCACGGTGTATGCATAGTTAGGGTGTGTTTAGTTGATAAAAGTATGAAAATATGCTATGTTTTGGTGCTATGATTTCTCATGATTGTTCAGGTATGTTTTGACATGTTGGTAGTATTTTATTTTTACATTCAGAAGTTGATCTCATTACATTTATTTCCATCTACTTATATAGGTACACAGAAACTTGTAGTGCATTTTAATGCATTTGAAATGTACTGTAGTTAACTTTTTCTGTTGTAAATCAGCCTTCAGCAATATATTTTGGTAACATTTTTTGTACATTGTAATTAAGAACCACCCTTGAACATTATATTTTGATAATATGTGTGTACATGAATTCAAGTATTATCAATAAATGTTGCAATACTGCAACAAAACCTACATGCACTGTTCACCTGTGATTACTTTCCATAAAGTATGCAATTTAGTAGTACAATATATACAGTATATAAAAAGCCTAATTAATAGTTGGGTAGACGTTGGGCCAACGTCTATCCAACTGTCCTTTGATGACGTTGGCCCAACCACTTGCCAATGAGCAAAATGACGTCGGCCCAACGTCAACTGCTAACGTTGGCCCAACGTCAACTGCCAACGTCTAGCCAACCGTCTTTTGATGACGTTGGCCCAACCACTTGCCAATGAGCAAAATGACGTCGGCCCAACGTCAACTGCTAACGTTGGCCCAACGTCAACTGCCAACGTCTAGCCAACCGTCTTTTGATGACGTTGGCCCAACCACTTGCCAATGAGCAAAATGACGTCGGCCCAACGTCAACTGCTAACGTTGGCCCAACGTCAACTGTCAACGTTGGGCCAACGTCAACTACCAACGTTGGCCCAACGTCCACACATACGTTGGCCCGACGTAGGGCCAACGTCTGAAACTGACCTATTGAATGTTGGCAAGGCGTTGGACCAACGTCTAGCCAACCGTCTTTTGATGACGTTGGCCCAACCACTTGCCAATGAGCAAAATGACGTCGGCCCAACGTCAACTGCCAACGTTGGCCCAACGTATACACATACGTTGGCCCAACGTTGGCATGACGTCGTCATGTTATCAGGGCAGATGAGACGTGAGAGCCACTGGCCTAAAGCTGTTGAGGTCCTTGGCGTGCGGTGTCTTGGGCACAGGTACCACACAGGAGGTCTTCCAGAGCTGTGGCACCACCTTCAGCTTCAGGCTCAGGTTGAAGACATGCTCCTTAACTCCACACAGCTCGTCTGCACAGGACTTAAGGAGCCTGGGGCTGATCCCGTCTGGTCCAGCAGCCTTCCTACTCCTTATCCGGCTCAGTTCTCTTCTAACCTGAGCTGTTGTGACAGACAAAGAGCAGGGGTGTGTGCTGGAGGTCTGGCTGAGTTCTTGATGTGGATTCGGGGGCTGGGGGGCTGAGGCAGAGGTGTGAGGAGGTGGCAGTCTGGGCCTTTGTGCAGGAGACAAGGTGAGCCCATGCAGCGGTGCGGGGGGAGGAGTGGGTGATTGATCAAACCTCAGGAAGTGAGAATTCAGATCGTTCACCCACTGTAGGTCTCCCTTTGTCTGGACGGGCGGAGGACTGAAGCCAGAGACACTCTTCATACTTCTCCACACCTCCCTGACATTCCACTGCTGCAGCTGCTGTTCCATCTTCCTCCTGAAGTTGGCCTTAGCCTGTCTGATCTTCTTCCTCAGCTTCCTCTGTACAGTCCTCAGCTCCTCTTTGTTCCCGGACCTGAAAGCTCTCTTCTTCTCCTTCAGTAGAGCTTTGATGTCTGAGTTAATCCACGGCTTGTTGTTTGGAAAACACCGCACCGTCCGAGAGGGTACAGTGTTTTCAAAACAGAAGTTAATGTAGTCCGTAATACAGTCCGTGATAGCATTGATGTCTTCCCCATGAGGCTGGCAGAGCTCTGTCCACACAGTGGTGCTAAAGCAGTCCCTCAGAGCCTCCTCGCTCTCTGCTGTCCACCTCTTCACCACTCGGGGCTCCACAGGCTGCCTGCGCACAAGTGGTTCGTACACAGGCCTCAAATGGATGATGTTGTGGTCTGCTTTTCCCAGGGGGGGGAGGGGTAATGAGATGTAGGCCTCCTTGACGTTGGCAAAGAATAAGTCCAAAGTTTTATTGTCTCTTGTGGGGCAGGTCACATACTGGGTGTATGTTGGCAGGACAGATGAGGGAGATGCATGGTTGAAGTCCCCGGTGGTGAGGAAGAGGGCCTGTGGATGCTGAGTCTGAAGAGAGCTGATGCAGGAGAGCAGAGTGTCACAAGCTTTCTCCGCGTTAGCACTGGGAGGAATATACACAGCCAGTGTGATGACGTGTGAAAACTCCCGGGGCAGGTAGAATGGCCTCATGCTAACAGCAAACAGTTCAGTGTCTTTATTACACAGCTGCTCCTTCACTGTACAGTGTCCAGGTTTGCACCATTTCTCGTTCACAAACAGCGCTAGTCCCCCTCCCTTCTTCTTCCCGCTCTCCTCCGTCCTGTCCGCGCGCAGCAGGTGAAAGTTGTCCACGGTGACGGTAGAGTCCGGGATTAGCGGTGTTAGCCACGTCTCCGTAAAAGTGTAGCAACCACAGATGTAACAGAAGGCATCAGGCTTGTTTCTACAGTGATGTCTCGATGAGGAAGCCATGTTTGATCTGGAAAAAAGAAGCATGATAAAAATATTAGAATCTATCTATGTATATAATCTCAAAACGCTTAGATTTGGGTTATGTAAGTTCATATTTAGACTATTTCATCTATCTCAAATTGCATGAAAACTAGAGCTTATGGAGAAAAACTAATTTCAGATTTGAAATCAGCGCCTAAAAATCCTTCAGAATCAGTTACAAAATCCAGTGCAACAGAAAGTTAAAATTTTAGTGTTCCCCAGTGTTATTGATGGAGGATAAAGGGATGTTCAGTTCTGACAGAGTAGTTAGAAATTTTGACCAACCCGGCGGCGGCGGCAGTGGGCGTCTGGATTTTTTCTTATAAGGTAGCGAAAGGCGTTTGAACAAATCAATCATATGAGACCCTTCTACGGCGTTGCCCTTATAAACAAATTCCCCCTTTGAATTCCAACCCCTGTCGCTCTTGGGTAATTTCTTTAAGACGTACTCGGCATTCTTGCGATCTCGCGGTGGGAGGCTTTTCAAAACATCCTTCACCGTACAGTCAAAATCTGCACCGTCAGACACCTGCGCTCTGTGAGAAAACGTCTGAGCGTTATCGATACCCTGGGGGTCAGTCTCGTCGCTGGTCTGTTCCCGCGGTAGAGTCAGAGTCACACGACGCTCATCTCTCTGACCCTGCTTCATAAAGGTCAAATATCTTTGCAGTAATGCGCTGTACCTTTTAATTTTTTCATGAGAACTCAACCCCTGCTCGTTTAATACGGCTCTCATCCTAGCGTCCAAATCATCCTCCGCGGTTTCTCTGATGGACGACGCGGGCCGTGTCAGACGCTGTAACTGATGTGGGGTGACGAGAAACATTTTTTGCGCCTTTTTTAATGTCATTTTTGAATAAGCCCTCCAAGGAGATTCCCGATCATAGGCACGACGGCTGACAGCAGAGGTAAAAGAAGCCTGTCTGCTTCTTTAGAGCCTGATGTTTCCTCTTTAAACTGTTTTTTTTTATCGGCCAGCAGTCTGATAATTTTTTTCTGCTTCTTCAGTTTTTTAAATTGAGAAGGAGACAAGGGGATGTTTCCCTTCAGAAGATTTAAAGTGATCTCGCACAAAGTCAGGATAAAATCCGGGGAGCTGTAAATAAGAATGTCTTTACGTTTCTTTGGTGTGGCGTGGTACAGAGCCGTCAGTAAGGGGGCGTTCCTTTTTATACGGGGAACGTAAACGGTCAGCCACTGGTGAGGAAGTACACCGGTCCTCAGTCTGTATCGCTCTGGGCAGACGGGCGTGAGGTCTACTATTAAATAACCGTGAGGGCCTTTGGTGGCGTCTTCAAAGCTCTCTAAGAAAAATGCCTTTTGCGATGGAAAAATCTGATGTGCCAGTATATTAATCTGTAGTTTATCCCTTGGATTTTTAAACATTACCATATAATTGCTGTTCAGACTAATAGTACGACTGTGTTTGCCCTGGTGAAACACATTTTGAGTCAACATCATGACGCTCATGTTCCTGTGATGGCGATACTGAGTAAAAATCTTTACCACTTCAGGATGGTTAGAGGCTTGAAAAATAACATTGTCCAGAATAATTAAATGCTTTTGATCAGGAGGAAACAGGTTTTTAATCTTCAAAAGAGTCAGGTAGTCCTTCAACAAATTTGATCTTTTTATTCATCTTTTGCAGTTCACTGTACATGGGTTGAAAAGAAGTATAAATCCACACAATGTTTTCAGGTACAACATTCATAACTTGTTCACAGTTTTCCAGTACGTTTTTCACAAAATATGTTTTCCCACACCCGCTAGGACCCACGATCAAACAGGAAAAAGGAAAAATAAATCTAGGATCAAAATCTATTTCCTCCATAACGGCCGTGTGTGACATTTTTTTCCCTCAACAATCTAACTTAATAGCCAAAAGGCAGAGTCGTTCCGTCTGCAAAGAGACGTCTCTTGTCGTACACCACCCTAAATTTTTTCTCAAATGACAGGTTTTTCAGCACAAAGCCCTTTTTATCGCGCCTGATGCTGTGCTGAGGGATTTCAATCACCTTCTCCTCTCGAGAATCGCGCGTGTATCCCTCCACCAGCTCTCTGATACTGTCGAAGTTCACCCGTTCACAGCATTCGCTAGTCTGAGTGATGCCTTTAATTCTCAAAACTACTTTTTTACTGTCTCTTGTTTGGTACGTGTAACTTTTGGGACCCGCAGCCACAAACTCCTGAATACTGTCTCCCCCCAGTTCATCCGTCAAATCACCCAAATAATTACCCAGCTCTAGCAGTGTCTCACCTTCTTTTACAGCACAAATCAAGCTATCCGTGTCGATGTAAAAAACCCTCTCTTGCAGCTTTTCTAGATAACTGTACAGCTTCAGACGCGCGTGTGCAGTGGTGAATGCGGCTAGAAATACATTGCTTTGTTTACCTGGGGGTTGGACGCACCTGTCGCTGTATTTCCACCTGATTAATGCTCTGTCGTTGTCAAGAATGTCAAAGTACTCGAGTTCATATTTACCTGAAAACATGTAGCTAAAGAATTCTTCAGGATCTGACACGATGTTGGTTTTAAGCAAATTATCCCTCTGTGCAAACTTCCCCCACAGACTGTTCAGACACAGTTTAGCAACCTGCCTCTTAACCGGGTTAGCCTCGATTTTGTCCGCGTCTAAGAGAATGCCTTGATGAGCCCTATAGTCCCTGATGTATTTTTCCCTGCTCTCTTCATCCACCACCTCGGGAGGGTAACCCGACGCTGCTCTTGTCAAAGTGCCACACTTCTGTAATTTTACTCACTCTGTACCCCAGTTCCAGGGCTTTGTTAAATTCAACGGTGACCCAGACCCCCGTCAGCGTTCTGGCTTCCTCGTCGTGTTCGCAGGGGCCCTCTTGATAATTGGTTTCTGCGCAGGTGCGACACAGTGTAAAGAGTAATTTGCCTCCTGAGCTTTTGTAAGGTAAAACGGGGAAAAAGAGACCGCGAGGAGGATACACGGTAGCCCCGATCAAGCCGTAGTAACTCTTTGGATCCCCAAAGTCTTTGTAAATAATGGTGGGGTGACCTAACGGGTAAGAGCAAGTGCTCTTAGGGGTACAGAGATGTGACATCTACGTAGCGGACTGTTTCATCTGACCCTGCGGTGTGTCTCAGCTTTAAAGCGCTTGTTCTACCCCCGTAAAGAGCTTTGCGCGGGCAGAGAGGCTGATATACTCTCTTACCTCCGCGTGTGATTTTTTCATCTCATCCCACTCGTGTTCTCTCATCACTACGACGCACACCCCGTGTGTGGTCCGTAAAGCCTCTACCCTCTCTTCACTGTCAGCATGCAGTTTACCGAAAGTAACGCGTCTCAAAGGGCAAGTCTCTTTGGGGTTAAAACAGCGAGGACAGCCGTGGTAAAAGCAGCCATGAAATTCCCAGACATTTTTTATACCGTTACTCTCAGCATAACTGTCTACAAAAAAAGGACCAATCTGTTTTTCCCCCATGTTTAGAGCGTGCTGGATAAAGATTTTTTGTTTGTGCATCACCCATTCTAACCACTGAATTGAAGCATTTGAGAATCTTTTGTGTCTATGTTTGTAGTCATCGGGGCAGGGTTTTAGGCGGCAGATAATTGGTGCGAAACACCTTCATGCAGGCCCCGGCGATGGTGATGGAACTAAAAGGGTCTACGCCCGTCTCGCCTAAAAACTGTTCCCTGAATTTAAGGCAGCCCTTGGAGAGAATGTCGACGTCATTTTTACAGTAACGCCTCCTCTCTGAAGTTAAAAGTCCCTCGACTGACCTCGTCGTACCAGCTCTGAAATTCTTCCCTCTCGCTTGCCGTCATGCACTCTACGCCGTAGTCAGAGGGCTGAGGGTAGGGTCCTACGTAGTGGAGATGACTTTCTGAGCTGAATTTGTGAGGGAAATATCCCTTGGTCTGGTCGGTGAAACCTAAGGCTTTGGGCATAGCGTTAAGACACATAGGCAGGAATGAAAGGGAATCTATGAATTTGAGGTGGTAATCGGGATCTTCAAAACTGAGGATTTTACTCCCAGTCATGAGAATCTGCTGCGGTGACGCACCCTTTTTCAGCATACCTTTTAAAACCAGGTAGCTGTCAAACGCCCTAGCGTTGTGGGCTATAAAGACATTCTGTCTGTATTTATTCCTCCTAAAATGCAAAAGGAAGTTTTTAACGGGCCGTAAAACACCTTCTCTACACCCTTCAGCGTTTTTGCATGCACTAAAAAGGGGACGTGCTCGCCGTTCTCATCCGCAAATGTTTCAAAATTGTAAAAAATCAAATCTGGGCATGAGGTGTCTTGAGGGAGAGGCGGAATGTAGTACAGGTGATTGTCGCTCGGCAGTTTCTCTCCACAGATGGTGCATTTTGGTACTGAACAGCGATGCACCGACCCGCCCGATGTGGTACTGACCCGGTAGCATAATTTGCATTTTTCACATTTTTTTATTAGACCGCAGATGCCAGGGGCCCGTCCGTGCGCATCATTTGGACGAACCTCTTTGTGTCGGACAAAACAGGAGGGCGAACGACACTTTCTGTTACAGTCTGAGCAATTTACCGGCCTGAGCGCTTGCGTAGGGCAGACGGGGTCGTTGCACACCGCACAGTAACCTTTACAGAGGTGAGTATAGGAACAATCAAAACCCTTGTAACAATAATTGCAGACGAATGAGGCACCCAGAAAGGCTTTGACATTCTTTATCCCATAGTAGTGGTTTCCTAGTAAAAATAGATACAGTGGCCTTGAACGATCAGAGAATTTTGTCTCAAAATGTGAGAGAGGAGATGGATGAGGTGAGCTAGGCTGATGGCGAAGCAGAGCTGATCGTTTCTATTGTCCGCAATAAACAAGTGGCGTCTTTTTTTGCTGAGAGTTTCACAGTCTAAAGTTTTCTCCAGCTTTCGTTTGGCACCCCCTCTGGGGTTGCGCACCACCTGAACGATTAATTCTATGTTCTCATTAGCATCCAGGTCATTGTTTGACTGCACCACCCAATCTAACAGTTCTTCAAAAGCCGGTAAAATATTATCGCCCCGATCGTCAACGGTGACCGAAACGTGATTTCGCACCTGTTCACCCACAACCTCCAACTGGATGACATCATTGCGCATGGCCTGCGATCTCGCCTCATCAGCCAATTCCCGAATAATCCCCATCACGTCTCGATAAAAAGTCGCAATATTGGGCACATCTCCCGGGGTAGGAACGGTAAAGATGCGTCTCATTTTTATTGTGTTAAAGCGCTCGTGCGAGTCTCTTGTAGTATCTCCGCTTCTGCTAAATCCCTCATCCTGCTCTGATGCAGAGAGAGGAGGCTGCCCCCCGCCTTGCTGTACAGCGGGGGAGCTCTGTGTCTGTGCATCTGTGTTTGTGAAAGAGGGGGGAGAGAGAGGCGCGTCTCTGCTTTGCGGAGGGATTTGATTAAGATCCCTGAGGGCATTTTCTATGGCCTGCAAAGGGTCGCTGTTGTAACAGTTTTGTGAAGAGGTTTAATTCGGTAAAGATTCGTTTTGTGGGGGAAGAGTAGGAGGAGGAGGAGGAGGGATTTGCTGAAGACTCTGGATAGCGTTTTCTATGGCCAGTAAAGACCCGCTGTTGTAACAGTTTTGTCTAATTTCATCAAAAGAGATTTCATTAGGTAAAGATTCGTTTTGTGGAGGAAGAGAGGACGGAGGGATTTGCTGAAGACTCTGGATAGCGTTTTCTATGGCCAGTAAAGGGTCGCTGTTGTAACTGTTTTCAGAGGTTTCAACGTTTTCATCAATGTACAAACTATTTTGTAAATCTAGTGGAATGGGGACGGGAATATTGCATAACTGATCTATGGCTATTTCTACATCAATTGGGACTTGTTCTAAATCTACTTCTTGATCCATATCTAAATAAAATAAAAAAATAACACTCTTCCTGCTTGTTTTGTTTATTGCATTTTTTCACACATGGTCGAAAAAGAGGACATAAAAGAGTGTATTACACGACACATTAACTGGAGGGTCGTCATGTAATGTTGCAATTGTGCACCGTTTCGAGGTCTTCCTCCTCCTCTCTGGTGTTGCCGGTCAGCAGGGGATTGAGGAGCACGACGTATGCCCCCGCTCGATTCTTGCCCGCTTTCTGTAAACAGTCTCCTGGCCACGGTTGCCCCGGCTCTCTGGATCCTGCGACGTCGTATCGGTCTCGCGGGTGCTCTGAAGGGTAAAGATCCGGTAGGGGAGGAGGGAGCTACTGCAGAGAGGGGCACGGGAGTTTTCGCTCGGCCTCTCGGGGGTGGGGATGTCAGCGGAGGAGGTCCTGTATAGACCGTTTTTAAATGACAAAAAAGTCAGAATTATTCATAACAAATTTGCTAAAAATCACACTATAGGACAATAGTAAAGCCACAAACGATATGCTACGTTATCGCAGGATATGATGACAATAGGAAGTTGTACTTTCATTTGAATGTTGCGGCGCAAAGAGGTAACAGCTTCTAAAGTTTTTTTTATTTAGAATTACTTTTTATGCATAGGCGAAAAAAAAAAAAAAAAAGCAGGAGTCCTTACCAGATACATCTAGTGCGTGGGAGGGTTCGGTCCTCGGCCCTCCTGGTCGGTTGGACCGTTTCCTAGACAGCCTGCTTCCCCGCGGACGAGGTACCGGAGGTTGAACTACGGCCTCCGTCCGCGCCATCTTCGGATTTTTCTCACATTGGACACCTTCAATTTCACCGTAACACACGGCAGGGCCTTTGACGTATGCGCTGGGACCTGATTTCTCGGCTTTTCGGATCTCCCTCAACACCTCGGTGAAACCGCTGTCCAACCTTTCCGCACGCTCTGCCAGATCTGCGAGAGAGGTTTTTTTTTTACAACTCTACATTGTTGTGTTTTATGAAAACAATTTAAAATTTTAAAAAACATACGGTACCATAATTTGACTGCGTGAAGTTTATTCCGAGCAACTCTGCATCGCTAACTTTAAAGAGACATAATATCATGATTAAAAATGTTCAAATACATAATAATAAAAAACAAACTTTCTTGTAAGATTACGAATTGCTTACCTCGGTAGAGGGTGAACCTCAGTGGTAACTTCTAAAACACACAGCGAATGTTTAATATTTTTTACAGAGAAGAGACAGCGAATATTTTAGGAGTGCAAAGTTTACCGGTGGTCATTTTCTGCTAGTCTCGCCGCGTTCTCTGCAAATGAATGTTCTGGCAGACTGTGGTGGGTGCTATATATATATGCTAGTACCCCCTGCCGGCACAACTTAGACAAAGAAAGAATCCGTCTCTCACTCTGATTCTAATTAGTTGCTTATTGATCCAGCATCTCACCCCCCTGCAGGCACAAATGTCATCCATCAATGATCATATAGTTTTGATAGTCTGGTTCGTGTTGGGGACAGCTTGACCCTTTAACCCCAAGGAATGTGTGTGTGTGTGTGTGTGTGTGTGTGTGTGTGTGTGTGGAGGGGCAGGGGCGTTTCCGGCGTTTTTAAATAATAGACCATTTTCCAAGAAGTTAGATACTTTTAAGAAATATCTGTTTTGCCATTGTCTTACATCCTCTTTGAAAATCTCTTTTTAAAATTTTGGCTGCTATCCTTCACCACCTCTCCCTTGTCCTCTCCCCCATCTCCATTTGTCCAGCCTCTGCTCCGGACCATAAAACCACCAAGCCTTCTCCAGGGGGTCAGATGGTGCCCTGTAGGTTGGTGACTAATGATGTGAAAAAACACAGTTTTCTGTCACAACATCATTGACTTCAAATGGAGAGGAGATACCATCCTCACAGCCAGAGCTCAGACCCAAATGAACCATGTGTGAGTGGACTTAAATACAGTGGTTTTGTGTAACTGTGAAGAGACAGACAGAACGGTCACACAAGCCTGGTTTTCTTAATGAGAAAATGAGTTAGATTTTTGAAGAAGTGGTGAGATCATAAATTACCAGTGGGTATTGGAAAGTTAGGAAACAAAGTTTAAAATGTTCTCCTCAAAATTCACTTCACTACTTCAACTTTTGTGTTTGGTCCTATATTACACTAAACTGACAGTTATGAGCTTCAAGTCATATTGTTACCTCATCAAAAACTTACCGGGAGTTGTGTTTTGTTTCATTCACATGTTCGAGAAATCCTTTACTCAACAGGAGCGTAAAGAGACATCTGCAAAATTACTTTTATGAACTTTTAATCATGTTATATTCCTTTATTGTACTTTTTTGAAGTTGTAATTTAGCTCAACTGTTTCCACATCCCCCCACCTCCGCAATCTTGGCATTATCTTTGATCAGACACTCTCATACGAACACCACAGAAAACACATCACTAAGACAGCCTTTTACCACCTCAGAAACATCGCCCAAATCCGTTCATCCCTCTCCTTTCCCTCCGCTGAAACACTCATCCACGCATTCATCACATCCCGCCTCGACTACTGCAATAGCCTGCTCTATGGTTCACCTTCCAAACTCCTCAATAGACTCCAGTACATCCAGAACTCTGCTGCCCGTCTTCTCACCCACACCCGCTCCCGTGAACACATCACCCCCGTCCTTAGAGATCTCCACTGGCTTCCCATCCCCCAGCGTATCCAGTTCAAAATCCTCACCATTGTCTACAAGTCCCTCCATAACCTGGCCCCCACCTACCTCACCGAGCTCCTCCACCACCACGCCCCCACCCGCTCCCTCAGATCGGCCGATGCCAACCTCCTGTCTCCCCCCACCCGAACCAAACACAAGACCTGGGGAGACAGGGCCTTCTCCATAGCTGGCCCCACCCTCTGGAACTCCCTCCCCAAACCCATCAGAGACTCCTCAACACTTACTATTTTCAAAGCATCCCTCAAGACCCACCTCTTCAAAACTGTTTACAATTAGCCTACTTCTATTACTGTCTGTTTGTCTATTTTATTTGCTATTTTGTTAAGCGTCTTTGGGTATCTTGAAAAGCGCTATATAAGTATTATGTATTATTATTATTATTATTATTATTATTATTATTATTAGTGAATTATGCATGCTTGAGAAATCCAGCTATGTTGCGCATTTAGAGCTTGACTTAATTTATGTTTTTGCATTTAATTGTGATTCTTCAAAAACAAATTACCCTTAAAAACTGTGAATTAAATGAAAATGTCACATTAAGCAGACCTGCATAGCCCTGTTTATGTCATTAGGTAACTGAAGATCGACCAGTCTCTCACCCTGCTTCTAATTAGTTGCTTACTGATCCAGCATCTCACCCCCTGCAAGCACAAATATGACCATATAGTTTTGATAGTCTGGTCCTTGTTGGGGCAGCTTGACCCTTTAACCCCCGAGGAATGTGTGTGTGGAGGGGCTGGAGGGGGGCGTGGATGGAGGCGGGACACAGATGTGACGTCAGACCTATGTGTGTGTATGGGGAGGGGGCGGAGTCGGAGGCGGGACACGGATGTAACGTCAGACCTGTCAAAGTTTGACGAAAAGTAGGTAGTATCATCTCTCTTCGGCCGGAGCAACGCTTTCGTAGGAAAAAACAAGTACGCGGAGCACGGGCCGCTCTGAAGAAAATACACCTATAACGAACCAGACCGGATCCACGTTTCTGTCCGGATGCTTTGCTCTACTTCGGAACTAGCCGCGGCCCTTGAGTGCGGAGGACAGCTAACCCTAACCCAATCTGGCGGACCCAACCAGACGGACCTACAGTCCACGGCGCACTCTCGCTTTCCCCGTCCAGAACCAGCATGCAGAGGATGTTGCCATAAGACCTAACATACCAGACTGGATCGATGCAACTAACTGGATGCTTGGACCACGGAAACAGTCGTGTGCGACTGTTCAGACCCAATCCACTGCGGCGCTGGCTATATGGCCAACAGACCACACCGGGGACACTGCGCACTACGTGAGTGCTACCGTTTTTTAATCGTGGTTGGCTGCTGCTACGCGAACTCATGTGGTTCTATCGAACAATGTAATTCGTGGAATCATTTTTCCTTCTTGCTGGACAGTTTTACCATACCATTTTGAACATCTTTTCTTTCCAAGTCAAGGTTTCAAAGTCCAAGTCAAGGTTTCAAAGTCCAAGTCAAGTCCCAAGTCAGTGGTGTTCAAGTCCAAGTCGAGTCCCAAGTCTTTGGTCAACTTCCCAAGTCAAGTTTCAAGTTCTTAAATTGGTGACTTGAGTCTGACTCAAGTCAGTCGCTTCTCACTCGGCGGTTTGCGCGTTTGAGGATCAGCCTCTCCAAATCCGAGGCCATGGTTCTTGACCGGAACAAGGTGGCTTGCCCTCTCCGGGTGGGTGGAGAGTCCTTGTCTCAAGTGGAGGAGTTCAAGTATCTCGGGGTCTTGTTCACAAGTGAGGGGAGGATGGAGCGTGAGATTGACAGGCGGATCAGTGCAGCGTCGGCAGTGATGTGGTCGCTGTATCGGACCGTTGTGGTGAAGAGGGAGCTGAGCCGAAAGGCAAAGCTCTCGATTTACCGGTCAATCTACGTTCCTACCTTCACCTATGGTCATGAGCTTTGGGTAATGACCAAAAGAGCAAGATCGCGGATACAAGCGGCCGAAATTAGTTTCCTCCGCAGAGTGGCTGGGTGCTCCCTTAGAGATAGGGTTAGGTGTCAGTAACACGGGAGGAGCCCGGAGTAGAGCCGCGGCTCCTCCACATCAAGAGGAGCCAGCTGAGGTGGCTCGGGCATCTGTTCCGGATGCCTCCTGGATGCCTCCCTCGGGAGGTGTTTCGGGCATGTCCCACCGGGAGGAGGCCCCAGGGAAGACCGAGGATACGCTGGAGGGACTATGTCTCTCGGCTAGCCTGGGAATGCCTCGGGGTCCCCCCCGGAGGAGTCTGGAAGTCCCTGACTGTTGCCCCCGTGATCCGGCCCTGTATAAGCGGAAGAAAATGGATGGATGGAGTCTGACTCAAGTCCAAGTCATTTCAAGTCCCCACCTCGGCAAGAATATGCACACACACACTTTGTGAAAGGACTGTGAAATTTGGTTCAAATTATGCTGAAAGGATGTCTTTAAGAGTCTTACACAACATGATTACTCACTGTACTTCAGACAACAGTGTTAAACCTGAGACAGGACCACATGAAATGAAAATACATAGAGATGAGTGCACATTTCACTAAGTATCACAAGATTATGCTTTAATAAATAACAAGTAATTGAACTGTAATAGAATTATGTCACTGATCATGTCTCACAGTTACACTGATGTGACTTTAAACTCATGTTACACTGACCCTATCTTACAGATTCATAACATATTGTCTAAAAAAGACTTGACATTGTATAAAACATATAAAATGTTGGAATAAAGTATAATAATCTGCCATAAACAGTCCAAAGTCTATGGCTAAGGGAAATTGTTATTTTCTGCTTGGTTTGATTTTGACCACACACCCCTTTTAAACCCCCCAAAACTCAAACATTTTTTAAACGATATAAGACTCCAATTTCACTTAGATAATATTTCATATATAAAAATAAATTGTGCCAAATTTGAAGTCACTGGAAATGAGATGGCAGATCTTCTAGCGAAGCAATCTCTGAAGCAAGACAGAGTTCTGGAGATAGCCTTCAGCAAAGCTGAGGCCTGTTGTCGGAACTCAAATTATATCAGAGTGGCAGCGGCGCTGGGATGAAGGCCTTAAAGGTAGAAATCTATATCAGGTTCAGAAGAATGTGGGGACAACAAAGAGGCTAGAAATGAGCAGAAGAGATTAGGTATCATTGCAAGACTCAGATTAGAACACACTGGACTCAGTAGTTCATTGTTTTTAATAGATAAGCATCCCTCTGGATTATTTGAGTGTTAACTAGTGCTAGAAACAGTAGAGCAAGCCATTTTAAACTGTAACAAGTACAATGATAAAAGACAGACTTTTATATGTGAAGAGAAAGGCGTTACATTTAATTTAATTTGTACTTAATGGTTCTCAGGAGAAATTTAAACTGTTATTTCAATTTAAGACTGGCCTGAATTTAGCTTCGCTCAAAGTCTAGAATAGTCTGTAATACTCTGGCCCACACTCCAGCACAGTAGGTAGTGGAAATGCACCTGAAAGTTGATTGCCCCCAGGGCCATGATCCATGGTCTCATTTCTCTTTCCCCTCTTCCTTCTCCTTGATTCTGCAACAAATGGGTGAGGACCCACAGAGGAGACAAAGCGAGGAGGATATAAACTCTATGAGACTTCCGGCAAGATGGCAGCGAGTTAACACGCTTTTTAAGACATTTCTGGAAAAAATTGGACTCCGAACTGATATAATGCAGTAATTCACAAGCCAAAATTAGCTATTTGGATCACTGAAAGAGACAATTTTGACAGAGCCAAGAAACTGCCAAAAGAACTAGCTACAAAATCTGTAAACTAAACTTTTACTTTTATCAGCAGTGGAGATTTTAAAAAAGTGATGAGCAAGAAAGAAGAAAACAAATGAGCCAGAGAGCTGGACTCACCAAAAACCGAGATGAACAAACATGACTACGCTGATTTAAACTTATCTGAGACATAGGAAATCCGGATTTTACTCCTCTCCCCAACATGTCAATCAACAGCCCAGCTCCTAAAAAAACATGCAGTGATGAGCCAGAGCCGACCTTGCGGCGCATACTGACAGTGGTAAATGACAGGGCAGAGGAGATAAAGGGCCTCATTCATATGAATTCAGAAGAAGAAGGCATCAAAGATTTGAAGAAATACATTGGAAACTTACACAGGGAGATTGATGATATCAAGAAAGAAAGTGCGAAAAGTTTTAGACTGAGGTGGAGAAACTACAAGAGTGCATTGCAGATACAGAGCACTACAGACGCAGATGGTGCCTTCGCCTTTATGGTTTACCTGAGAATATCTAGGAAAATGTAACTGGACATACCATTTGCCAAAAGGTGGCTCCTGCACGAGGTCCAAAGGCAACAAATGGAATTGATGTATTCTATCGGGTGGGAAACCCAGGGGTATCTTCATCCTATTCGTCTTCTGCACATTAAGAGATTAAATCAGGAGACACACACAAAAGACAACGCCTTCCTTCATGAAAATAAGATGTGCTTCAGATTTTACGAAAGAGGATGTCGCTTAGAGCCGAGCTGTATCAGACTTAAGATAGCCCAGTAACCTTCCTAACACTTCACCACCCTTACTTATATAATACCTTAATGTCAACCCAAACCTTACCTTTCAAACCCTACCTTTTATCCCATATATGCCTTATTATAAACAATAATTTTATAATAATTTTCCTAAGATTCCTATAATTTTAATAATAGCAATACTTAACTATCACCTTCCTACCTTTATCTTATCATTTTATATGTTCATTCTATTATTTCTCCTGTAATTAATTTTTACTTACCAATTCCTGGTGATGGCCTTGAATAAAACTTCTTGAGACGAAAAGTGCAGTTCACAGGCTGATTGTTTATTTGTGCTCATACACAATACAGTCTATCAGGATTCGAGCTACACTTAATGGACTTTCACCGAGACCTTCCACCAAGTACCAATTTGGGCTTCTGCCTCTTTTATTTATCAGCCAATTTGTGGGTATTCAGTCCGCAAAGAGATCTGCCCCCTGATCTAATCAGAGAACCGTCCAGGCCGAAGCCGGCTAACCTCTTCGGGCTACCACAAGGGCGAATACCATGTTTTCAAAATTAACCAATTTGGATTGATACCTGTTTGTGTGTTCAGTCTCCTCACAGCCACACCTGCCAATGCTTGGAGATGCCTGGAGAGCCCCTAAATTTGGATCACACCCAGCTAAATGGGAGCTGCTCGCCTGAAAATAGGGGCTGGGTGTGAACAATTTGGTGCCCCCAGGTCTCCCTTTTTATTCTTCTCAGTAACCCATTTCTCCTCCCACATAATGTGGTTAACAATCTCATAACCCGTCAGAGAATATTCTAGAATATTCTGCGGTTTGACCTTAATGATTTTTGCTAATACAACACTTCTTCTTCACACCTCAAGGGTATATTTCTCAGAATTGTTGACTTAGATACAAAACTTCAAATGTTACCGAAACATTCTTCTTCACACTTCTATTAACGCTTCCTTAGCTCTAATACTTAGCTCAATTTCCTGTTCAAAACGTGATGTGCCTCTCCTGTCTATTTCAAAGGTCTCCATTCTATTCTCTCTAAAATCTCTCTTCACTTTGCTTTACTTTAGGCCGTTCTGTTATTTTTATTCTTGGATATTTCCAAAATCTAACCACATTTCAAAATTTATTTTTCAGCTTTTTTTCCTTATTAAATGTCAATTAATTAAAAACACCTTTAACCCTACTAAACATTTCAACTTTGCAGCTTTGCAGATGATTCTCCAAATTACACAATCTTCAAATTCTGGCAATTTCTTGACACATATGCTATGCTAGAAAAACTTCAAAACATTTCATCTTTCACGCAAACATATAGGACACTTTTGTATATTCTGTGAAATGTTTCTAAATTAATGTCGGTTCTTTATTAATTTTAACAGATGTTTTAGGACTACTGTTGTGCAGCTAAACTTTTGCATTTATTTCGGCATTTAATTATCGTAATACTTTTCTTTGGTAATTTATATTTTTGTTTCTTTATTTGTTTCAACTTTCTTATTTGCCCTTTACCTTGGCAGTGTAAATTCCTTTATGCATATCATGACTTACTTCCTTTAAGGTCATTTTCATTTCAATTTTAAGGTCAAAGTCATTTTTGCAACATTTTGTCAGAATGTTCATATGGTATTCTTAATAGTTTTGCTTGGACCTTACTTTAAGGATTCGTTTTGCTACAGTTAACCTTAATCATTCAACTTTATGCATTATTTTCAGATTAAGTCAGCCTCTAATTATGAATTCTGTTATCACAATCTTTTTTTTTTTTTTTTTTTTTTTTTCCAAGGATCACGCTCTTCAGTCGGAGCTCTCAGAACCTTATTTCTAATGTGCAAGTACACTTTAACTCATATTTGCTCTTTATTTACTTTGCTATAAAATATTAACTTGCTACTCGTAATCAGTTATATGCCTGGGGAAACATATTTCATTTTGTTCTGTTTATTCTTTTTATTTCTTTTTGGCTTGTTTATTATCAACCTAACTTCTACGTGTATTGTGTTGTTTTCTCCTTAAAAATAAGTCTTACTTAATTCAATACAGTATGCACTTTACAGTTTCATTTTGCGCGGCTTATTCTCATCCCTGGATTTTGTTGCTAGATTTACTTTCCTAATTTCCTACCTCCTGCGCTACGAGACTTACTGTAACTATTAAATAATAATTGTTACATTGCATAAGTTTTAAGACTTGTTTTAATTTCAAAACTTATCCTTTCCGAGGCTTAGTCTTTTAATTAAAGACCTCAAAGTCTCCTTATACTCCCTTATTGTTTGTTATACACACAATCTTATGAATTTAAATGGCCTTCATTTTGTTACTAGATAAGGGCTGAGAGTCACCTAGATTGAGTTTAAATCACACACTCCCCTCTAGTGGCTCTTCTGTTTTACTAAAATCTGCTGTTAGATTTCTAAAGCTCATCCTGAAGTGAAACTGTTATATCGGAGCTGACAGATTCTTTCTTCATAAGCCGCTTCAGAGTAGAAAGTATGATGGCTTCTTATTTCCAATCTTGGTTCATTATAATAAATAATTTCTCAACATTATAAAATTATTTAATTTGGCATCTTCATTTCCCATTTATCTCAATAATTTTAAATGGTTGCTTACATTTTTCTTGGTTTAAATTTACAGTTTAGCAGACCAACTTCAAAAAAGACACATTTAGTAGGACGCAAAGGCAAAGAAAAGAAGTTTGATGTACATCTTGACTGAGATTAATTGAAAAAAAAAGGAGAAAAATGTGATTCTTTTGTTGAGGGGGAATTCACAACCCCAATGATTGACTATATACATGGAATAACAAAACATTTTCATCTTTATTTAAAGTGGGTTGAAGGGGTTTTTTTTAGCATAGAAAAGCAAAACTACGAAATGAATTCACTAACAACTCAATAAGATTATAATACAATTTCAAAATATGTGTAGATTTTTACAGATCGCTATAAAATGACTACTGCATGGATAGCATAGATATATTAAATTAATTAAAAGATGTGAATAAAGCAACCTCCAAATTTTATTTTCAGTTCTCCTCTGAAATTTCAGAATTTCTTCTTGCAGTTTACAGTGAATCTATAAACAATGAAGAGCTCCCCCACTCAATGAAACAAGGGCTCATAACTCTAATTCCAAAGCCAAATAAAGACCTTTTAGTTATTGACAATTGGTGAGGTATTACTTTACTAAATAATGACTATAGGATCTTGGCATCTCTCTTAGCTAAAAGGTTAAAAAGTAGTTTAGATTACATTATTCACAACTGGCAAAAGGAGAAATTTAATTTGTCAACTGGACAGAGTTTATTTGGTCGAATACGTTTCACAGCTTATCCAAGCTGCTTCTTCAGTTCTGGTCAGATGCTGGCAAACACTGCTTTATATCTGCTTGAAGGGAGGAGCTAATTACAGTGACACCACAACCTACGAATTACTAAAACAGGACCCCACCAATGTGTACAAAAAGAAGATCATTGATTGCTTGCAGGAGCTGGAGAAGGAAGAAGTCATTGATCGACAGCTATATTACAGACTGTACCCTGGTGACGCCATCCCTGGCATCTATGGCCTCCCAAAGATTCACAAACAAGGAGTACCACTAAGACCCATTGTATGTAACACAGACTCCATCACGTACAATGTGGCCAAACACCTAAAAAACATCTTGGCTCCTCTGGTGGGTAACACAGAGCACCATATTGAGAACACAGCCGAATTTGTGAACAAAGTCAAGCATCTCCAGTTTGACTTGGATGAGACAATGGTTTTCTTTGACGTGACCTCTATTTTCCCTTGTATCCCTACATCGGTAGCGGTGGAGGCAGCAAGGAGGAGACTACTGGAGGATACCAAGCTAGAAGAGAGAACCAAACTTTCACCCGACCAAATCTGCCAACTGCTGGAAATTTGTTTAAGTACCACCTATTTCCAGTTCAGAGGAAACTTCTACAGGCAAATCCACGGCTGCGCAATGGGCTCACCGGTCTCCCATTGCAAACTTATACATGGAACAATTTGAACAGAGTGCCCTGGCCTCATATCCAGGCACTCCACCCACACACTGGTATCGTTAAGTGGATGATAATTTTTCAAAAATCAAAATTCAAGATTTGGAACCTTTTACAGCACATATCAATTCTGTAGAGCCGAACGTCAAATTCAAACGTGAAGATGCCAAGGATAACACATTGGCCTTCTTAGATTGTGCAGTAACGATAAGAGAAGACCGGCGACTCCAGGTAGAGGTCTTCAGGAAGCCCACACACACCGACCAATATCTACTTTTTGATTCACACCACCTACTGCAGCACAAACTTGGAGTCATTCAGACATTACAACACAGGGCCCAAGTGATTCCTACAAGCACAGAGGGAAAAGAGAAAGAAGAACAACACGTGGAGAAAGCCCTCTCCATTTGTGGATATCCTAAATGGGCTTTCAATAAAACAAAGAGAGCCAAGAAACAGGACAACAGAGAACCAGAACCCAGGAGAAAGGGTGTAACTATTCCTTACCTGGCTGGCGTTTCCGAAAAAATACAAAGGCTCTTCAGACAGCATGAAATCCCAGTCTATTTCAAACCCACAAACACTTTAAGGCAAAAACTGGTCCATCCTAAGGACAAAACACAGAGCCACAAACAAAGCAATGTGGTCTACTCCATTCAGTGTAGTGAAGACTGCAGTGAGCGCTACATTGGAGAAACAAAACAGCCACTTTTCAAACGAATGTATCAACACAGACGGGAGAGCCAGAGTGGACCGCAATCTGCCGTACATCTCCACCTAAAAGCCATGGGCCACTCCTTTGAGGACAGTGAGGTCCAGATCCTGGCCAGAGAAAAGAACTGGTTTGGGGAGGGGAGTTAAAGAGGCTATTTTTGTCAAGAAAGAGCATCCTTCCTTGAACAGAAATGGAGGTCTCAGACATCATTTGTCTCCCATCTATAACTGTATCCTCAAACCTAAATCAAAACAAACAGAGAAAACAATGGGACTAGCCAGGACATGTCCAGAGGTGTGAAAACACCCATCATGGCCCTGAATGGTATCCATATTGAATAGACCCATCTAACTAACAGAAACTGTAAACACTCCATATTGAATAGACACACCTAACTAACAGAAACTGTAAACAAATATGTGTTGTCTCAGAGTAATTTCATTGTAGTTAGCTCCTCCCTTCAAGCAGATATAAGCAGTGTCCGCCAGCATCTGACCAGAACTGAAGAAGCAGCTTGAATGAGCTGCAAAATGTATTCGACCAAATAAACTCTGTCCAGTTGACAAATTGAATTTCTCCTTTTGCCATGGATTCTACCTGGACGACTGAGGTCAAGCCCGGGTTTCGCATAGCTGTTAATATAAGATTAGTTTTAGATCTTGTTCATTACAAAGACTTGATTCCGGGTGATCCCTTAATTTTTCTTTTTCTGGATTATCAAAAGGTGTTTTACGCCGACAGTATTAATTTATTTTTGATATATTATTCTTCTTAAATTTTGGTATTTTTTTGTCAAAGCTATTAAGACACTCTATAGGGATAATAATAGCTCTGTAAAACTTCTCTATGGTACATCCTACAGATTTAATATTAACAAAGGTGTGCGACAGGGCTATCTGGCCTCACCTTATATCTTTTTACTTGTGGGATTGTAGCTACCCTGGTTTTCTTCTCAATAAAAGGACTTCACGCTCTGTACTGATGATCATGTGTGTGTCAGTATTTATTCTCTCAGTAACACCGTACACACCGTGAACACCATGAAAGACACAGACAGAGAAAAATGGCTCAGCTTTACATACAACACCTTAAAATACATATATATTACAAAACAATATATTAACGTGTTCGCCTATACATTTCCAGCGGTAGATAAGTAGCATTTCTTGGTGTATTTTCTTTACACTTTCCTGCTTTCTCTCTATGATTTTTTCTCTCGTTCACGGCTACTCTTTTTCTCTGTTTAAAGTAAAAGTCACATGGTAAATATTTTTACAAATAAAATATATGAAAATCAACAACAGTGGTGTTCTAACACATATCAACATCCAAAAACAGAGCAAATATAACTCATTACCATGAAAACAGATACCATTGTCAGCTACATGGGACAAATTTTAAATGACTCAGTTTGACAGAGCTCTTCTGAGGGAATCAGGGTTGTTCATCAAGAACAAAAAATATCTCAATTAGCAGATGATACAACAATTGTTTTTGAAAAATTCTGATGAAGTATGATTGGCTTTATCTGTAATATCTCAATTTTCAGAAATTTCTGAACTTAAACTTATAATACTCAAACATCTGTGGCCTTCCCATAAAAAATATAGTAACTTACCTTGGAATAAAAATTTCTAAAGAACACAAGGATATGACAAATAACTTTATACCTGTAGTGGATGCTATTAAAAAGAAATTTAATTGCTGGCTTGTCAGAAATGTATCTGTATATGGTAGAGTGCTGTTAAGCAAGGCAGAAGGAATGTCAAGAGCCTCTTACCTATTTTCGACACTACAAATCTCTCTGCTCTAATCTCAATAAAATTGTATTTAGTTTCTTGTGGAAAAATAAATCTCATAAAATAAAGAAAACCATTTTCTCAAATCCATTAGCTGATATATTAACATAACATAATATTACATAACTTCAGCTAAAGGAGGGTCAGAGTTTTAGAGCTGAAGGAGGGTTGGATGTTTTGACATTTATGACATTCAATCAGATTTAAAAAATTAACTGGTTAAAAAGATTCCTTAAAAACCCAACTAGTTTATGGAATACTTTTCTAAATTATTTTTCAGTAAGATGGGAGGTCTAAATTTTCTTCTGCGTTGTCCTTTTACTGTTGGTAAAATTCCAGTGAAATTAGTTACATTTCATCAGCAGGTCCTACTGCGTTGGTCTTTACTTTATAAGCATAACTGTTCTCCTCACAATTGTATTTTGTGGAATAATACATATATTTTACATTGAAACAAATCTCTATATCTTCAGAATTGGTATAATGAAAATGTTAAAAACTGAACCAATTACTAAATGATAATGGTGAACTGTATGACTAGGAGAGTTTTTCAGATAGATACAATACTTACATACCTCAGTGAGAGTATGAAATCGTTATAAAGTCAATTCCACAAAGCATAAAGTCTTTAGCAAAGGAGGGAATAAATCTACTAGATAAAAAATGTACAAATGAGTATATCAGAAATCATTTGATCCAAATTTCAAACCCCTTATGTAAATTCAGCTGGGCTTCTTTTAGTAAAAAACAATGGAATATTTTTTTACTCCCCTATAAAAATATATAATTACAAATAAAGTTAAAGAATGTTTATTCAAAATTGTACATCGATCAACGATACTACTCAGTCAAAGATAGCATCTGTCGTTTTCTACCAATGTCTTTTTGTCAGTGTGATGGTGAAAGTATTGAACATGTCTTTGTAGAATGTCCCCAGTTACATAGATTTTGGCCAGATTTGCAACACTATTTAACAGGATATTAGGAAAAAAATGTTGCAATATCAAAATTTGAAATATTAGTTACATTTGATAACTCTAAACTTTCTTCTGATAAAATCTATTTAATCAATTTAATTATTATTCTAGCAAAATACTACATTCACAAAATGAAGTGGAGTGAAAAACTGCCCACTTGGCATCATTTTAAAGTAACATATTAATGTGGACATACCAGCTTCTGGAAGCCTGATCTCGTCAGATCTCAGAAGCTAAGCAAGGTTGGGCCTGGTTGGATGGGAGACCACTGGGAAAATCAGGTGCCACAGTGGAGCGCCAGTGGCAAAAACTGTTGTTGTGTCCTTAGGCAAGACACTTCACCTACATTGCCTAGTTTGAAAGTGGTGTGTGAGTGTTGGTGGTGGTCGGAGGGGCCAATGGCGCAGATTGGCAGCCTCGCTTCCATCAGTCTGCCCCAGAGCAGCTGTGGCTACAATAGTAGCTTACCACCACTGAGTGTGGAATGAATGAACAATGAACTGTATATATATATATATATATATATATATATATATATATATATATATATATATATATATATATATATATATATATATATATATATATATATATATAAGTATAATTATTATTTTATGTATGCATGTATTTATTTATTTTTTGTTTGTTGTTGTAAATCGCGTTTCAGTTCACACTCCTTATCAGTTGGTGGCGGTAAAGCACCTTGTTTGCCAACCGCCAATAAAACTCCACTAAAAGAAGGAGAGACCGCTGCACCTCCTCCACCATCACTAGCGCAATCATCAGCAGGCCGACGAAAGCTTCAGCCGCAAACCAAAAGCTGTTTTTTTCACGTAGTTTGGTCAATAAATCTTCAAAACGTCTTACGCAATGAGGTAAGGTTTTCCTGCTGCCGTGAGCTGATTTTCACCCGCTCGTGCCGTCTGTGCACCGACAGTCGGCGCTCACCAACGCCCCAGCTTTTGTTGGCACGGCTCGCTTGTTGTTGCTAGCTATGAATGAATAAGATAAGATAAGATAAGATATGCCTTTATTAGTCCAACAGTGGGGAAATTCCAGTGAGATATGAATACAGTATGAATTTAGCTTTAGTCAGTGGTTGGGTCACTGCAGTTTAGACGTTCACGTGTACTGTAAATTGGAATGCGTATGTGATGTACTTGCTGATGCTGTCTAATGTGGATGTTTGGTGCAGAGGAGACCGTGGCAGAGGCCGGGGAGGGCGTTTCGGGGCCCGAGGAGGACTGGTGCAGGGGTAAGTGAGTTTATTGTAATTCTTCAGGCTTTGTCTGACTGTCTAAATCTGATAATGGTAAAATAATATAGATCATAACCCTCATATTTCCCAGTGTTTCAAGAGAGTCTGGCTGCAGAGCTCCATCCACAGGGCCCTACGCCACAGCCTTTACTGCAGGGGTCACTAACAGGCGGACGGGGTTCGAGTCCGGACCCGGACCTATAGTTACCAAATTATGAAATTACTTTTAATTTTGACGGGGCGATTCAATTTTAAGCGGTAACGTTACAGCTTTTCTGTAAACTTTAAGTTTAAAAACACTACAGGAGAATTTGTCTTCGTGTGTGATTTAGAAGGTACTGCACTCTTCTTGTGTGTGGTGCCAGTGTGACTCTGAGCTGCTGTCAGATTGTAACCACCAAACATCAGCAACGCTATGGTAACAGCCAATAAAACAGAGTGTCAGGGACAGACGGAGTGATGGACACAGAGGCGCTAAATACAAACTCTGGATGTAGCAAAAATAATGAGAAGACTCATAAAGTGGTAAATTTAAAGTGCAGCATCTCATCCACATTATCCATAGAAATTGTTGTTCGCAAATAATGACATCCAGTCCACAAAACCGCACTATTAATCCAATTTGAGGCATTCTTTGAAAGTAAAAGGCGAGAGTAGTTTCTCACATGTGTCTGTTTACATCCACAGCGCACGGATTGACCTTACCAATGTTTTTAACTTGTATTTTTGTTGATTTGACAGTCTATTGTTCATACTTTCAGACACTGATTAAAACTAGGTTACTTCTGTATCACAATCACAATGCAAGTTAGACATTATGATGACCCAGACCTCTGTTTGAGGACATTTTCTCTAACTGGACCTCCTCAAATTTTAGATGAATACCCCTCCTCTATAGAAACTAGTTGCCTTTATCAGTTGTCATGTTTTCTGAGATATTAAAGGCAATACAATTTCAAAAGTTTTTTTTTTTTTTTTTTTTTTTTTAAAGAACTGTATGTACCCTGTGCTCCTGAATTTCAGCACTGAAACTGGAAATCCAAATGACTCTTGTGAGGCTCATTCTACTTTTCTGATTGGATAGAATCATTACATAAAATAAATGGTGTCCCCTTTATCTTCATGTTTATGTGACTAATAATAAATCAGTGTTACAACTGTCATCAGTTACTAGGCTATATTATAAGGGTAGGGTTTTTTTTGGAAAGAGGTCTCTACAGCCAAATGCCTTTTTTAGCACTTGGGTGTTGTGAGTGACGGTGGTGCACAGTGACTCACTATGCTGCTGTGCTTTCAGGTACCGGCCATTTGTCCCACACATCCCATTTGACTTTTACGTGGTGAGTAGCACATGGTCTGTGTCTTGTGTCTTGGTATTATCCTAGTGTTATCCTGACAGGAGCCTTGCCCTTTTTTTTTTTTTTCAGTGTGAGATGGCCTTCCCTCGGGTTAAACCTGCTCCAGATGAGACGGCCTTCAGTGAGTGTCTGCTCAAGAGGAACCAGGATCTGAGTCCGACTCCAGCTGAGCAGGTCAGACCTGCTCTGTGCAACCTCTGCCCAGTGCCAGACAAAACGCTCACTGTTTTCTTCCTCTCATTTAGTCATCCATCTTGTCTCTGGTCACCAAAATCAATAATGTTATTGACAATCTGATTGTGGCACCAGGCAACTTTGAGGTGGTAAGTGTCATGGGTAATGGAGTGTTGTTGCTAATGATCATGATGTGTGCAAAACATCCATTATTTTTGGTGTGTTCTCTCAGCAAATTGAAGAAGTTCGTCAGGTTGGCTCCTACAAGAAAGGCACAATGACAACTGGACATAATGTAGCAGACTTGGTAGTGATTCTCAAGATCCTCCCCACATGTAAGTGCATTCATACAAGCAATTTCACATAATGTAGTGGTTCAGTTGGGGCTGCATGGGGTTTGGGTGGTTAGAACATTATTCTACAAAAATGCTAATGAAAAAATTACGCCATTGGGTATGTCTTGCTAGACCTGGGCCGCCATTTTCATGGAAACGCTCCCCGGGTGGGGATGACCCGCTCTTAACTGGCCAGCGCCAAAGCAGCCCCAAGTGAACCATGCCAGTGAAAATGAGGCTTTATCTGTGGGGACTTTTTCTTTACACTAGTCGGGAACAGTTTGCCTGACAACTATTATATTTGAGTTGTGAAGGGTTGAATAAATAACTGCTGTGACTCATTACAGATCTAAACTTGTGGAATTTTGCGTCGCCTGCATAGTCTTAGCAAGGTCACCTCCATGTCATTGTTGACATTTCTCTGTGGTTAGCTGTGGCGTCATCTATTAGTTTGTCCTTTAACTTTATCTATTTCCTTGGTCATCTTGTCCCACAGAAGTGATATGCTATGCACTTAACATTTTATCTTGACCAGTTTGTCTCAAAGCTGTCCTTTAGTTCCTCGTGTGGAAGCATAGTCAGCCTTGAATTGTCAATACTAACGCAGTGTTCAGTATTCAAGTTACCGGGTCCTGGTCTGATGGTAAATAAACTTCCCTTGCCTCAGACATCCAGAGTTCTACTTTCAATTCAATTCAATTTATTTTTGTATAGCCCAAAATCACAACAAGAGTTATCTCGGCGGACTTCACAAAATTGTTGATTTAGCAAACAGAGATGTCAGAGAATGAAGCAGAATAAGAAACAGTCATAATTCAAAAATACAGAATGTCCAACAACAAGCAGGCAAATGGATAATTGTCCCAGCATCCCCTGTCCTTAGACCCTCCTTCTCGACAAGGAAAAACTCAGGGGAAAAAAAAAACGGAGAAACCTCGAGGAGAACCACAGTGAAGGAGAGATCCACTCCTATGGACGGACAGGCAGATGAGGCCAGGACGTATCCATTGCAAGTAGAGTTGTAAGTCTGTAGGCCAAAGCTATTGGCAGAAGGAAACTACTAGTCTAGCAGGATGAGGACAGTTAATCCAGGACAGGGAAGGAGAGGAGGGCTCCAGGTCCTCGACACTAGGGGGCAGCAGCGGTCCAAACTGGAACAGCAGCATCTGAAACGGTTACACTCCCCAAAAGGGGAGTGGGACAAGGGACAACATGTGAAAAGCAAAGAACAGACTACGAATGAACTAGTAATTGAATATTCTTAACAGTAGGAGGAGGAAAAAGTAGGAGAAACCAGAGGACAGTGCTCAACTTGCCATACTTTCCCCAGTAATTTATTTCCTAGAGCAGCTTAACTAGGCCTATGGGTTTAGTTTCTGTTTCTGTTCCTAACTGACCTGACCATAAGCTAATTCAAAGAGGAACGTTTTGAGCCTAATCTTGAATATAGAGACTGTGTCAGCTTCTTTGACATGAGCAGGGAGCTGATTCCATAACAAGAGTGCTTGGTACCTAAATGCTCTACCTCCTAATGTACTTTTAGCGACTCTAGGAACCACCAATAATGCAGCATTTTGAGAGCGGCGTGAACGGTTAGGATGATAAGGTACTATTTCATCTTTAATGTAGGAAGGGGCCATGTCATTTACAGCTTTATAGGTTAGAAGAAGAATTTTAAATTTTACTCTAAACTCAACCGGAAGCCAATGAAGATTTTTTAGTACTGGAGTAATGTGCTCTCGTTTTTTAGTACCTGTTAGTATTCTTGCTGCTGCATTTTGAACCAATTGAAGGCTTTTTATAGAGCTTTTAGGGCAAGCTGCAAGCAGGGAGTTACAGTAGTCTAACCTCGAAGTGACAAAAGCATGGACAAGTTTTTCAGCATCATTTTTTGGCAGTACATTTCTAATTTTGGCTATTCATTCATTGATAAGTACAGCTGGGTGTCATCTGCATAACAGTGGAAATCGATACCGTGTTTTCGGATGATGTTACCTAACGGTAGCATATAAAGAGTAAACAGAATTGGACCCAGAACTGAACCCTTTGGCACACTGTAGGCTACTTTAGAACACTGTGAGGAGCTCTGGTTTACATTTACAAACTGGTACCCATCGGATAAATAGGATTTAAACCAGCTGAGGGCAGTTCCTCTGATGCCCACATCACATTCCAACCTCTGCAGTAGAATGTTGTGGTCGATTGTGTCAAAAGCTGCGCTGAGGTCCAGCAGAACCAGTATTGAGACCTGACCATTGTCATCAGCTAATGACAAATCATACTTATTTTTCCTAACACAAACTATCTACTAAAGTGCTTTAGTCTGTTGTTTAATTATTGAATTTTGTGTTTTTAAGCCATATTGTACATTTAGAATATATATATTTTTTGGATATAATTCTACATGAGGATTATTGCATTAGTGGAATAAATTGGTTTCAGTATTGTGGTTTATTGTACTTCAAAATGTGTTATCAGGACAGGACTGTCTACAGCAGTGATTCTTTTTGGCACACTAGAACTGTCCTCTAAAGTTACCCACACATCCTTTTCATGCAATAAAATGCCCAGTTTTCCAAATTTTCTAACATTTTTTTCCCCCTGGCTTTTACATAAATTTTGGCATTTAACCAAAATTGTGAAGTGTCTATTATTGTGTCATCATATTTATGTCTTATGATCTAGTGTTTTTCTGTCTGCTTTTTCAGTGGAGGCTGTAGCTGCTCTGGGGAACAAAGTGGTGGAGACGTTGCGTGCCCAGGACCCAACAGAAGGTATGTTGGGTGGTGCAAAGTTCCTTGTGTCATATTTAATGTCTAATGAAGCCTCTGGTCCCTGCAGTGCTGTCCATGCTAACCAATGAAACGGGTTTTGAAATCAGCTCTGCAGATGCTACAGTGAAGATACTGATCACCACTGTTCCTCCAAATCTGCGCAAACTGGACCCTGAGCTCCACTGTAAGAGCGCATGAGCGCCACTATGCTCCTCTGACACTATTCTCTGCTCTCACATCAGCTCCACTGTGCTCCTCACACAGTCTGACTCCTCTTGTTTCAGTGGACATCAAGGTTCTCCAAAGTGCCCTGGCAGCGATCCGTCATGCTCGCTGGTTTGAGGAAAATGCCTCTCAGTCTACGTAAGTTTTGACATGACAAACTCTGGTTCAAATGACACATATTGGTCAAAATGGACTTTTTGGAGATTTTAACCGTGTATTCATATTGTTCCCACATCATAAAACACAGTTGGAGTTGTATTTTGTTTCAATCTCACTTTTCAATCATTCTCACAGGCCTCTGTGCACACAAGATTTAGTCCTGTTTACTTGGGTAGGTCTTGTTCACATACACTGCGTATCATTCACCCCAAACACACTGAGACTCGTCAGTGGCCATCAGCAAAGAACTTATTTCCATGACAATAGGGCTACAAGAGAACAGAGCCCTGTGAATAATATCACTTTTCTGACGCTATGCATGGTGCTCATTTCTTTGACATGGGGCTAAATTCACAGTGAGGACTAATACACGCTGGTGACACTTGAAAAGCTTTTTACCCAGTTCCAAGCTCTTTTATTTGCATCATGGATTGCATAGGTTGGTACGAGGTTAGCTGTATTCACACCACACTCAACCTGCGCCGGAGCGGATACTCATTTAATGTGAATCCGTGCGTGTGAGTTCACACTGGCCCAAGTGCACTACTCTCTGAGCAAATGATCTTTTACCTCGACCTAACTAGTCAACAGCCAATCCTGTCAGGTCTGAATTCCAGGCTTCATGCTTTTACTAAGAATAATAAATTGGACTGTTTTGTGTGGCAATTATTTGGACTGTACAGACTGTAAACAACAAATCTTTTTTTCATCAAAATGTCAAAAAAAAAACCACCAGATTTCAGCCTATTTGGTAAAAGATTAATTCAAAAAGCTCCAGTGTGCAATAGAACTAATTGTTTTATTGCTCGACCAATCAAAAAATTTGGTTGGTCGACTACTAAAATAATTAGTTGCAGTCTTACCTGTGAAATGTATTACAAAGACAAAGAAGTTGATTATTGACATTAGCAATGACTGACTCTCAATCTGAATCAATTTTAAAAAAAAATCTGACCCAAATACTGTAAAAATAAGTTTTTGGCAATTGTCTGAAATCAACAGTCCAGATGTAGTTTGTTATGATGACAGGGTGAAGGTGCTGATCCGACTGCTGAAAGACCTGCGCCTGCGTTTCCCTGGCTTCGAGCCACTCACTCCATGGATCCTGGATCTGCTAGTATGTCCCATTAGCTTTGTGCTGATTATATGACTGTGTTTTAAATGGCTTTTTGTGATACAGGGACATTCTGCTGTAATGAACAACCCCTCCAGACAACCACTATCTCTCAACGTGGCTTACAGGTCAGTCCTGCGTCTGGATTAGGCTCTAGTACAGACTTCATATCCTAAATACAAACCTACATGGTTCGATAAGGCAGATCTCAGCCTGTCCAGATGCAGATTATCTCTTATATTGCATACATTGCTGCAAGTTTAAATAATTACTACTCTGTTAGCCTAAAGCAGGTTAACCCAAAGTGAGGGGATGGTGAGATTTGTCAGGAATATCTATTTTGATTTAAGTTTTGAAGACGATAAGTAGTTGGAAACTAGACCAAGTCAGTCTATTTCCTTCAAAACACAACTATAAGACAATTTAATCATCTCTTTGCAGATAACTTTTAAAAAATGCAACAATTGTTAATACATACTCATTTTGGCCCACCAAGGGGAAAGGTTTGGGCATCCCTTGCTTAAAGGATGTATGTATAATCAAGATGCTATGTGCTGGTGTCTTACACAGACCTGAACCATTTGAGCTATCGCTGAGCTAATCAAGACCTGGTGCATTTCACATGTTTGTTTACTAGGATGCAGTACTGTTATATATGCTCATGTGTACAGTGGTGTCATGGAGGAGTGCAGAAGCAGACCTGTGCACACACACACACACACACACACACACACACAGACTGACTAAGACTTGTTTGCAGACGCTGCCTGCAGATGCTGGCTGCAGGCCTCTTCCTCCCTGGATCTGTAGGGATCACAGACCCATGTGAGAGTGGAAACTTCCGGGTCCACACGGTCATGACACTAGAGCAGCAGGTGAGTGTCCTCATGTACAGTGTTATTCAATGTTCATCCATCACTGGGAGGAATCCAGTCACAGTATAATCAGAACTAAGAAATGACAATTGTGGCAATTGTATAAAGCTGGTCACATACTAGAGTAATGCTACTGTATTAGACAAAGAAAAAAAAATCAAGGATTGCACTGTCCTGGTGCCAAATGTGAATAATTGCGATGTACGTTACAATAATCAAATCAAATGTATTGTGACATTGCCAACTGCGTGTGTCTAATTGTGTTCCTTGTGTGGACATCTCTGCAGGACATGGTGTGCTTCACAGCTCAGACTCTGGTTCGAGTCCTGTCTCATGGAGGCTACAGGAAGATCCTAGGACTGGAGGGAGACGCCAGCTGTGAGTCCTCTCCTGTCTGTCCTTTATCCTGTGTACTTGATGCTCATACAATGGCTGATGCTAGACAAGATGCTAACAGAAGACTTTTATTCAAATTAATGGCACATCCGGCAGTGTGAAAAACATAATTCATCATTATCACATTTTGACTATGTTAAAACGACAGTAATTAAGATCTTGATTTTCAAATATTGGAGATGGACAATATATCACTGACTCAAACACTGTGATGTTGAGCTTATTTTTGGTACTAGCGCTGCAAGATTAATGGCAATCAAATCTAAATTGCAATTTGACTGGCTTTGCAAAGGCTGCAGTGTACTGTGATTTCCTCCACAAACAAAATTTCCTGTCTTATTCTGCATAAAAACAGCAATCCTTGTAGTTTAGATCTGTACAAACATTTTCTGAAGTCCTATTAAAACACTAACCACAAATATAATTGCAATGCTTGTTAGAAAAATGGCAATTAAATGTTTTCCCAAATTGTTCAGCCTTATTTGGTAAAGATTTTTTTGGCACTGCACCTGTCTGTGTGCCTATTCATCAGTCCCAGTTTGTTTTTAGTCTCAGATTTGGCCCTGAAATAGTTAATAGATTGATAGCAACTAATCAATATTAATGATATAATCATCATTTCATTAACAATCTAATCATTAACTGGTCAATACACAGGCTTCAAAACATGCCATAGGCTGAGAGAAAATGTTTTAGTGCTTGGACAGAGCAGTAAATGAAAACTGACACGGGAAACATGACTGTTTTTGAAAAAAAAAAAAAAATGATAATAATAAAAAATGCACTCAAGATGTTCAAGTGCTCAGCTTTATCTGGGTAAAACTGAGAAACTCTTGTCTTGTATGTTCAGACCTGGCCTCAGAGATGTCCACGTGGGACGGAGTCATTGTCACACCCTCAGAGAAGGCATATGAGAAGCCTCCAGAGAGGAAGGAGGAGGAGGACGAGGCTCTAGAGGAGGGGGGTGACGCAGAGGAAGAGAGCATGGAGACCCAGGAGTGACTGGACCAAAAGGGGACCAGGGCAAATTTGTTTTAAGTTTTATTCCTCTGTTTATTTGACTTTTTGTTACATTTGACAATGAAGGTAGTGATCTCAATAAATACTTTTTCTTTTTTTTTTTTTCTTTGAGCACAGGGCCTGATCATGTGTTTGGGTCTGGTGTTTTTCAAAATGTGTAAGTGGTCTCTGAGAACTAAATATTCTCTCTGAGGTGTCATTCATTTCTAGCTAAAATAAAATACATTTGAGTCATATTAGATCATGTTAACTGTTCTCGCATTGCTTTATTTAAGAGTCAAAGAAGGCCCCTGAGCGGTGATGGGCTTCTCAGGGCAGATGTGTGGCACTCTCAAAAGTCAAGAGATCGTGTCATGGAGCTCCTCTCTGCTGAGGCCATGGTCTGTTGTGCTTAGGCTGAGGTTCAGGGCTTGAGTTTGAGCCAAGGGTGCACAATGGTGAGGATGGACAGAATGGAAGAGGTCAGCCCACAGACTCCCACAAAGCCTGGGCCAGTGGAGTAGAGCCCCAGGCGGTCCATAGGAATAAACAGGTCACAGCTGTTCTTGAGCAGATCCAGCAGCAGTGGAGGGTTTTGCTGCAGCACCCTGAGCATGTGCTGCAGCTGTGAGGCCACACAGGGGGCAGTGTGAGGTCCTTCTGTCTTAGTCGCACTGCAGCGAGCCTCACTCTCCATGAGCAGACGCAGCTCATACACATCCCGCAATAGATTCAGAATTAGAGCGAAAAGGTAATACCTGTGAATATACACAGACATATTCAACACACCAATTAAAGGATACACACATCAACTACACTCTGCTCAGCTTTAAGGCTTTGCTATTCTATGGCATTGCAACAACTGTTGGTGTGCAATTTACCTTGGATTCATCTCAAGTAGTTCAGGACCCAATAGGGAAATGGGGAAAAACCCTGTATATGTGGAGGCCTTTGGTGTGAAACCGCTCCCCACCTAACAGCCTAACATTTTCATATTTTGTGTTGTGATGGTGGACTAGGGCTGACCTGAAGGACCTTTGGTTCCACTTGTGTTGGTCCAGGCTGGGCAGGAGACCTGTCTTAGCGGCCCACAGCAGGTTGTCACAAGCAAAGTACATGGCCCTGTTGAGGTGGCTGAGTGTGAGGCAGAGGCGCAGCACATTGTCCTTGAGATGGATGCTCTTCTTGGCAGCTTCCAGGGCCTCAGCAGAGTTCCCCAAGCGCAGCACTGCGGGGTAACAAAGTAATGATGGGCCAAACGATTCAACGCGTCGACACGTTTCGAGCTCAGCAAGTGACGCCTGTGTGGAGCTGTGTGTATCACTTTAAGAAAAGTCACGTGACCGATACATCTACTGTATCAATTGGTGCGTCTCGTGTCGGGAGCGCTGCTCATTTAGAGCGCAGGGCTCACATCTGTCGCAGTGTCTCTGTTCGTCTCCACAGAACCACAGAGAACCAGAAGAGGCTTGTTCTGTGTGGGCTCATTTTAATCAGTCCCAAGTGGAGCTCAGTACAGATTTACTGAAAAAACTATATTATTTTTACTTTTATTTTACTATAATTTTCACAACCATTCGCCCTGTCATGTATCACGTATTTGCCTACTTTATACTACTTTGTACAATAGGCTTTGATTTGCTTTAATGACATGAGATTGCATTACCTTCTTGGTTAGTTGTTTAATTTGTTGATATCAGAGCATCTATCACATGAGTGTTCGCGCGTCTGAATGAACGAGCCCTGCGCTGTGGCAATGCTTCTGCATAGGAAGCAGTTCATTTTTTAAACCACCAGATGGCGCTATAGAACGCACCAACACAGTGTCAACACAGTGTTAACACAGTGTTGGAAATGTGTTACACACACCTTGAGGCCTCATCTACCCATTACTAGAACAAGGACACACTGCATTTGGCTACTGCATAATGGGCCACGGCTCATTTCTTTCCTCACTTCCTTCTCCTTGATTTCTCCCCTCAATACTGCAGGAAATGGGTGAGGAAGTCCCGCACTGAGACCAATAAAGTGATTCTTTTCTCTGATGTCTGCTCATGGATCTATAATAATAATAATAATAATAATAATAATAATAATAATAAATATAGCCGCAAGCGGCAATGATCGGCCCTCGTTTGCACTCGCAGAGGGGGGGCGCTAACGTGCCCTATTCCTCCCCTTTTTTTCTAGGCCAGTTGGCCTGTGGTGTGCTGTCGCACACAAACTGTTCTCTTTTTGGGCAGCTTTATTTTGTCCATTAGAATTTTATGTGTGTCTCAACTTTTAACCAGTTGGTGGCACTAACACACCTTTTTGAAGATGTGCCCACGTTTGAGGTTGTGGCTGTTTTAAAACTTTCACAAATGAAAATACGGCAGAATTAAATGTCTACATAGGATCACATTATGACATTTGTCACATGATTAATCCAAGATGGCGGACTTTGGTTTAGGAGGGGCTGTGGTCACAATATGTTTTTTGTTCCTTTTCCCATGATGCATCTGTGTACCAAATTTGGTTTATGTGTAGAATCCCTGGACAAAAGTTTATTTGGTCAAATACGTTTCTCAGCTCATCCAAGCTGCTTCTTCACTTCTGGTCAGACGCTGGTGGACACTGCCTTATATCTGCCTGAAGGGGGCGCTAACTACAGTGACGTTACTCTGAGACTCCCACACCTATTTGTTTACAGTTTCTGTTAGTTAGGTGGGCCTTTTGTCCAGTTGACAAATTTAATTTCTCCTTTTGCCACAAATTTGGTTTAGCTACACCAAAGTTTTTGTCAGGACGTCACATTGGCAATGGCAGATTTTTGGCCTGTTGCCATGGCAACACGATGGGAGATGGCACGTGGGTGTCACTGACTTTTTTCATCCACAACATGCCATGAATATGTGTACCAAATCTTGTATGTCTAGAACAAAGTAAAATTTTGCTCTTCTATGCAATCTCCCCAGGGGGCGCTATTGCAGCCAATTTAGATTTTCCTATATCAATCTGTTTAGGGCCGGGGTGTCCACCAACGATTAAAGTTTGAGTGAAATCGGTCAAAGTTTGTGCGAATTATCACTCGTCGAAGTTTGATGGCGAGCCGCAAAAACAAACTCGAAATTTGTGCCGTTGTCACGTAAACACCGTTCAATGTTGTGTGTAGAATCCCTCAGTCGTCCAGGTAGAATCCATAGCAAAAGGAGAAATTTAATTTGTCAACTGGACAGAGTTTATTTGGTCGAATACGTTTCGCAGCTCATCCAAGCTGGATGAGCTGCGAAACGAATACGTTTCGCAGCTCATCCAAGCTGGATGAGCTGCGAAAACGTATTCGACCAAATAAACTCTGTCCAGTTGACAAATTAAATTTCTCCTTTTGCTACCGTTCAATATTATAGCGAGCTGGATGAGCTGCCAAAACGTATTCGATCAAATAAACTCTGTCCAGTTGACAAATTAAATTTCTCCTTTTGCTACCGTTCAATATTATAGCGAGCTTTTAACAACTTTTAATGTCCCACTCGTCTAGATGATACAGAATGATTTTGGTGAGGCTGGGTCAAAAACCCTAGGACGAGTTCGTTAAAGTACGAGGACAGGAAAAGGCGCCTTCTCCACCAGGTCACATGGTCTATCCAATATGGCTGACTTCCTGTTGGTTGCCTAGCAACGGCGTAATATACTTTTTTGTTCCTATTCCCATGATGCATCTGTGTACCAAATTTGGTTTGTCTACGCCAAACTTTTTGTCAGACGTCCTATTGGCGAGGATAGATGTTTGGCCTGTTGCCATGGCAACACGATGGGAGATGGCGTGGAGGCGTCATTGAGTTTTTTGATCGAGACCATGTCACGAATGTGTGTTCCAAATTTGGTATGTCTACAACAAAGTAAAATTTTGCACCTCCATGTAATCTCCCTAGGGGGCGCTATTGCGACCATTTCAGATTTTCTTATATCAATCTGTTCAGGGTCGGGGCGTCAACCAACGATTAAAGTTTGAGTGAAATTGACTAAAGGATGCACGAATTATCACTTGTCGAAATTTGATGGCGAGCCGCAAAAAAACACCCCGAAATTTGTGCCGTTGTCACGAAAACACCGTTCAATATTATAGCGAGCTTTTAACAACTTTTAATGTCCCACTCGTCTAGATGACACAGAATGATTTTGGTGAGGCTGGGTCAAAAACCCTAGGACGAGTTCGTTAAAATAAGAGGACAGGGAATGGCGCCTTCGCCATCAGGTCACATGGTCTATCCAATATGGCTGACTTCCTGTTGGTTGCCTAGCAACGGCGTAATATACTTTTTTGTTCCTATTCCCATGATGCATGTGTGTACCAAATTTGGTTTGGCTACCTCAAAGTTTTTGTCGGGCGCCCTATTGGCGAGGACAGATGTTAGGCCTGTTGCCATGGCAACATGATGGGAGATGGCGTGGGGGCGTCATTGAGTTTTTTGATCGAGACCATGTCACGAATCTGTGTTCCAAATTTGGTATCTCTACGACAAAGTAAAATTTTGCACTTCCATGCAATCTCCCTAGGGGGCGCTATTGCGGCCATTTGAGATTTTCTTATATCAATCTGTTCAGGGTCGGGGTGTCAACCAACGATTAAAGTTTGAGTGAAATCGGTCAAAGTATGTGCGAATTATCACTTGTCGAAGTTTGATGGCGAGCCGCAAAAACGAACCCGAAATTTGTGCCGTTGTCACGGAAACACCGTTCAATATTATAGCGAGCTTTTAACAACTTTTAATGTCCCACTCGTCTAGATGACACAGAATGATTTTGGTGAGGCTGGGTCAAAAACCCTAGGACGAGTTCATTAAAGTACGAGGACAGGAAAATGCGCCTTCGGCACCACGTCACGCGATCGGTCCAATATGGCCGACTTCCTGTTGGTTGCCTAGCAACCGCATAATATATTTTTTGGCTTGGAACGACATGACCTATCCACCACCCGAATTTCGTTTGTCTACGACAAAGTTCATTTTTCGGGTATAGCCATAGGTGCAATGTATTTTGATTTTCTCATCGATTACTGACATGTCTAATGCACATTTTTGGAGTTTACCGGGGTGAACGATTACAAATATGCCGCTGTCGCGGCAATGGGCAATGCCAGTCTGTACTATTGGATGCCATGAGTGTCACTATTGAGTGGCATTGAGTGTTTGAACAGGGGAGAGCGCTTTGCGCTCTGTTTTTGTGGGCGCACAATTAGGCCGCTGTCGCAGCCATGGTGGTGCCACTGTGCCATGTCAACGGGCACCAGTCACTGACATGAGTGCCACTGTGTTTGGAAAGGGGAGAGCGCTTCGTGCTCTGTTTGCGTGCGCGTAGCACTGCTGAACAATTACAATAGGCCCTACGCCTTGGCGCTCGGGCCTAATAATAATAATAATAATAATAATAATAATAATAATAATAATATCTTATTTTTATTCTTCTTTATTATTATTATTTTCTTTGGGACACCACTTAATATGACACATTTGATTAACAGCTGAAAAATGGAGGATTGAGGAGAGGAATCAAGGAGAAGGAAGTCAAAGAGAATTGAAACGTGGTCATGGCCACAGCTGTGATGGGATGTGGGTGTGATGTGTGAAGTGTGTCACTCACACTTCCTGGTCAAGCTCATGTGCGCCTCCAGCTGGGAGATGGTGAGGCGCACGCCGTCCCCGGAGCCTGCTCTGTGCACTGTGTACCCCAGCAGAGCACAAGCATACTGGGCTGCCCTGACAAAACAGCAGTGCAGCACCGTCACTCATGAGCCATGTCATACCAAAATATATTTCAAAAGGTTTAATCTTAAAGATGAATATTGCACATCAGCAGGACCCAGACTCATCACCACCCATCATACGGTCTATGGCACCAACTCAGGTAAACTTACGGAGCGCTGATGCAGTCTGTTGACACTTAACTGTGGCAGAATCAACTAGGGTCCCTAGAATGGCTGTCACTGCCCTTTTTGGAACTTCACCCGGTTTGTCAACTTTTAATAAACATTTAAGCGAAGCAATTAGGCTACTTGACAACAGACATCACTGTAAACACGCTTCAAATTGTTAAACAAGTGAGACGTGCCAAATCAATGCCTCATACAGAGCTCACAGCTCTAGTCTAACCAAACTACCTGAACACTCTCTCCTTGGCCTGGCTCTGTGCACTGAAGCGAATCCAGGAGTCCATTCTTGTTACTTAGCGTTTCAGGTCAGTCACCACCATTTATTCTTCACGCGTGGCTATTCTTTATTTTTCGTCTCAGCTGCGGTTAGTTGAATTTTAAGTCTTGAGAGCAGTTTGCATGGATTTAGCCTGTTAGCTTCGTCCACTGAGCCCCATTGTAAACATGCATCTCCGGAGTGACTCGGAAGTGTGAGCGCCGTTCACAGGACAGTGTGTGTATTACACATTACACTCGTGGACCTTCTTTTTCTTTCTTCGTTTTGTCTGGGCCGCGTCTCACTTCACTTTCCCCGCTTCCTTCTCCTTCATTCCTCTCCTCTATCCTTCATTTTTCAGCTGTCAATCACACACACGCACGCGCGCACACACACACACACACACACACACACACACACACACACACACACACACACACACACACACACACACACACACACACACACACACACACACACACACACACACACACACACACACACACACACATATATTATATTAAGAGGTGTCCTAAAGACACCTCTTTAAGACACCTGGATCTCTGGACATGGAGCCGCTTTTGGTTTGCGGCTGAAGCTTTCGTCGGCCTGCTGATGATTGCGTTAATGATGGTGGAGGAGGTGCAGCGGTCTCTCCTTCTTTTAGTGGAGTTTTATTGGCGGTTGGCAAACAAGGTGCATTACCGCCACCAACTGATAAGGAGTGTGAACTGAAACGCGACTTCCAACAACAAACAAAAAATAAAAATAAATAAATACATGCATACATAAAATAATAATACTATATATATATATATATATATATATATATATATATATATATATATATATATATATATATATATATATATATATATATATATATATATAACAACAGTGATAAGTGGTAACTAAAGAAAAATAACTACAATGAATCAAATCCTGTTAATCAAATTAATATCTCTCACAAACTTAAATAAAACTTTGAAACTATTATTTCTTGGGTGCTGCTGTAATAGTTCTATTAAGTTTAATTTCATTTTAAGGGCATTGATGCCTTTCTTCATTCTGTTTCTTTCCTCAGTATATGTGCTACAGTCCATAAATACATGTTCTACTGTTTCCGGTTGCCCACAATTATCACAATTCCGCTATTTTATCCTATTTTATGTAATGTATAGTTTACTCCTGTATGGTCAAACCTTAAGAAAGAGAGAGAGACTAAAATGTGCGGAGGTCTCTCTCCGGATTTGCTCCGAAAGAACCATGGAAAGAAAGTTATTTTAATAGATCCATGGGAAAGAATCGATGGGCAGTCGAGGCTATAGGCTTCTGGGACTCAACCTTAGGCTATAATAAAATCTAGAAGGTGAACCCAAGATGGCGTTTGGGCACATCTGCCCAAAAATATTTTTCTCTTCTTCTATGTGGCCAACTTCTACCGTAAATTGTACTCCAGGGAAACACTTGATGAAAACTAGAAAAGCACTCAGAGAGCGCAGACCTCCGCCAAACAGCTCAGTTTTCAAAGTGATCCAGAATCCAGGATTTTTTCTGGATCATCACCAAAATTTAATCATCTGTTGGATTTACCATTAGGAACATTTCCTGAAAATTTCATCAAGATCCGTCCATACCTTTTTGAGTTATCTTGCTAACTAACAAACAAACAAAAAGACAGACTCAGGCGAAAACATAACCTCCTTGGTGGAGGTAATAAAATGGATTTGTATTGCCACAATGTGAAACAAAATCTGAATACAATTGATGAAAATTTAAAAAAAAATGTGTGAGAAAAAAAAAAAAAGTTTCTGATGTAATAACTGCTATAGAAACATTGAAAGACAACACATCTCCTGGTGGCCTGACCAGTGAATTCTATAAAAAAGCTTTAGTTCCATTCTTAGTCCAGGTTTTTGAAGAAGCTATCACAGAAAGCCATTTGCCAACATCACTAAAACAAGGCCTTGTTAAATTAATCCCTGAACCCAAAAAGGATAAACTAAATCTAGAAAACTGGAGGCCAGTCACCATGTTAAACAATGCCCCCAAATATTTGCATCAATCTTTGCCAAGAGGCTTAAGTCAGGACTGGAGGTACTCATTGATGAAGAACAGTCAGGTTTTATGACAGAAGTATAATAAATAACGTCAGACTCATCTTAGATCTGATGGACTATAATGAATATGTAAGAGAGGACAGTCTTGTTTTATTTGTAGATTTCTATAAAGTGTTTGACACGGTCAGTCAACAATTTATGATAAAAACTTGGTTTTGGAAATCGTTTTATTGCTGCAATCCAAACATATATAACTATACAAAGACTGTAATAGCTCTGTCAAAATGTTATATAGAAGATCCCCAGGATCAGTATCGAACAAGGAATAAAGCAAGGCGGTCAGTCCCTATCTGTTTTTACCCTGTCCCTGTTTGTTGTTGCACAAATGATGGCAACTCATATCAAAAGGACCAATTTTTGGAGTATCTCGGCCTTTGACAATGCAGCTATATTTTTGAGTAATTAAAAAGATGTAAGTATTGTGATTAATTGTATCAGAGATTTCTTAGAGATGTAAATTTGGGTAAATCTGTCCTGTTCAGAAGCCCTTTATGAAGAGTGAAACAGTAAGGCCAATTATGTCGCCTGGATTGGCATTACCGGGGCCCCACCCTGAAGCCAGGCCTGGGGTGGGTGCTTGATGGCGAGTGTCTGGTGGCCAGGCCTTCCCCCACGGGGTCCGGCCGGGCACAGCCTGAAGGAGCGACATGAGGCCATCCTCCCGTGGACCCACCACCCGCAGGAGGAACCATAAGGGGTCGGTGCAGGGAGATCTGGGCGGCAGTTGAAAGAAGAGGCCTCGACAACTGGATCTCCGGACATGGAGACTAGCTCTGGGGACATGGAATGTCTGGGGACTCCGTTGTTCTACTGGGAGACTTCAACACCCACGTGGGTAACGACAGTGACACCTGGAGAGGGGTGATCGGGAGGAACAGCCTCCCTGATCTGAACCTGAGCCACATTGAGAAGAGCCAGGTGAGGTGGCTCGGGCATCTGTTCCGGATGCCTCCTGGACGCCTCCCTCGGGAGGTGTTCCGGGCATGTCCCACTGGGAGGCCCCGGGGAAGACCCAGGACAAGCTGGAGGGACTATGTCTCTCAGTTGGCCTGGGAATGCCTTGGGCTCCCCCTGGAGGAGCTAGAGGAAGTGTCCGGGGTGAAGGAAGTCTGGGAGTCCCTGCTTAAACTGCTGCCCCCGCAACCCGGCCCCAGATAAGCGGAAGAAAATGGATGGATGTCCTGTTGCCACTTAAAAACTGTGATTGTTCTGATATGTATGGTGTCCCTGTAAAAAGAACTGGGACTTACCTTGGGGATACCCTTGATCATAATCAAACAAACCGCTACAGTCGCAACTTCAACCCTATAATTAATCAAGTTAAAACAAAGTTCAATGTGTGGCTGGGATTTGTCAATATATGGTAGAATTCTATTTGAAAAGGATGAGGGAATCTCAAGGTCGCTATACAATACATTTCTCTGGCCCTGAATATGCCCAGTAATATATGTAAGAAACTAGGTAAACTACTCTTTGACTTCATCTGGCGAAATAAGGCCCATTACCTTAAAAGAAATTTGTGTAACCAATTTGTGTACTTGTGTAACCAAAAGGGATATGGCGAGTTGGATGCGCTGAGTTATGAGACTATTAAAAATGCATATAAAATTAATTGGCTGTGTTGATTGGTAAAGGAAGAGGTAAACTTATGGAATGCAATTTCTAAATATATACTAAATCAAATTGCTGTTTATGTGATTTTGTCTTGTTTGTTGTTGTGTTTTTGACATCCCTGGTTGTCCCCTACCTTGTTGGCTGTGTATTTGTATGTTGAATAACAAAAAAAAATCTCTTCCACATTACTTCCTCAATAGGGGCTAGCACCTCCCACCTGTGTAACATCTGTAACGTGCACGGCATGGTGCGTTTGGACCAATCAGAGAGCTAGCTGCTAGAGCAGAGCTAGTGCGGGCTCAGAGCGGGGCTAGGCTAAATCTTACAAAGCTAACTTTTAGGTGCTTTGAGTATTTAAAAAAAAAAATTATCTCTCATTGCCTCTCGATGACCTGTCAGCTGAACACGGGCAGTTTGAATTCCCCGAAAATGCATTGTACTTCTATGGGAGAATTCTTTCTGGGCCCAAGCTCCTGGGAGCTGCAGTACCTGAAGCGGTCACTAGTCAGTCTTGAGTCGGGACAGAGGGGGAGTGCCTTATCCAGTTTTTATTATAGATCCATGGACTCAACCGGAGGAGCAATCATGGATAAATCCATGGGAGCAATAGGCCTTTTTCATAATAGCCGGAAGTGCTGCCCGGTAGGGTTGCGGAACTTTCAGTTAATGGTTTTCTGTGGCAAAATGATTAGAAATGTCTCGCGTATTCTTCACCAGCTTCATAAATCTGCCCCATCACCAAATCTTCAACCAGCAAGATTCACAAAGGACATAAATTTTTCTATCCACAACTATCAAGAGAAGAAAGATGATACCTTAAAGGAGAACGACTAGCATTAGAAAACTACTTCTGGTATGCTAATGAATAACATAAGTAATTCATTAATAAGTAACTCAAACTGATTCTAGAAATAAAATAAAAAATTGATTTCATGATGTAGATATTAGCATAGATAGATTAGTGCAGTGTGAATGCTAGACATGTAATCTGTGAACACCTCTATAGCATTCACACTGCACAAATTTATCTATCTATGCTAATATCTACATCATGAAATCGATTTTTAATTTGAATTCTAGAATCAGTCTCAGTTAACAAGTTACATATTTTATTCATTATCATAACGTTAGTTTTGCTCAGTAATAGTCAATGTCAAGTCAATGTGCAATGTGGAACAGGCTCCTCAGCAGCTGCAATGAGCCCTTTATCACTGCTTGCAGTTTTCATTTAATTTATAAATCCTTCATCTTATATCAGTTTCCTGAATGCTTAATTTTTATTAGATTTTTTTTTATTATTATTAAGCCCCACAGAATAATTCTGGTTCTGGTCCTTGAACTTTGAACTCTACAGAGAAAAGTAGGTCTTTCTTTAATATTTCTGCTGAACTCTATAACTCCTACACATATCTCTCACATGTAGATGGTCTACACATCAAAGCCTTTAGCAAGATATCCAAAAATGCAATATAGAGTAAACACGTTCCTTTTTATTAGTGGTGCGGGCCACATATACACCCATAAATTTACTGTTCATTATGTGGTTAAACAGAGAGAATCCTTGAGCAACCACAGCCTATAGAAACAGAGGTCACCAGGTGGAACTGTAAGTGCATACAATGCTCAGACCCTCCATAACTACATTTGCTACATTTCAGATATAGTCTCAATAGTGTCTGACACACAGGAATATTAAGATACACTCAAATCATTTTTAAAAGATGCATATTTATAGCTGCTGCAGAGGTCATGTGGACAGAGGATGTGGCCAGTGTTGACAGAGGACATGTGACCAGTGTGGATGGGGTCATGTGGACAGAGGTTGTATCACCAGTGTGAACAGAGGACATGTGATCATTGTGGACAAAGGTCATGTCTGTTGAATGTGTAACACTGTGTTTGTTAGAATGTTGTATGTGTAACACTGTGTTTGTTAGACAGGTGTTCTTAGGCAGATGCTGCTCCGGGCTCAGGAGTAATGATATCGATAGGCTCCACCTGAGGCTCAGTGGGAGGAGTGGACAGATCCTCCACCTGCTCCGAGTCTGCTTCAGTCACCACCACTGCCACCTGCACATACGCACACACATGTGCACGCACACACACACACACACACACACACACGCACACGCACACGCACACACACACACACACACACACACACACACATACACACACACACACACGAAAAGACCACATTTTTTACATCTGGTGATCATTTGCAATTCATAGATTCAAGGTATGAATTATTGTCTGTCTCAGTACATAGCCCTGGCATAATACTTGATAACAAGAATATCTCTCATAATCTCATATAATCTCATTATAAAATGAGACCTTGTTATTCCCACCAAAAAAGTAGTCTAAACTAACTCCACACAGTGTCCAGCAGGGCACTACTTCAAGACAGAAAATTTACTGTAGCCTAAATAATAATAAATAAATAATGATAAATAAACAGCGTACTAATCTTATAAACATGGTGAGGTACCAGACTGAGCGCAAGCATGGAAATCTTCAGGGAATTGTTAACTTGACATCTGATTGTATGATCTGATTGCATGAGTTGTGCTCTCCCTTACCTGTGACGGGCTGCGCTGTGGGGGCGTGGCCTGGGCAGTGGATACAGCGGGAGCAGGAGGGGGACGTGTCTGGGGGTATACTGGGCGTTGGGAGCCAGCCTGTGGGCCAGACACACACATTTTGAGCATTAGCATTCTGATGCAGATTTCAGTGACATAAGATGAAGACTGGTATTCTATTTTACTAACAAATCAAAATATTAATAACACTCCTTAAACCTGGTATTTTATGTTTCCTAATTTTGACATGGTTTGGTGGGATAGTACCTGAGGTTAATATTATCATAGTTTTACATCAGTTAAGTGGCAAATTGTTAAGACAAGTATAAAACAAAAAGTTGGAAAATACAGGAAGTAGCAGTGAGTTCTAAAACAGAATCCCTCTATCTATGTCATCAACTGGCATCAATTCCAAAATGCTGAGACAATTAAGTCAATGATAATCAAACTGTATAATGCACGGCTTCAAGCTGTTTAATGTGCTTATCCCACGGCTACAAACTGAAATGTCTCAAATTAATTATTTCATTGTTTTAAATGAAGCTTAGCCGTTGAGGATGTGTTAACCTGTTGCTATGGTGATGTCTGTCAAAGTGGAGCGCCGCGCTCCTGAGGAGATCATCACTTACTGCCGCAGATTTACAGTGACGTAAATGGCACCACAGAAATCAGACAAGTGTTAAGTTTTACTTGCTACTGCAAGGGAGCCCTGAGACAAGCAACAGCCGCTGTTCTTGTCTCCAGAGACACAAAGGACATCCACTTACTGCAAATTTTATTCAGTTTCAGACAATAACACGTAACCAGGAAGCTGCGACCTTTAGACTCCCTGTACACACATAAGCACAGATAACTCAGTAGCTTAGTACACTTTGATAACATATCTTACAATTCTATAACAATGTCTCACTGACTGTGGTATAATACTCCATAACGCTGGTAACAGTGAAATCACTGTTCTATATTACTGCTCTGAGGCCATCACCATGTCACCACCATAGCAAAAGGTAAACAAATGCTCAATTGCTGTGGATAGACTGTAGTAACTAGCATAATTTAAAACATTGAAATAACCAATATTTTTGATATTTACAGATAGGGAACAGGCTTTTCACATTTACAAGTGAGACATTCCAGTTTGTAGCCACGGTATAAGCACATTATACAACTTGGAGCAGTGTGTTATGCAGTTATCACTGCATATCACTGCTCCACTGCCATCATCATGACATTGCCATAGCAATGAGTAAACACATCCTCAACTGCTCTGAGTAGAATGTAGGAACTAGCTTCATTTAGCGTATGTGTGCCACATCGGACTGAAAATTCTATTGTGTTTTACCTTCAGCAAGCCATAAAATTGCTTATTTAAACAATTCACTAACACTACTAGTATGACATGATAGTTTAACTTGTTATGTTTCCAGTAATATATTTGATGAATGAAAATGGCAAACCGCAAGGTTTTAGCTAACTCAAGTGACCTGGCCACTCATGTTCCACGATAGAACGCCTTGACCTCTGACATTTATTGCTTAATTTGTCAAAACTTTGGCTCTGTGGTTGGTGCTAGTTGGTTATTAGAAAACGCTCAGGTGTTGATGTTCTCAAATAATCATACCTGCACCGTTTCTGTCCTTTAAATTAAGATAAAACACTAGAGGAGTCTTTCATTCTGTGGGACCACAGACAGTCTATGTGTAGGAATAACATTTTTAACTTTCAACTAACTTCTTAACTATTTTTATAAAGGTGGAATGAAATAGCAGTAGATTATAGCCCATTTTAAAGTCAATTGTGAGACAATGACAAATAACAGTAGCCTATAACATGTAATTAATTATTTTATTTAGCATATTTCTGCCTTAACAAACAATAATACAACTTAGATATAATTACAACAAAAAGCAATTATGTCCTCTACAACCTTCCCACAAAAACAACAACAACTTATAACTGTAGGCCTACAAATACACACATTTGTAAATGGCTCACTGGCTGTATTTTTACAAAACCTTTTCCTTAACTTGCATGTTGTGAATGTTGTGTGAATGCATATTTTTACTGACTGCAGCATCATATCAGTTTACTTAAGTAATTTATATTAATCACATATTATCATGTTTTTGGATCCAGAAGAAAGAGAGAAGGAGCTGATGTGGACCATTGTTGGTCTACCTTGTAGATGATGACTGGGGGCACGTACTTCCCCATTTGAGGGGTCCAGAGCCCCTGACTTGGTCGTGATGTGGTTTCTTATTCTGGAGGCCTAAGCATGCTGTGTCCTCCTTCATAGCACGACGACTGTTCTTTTGATGCTGTGCAGCTGAAATGTGATCTCATCACAGTAAGAGATTTGAGGATCTTTCACACCTCATGTTTCTCCTGGAAATATCTAGCAACTCAATTGTTCTCTACAATATCAGGCCACATTCTGAAGGAGTTTGCTGATGGCGAAAGCAATCTTTTTTTCTTCATGGTGCCCAAATTGAGAAGCTGCCTGCACTTAATCCATGGCTCCCAATAGGCCTGTCACGATAATTACTATATTGACTCATCATTCAGTATATGATGAGTCATGTATGTAAAATCCCTCAGTCGTCCAGGTAGAATCCATGGCAAAAAAAGGAGAAAATTTAATTTGTCAACTGGACATAGTTTATGATGGGTCAATACTGCCTTCAGGTACCCCACAACAATCCCAAACACCCCTCTGCCGCTCCCCATGCCCCCTCCCTGAGCCTATCCAACCGCTACAACATCCTCACACCGGACTCACCTGCACCATCCGCCCTGCCTCTGGACGCTACGGAGTTCCCTCCTCTCCCGAGGAAGGTCCCGAATCAGCCACAGCAGCCGGCGAAATCATCGGCCAGACGGAGGATCCTGGAGGAGGCAGTCCGAAGACGGTCCAGTGACCCCCCGGCTTCGGCTCCGGTCATGCCGCCGTCACCGCCGCTGCGCGCTTCCCTCTCGGCCCCGCTGCGGAGTCCGGCTGTCCCGCGGCCGCAACAGTCCGCGGAAGAGTCGGCGTCACCGCGCACGCAGGCGAAGGAACGGCCACAATCGGCCGCGGCTTCGTGTGCCTCTCCGGCCGAGGGCGCGCCACTGCGGCCGGGATCTGCCGTGTCCTCGAACGGCCCTGCTCACCAGCCGGGGGCGTCGGGCCGATCTGCGCTGCCTCCCGCCTGTCCGTCTGGCTCTTCACCGCCGGGCCGCTCCACGTTGCCCAGGAATAGCCGCTCGGACTCCCCGCCACAACCACTTTTTCCTCCATCAACAATAATAATCGGAGACTCCATCATCAGAAACGTCCGCTTTTTTAACACAGTCACACACTGTTTCCCCGGAGCCACCGTGTCACGGATCGTGCAGGAGCTCCCGGACCTGCTCCGGTCCATGCCGTCCACCATCCACCGGATCATCATACACGTAGGAACTAACGACATGCCCCTCGCCAGGTCAGAACACACCAAAAATGATTTTAAAGAACTTTTTAATGTCCTGAAACCCTGGAATATTACCGGCATGGCTGTTTTTATCTCCGGACTACTCCCCACACAGAACCGGGGAGACGAACGTTTTAGCAGGACCCGTTACATGAACACTTGGTTAAACTTCATCTCCAGATCCCACCACATCCACTTCATTGACAATTTTAACCTCTTCTGGAACTGCCCCACTTATTTTAGACATGATGGACTTCACCTCAACAGGTTTGGCACTCAGGTTTTATCTAACAATATGATTTACTCCATTCACAATATCACACCCGATTGATGGTTCACCTCACACACGCCCCTCACTCACACCACCCCCAGTCCTCCCAGCACACAAACCACTCCCACTCCTGTTGCACACACCACTACCGCACTCAGCACTACCTCAACATCAACTGCTCCTCAACCGCTCTTTGCCCCTGTCACTCACGGTATTCCTGTTATTATCAGCAGAGAGCGGACGTATCCCAACCACAAACCCAAACCTGCCATGAACCCTCATAACCTTCAACCCCTCCAAAAATCCCAACCACAACCAACAGATAATCAGTCAAGCACAAAAATTAACATGGCCCTATGGAACGTCCGCTCTCTGCTGAATAAAACTTTTATTGTTAACGACTTGATTTTAGAAAGAGAGCTGCATTGTTTATTTCTTTGTGAACCTTGGCTGGGTACGGATGCTGAAGCTGTCCTTGCAGAGGCCGCTCCTCCTGGTTTTAACTGTGCATTTTCAGTAAGAAATTTTAAAAGGGGAGGGGGCACTGCATCAATTTGTTCAAACACTTTTGCCCCCAAACCTGTTTTATTTTCACATTTTAGATCTTTTGAATACCATGCAATTGTTTTTAATTCTCCTTCAATTTTATGTGTCACGATTTATAGACCCCCCCCCAAAATGTCCTCTTTTTATTACAGAGTTTTCAGAGTTCTTGTCGATTTTACACAGTTCTTATAATATGATTATTTTAACCGGTGATTTTAACTTGCACATTGACAACCCCCTTGACCCTGTCTCCATTGAGTTTTTAAATATTTTAAACTGTCTTGATTTCAGACAAATGGTCAGCGGACCAACTCATGACAGGGGACACACTCTGGACCTGGTCATCACCCATGGCCTGTCCGCGAGTGTGTCCTCTGTCACTGACTTGGCTCTGTCTGACCACAGTCTTGTGCAATTTGAAGTTACTATTTTAGTCAAGCAGGAGGCCTCTGTGAGGACTGTGAGGAAGCGTCATCTGACCCCTGAAGTGGCTGCAAATTTTAAAGAGCTTTTAGACAATTGTCCTCCCCCTGTTTTAACTGCACCCTGTGATTTTATCGTTGATGCTTTTAACAGTAAAATTCGCACAGCTCTCGACACAGTTGCTCCACTTAAAACAAAGACCATACATACAAAAACAATTCCCCCCTGGAGAACCGAAGAGATAAAGAAACTTAAGCGTAAGTGCAGGGTGGCGGAGAGGAGGTGGAGGAAAAATAAAATTACTATAAATCAACAAATATTCATTGAACAACAAAAAATCTACAATACTGCAGTCAAAACTTCACGGAACAACTACTTTTCTAAAATAATCAATACTCACAGGAATAATCCCAGAACCCTTTTTACAACAATAGACAATTTAATCAACCCAGACAGCACCGAACCTTATTTTAAAGCCACAGACTCCCTTTGTGAGGCGTTTGCAGACCACTTCATGGGGAAGGTGGACACTATCAGATGTAACATTTTATCCTCCCACAGTAACATGGTTTTAACCACATCTGGGTGTCTGCCTTCACCAGAGGAAACACTGGACAGTTTTGTCCTGGTTGATGCTGAGAGTCTTGACAAAGTTTTCTCCTCGGTGAGGCCCACCACATGTCTTTTAGATCCAGTCCCTACTGAGTTTTTTAAGTCATTTTATGAAGTTTTTAGAGAGGAGCTTTTAAACATGATGAATTGCTCTCTTCAGACGGGGGTCTTCCCTGCCGCCTTTAAACAGGCGGTGGTGAGGCCCCTGCTGAAGAAGAGCAATTTAGATTTTAATGATCTTAACAATTTTAGACCGGTCTCTAACTTACCATTTTTAAGTAAAATTTTAGAAAAGTTGGCTTTTATTCAGCTCAATGATTTTATTAACTCACAGAACGTCCTGGAGAAATTTCAGTCTGGTTTTAGAGTGAACCACAGCACCGAGACAGCCCTTTTAAAGATTTTAAATGATTTTAGATTAAATTATGACTCACAGAGAGTGACAGTGTTGGTTCTACTGGATCTGAGCGCTGCCTTCGATACAGTAGACCACACTATTCTTTTAACTCGTCTTAAACAGCTGGGCCTCTCTGGTGCTGTTCACAGTTGGTTCACTTCTTATCTCTCAGACAGGACTTTTATGGTAAGTGTAGACACCTGCTCCTCTCAGGTTCATAAAATCACATGTGGTGTGCCCCAGGGTTCGATTTTAGGCCCAGTGCTTTTTAACCTGTACATGCTCCCTCTTGGCAGTGTCATCAGGAGACATGGAGTCAGCTTTCACAGTTACGCTGATGATACACAGTTGTACATCTCCATG